>VDFB02000003.1:712133580-712373475 GCA_007258455.2 Sequoia sempervirens | reverse complement strand
TAATGATTCTAAATAAAAAATGGACTGCAATAATATTGGAATATAATTCATATGGTCAATCATATATAATAAATTCCTTATCTATTTAAACCATGTAAGTACATAACTATTTGATATCTATTTAAACCATAGTTACAAGACTCGCCCAAACTCGGCGAGTACTCGCGAGTCCCGAGGCGAGTGACCCTAAACGAGTCCCAAAGACTCGGCTGCCGAGTACTCGCCAAGACTCGCCAGACTCGCCGGACTCGCCGGACTCGGCAAACTCGCCGAGTTTTGTGCCTCAGACTTGGCCATTTTAATTAATTTTTTTTAAAAAAATTGCAATCTTTAATTTACAATTTTTTTAATTAAATGGTGTGCGCCATGAAGGTTTGTGTGGTTTCAAAGGTCTTCATTTGGGCTTGGTGGTGGGGGCTCTGCCCCTTGACCCCGCCCTGTATCGCGACAGGGAGCGCGCCCAGGGCGCTGCCCCGGGACCCCGCGAGGGGCGTTGCCCTGACTCAGGCGCCTCAGATTTCTCAGAGCGGGCGCCGCCCTTGATTCTCGCCGGGCTGCCCCACTCTCAGCAAGGGCAGCACGCCCCTTGATTCTGAGCGGGCCGCCTCCACCCCCGCTGGGCGGGCACTACCCCTTGATCCTATTGGGGTGTTTCCCCCAAAACCTCATCAAACTATAGGTCTAAGCATGTTATAGGCCAATGATGAATCATGATCATTAAACCTACAAAATACATATCCCCTGTTGTAAATCTTTGCATCTTTTGCAGTCAAAGCCATAATCAAGGATTATCTTGTTCCATACATTAGACAACAAAGCATGCAGTCTTGAAGGCTACAATAAAAATTTAATAATAAATTCCTCACTTGAATATACACACCAATCATTGAGATGCAAGAAAATATCATGGCTGCATCATCATCTATGACCTATCTTAGACACTAGCGCATGACTTGTCGTGATGTTGGGATGAGTAATGCAAACTCTTTTGAGCCATAGACTTATATTTTTAATTTTGATATTTGTTTTGATGCCATGGATTTCGTATTCCATGAGTTTTGTATACATTTGACAATATTTATATATTTGAATGTGTTATTTCCTTCAGCTAAAATTTGCGTTTATACTTATGTGATCGATGTATGTTTGTGTATGAGATCATAGTAATTTCTATTTGATGATGTTATTGTGGCTTTAAGGTTTATTTATTAAAGGGTGCGTGAAACAAGTGTTAAATCCTTAAAAATCTCTTAATTTTGTGGGTTTTTCTATTTGTCGAGTCTGCACCGAGTCTGGGCTCCGAGTCCGAGTCCGAGTCAAAAATTGGCTTGCCGAGTCCAAGGCGAGTCCGAGTCTTGTAACTATGATTTAAACTACACCATATCCATAATGTATAATGGGAGTTTAATCACAATAGGAATTGGATGAGAAATATGATAAGTTTGTCCTAAGCTATCCAAGCTAAGCCCAAGAGCAGATATACCATCCCTCTTGGCCCCAAGTGGTAGACCCTTGACCATTCAACATGGGGTGGTATACTTAGTGGATAAACTTGTATCTGCTTTCCCTATCCATGCTGCCGTATCCATCCTTCTTATGATTGAAACTCCTTGAATCCTTCCCAACAACCTATCCATGCAAAGATTGTGGAAAAGCCATAATAGGAGGCCTATAGATTCCTCTTTCTAAGCCTAAGGGAGGTCACTCACCCCCTTGGCCCCAAGTGGCAGACCCCCGACCATCCACATGGAGTGGCATACTTAGAATGTAATCTAGTATCTGCTCACCCTACTTGTACTTCCCCCACTTCTCCTCATGGTTGCTTGGTGAGAATTACAAACACTAAATATATCTAGATTTATACAATAATAAATATATTATTATACTCAATAATCATGATAGAGCATACCACAATATCTATTTAAAACATAAGATTGCTATATTCACAACAACAAATGTAATAGATGTTGATTCTACCCTTGGATATAATTAATTTTGATATGCTCAATTTTCTTGCTGTTTTGATCTCTTTCTAATATTCTAAAGATGTTGGCTGCTTGGATGTAAGTATATTTCTGCAGATGATTATATTTTTATATATAATTATTCTTTATTTATATTAATTGATATTCATGTATATATATACATAGTTATAGTTATTCTCCTATTTATATTCTATAGTTACTTCAATAATATTCTTGCTGCAGACAATATTTATTTCTAATAGATATCTTGTATCTTTCCAATCTCATTATATTCCTTTTATTTATGATTATAACATATTAATATATCTTTGCTATACTTAGAGATATATTCTAGATTTCTAATTCATTTTCCTCTATGATTCCCATTGATTTACATTCCTTCATCTATTTATATCTTTATGGCTAAGTGAAAAGATACACCTTTTTAAAAAATAATAAGTCTTCAAAGAATCATTTCTTCTCTTAAATGATTGCTCTCTTAAGACTTGATCGTTGTCTTCGTTTTCTTCATACCGATTTCTATCTATTAATTAACTCTCTCACTACTATTTGTTTCCCTCATTAACTAATCTTGGTTGCAATAATATTAATCCCTATCTTAAGTAATCACTGCCTTTGCAATAATAATTGTTGGATATATCATAGTTATTTGTTTATATTAAATGATGTCTTTAAAATGATGACTGACGCCTTTAACCACTACTATTCAAAACTTGTTCTCTATTGATGTCTTTTAAATTATACTAATCACGACTTTTGAATTTGCTTCATCTTTTATCTTACGTGCTATTTTTTCTTATTCTCATACCCAACACTACCTTTGTAATTATTTATTTCTGCCTTTTATTGACTTTTGATTAATTGCTGACCTTGAATCATCACCGCCCTTCATAGTATATCTTATAATATATTAGTAGCTGCCTTTACTAGGGTGTTAAAAACATGAAGGTTAGCCTATGTTTAGGGTTGCAATTTATGGGGGCATGATAGATTCTCATATTTTGGTGGCATATAATCCAAAAACTATTTGGTTTTTAATGTATTAAGTTTATTTTGATTCTTTATGAAGTATTAAACAATTGAATTACAAAATTTTACTCTTATATTCTTTCCAACAAGTAATGCGCACATTCTCCTCCAGTCACTATTTTTCTCTATTTACATAATTACTTATCATTCTCTCATGGTATCCTATTTAACACTGTGTGCTTTATAATGGGGCCCATTCATGTTCAAAATTCTTCTAAGGGCGGACCACAACTGACATGAAGAAATATTTATGTCTAGTATGTATTACAATAATGGACATAAAGGACCTAATTTCATTAAAAACTACTTAATCATAAAGTTCCATTTGTATTTCTATATCTCTTTATCCTAAAGCATTCCCTTAATTCATACAAATTCTTTGAGGTATTTATTAATAATTATGTATTTAACATCTAGGTAGGGTTGATTAGCCTCCAAACCAATTAGGCCAAACTTAAAATTGGTTTAATCTCCTTTCACCCGTAAGGTGTGATGAATTGTTGCCATAAATTTTCTTAAAAATGGTGTTTTTACATCACCCAATAGTATTAATTTAATCATTAACACTAAAAATGTATAGATAAAATCATAGACCTTAATCATTAAAATAAGAAAATTTCCCATTAAAATAAGAAAAATTCTACCACTAAATGTAAAACTTATTCATACCTATGATTTGTAATGTAACTATTTTCAAGTTTAAAAATTAAAGAGCAATCTAGTATAAACATAAATCTTATAGAGTGCAAGTATCTTTTTAAAGAATTTATAATATCTTGAAATTACCAATCACTAAAGTTCCAATGAAGTATTATTGCTCGAGTTATGTAAGACATGCTAGCATTAGTTTATTTTATGAGGCATTCCAATTAAAATATTAATAATTTCCTATAATCTATGTCTAAAATACTAGTTGTATAAATCGTGTTTAAATAAATAAAAATTATTCTCTAAAGATTCTTTCCACGCATATTAAATATTTGAATTTGGGGTTGTAACTCCTAAAGTCCTAACCTTGAATTAATTCAAGGACCTACTCCTTAGAAATATATAGAGTGTATGTGTCTCTTTTACGGATTGATAATAACTTGAAATTGTCAAATCACTAAATTTTCAATAAAATATTATGACTAGATTCATGTAAGATATGAAAGCATCAATTTATTTGTATGGTCTTCAACATATAATATTTGTTCTTCATAATCTATGATCAAGATTCTAGTTTTATCAATCATATTTAAATATAGTCTTACCACTTTCTAAAGATTCTTCCCATGTATATTGAATCTTTGAAATTGGGTTTGCAACTCATATCCTTAAATTAATTTAAGGACTCACTCCTTAGATAGAAATGCTTTCTCTAGAGTATTCCTTATCTTTTTATCCAAAAGTGCTACAAGCTCACATAGTGATAGAGTGTTGGAAAGAATCCTCAAGTAGAGTGATTTGTTCAAGGTTCTAAGAATATACATTTCCTTGATTATGAATGTACCAATGTATCCCTCCTCCACAATCACAACTACAATCGAAATAAAGGATACAACTGTAGACATCCAAATTTGGACAATTAATTTATCCAAATTTATCACTTTTCGTCTAAACATCCTCTTATCCGAGTTAATTAAGTAATATTACTATTATTTAATTAATATCTTTAATTCTGCCAAATCCCTAAGGTATTTAAATAATAATTAGATACCTTACCCTCCTTAATCCCCTTTTCATCAAATGAATTAAATAAATATTACATTTATTTAATTCCTCACATGTCATTTTCATCTAATCCTAATCCATTTCTTAATCTCTTCATTAAGGATGTGCACATGCCTAATCCTTGATTAGGATGTGTCACATCCTCCAACTTTTGCAAGTTGGCTTTTAATCCTAATTAGCCCCTAATTATCTTCTAATCACTAATTAATTAAGCCTAATCATTCTCCAATGAATTTTTAATTCCTTTTTATTCTTCCTAGATTCCCCTCTTTTATATGTGAATTTTTAATTCACATTCCATCCTTCCAAGGCTTCTAGAACCTTGGACTTGTCACAATCTCCACATGTGACCAACCTTTGACTTGTCACAATCTCCACATGTGACCAAGTCCCACCTTTTTGGAGCCCACCTTTTATCCTCTAGATCATCCTATGAATGCGAATTTTTAATTCACATTTATATCCCCAACCACCTTTCATTTTCCCATGTAGATTTTTGAGAAACTCTAAAATTCCTCAAGTGTCTCTTTCACTCCCACTTGGGGACAAGAAATCCTTTTTGTGGAAATCTCCTCACTCCCCAAGGTGCATGTCCTTTTCCACCTCATGTACCTTCTTGACAACTCATCTCCACCTCATATCCCCTTGTCAACTTCACCCTCCACATGTCAAGATGTGAGGGCTTGTGGGTTCTCAACCCACCATAACCCTTCATCTTGGCCTTGTTGGATCAATCTTGACCCTTGAATTTTCTAGATAATTCAAATTCTCCTATAAATACCCCCTTCTCAGGGGCATTTCCAACACTTTTCATTTGGAGCAACTACATGCTGCCCATTTGTTTTTCCAAAGACTTCTTCATTTGAGCAACCTTATGCTGCTAATTTTTCTTCTCAAACACTTTGCATTTTGATAACTACATGCTGTCCATTTGAATCCTCAAGCCTTTTCAATCATTCAACCATCTTTGTTCATCATCTTGCATATTGAATCTTGCATATAGTCACTCAATCCATCATCTAAGGAGCACACAACCAATCCAAGCAAGGGCCAATCAAAGAGGTATCAACAACAAGGGAGGTAAAAGTGTTTGTGTTTCATTTTATTTGCATTCCTTTTCGTTGTATCACTCTTTTGGCTAATCTTGAGGTGTCCTTGGTATTTTGTTATTCATGTTTCTTTGTTATTTTGCACATTTAGAGCAGTAGAAATTCCAAGGTATACAACAACAAACAAAAACATAATGAAATTCTTATATCAAAGATCTTTTTCCTACTAAATTTTTTGCATAATGGTATCTTATATTCTATTGGCTAGCTCAAAATATAAAAACCATCCAGCTAATAGAGTGACAAAGTTGATCTAAAATTTGGGGATATTTTTAACAATGAGACATAGGAATTTGTTAGATTTGTGAATAACATGAGACACATGATCACACAATGAATAAAACACCTTCTACTCAAGATCTCTACAAAACAAAGATTTTCTATTCCTCAAAAAGATAATACTTACAGAATGCAAGAGACTATCAAATTGTATGAAATCTCAAGAGATAATAGAATGAAGGTTGAGTGTTATATTAAGAGCAACCCTAAATGGTAAATTGATTAGATCATGACAAGTGTCAACATCTCATGTAATGAGACAAAATGATCTAATAATACCTCTCTAGTTAACATTGTAAATCACTCCTAAGTTTAGGTTAAGTGCATGAGAATAAATTAGACTAATAATTAATTAAAGATTAATTAATTCTTAGCTAATGCATGATTACTCTAACAAAATTAGCCAAAGAGTTAGCCTTAGATCTCTTATGCTCCTTAAACTATCTAACCCATATCTCTAAGTACTTCCCAAAATTATGCCAAACATTGTCATGACACTTTGAATACACATAAGTTATAACCCCATAGGACTTCCTTTGAAACATATACACTCAAATGAATTTATATAACTTGATTGGCTCATCCATATGAATATCATGACAACCACTTCTTGAGTGAATCGATTGTTCATTATGAGCATTTATAGAAGGAAACCACTTATCAAAGGAATATTCACTTTAGGACACCAACAATGTTGGAGAAATGTAATAATTTATAGAAGAAAGAATATAACCAACAATACCAAATACCTTCTATAAGAGAGATGCAATATAAATAGTTGTTATATTGTTATAAAATAATGAATATGTAATTTTACAAGATAACAAAAAATAAGATGACCTTGCTATATAGTAAAGGATAAAACCTTAGATGAACCCTTAAGACAAACTAAGATCATATCAAGTGTAATTAATCTTATGATACGAGACAGAAAAAGTAAATGACCTAAGTAATCATAAGTAATTAGGTGTGTATAGTACCTAAAGTGAAACTAGCTAGGCAATATACTCTATTCACACCAACACCCACCCTCAAATGCAAGTTAGGGAGAATGGTAAAACATGTGGGGTGCTGCCACAATAGTGGTTTACACTTTCTGGGAGATCCTGATTTTTGTTGAAATCACATATTTTTAGAAAATATAATTATTTAAGCCTTGAAAAGTTCCATTTAAAGGATTCCAATTGAAGAGGTTTTGATCAAACCACCTTAGACCAAGCCCCCTTGGATAAAACCCTGCTAGTTTTAAACCATACCTATAATAAAGTCTTTTTTACACCTATCAAAATGTTGATAAAAAATCACTTTTGATTTACGTTTTGGGGAATCAAATGAATTCATTTAATTTTTTTTTTTTTAAGTATGTATTCTTTGTTATAAGCTTCCAAAAAAGTATAATCTTAATTAAATTAAATTTGATTATTATATTTATTTTTTATTTATTGTGAATGTAGGTTTTTCACCAAAAATTAAGCTCTCAATTCTGCACATGTGAAAAAATAGAAGATTATAAAAAAAAATTTGAAAAATATGAGTGCATTAGATATTAAAGTCCTTGATCCAACAAAAAAATAAATTGAATTTTGATACATACAAAAAAAGTTGTGTTATACGATTTGCCTATGTCTGAATTGTAATTGGTTTGACTTCAAAATTTGATTAAGGAAAAATTATTCAATAAAACATTATGAAACCAATTGGAAGTACTAGATATCATAGTTACAAATCTAAACTCGATTCGAATTTTATCCTTCATGGAAAAAAAGTTGTGTTATACGGTGAGTGTCACTCTTTAAAAATGGTGTTTACTGAAAAAAAACTAGCTTTCGAAGGAAATGGAAAAAGAAGTGTAATAGGATTACAAAAAAATTGAAAAAATATATATTTAGAATCTATAGACAAAATTTCACAAATCACTAGTTTGCATCATCTTCAAATTCCTCACGGTTTAGTCGATATAGGTGTCTGAAAGTGAAAATTTAGTTAGAAAAAATTAATTCAATGTCCAGTTTGGCCAAAAATTGTAAACTAGTATTGTGGGATCGCCCTGTGAAGATGCAAGAATGGGTCCTAGATACAATTCCATGTTAAGTACCCATGTACAAATAAATCTCACAAAAAGAGTAAGGGAAAAAATACCCCCCAAAAAATAGAAAAATATAAAAAAGTGAGGAAAATGACTCAACATGACCCCCTAAAGATTGCTTCCATCACAAATATAATAAATATCCCCTCTATAGGAGATAAAACATTTGAAGGAATAAGAAGTCTCCAAAACCTATTCTTAAAAGAATATAAACATAAAGAAAACCAATGGAGCATAAAAAAGTTGTAAATAATTGTAAAAATGATTGTTGTAGTGTTGAAATTGAAGATCTTCCTGTAGAATTAGGAAGAAATTCAAGATCAAAGAAACATAACTCTACATAAATGACATTGACAGTAGTTAAATAATGTATAAACTATTTTATAGTAAAAAAATAGATGACACGTCAATCTACATGAGTGAACCCAATGAGACTAGTCAACCAATGTATAGATGGTGTATTCAACCTAATATACTACAAGTCAAAATATAGGTTCAACTAGTCTCAAGAATATTGATCAATTGAATATGGAAGGTTGCATCCATATACATGAATGCACTAGTGTCTTACATTATGTGTTACATTCATTGAAATGTATGAAGCCACTATTGTTGGAACGCATTTGTCGTGCCAAAAGATCAACCTGTTAACACTCGATACAAATGCCAGAGATAAATAGATCCATGAGAGGCAGTTAGTCCATGTCCTGGATTCGAAGGGAGACTCTAGTGATTAGTCCAACAATCCCCCCTTAGGGTTCAAACCCGCGACGATGACTTTGATACCATTTTTTGGAACATGTTTGTCGTTGCGCCAGAAGATCAACCTATTAATGGCTAATACAAACACTAGAGATAAACGATCCATGGGAGGCAATTAGTCCATGTATCGAATTTGAAGGGAGACGTTGGTGATTAGTCCAACAAGTATATCTACCTAGTATATAGGAACAATATCTAGATACATATATTACTTCAAAAGAAAACCATGAGACCATTAATACAAAAATATGATAAGCCCCCATAGTTTGGACAAGGGAGAGTTAGGACAACTCCACTAAAATTGTGTCACAATATAGTGCAAGAAGATTAAGAAGCAATATCAAAATATATACAAAATATTACTTACAAGAAAAAATGATTACCCTCATGAATAAAGCATATTCTTTAAAAATAAACAAGGTTATGATTACAAATAATTAAGTGTACACAACAAACCCCACATGAGACTTTTTAAATTAGAGTGAATAAAATAATGACACAACATTATGTGCAAGACTGCTAAAAGTACATGTAAAATATGTGGCATTTTATCTCAATACATCTACATATCAGGAAGTGCATTTAATAGTCGCTTGCAACATAAAAAATGAGCACATGCTTAAAAGATGAATCTACTATAAGATGAGAGGAAATAGAAGAAACCACTATAATGTATGTATAAAAATATGCGCTTTAAAAAATTGTACCTTAAATGAGAACATAACATTTAGATTACTAAAAAGCTATAATTCTAAAAACTAGAAGTCCAAATTGAATATCATGTACACCTTCAAAAGGAGCATGAAATTGTTCCTCACTTCAAAAAAAATTACCTTGAAATAGGATCTCATACAAAAAGGAACTAAGCCTTTGAAAATAGGCTTCAAAAATTAAACTAACATATAGATGAAGGGGGGAAAATAAGCCAAGGAGTCAGCGAACATCATTATGATCTGTCACCACTAAATTTGGTAGAACTACTACAAATCTGGAGGATTGCTAATTGTAGTTATAACTAGTCAAATTTAGAAACTTCCCAAAAGTAGATCTTAACTATAAATAATAGGCACTACTAATGATGGCAAACCACTCTTGATATAACATAATTAGTAAAATGTCACCAAATTGGTAGACTAGTATGGACGTGTAATATTTTTAATTAATTTATTTTTTGTTGAGGGTTTAAAGCCCCCTACCACCATAATATAGGGGTGGGTCCCAAGGAGTTAACACCTTGCAATGACTTAGGTTGTGGATAGGGATAGGGCTTAAGGGGCCTATCACCCTTGTCATGGCATGATTGTGGCAAGTACTTGTGTAGCCCCAATATATATATTATTATTTTGGACGAAAGGGTGCAACCTGAGACATAGAAAATAACTCAAAAAATAAGAGAATAATTTTATTATTCAGAAAATGGAACTTCTTACATGCAGAGGATCTCAAATCCTCAAGTTCTACAATAGATGCAAGTTACAGAAAATCAAAGAATAACCCTTTTTGTAGTGTACAAACTTTTTCCCCCAAAACTACACAAAAATAAAAAAAACCCGCCCATAAATAGAGCTCCTTATTAGTTTGGAGCCAAAAAAAAATTCAAATTTTGAGTTTTTGGCAGCCTAGCGCCAAAAGTTTCAATTGAGATTCAAATTTTAAAGTACATTCAAAAATTAGTATCTTCTAGAAAGTGTGCCAACTTCTGAGAGCCATAACTTTTGATCCAGGACTCCATTTTTTAAACCGTTTGAACTGTTGGGAAGGTCTCGTCAAGAACATTCTCAAAATTTTCTACCCCAATTTGGTAAGTTTCAGCTGTTTTGTGACCCCGTTTAGTGCCTCAAATTTGACTTGGAAGGTTTTTAGGTGTAATTTTGGGAGACTAAAACTGCAATATTTTTCAACCCAGGAATAGAAAAGCAAAACCGTAAGTTGGGAATTACATTATGATGAAAAGTGTATCCAAAAATGTAAAAACATCTAAGAAACTACCAACTGGAAATGAAACTCTTTTTCTGGGTGATGTAGGATTGCCCTTTAGCTAATTAGATGCTCCCACATCATATTTTCAATATTAATTTTTTAAAAAATTTAAAAAATATTTTCTTTTTAATTAAAAATATACCAAATAGGGATGGTGGTGGCAATGTACATGCATGACATAGATAAAGTTTTGCATAAAAATTAAGATAGTGCAAAGGTAACTAGGTAGTACAACAATTATTTGTTCATACAGATCCATATGGTTATACAATTTGATATAGTGGTGGTCCACTCAACCCTAAAAGAAGCTCAATTTTTTTTCATTGCCAATCTTGATCATGCCTTATATGAATTTATTTTTTTGGATGTTTTCAACAAAGTTATGAGGTCCATGTTGAGACACCTTGTAAAACTCCTTGAAAAAAAATCAAAAAAAGAAAAAAGCATTTGTTGATATACCATGTTGGAGAAATGGAAGAATGTGTATGATCAAGAACCTAAATAGTAGGAACACATAACTCCAAAAAGAGAGATGTAATATAAATAATTGTTATACTACCGAAAAAATAAATACAAAATTGTGAATGATAATAAAATAATAATATAAACTTGTTATATAGGCAAGGACCAAATGCTAGATGAAACCATGGGATAAACTAAGATCATGAAAAATGTCTTAATCCTATGATATGAGACACAAAAAGTAAATGTCCTAAGCAAGCTTCAGTAATTAGGTACATGAATAGTTCTTACATTGAAACTACCTAGGTAATATACCCTATTCATGTTAGCAATCATGACTAGATAATAAATTTTTTGGTGGTTTAGTTTAGATTATGAACTAAAGCTCTAGAATATTTATATGAATTGATAATTATCCCACGATGAACACATGCAATGACAAGACAAGCTAAATTTGCAATCAAAACCTTTTCAACCAAATACATATCAAGCATCCTCACCTATGGGATTAGAATAAGGTTTGATAACATTACAACAATATATAATAAATAAAGGCTAGGCCCATAAATTAAATAAAAATGGAGGACTAAAATCTTATTTGTTCATCATAACATCTAAAATTCTCATCCCTTCTTAGAATTAGTTTGGAACCACATCTTCCTTAAATATAGAAAACTTTGTTTCATCCCAAATTTACAAGATGTTTAGGAATGTAAAAGACAATACAAGTATTTAAGAAAATAAAAACAATGTTTAATGCTAGCTTAATGCCTCCTTTTCCCACCATTTATCACATTATGGAATTATAACCTTCTTCTATTCTAACATGCCATCAAGTGCAGGCTAAAATTGTTAAGACTATTTTACAAAAGTACAAGGTTGCTTCAGGGCAGAGGTTAGCTTACCTAAGAGTGTTACTTTCTTTCTCAACACTAATTCAAAGACAAACTAAAATTGCTAGAATTTTGCAGTGCCAAATCAAGGAACTTCTTGCTTCTTGTTTGGGTCTTCCCTTGTGCTCTAAGGTTCCTAATTATTTTTGGAGTATGATTGATAAATTCAATTCAAAATTGGTTGGTTGGAAGGGTGTGTTGTTGAGCCAAGTCAAGAAAGTTCAGTAGATTAAATCTACTTTTTAGAATCTTCATGTTTATGCTCTTAGTCTTTTCCTTATGCCTAGGAAATTTATGGATACTTTGGAAGGAATTCAGAAAAAATTCCTTTGGTCTGGTGTTGAAGATAAGAGAAGAATTCATTTGGTTGCTTGGGATGATGTCTACAGACCTAAAAGGCTAGTGAGCTTGGAATCTATAAAATCAGAGCATTTAATATTGCCCTTCTTGAAAAACAATTGTGGAACCTTATGTTGGCTAAGAGTGAATGGGTGAAAATTGCTTGGAGCAAATACTTACATGGTACTGATGGTATAAGGGGGTTCTTATATCAGGACTTTATTCCTCGAGTGTCTGGCTCTGCCCTTTGGAATTGTATGGTTAAGGCTTGTAGGCTTGTGGCCAAGGGTCTCTTTTGGAAAATGGGAGATGGTAGAAATATTTTGTTTTGGGATGATAGCTGGTTTGGAAACATGCCTCTTAAAGATGAGCCCTGGTCTCAACCTTTCATGGATCTATGTGTGTGGTGGTTTGGCAGATTTGTTGCTGACTATATTGAGGGAGGTTGTTGGAAGAAGTTGCATGAGGTGGACCCATGACTGGAGGTTCTTTTTAAGGATATATCTTTGGTTCATATCCCTTCTTTACCTTCTCCTGATAAATTTGTTTAGAAGCCTTCTTCTAATGGAAACTTCTTTGTTGCATCGGCTTTTCATTTTAATGAATCCTTTGTTGGTCCTACTCCTTTTTGGGCTTTCGTTTGGTCCTCTAGATTGATTCCTATGGTTAATGTTTTCTTTTGGCTCTTTTGCCAAAATAAAATATTAACTACTAATAACTTGGTCAAAAGAGGTTTTGTGATGCCTAACAAGTGCTTTCTATGTGAAGAGGAAGCCAAAAATGCTTGTCATATGCTGATTGGTTGTAGATTTGTTAGAATGGTTTGGTCCCATGTGCTTTCTCTTTGTAATTTAAGTTGGGTGTTTCTTGGTTCTATTAAAGAGTTTTGGTCTCAATGGGTTGGCCCCGCATCCAATCTACTCTTCATATTTTGTGGTCTCTTTCTCTTCCTCACATTGTTTGAGGTGTTTGGCTTGAGCGCAACAATAGAATTTTCAAGAATTCTGCCTTCCCTGCTATCTTTATGGCTTACAAAATATGTGCGGCTATTAAAAAAAAAATTCATTCTATGATTACTTTTCACAATGGATCGAAGATTAATCTTAAATTCCCTATGATATCTCTATTGCACAAAGGTGGAAGTTTCCCTATGATATTTCCCTCCCGGTGACTAAAGGAAAAACTTCTAGAGAAGGTATTGTTTGGAAAGCTCCTCTGGATGGCTGGGTGAAGGTAAATGTTGATGGAACTGCTAAAGGGAATCTAGGACCTGCAGGTTGTGGGGGAGTGATAAAAAATTCTAATGGTAGGCTCATCTCTATTATGGTTTTCCCTTTGGGAATCTAGACAAACCACTATGTGGAAGCAATTGCAACCTATCATGGTCTTAAGTCGGGCACAAACCAAAGGCTACAAGAAAGTTTGGATGGAGGGTGATTCTTTGAATATCATTAATACTTTGAAAACTTGTGCTCCCCCATCTTGGAGTATTGAGTCTTTGATAAGGGACTCCATTGATATTCTGAAATATTTTGATGAATATTACATCTCTCACATTTTAGAGAGGGTAATGGTATAGTGGACATCTTCACTAATATTGGAGTTAGAAAGGTTAGGGAATGGGGTTTGAATGACCCTCTCCCTATAGAGGCTATAACAACTATTAACTATGATGGTCAATTTTAATTTGCTTAAGTTCTCATTATGGTTGGCGATGTGCATGTCTTTCTTCACGTGGCTAAATATTATGAGAAAGGATGGATTTGAATCAAGCTAATGGTACGGGGGTTGGCAGTTGTAGGGAAAAAAACTCAAATTTCTTAATTTTCCTATGCCTCATTTCAATTCTCACATAGATTTTGGGCGCTCCTATCATTGTCTTCTAGAATTTTCCTTTCATTGAGTTTGGAGTTCTCAAAGTTGTTACTTTCTGCTAACTCTATCGATATGGGTGGAGATAGAAATTGTGCAGAACCCTTCTCATGCAAAGCTATCAAGAAGAAGAAGGAGGTTTGGTAGGTGTTGGATAAAGGAGGGTTAACTCCTTACATGGAGAAATTGCATGGCAATAATCCTTAGGTTACGGTGCTATTTTCCAAAGGATGGAATGATAGGGTGTTGAAACTAGGTGGAACAAAGTTTGATGTCAATGAATAATTTATAGCTAAAATTACTAGTCTAGCCATGAATGGTATGAAAGTTTTTAGAGATAAAAAGGAGTTGCAAACCGCTATGGAAATCTTCTTCAAGGGAGATGAAGCTAAGGATTTGAGGATTGTGAGGAGCAGAGGCTACCAAAGAGGCTTTCTTAAGGCATTGTGGGGAGATGTTGTTGAAGAGCTAATGCACTTCATTACCTTGGAAGGTCGCTTCTCAACGGTAAATGCATACCACTTCATCTTGTTCAATCATTTATGTCATAAGAAAAGGATTTCCTTTCCTTATTAGCTCTTGATGTCTCTAGATTCGGGTCTCAAGGATCATAAGAAAAACCCTAAAAATGTCATTTTTCATGTGGGGTTAATCCTTCTTATTTTTTATTATGCGAAGTCCTTTGAGGTGGTTAAGCCAATTTCTACCCCAAAGGGTAAACAGTCTAAGCCTATGGAGGAGTATGAGACTACCTTTGAAGAGGAACTAGCCAACAAAAAACTAAAGAAAAGGAAACTTATTTTGGAAAAAGAGTCAAATTCCGAGAGGGATGTAGACTATGTCCTAGATTCACTTGCTTCTTTGGAGATGGTCCTCAATCCCCTACTGCGGGAAAGAAAAAAAAGGGGAGTTGTGTGCTAGTGAGGGCTATTTGACTTGTAGTGATGAGGTGGCTACTGATTTGTCGAGTAGGGATGTGAAGGAGAAGATTGATTTGTATGGCAAGGCTTCTTTGCCCCCCCTATAACCAAGCAGAAGGAGTTAGAGGAGGGAAGCAGGAAGAAATGGGTTTTAAGGACTACGAGTCAATTGTTGGAGAGGGAATTTCCTCTCACTATAGCGGGTGCTCTAGATGTTGATGATTCTTTGAGTGTTAAGTCATAATTGTAGTAGAAAGGTAAGACTGGGGTTGTTGGTGGTTTGTTTCTTGTGTATACCTAGGATGCAGAATTGGAGAGGCTGAAGAAAAGAATGGTTGTGGTGGAGGATATTGTGAGCTCCACCTACAAAATAAAGACTCTGGTTGCTGCTGGGAAAGGTAAGGAAATCTCTGTCGATTAGGATAAGGTTAGCTCCTCTGAGGAGAAAGATTCTTTAGAGAAGGGGGTTTTTAATATTGATAGAGAAGATATGTTTGATGTGTTGAGAACTGTTCATGAGGGTTCAATTGTTTTGTTTAAATTGTTTAAATGGTTTTTTCATGAACTCAATAAAACTAATGTCAAAGTTAGGGGTGTTGTGAGTAAGGTTGAGAAGTCCTTTGTCCAAAACCATATAGATGAATTGTTTGATTCCTTAAACACTATGGAAGACACTGTGGTGGAGGAAACTCTTAAGATGAAATAGAATTTGGAAGGTAGATTCCTCACCCTTGAGGATCAAATAGAGAAAATTTGGGCTACTGTGATGAGGGATGGGGAGGTGTCTAAATCTATTGTTAAGTTTGATTTTGTTGGTGTAACTTCTACTATGGTTAGTGCCAAGAAGCATAAAGAAATTGTTCATGTTGAAGAGATCAGTGCTGCTAGTAAGCTGATGGAGGAGGAGGGTGATGCTAAGAAGGGTGGGGAGAAGGGTAATGTTTTGATTATTGAGGTGAATACGGATGGGCTTGGTGCTAGGACTAGAAACAAGAGTAAATATCAGGTTGGGACTTTTGGTAAAGAAATGCCTGATATTTTGGATGATGCTTAGAAGGCCGCAGTGAGCGATGTGGAGGTGGTGGATATTATGAAAAACATGTAGTGCTACTGGTTGGGGTCCTCCTTTTTGGCTAACTTTTTGTTGTTGGTTTACTGTTGATTGGTTGATTTATGCTTAGTGTTATTTTCTTTAGCATCAGTTGCTTTCTTTTGTAAAGGGTTCTGAGCCCCTTCAAAACCCGTATTTTACCTCTAATTAAAAACATGCCATGAAGTGCATCTTCATAATTGGAGAATGAAAATTAAAAAAAAATATAAGATGTAAAATATAAAATCTATCTAACCTATAAAATTTCCTTAGAACCATTGATCATTACCTTATGATATTTGGTAGAAGCAATTAAAAATTTGCATTGAAACATACATACTATTCAAATAGATTGTTAATTGTAATATCTATGCAAATGCACAACATTTATAGGTTCTTTTGGAGGTGTACCATCCATTGCCTTTAGTTTATATACTCCAGACCCATAAACCTCGTCAATGATATAATTTCCTAACCAATTTGGGTTATTTTTTCCTTGCTCGTCTAGAGCTACATTGACATTGATTTGATTTTAATACAACACCAAAACCCCCTTATTTTTGATCAAGCATGAAAAGGGCCTTGATCCCATGGTTACAAAGGCAGAACAAATAGAGAAATAGGCTAGGAAAAATAGACTAGCCTTCACTAGAAAAAAACAACAGACAAAACAAACCAGAGCCCAAAATGGCACGCAGGCCAAGTACCCAAAATTGCAACCATAAAACCATTAACAAAATAATCAAAAACAAAATCCCCATATTAATCCACAAAATAGTATGTAGGCCATTTATAAGATTAACTAAAGTCTAGGAGGTACGTAACCATAACATTGCTATCATGAAATAGGAGTTCAGTATAATAAAACTAAGTACCAATAGTTTCAATGCAGACATATAACTTGAGCAAAAGGATAAAAAAAAAGAGAAGCAATGCCATTACTTAACATTGGCAATCAACTCCCATTTTTTGCCGATTTGGGACAAAAACTCCCTCCAATCAGGGCCATCTTCATCTTCCTAGTCCTTCTTGTTTTCACTTTTCCCAATATTTTTGAGCATCTTCTTGATCTTAGTTTTTCCTGAGACCACACCCACCATGGCATGGTGCATGATTCCACTCAGGGATATGATTTCCTTCTCCATGTCGTCCATCTATACCTGAATAAAAGTTATCCCTCTTTTTTAGAAAATCAATGTTAGTGTCCTTAGGAGAATTAGAGGTAATGGCTTTGTTCTCAGTTTAAGTGGCTTCCTTCATAAAACCATAGGTTCCTCTTCCCTCCTAGTGTAATCCTCCTCCTTATCATATTTTACCTCTGAATCTTCTTCTCCCATTTCATAAGCACTCTCTTTTGTTGGAAGACATATATCACAGAGAGGGAGGGAGGGTGAATCAATGATTTATAAAAGTCACAAATTTTTTGAGTTCAGTGTTCACTTTTAAACAAAGAAAAAAACTGATAGTTTGTGAAGCAAACTTGGCTTGTGTATCAACTAAGCATATGAATAAGACATTGGTATGAATAGAATTAAATGAACTATTTGTGCTTTCCCTTGAATGAAAGTTCATAACATTAACATGACAACTTTAGTATAAACATTTGCATAAATGAAAAGACAATCATTCAACTATGAATTGATAAGGACAAACATCACAATCTAGCCACATTATCATAACAAAGCAATGACACTATAAGACCATGAATTTGACGAGTGGAAAACCCTATTGGGGTAGAAAAACCGCTCCAAAATGATGCCTTATTGGCTTATATAAAACCACTATTTACAATGGTTTACAGGAAAAATTTAGAGCACCTACTCTAGGAGCACCAACCCCTTACAAATTTAGGAACACCTATTCCAAGGAGCACCAACCCCTTACAAATTCAGAGCACCAAATCTAGAAGCACCAACTCCATTACAATGCAATACAATTACAATATTCTATCAGAACCCTAGAAGTGTGGATTTTGCAACCCTAGAATTTCAATAGAAGACTATGAATATCCTCTTTAAGCACATTGAAGAATGTTGTATGAGAATGAAAACACCTTCCTAAAATACACTAATATGAGAATCATAATAAAGATTTTCAATGCAGTACAACCTTTACACAGTGTGTCTGAAGCTTCATATTCTTCACACTCAAGCCTTCCAAACTAATACATCAAATATCCTAAAGATTCAATTTGGAATCTCTAAAATACAAGACATATCAGTTAAATACTTTGCATCATATTTGCAAGATTTTCATTCCAGAATTTTGTGCATTAATCCTTCAAAAAATAACCACACACCCAAACAGTGATCAACCGCACTATTTATATACTATCATGAATCTTCATTGAAAACTGATTGCAATAATTGTTTTGCTTCAAGATACTTGAATACATTAACCCTTTACCTATTTGCTAAAAAATAGTCAAGTGTTTCAAAGTAAAACAATGTCATAAACCTCTATAACTGAAATCTTATTGTCTTAACAAAAATGTCTTAAAGCCAAATGTCTTGAAGCCCATTAAAAGGAGATTTTATTTTAATACTTGTTTAAGCAATCAAGAAATCAAACAAATACCAAACTGATGGAGACAACCACAATTGAACAACTGAAGAAGCCATTATCAACTACCAAGTCCTTACTAATTCATGATCTATTGTCCATGCTTGTAACAAACTCATCTAACTCCTTTAGTGTCGGCCAAAAAGAATAGATTTACAACTGCGAACACAACATTCTCATGGTGGCTAGGGTTCCAAACCCTTCAACAATAATATTGTCCTAAATTTCTTTCTTTCAAGACTATTGAAGACTTTATGAAAAACAATGATGATTTGAAGTCCGATGCAAGTCAAACATAATGATTAATGAACCATCATAATGCTTTAGAGTCTGATGACTAAGTCTTCAATGCTGACAAAACATTCCAACTGTTCACTGCTAATGCCAAGTCATAATAAATAAAGTGAAGTCTCAAGTGTGTTAAGTCCCATACATCCTGATTTAGACTCAAAACAATGATCCATAATATCATTGCTAAGATTTTTAAAAAATCTATTTCATTGACATTCAACAAATGCCTTTATCACATGCTTCGATACTCATTAAGAGTATAAAGTAAACACAAAAATTTTACAAGGAGTGTCGATCAAGGAAAGACATGGTGTAATCACCTTTTCAAATGGAAGTCAACTTTAAACAAATTTCCTTATTACCACATCAAACAATGATGCAATGTGATCAAGCACACATGCATTGTGCTCAAATACAAAATACCATGCAAGCTGCCTGAAGCCATATACGACCAATCAAGACAAACTGAAGCCTTGTTAAGATGAGCCCAAAACCTTATTAATGTCACTGCCATATGACTTTTACAAAGATAACTACAATGTGAAATGAAATAACCACCCGATATGCCAAGGTAAAAAACAATACAATGTGCCAAAAGAAAACAATTAAGGTTTATATTATTTTCCACATTAAATAATCAATTAAGATGCTTATGAACACTTCAATGTTGATTATCATAGCAAGGCCCATATAGAGAAGTCACCTGAGAAATGATTGTTTTGACAAACTAAACCTATAAATGATCAATTGGAATATGATCAAATAACCTGTGACATGCAACCTCAAATGGAGCTTTCAAATGATCCTAAAAATGATCAATCCTGAATAACCTATACAATGCCTTATCAACACTGTCAGTCCAACATAATCATAAACACTGAAAGAATATCATGTAGATTAGATCAAACAATAGAACCATCATGGATATCTTGAAAGTGAAGTAGCATCAATCTAAAAAACCAAGTTTTGTCACCATGTAAAGAATAAACCTTACTTGTAGAACCATGTTCAATGATCAAATGTATGTTGTGCTAACCATGACAATAAGCCAATATGCTAAACAAGTAAGCAAGTGTCATCATGTATACCATGTGTGCCAACTGCCAAATATCAATCCCTTGTGACTTGTAACCTTGAAGAATCAACCTATAAAACATTCACCAACCACATGTGAACCAATCTAAGAATGCATCCTATCAACATCCATCATCCTGTCAAACACTGTCAGCATCCAAATGTATCAAGACAATTTTACCAAGATGTCAATGACACAACATATGTTAGAGATACATATTATTCAAAGACAAATTGAGCATGAGAAAATTGAGCATCTGCATATCAATCCATCACAACAATGAGCATCTTCGAAACCACACATCATGTAGCTTGTCAATGTTAATCAAAGAACACTAAGAACAAGTTTTGTCATCAAGGACAAACATCACAAACACATCATGTCAACAAACTCCCCCTTTGTCCTTGATGGAAAAACACATACTTTCTCTCCCCCTTTTTTCCTCAATGAAAAAGGATGAAAGAAGAGAATGTGAGATGCCAAGAAGATAAACAAGTGAAGGTCCAACCAACACATATCCATCTAAAAGTATGAATCAAAACTCAAGGATCAATTACTTTATAATCAAACAACTCTATTGCATATATCTCCTTGTGTTAATCACATGGATAAATACAATCAAGGACCCTGTCAATTCATATACTTAAAGACAAATGGAAACAAGAAGCTCCCCCTGACGTTTTGCATATACTAGATCTTGGCAAAAGATCTTTTATCCTTTAAGAAAATGACCTTTAGTGTAAAGCATCACTATTTCTACATGCTAATCATAGAAGAGTATAATGTTTTGTCAAAGCATCAAAAACCATTTATAGCATTATTAGTTTTGTTAGACTAGAGAAAAATCACTGTCATTGACTAGACTGTCTATCCACCAATTTTGTACCAACATCATTCATGTTGTTTTTTACTCCTTAGTTCATAACAATACTTATTATGAAAACCACTATGTGAACCAAGGTAAACCATTACTCCTCTTCAAAACACTGACTGTCCAAGCTAAGTCACTGTTACACATGTTCCACTGTTATACCACTTATATATTGAATGAGTAAGCTTTGTGTTGTGCACCATTGCAACTTAACAAGAAAGAAAAACAACAATTGTCACTGTCCAAATATGTAGTCCTTTCCAAACATTGAAATTTGAAGCAATTTTAGTTAACTGTCACCACTATGACTAAAGTCATCAAACTACTTGGTGTAGTTTATAGAATTTGTATTGTTTTCAAACTCATACCTACACCTTAAGAATTGAGCATCAAACCTTCCAAAAAAATGTCATTGTACTTTCAAACTTGAATTCCTGCAATGAATGTGTCAGTAGAAACACATAAAAGATGTTGTGAACACCTTTGGAAGATCATGATACAAGAAGAGTGATAGGAAATGAAAGACTCCAAACTAGTACAGATAGCATGTATTACAAACTTTTGAAGATCAACACCACTTCTATTAAGTAGAGACTATGTTAGAAATCTTTTAATCAAATGATTGCACAAACAAACTTCTAGAATCAGCAACATGGTACTTGTCAAACACTCCTATATAACTTCTTGAGTGTTGTTCATGTTCCAACTATGAAATGTTACCATTATCTACTGACCATCAACTTTAATTCCAATGAACTATCACTGAAATTTTAAACTTGCAAAAGATATGTCAAATAGATAGGTGAAAACTGTCACTCTCTCAGCAGCAAGAACATCATATTAGGTATAAACTACTGTAAGCACTGAATTATAAAATTTTTATTTGTCTATAAGTTTACACAATAACACTTAATTTCAAGTAACATTTATTGTCATTGTCTTTTTAGCTAGCTGCCATTTATCAGCACAAACACAAACTCAACATAGAACAAAAATATGATACATTTGTCACTTAACACTATGACTTACATCCTGATATGAAAATAAGTCATGAGGCAACAAAACACAACTATTTCTTGTTTGATATCGACGGGGTTTGTTTTATAATGCACTAATTATCTCCCCTTATTTTCATGTTTCCTTTTAAATGTTAAGGGATGATCCTTGTGCATCATACACAATACTAAGTCCTTCCTTCCCCTTTTCTTGCTTTCTTCTCCAAACCTATATAGTCCCTTTCTTTTTCTTGCTCAAGGTATCTGCTTGTTGTTGCTTGGTCAAGGTATTTGTCCTTTTGTTATGTCTAGATGATCTCAACAAATGATTTCTAAAAGATTGAGCTTTATGTCCAAGATAGTTACATCTATAACATATGACATTATGATCTAAACCAAAAGAACAATAACTTCTTCTAGGCATTCTGTAAGAACTTTCATTACCATTCTTATCATTCCACCAACAATTAATTGCTACATGACCAAATTTGTGACAGATATAACATATAGTGCAACAATTCTGATTTGACAAACTATAATTATTTCTGGCATAACTTTCACAATCTCTAGCCCTATGTCCATAAACATGATATGAATAACATTAACCATGGAATTGGGAATAATTATACCTTGTTGATTGACATTTCCTGGTAGATGAGAAACCTGTGAATCTGTTAATAACTTTGCTTTATGTCTCTCGAGCATGGTTCAAGTCTATTTTCTTCTTAGGAGTCTGCCTAACCTTGAAACTCTATCCATCTTTTGTTGCAAATAATATTTCATGTTGAGACTCATCTTGAACTCTTGAACTTTGTCATTTTTCATATCCTACTCTTGTAGGATCCTTAGAATGCTTTTGTCTACCAATCATCTCATTCAATAGATTAGTACTATGATCAAATTTCTGATTTTTACCTAATTGAAGCTTGACACTTTAAAGCTCTTTCCTTAATGTAACTACTTCCCCTTCAAGTTTTATAAATTCAATCTTTTTAACCTCCAAATCAGACCTTACAACATCTGCTATCCTCTTACATTCTTCAATTTCAAATTTTTGACTCATAATCATATCATCTTTAAGAGTTAGTTCTTTTAACACAGAATCATTATCTAAACGTTTCCTCAATGAATTTACCTTATTTCTAGTTGATTACACAATTCATCCTTGTCTTTTAACTTGGCTTCCAATCCCTCTTCAGTCTTTTTTCTATCATCCATTTGAGCTTTCAAAAATTCAATAATCTTTTTATCATTATTATGATCTTGTATTACAAATTTATTAACATTGACACTTTCTTGTAGGTGTACCTTAAGATCCTGATTTTATTTTTTAAGCCTCTTAAGTTCATCTAAGGCAACAAGAAATTCTTCCTCCAAATCAACCTCAAATTCATCACCTTCATATTCTTTTTCACTTACTAAGTGATCTCATTTTTCACCAACTATGGGATCACATTTAGTATTAATTGGTAGGGGTATTGCTTGAGACAAAACTTCACTAGACTTGAAACAAGTGTTTTTATTTTGACTTATTTTTCTTTTGCACTTACCCATAGTACTCCACTTACCTGAAATCCCTTAATTTGGTTAGGCTTATGCAATGGTCTAACTCTTTACACCAACATCAATCGAAATCATATATGTTTCCATAAGACACATAGATTGTACCATCAAACAATGGAGCTCTAGTCACAAAAGTACCTTCTTGAGCTTGTGACATGTTTGATAGACTTCCAAAGACCAAAATCAATCCTAGGTGGATTATACCTATGAAAGGACCCTATGCTCTGATAACAATTGTTGGAAGACTGAAATCACTGAGAGTGGGGGGGTGAATCAATGATTTATAAAAGTCACAAATTTTTTGAGTTCAGTGTTCACTTTTAAACCAAGAAAACAAATGACAGTTTGTGAAGAAAACTTGGCTTGTGCATCAACTAAGCGTATGAATAAGACATTGGTATGAATAGACTTAAATGAACTATTTGTACTTTCCCTTGAATGAAAGTTCATAACATTAACATGACAACTTCAGTATAAACATTTGCAGAAATGAAAAGACAATCATTCAACTATGAACTAATAAGGACAAACATCACAATCTAGCCACATTATCATAACAAAGCAATGGAAATATAAGACCATGAATTTGAAGAGTGGAAAACCCTCTTGGGGTAGAAAAACCACTCCAAAATGATGCCTTCTGGCTTATATAAAATCACTATTTACAATGCCTTACATGAAGAATTTAGAGTGCCCACTTTAGGAGCACCAACCCCTTACAAATTCAGAGCACCAACTCTAGAAGCACCAACTCAATTACAATGCAACACAATTACAATATTCTATCAGAAGCCTAAAAGTGTAGATTTTGTAACCCTATAATTTCAATAGAAGACTATGAATACCCTCTTTAAGCACATTGAAGAATGTTGTATGAGAATGACAATATCTTCCTAAAATACAATAATATGATAATCATAATAAATAATTTCAATGTAGTACAACCTTTACACAATGTGTCTGAAGCTTCATATTCTTCTCACTCAAGCCTTCCAAACTAATACATCAAATATCCTAAAGATTCAACCTGGAATCTCTAAAATACAAGACATATTAGTTAAACACTTTGCATCATATTTGCAATATTTTCATTCCAATGAAGCAACCTTAGCTAAACACGTTGACCTTCGACCACCACTAATTAGTCACGACTTCCCTTCCTCCATTTCATCTCATCGATTCCCCTCTTCGTCTTCGTTAATGGTAATAATAACACTTTGTTTTTTTGCATCTATTTTCATATTTTTAGCCTTGGGGGGCTCAAGGAGTAGTGGCGAGTGTTTTTGCTTCTCTAACGTGGCCTTGATCAAATCAAACTAAAAATATTTTTCACAAAAGCCAACTTAGCAACAAGGGTAGAGGCTTTGGAGCTATGAGTAGCCAAGGGGGTGGCATTCATAAGGGAATTCTTTTTAGGAGAAATAATCTTTGGAAGAGACCTAGGGTTAGGCTTTGGATTAGGATTAGCATCAACTAGGGGTTCATCTTCCACATTGGCATTTTGATTAGGGATTTCCTGCTTAGTAGCCAGCGGGTTGCCATGAGGGTTGTTAGCTAGGGACAACTTGTAGAGGGCAAGCATAAGACCTTGGTGCAATGGGGGAGTCACCTCATTCTCAATATTTTATTGCAATGAAGATAACTGATAGAAGGGCGGGCTAATATGGTCATTATTGCGTATATGGTTAAGAAGGGGAAAATTATATGCGTAGACTATCATGTATCTTCCCTCTAAAGTGAAATATCTCATCACAAACATACTTACTAGGGAAAAAGGAGGCGGAAGTTCAAGCCAAGTGTACCTATTCTAGAACCGCGTTAGCTGCTCTCCATCATGAATAAAATTCTCCACAAACATCTGATAGTTGGCTCCACTTTTCTTTGCAACCTTTTTTCCCTCATTCGCTAGACCCCTCACCTCCTCAATGAGCTGAGTAGTGATTTCAAATTTCACCACCCCTATAGTCACCTACCCTTTTCTCCAAGAATTTGTTAATTTGGCCATCAAACTTTCATTGTAACCTTTCATAGCCTCAAAGGAGACCATTCTCGCCCTTCGAAAAAACCTCCAAAGGTTGACGTTTTTCTTGAGAGTAGCTCAATTGTGAGGTTCAATACGTTTCCTTGGCCTTCCCATTTTGGAACTTGCTAAGGTTTTTGAACTTTTATTCTCCAACCCTTTTTCTTCATACCACCACAATGCCTAGACCCACTTCTCCAACTGACCTTACAGAGAACACAATTGAAAGTATTTAGAAGATGAAAGCATTTTGAAATGCTTAACGAGAACTAGTAGATAGAAGAGACCTCAAACATGGTTCCTTGTACAAAATTTAAATGATTACCTTTTCTGATAATAAATGTATCCAGATTATCCATTACAAACTAAGCCTTGATTAAGAGGTGGGAAATGACATTTGGCACATCGAAATATTATGATATGACACAAGCCTTACCAATATAATTAACCATGTGATCTTGGGTGTTCTTGGGAATGATAGAGATATTAATTATTGCACCTGAGGATATCTTCTTAATACTTATTGTACCAAGATTGTCATCATTAATATTTGAGCCCCTTACATCATCAAATCCAAATGTCCCCCTATATCGACCCCTTATCAAAACCTTATAAGATAAAAATTTTCATATTAGTCTTTCAACACCTTATCTTTTATTTTTGTAGGAAACTGATGAAACTCCCATCAAGTCCATGTATTGCACATGAGGGCTACGTTGGAGTAGTGTCAACAGAGTGGTTTCCTTCCCTTTACATGTGTTGAATTTGACAGCGAGTGAAGAAATTCATAATTTCCTTACAATTGTCTATTATATCCTTTAGTTCCCATGGGTGCGCTATATCCTTTAGGTCCTTCTTTATGCGCTATCAATTGTCTATTATATCCTTTTGTCTCCATCCTTGATGAATTTTTGAAAACCAAAAGCTCTTAGCATCTTAATTCCTCCCCACATTGCCATGGCCTGAACTTTGTTGTTGGTGCAAATAACCACATTTTTCCCACATCCCAATATACAATCTCCAAGGTGTTTTCTCAACAAACCCCCTACCACTGTAAGGCTAGGATTACCTTTAGAACACCTGTCAATGTTAAATTTTATCCAATCCCTCTTAGGAGGATTCCACATTGTAGTCTTGCTTAAGAGATAAGTAGACCCAATGATATTGGTAAGGTCCTTCTTGATGCCCCATTTGATTCTTATTTCTTTATAAGTGGGCATAACTTTTGAATAGCTGTACCCCCCCCCACTTCCATATTTTCCTATATTTGATCCTTTATGGACATACATAACTGATGGTTGTTTCTCTCTATTTCCCTAAAATTTTGATTATTTCTTTCCTTCTAAATCTCCCATGATATGAAAGGAGGGGCTTGGTTCAAGAGGTCCAATATTATCTTGTGGGAATAAGAGCTAAAATACTAGCTATTTATAAAGGATTTCATGGTAGGAGGGAAGACCCATTCTGTAAGCAACAAAGGTAGGAAATAGGACCAATCTTCTCTAGAGAAAAGATAGTGGAAGAATAGATGCATAACAATCTCTTCTTCCTATTTACATAGGACACATCTATTAACTAATTGACCCCTTCTTACAAGATTATCAATAGTTAGGATTCTACCATGAGAGGTTGCCCACCAGAAATAGTTGACTTTAGGAGTTAGATTTTGTATCCACACCTTTTCCCAATGAAGATCCCTACAATAAATTAAAGAGGTTTTTCCAATTCTTTATAATCATTTTTGATCGAGAAGCAACCAAATATTCAAAACAGCTTGGTCAAAGGTCTCTTTATTCATTTTAGTTTCTTGAAGGAGCAGGATGTCAACTTTGTTATCCAAAATACACATTTTGACCAAAAAATGTTTATAAGGGCTATTAAGGCCCCTGATATTCTAGGAAAAAATCTTTATATTCATAACTGATCTATGACAAGAACACCTAGAAGTTGTTATGAAAACAACCAACATTACTTCTTTTTGGACTTCAGATCCATTATCAAGTCCAAAGTTTTTGTCTACCTGAAGCCACATCACACATCGTGTCTTTGTTTCTAGATTCCTTTTGAGAAGGTCTTCCAACCTTATTTCCTCTCCCTACATCTAGTTTCTTTTTCTTTTTTGACTTTCTTGTAGCTTATGTCCAATCTTCTTCATCCGCTCTGTCAAAGGGAGAAGGGAGAAAACCTAAAGCCAATGAGTCCTTAAAGTTCCCATCATCCTTCTGAGACAAAAAGGAGATGTCCCCTAAGGATTGAGGAGTAGAAGATTCTTTAGTGAGTTGTGACACATTTACCCTTCCTTAGCCCCTTCCTCAACATTGCCTCCATTATTAACCCTATTAGGAACCAATGCATTGACTACCCTTTGGTTCGTTTCCAGCTACTCATGAGAGTGTTCATCTAGATTCACCTCAACAATCTTTGTCTTCAAACCTTGCTTCACACCAGTGATTAGCCCATCCCCTAAAGTTGTTTCCTCACTTTCCTTACATCCCATGACCTAAGAAATAGCATGAGGCTCTTAATAAGAAACTTCCCACTCCATTGAAGTTTCAACATTTGTAGGGGAAGAATCTTTTAGGAATTCAGCACTGCCCCTAACATGTTCATCCTTATTCAAGGAGACTTCAATATCAACATTGGAATCATTAATCATGGGCTTAATTAATGGTTGATAATCACCAGTAAACACGTCTTGAGTCCTCTTATTATAGTAGTCAATGAGGTGGCTGAATTTCTTACAAGATTGACAAAATAGTCTTGTATTTTTGTACTTAAGAGGTTGAGACTAGTTTCCAAACTTTGATTTCAGGATCTAGCTAAAACTAAGTGAGACTTTTCATGGGTTATCTTGTCAATAGCCAGGAGGCTTCCAAAAGAGTTGGAAATCCCTTTTAAGATTTCCAACCCTCAAAACTCATGAGGTAGCCCAGGAAGGCATACCCACGTAGGGGCCGAAGCACCCAAGTCAGTAGAAGGGTCAAATCCTGATTTCCATTTACATAATGAAAGAAAATTCTTGAAACCAACATTAAAAGCCAATGTGCCTCTTGTTAAAACCTTTAACATATCCTTGTAGAAAAAAATGAAAAAAAAAGTAAATACCTTTAGGCATATCACTAATAGAGACACTTCCTTTTAAGTTCCAAATAGAAGCAACCTAAAGCCTTACCTATTCAATATTTAGGGGGTACGCTAAGAATTTTCCAACTAATGACAACTTGAGGCCATCCATAGCCTTAATCGTCAATGCTTTAGGAACATTGATTTCCCTACCTATTATTGAATAGGAATTAGACTCTGTGTTCAGTCTTCCCATAGCTAGCGAGCTGATATCCACCAGTTTATCCACAAAAGAAGTAGGTTCTTCTTCAGAGAAAAAATATTCCAAACCAAAGGACAGGGATAGAGGCATCTTGCTAGAAGTACCAATTATCCTTCCCACGAGAGAAGGGGCAGAGTTATGAGAAGGGGAACCAACATGGGGAACAACATTATTAAAAGCAACAAAGGTAGGCATAACACTAGACAAAGGAATAACATTCTTGGAATGGGGAGCCTTATTGGGCCCCCCTCTCGGCTAGGAATGGGGAGCCTTACTGGGTCCCCAAATTGAGTCATTACATTCTCTCATCAAATCCCACGCTAATTCTTTCCATTTGGGAACATAAAATTTGTCCCTCATGAACATTATTATTCCATTCTCAAAATGAAATCTTTGTGTCCTTCCCTACTTAACTTGATTTACTAGCTAAAATGCTTGGGAATCCATTTTGAGTCCTTCTTTGACCTTGTCAATTATCTCATCAAATAACACTACTCTTGATTATGAGTTGCCTTCCTCTTGTTGTTGCTGAATAGCAACCAATTGAGCTTTTTGGATCAAAGCATCTGCAACCACATTTTTCTTTCCAAGATAGTGAATCAAATCCATGTTGAACTTGGCCAAAAATGCCTGCCACCTTGCTTGTTTAGGTGTAATTTTGGCTTGAGTTTAAAAGTATGTCGAGCTTATACTATTTGTCTTCACAGTGAATGGAATGCCCAACAAATAATGTCTCCAAACTCGTAAGCAATGCACAATACCAGTCATCTCCTTCTTATGTGCTAGGTATCAACATTCTCTCTCATTCATTTTCCTAGATTTGAATGCAACAGGGTGACCTCCTTGCATCAGTACACCACCAACAACATAATCTGAGGCATCCATTTGCACTTAAAAGGTGTTGCTAAAATTTTAGCAATGCTAACACTGGTTCGAAAGGCTTGGATTTTTTTTTTCCATTTCCAAGCTTGATCTTTCCTCAATAGATCTATCAAAGGTGTTGCAATCTTTGAGTATCCCTTCACAAACTTCTTGTAGTAATTGGCCAATCCAAGGAATTAGTGGACTTTGTGGATGAATTGCAATGGATCCCAATCTCAGATAGCTTGAATCTTCTTAGGATCGGGCTTGATAAAACCTCTGCCTATAATATGCCCCAAGAACTAAACCTCTTTCTAGGTGAAAGATCACTTCTATTTTTTTTACATAAAGATTGTTCTCTCTTAATAGCTGAAACACCTCTGCCAAGTGTTCATAGTGCTCTTCGAGTGACTTACTATAGATTAGTATATCATCCAAATATGCTACAACGCATTTATCCAAAATACCTCTAAAAAAATAATTCGTAAGTGTATAGAATGTAGTTGGGAGATCACAAAGTGTAAACGACATCATAAGAAACTCAAAGGACCCATACTTGGTAGTAATGGCAGTCTTTTCTGTATCTTCAACATCTATTCTCACTTGATAATACCCTTGTTTTAGGTCCAATTTAGTGAAGTAGGTTGAACTCCCAACTGATCAAAGTAGTCTACGATCAAGGGAAAAGGATACTTGTTTTTAATTGAGAGCTTGTGCAAAGCCCTGTAATCCATGCACAGTTGAAGATTCCCATCTTTCTTCTTTTGAAAGAATGTTGGGGCTATATATGGGGACCTTGATAGTCGAATGAATCTAGACTCAACTAGCTCAGTGAGTTACTTTCTCAGTTCAACCATTTTTGGATTGGAAAGTCGATATGGTGCATGGGCTAGTGCTCTTGACCCAACCTCTAACTCAATTCAGTAATCAATAGCTTGTTAAGGTGTCAAAACAAATGGTAGCTTTTAAGGCCTAACATCAACATATTCCTTGAGTACCTCTGCCACAACATCAGGGTGCATGGGATTCAAACCTTTGTCTTCATCCCAATTTCCTATGAGGGAAGCTAGGTAACTGAAACATCCATTCTTGTGGATCACACGACCAAAAGTTAGGGCTGATAAGGCCTTGGAAGCTATAGAATATTTAACTAAATTTACCATATGAGATGGAAGATTTTGATTTAATTTTGGGTCAAGATTTTTTAAGGAAAGTGAAGGTTGTGGTTATGCCTTGCCATGACTGCTTTCGCAACCAGGTTTGTCAAACCCTGCCATTTCCTATTCACATCTTGACACCTTTAACATTACCATTGCATTTCTTAGCGGTCATATTCATAGTCGTGAAAGATGAGTTTGTAGCTTGAATCACCATATCGAAGCCCTTGACCTTCTTATGCGAGATATAATTATGTGATGCACCAATATCTATCATGGTGATCACCTTTTTAGCTCCAAATATTACGTCAACAAAGCACAACTCATGCTCTTGTTTACAAATATATGAGGTAGAACCTTCTTCATTTTGTATTGCAGTCAACATTTTCGACACACCCATTTCGTGAATTTCCCCTTTAATTGACTCAACCTTGGAAGCATTTAGACTCTTCTTTTTTGGATAGTCCCACACCTAGTGCTTTGGTTATCCACAAGTAAGCACGTTTTAGCCTTTCTTCGGGCTGCAGTAGACTCTACATCTTTAGATCATTGGCCACTCCTCTTGTTATTGGATTTATTGGAAAAGGATTGACTGAAACCCTCCTTGTCTTCACACAACATGAATTTATTCTTTGTAGGATGCCATGAATTCCCAACTTTCACTTTTGTGGTCTCTCCTTTGAAATCAAGTAGGCGATCAACATCAACTATGGCAACAACAAGTGTCTGCACATTGTTCTCTTTATGTCAACTTGTGCCCAAGGATATAAGCCTTTCATAAAGAAGAAGAGACAATCCATCTCGCACATGCCTTTTATTTTGATCATGAGGGCTGAAAAATATTTAATGTACTCACAGTTTTTTCTTGAATGGTCTTCATTGGATTCAAAATTGAGGGAATTCAAGCAAAATCTATGAGTACATTAAGTTTTTATTTGCCCTCATGGTCAAAATTAAAGACATGATCAAGATGGATCATCTCTTCTTTATGAAAGGATTATAGCCTTGGGCATGAGTCAACATAAGAAGACAAAATGTGCAAACGCTTGTTGTTGCTATAGCTGCCATTGATCGCCTACTCAATTTCAAAGGAGAGACAACAAAACCCCAAGCTAGGAATTTTGGGCCTCCTGCAAGGAAGAAATTTATGTCACATGAAGACAAGAAGGGTTTCAATCAACCATCTTCCAAGAAATCCAATAACAAGAGGACTAGCTAAGGATCTAAATATGTAGAGTCTACTATAGCTTGAAGAAAGGCTAAGACATGCTTTATTTGTGGAAAACTAAAGCACTAGGCACAGGACTATCCAGAAAAGAAGAGTTTGAATGCTTCTAAGGCTGAGTTAGTTAAATGGGTGCATTGAAAATGTTGACTGCAATATAGAATGAAGAAGGTTCTACCTCATCTAGTTGCAAACAAGAGCATGAGTTGTGCTATGCTGAGGTATTCTTTAGAGCTAAAAAGGTGATTGCCTTGATAGATATTGGTGCATCATAAAATTATATTTCGCATAAGAAGGCCAAGAGTTTTGATATGGTGATTCAAGTTGCAACCTAATCCTTCATGGCTATGAATATGACCGCTCATAAATGCATTGGTAATGTTAAAGGTTTCAAGATGCGAATAAGGAAATTGTAGGGTTCAACGAACCTAATTGTGATCAAGATGGAAAATTTTGATTTAATTATGGGTCAAGAATTGTTAAGGAAAGCGAAGGTTGTGGTTTTTCCCTACCTTGACTGCTTTATATTCTTAGATGGTTGCTCTAGACTTGTATGGTCAAGTCAGTTAAACTTTATGCAGCTTTCAGGGCCTTATCAGCCTTAAGTTTTGGTCATGTGATCCACAAGAATGGATGTTTAAGCTATCTAGCTACCCTCATAGGTGACTGGGACAAGGATGAAGGGTCAACTCCCACAAATCTTGATGTTGTGGTAGATGTACTCAAGAAATATGTGGATTTCATGCTAGAAAAGATACCATCTGATTTTCCACCCCGACGAGTTGTTGATCACCGAATTGAGTTAGAGGTTGGGTTGATAGCACCAACTCGTGCACCATATCAACTTTCCGGTCCATAAATGGCTGAATTGATAAAGCAACTCACCGAGTTAGTTGAGTCTATATACATTTGACCATCAAGGTCCCCATATGCAGCCTCGACACTCTTCCAAAAGAAGAAAGATGGGAGTCTTCAACTATGCATGGATTACAGGGCTTTGAACAAGCTCTCAATTAAAAATAAGTATCATTTTCCCTTGATCATGGGCTATTTTGATCGGTTAGGAGGGGCAACCTACTTCACTAAATTAGACCTCAAATAAGGGTATTATCAAGTGAGAATAGTTGTTGGATATCAAGAAAATACTACCACTACTACTAGGTATGTGTCCTTTGAGTTTCTTGTGATGTCATTTGGGCTTTGTAATGCCCTATTTACATTTTGTACCCTTATGTACCCTTATGAGTGATGTTTCTAGAGGTCTTTTGGATAAATGTGTTGTAGTATATTTGGATGATATGCTAATCTATAGTAAGACACTAGAAGAGCATTGTGAGCACTTGGTAGAGGTGCTTTAGTTGTTAAGAGAACAATCTTTATTTAAAGAAAAAGAACTGCTCTTTCACCTAGAAAAAAGGTTGAGTTCTTGGGGCATTCCATAGGTGGAGGTTTTATGAAGCCTGATCTTGAGAAGATTCAAGCTATTCGATATTGAGAACCATTGTAGTCCATCCATGAGGTTCGCCAATTCCTTTGATTCACCAATTACTATAGAAACTTTGTGAAGGGACACTTGAAGATTGTAACACCTTTGACAGATCTATTGAGGAAAGATCAAGCTTGGAAATGGACAGAAAATAAAATTTAGGCCTTCAAGGAGAGAAAAGAAAGTCTGTGTTTCAAACTAGTGTTAGCATTGCCAAATTTTGGAAAAACCTTTGAAGTGCAAATAGATGCATCAGATTATGTTGTTGGTGTTGTGCTGATGCAAGGAGGCCACCCTGTTGGATTTGAATCTAGGAAACTAATGAGAGAGAATGTCGTACCTAGCACATGAGAAGAAGATGACTAGTATTATGCATTACTTATGAGTTTGGAGGCATTATTTGTTGTGTGTTCCATTCACCATGAAGATAGATAATATAAGCTCAATATACTTAAAGACTCAGGCTCAGATTACTCCCAAACAAGCAAGGTTGTAGGAATTTTTGGCTAGGTTCAACATGGAATTCATTCACTATCCTGGAAAGAAAAATGTGGTTGCAGATACTTTGAGTTGAAAATATTAGTTGGCTACTATTCAACAACTACAAGAAGAAGATAAATCAGAATGTAGAGTAGTGTTATCTGATGAGATAATTGAAAAGGTTAAAGGATTCAAAATGGATTGCCAAACATTTCAGCTAGTAAATGAAGTTAAGTAGGGAAGGGCACGAAGATTTCATTTGAAGAATGGAATACTAATGTTCATGGGGGACAAAGTTTATGTTCCCAAATGGAAAGAATTAAGGTGGGATTTGATGAGAGAATGTCATGACTTAGTTTGGGTTGGACACCCTGGCCAAAGGAGGACAACTACTCTGCTTGATAGGGGCTTCTTTTTGGCCAAGCTTAAAGAAGACATGGAAGAATACGTGAAGACCTACTTGATTTGTCAACATGAAAAAATGATGTGTTGACTTCCAGGAGGGTTGTTGCAACCTTTACGGGTCTCGATGCATCAATGGGAAAGCTTGAGCATGGACTTCATCACATAGCTCCCTGAAGTAGATGAACTTTCAAGCATCATGGTTGTTGTAGATAGGTTTTCCAAATATGGGACCTTTGTTGCATCTCGCCATGGTTGCACAACAAAAGATGCTACAAGTTACTTCTTCAGGTTCATGGTTAAATACTAGGGTGTGCTACTAAACATTGTGTTTGATCAGGATCCAAAGTTTACCAACCAATTTTGGAGTGAACTTTTCAAATTGATGGGTACTAAGATCCTTATGTCTATATCCTACCATCCTCAAATGGATTGCTAGAAAAAAAGAGTTAATTCTATGTTGGAGGATTACTTCAGACATTTCATCAATTCAAACCAAAAGAATTGGCTGTAGTTGTTAGATGTAGCTCAGTTTGGTTACAATGTACAAAAGTTTGGTGTTTGTCAATTTTCTTCATTCCAATTGGCCATGGGATAACAACCCTTAACACCTCATATTGTGCTTAGTGCTTATCAGATATTTGGTGGCATAGATGCGAGTGATTACCTTAAGGAATGGAACAAGTGAGTAGACCTTGCCAGGTACTACTTCATGAAGGCCAATGACAGAATGAAAGTAGGTGTTGATTCAAAGAAAAGGGATGTTAAATTATAGGTTGGAGACAAAGGTCTACTTTGGATGGATCCTCAACAGCTTTGGCCACAAAAAGGCATGATCCAAGCTCTTGTTCAGAGGTTTGATGGTTCTTTCAAAGTGTTGGGGCAGATTCCCAAAGTTGTGTACAAATTCTAATTACCTTTGCACATGAAAGTGCACCTTGTTTTCCATGTTAGTCAGTTAAGGCTGCATCATGTTGATGTTGAAGATCTACTCCAAAATATATTGAGTAGAAGTCCAACTAATGTGGTGAAAAAACCTAAGAATTTGGTTGAGGAGGCTATTGACATGCTTCGACAAACAAAGGTTGTAGGTGTTCCTTGTTGTCTAGAAGAAAAAACCTTTCCAAGATGCCACTTGGTGGAGGGGAGGCACAATGACAAAGTGGGGAAAAATTGGAGTACCTAGATAGGTGCTTTGTCCCACCTACAAAGTGATAAGACTTTAAGAGGGACTCCTACCTAGCCATGGAGGTTGCGTCAACTCTAATGGAATCACCTTAATTAAGTGGGGGATAATGTTATGCATTTTGAACACTAGAACCCAATGATAGTCGAGTTGGTACCAAGTATGTAGTGTTACCTATCCTATCCAAGGTCCAATCCCATGGATCACCCTTTTGATGCAAAAGTGGTGTTATGCAAACTGGGGCTAGACGAGGAGGATCTTCATTGGATTCAAATGTGAAGGAAGGTACCATGCATTTGGTGTTGGCTTGGGTCTCAAATGAGTCCCCTTGGATGCATCCCTTTATCTATGTGGGTTCTGTACATGGAACCATGAGCTACACTGCTAATTCATGTGGGTGTCAACAATGTCTTGATAAATGCACGTAAGTAATTTGGTTTCGACCCTCGCAATGAGAACTCGACCATCAGGAGTTAAGTGAAGGTATTTTATGGAAATATCTCCTGAAAAGTTTCTTTTCGACGCAACACTCATCTTGGAAGGAGCACTTTGTGATTGGACGAAGTAGATTCTTGACCTTTGCTATTGGTTGCTCAAATTGTGTTCGATATTTAGTCTTTGGCCTCAAATTCTATATGTAGAGGTTTGACTTAGGAATAAGACAAGAAGTTCATTTGTCTTGTAACTATATGTGAGTAGGATAGATTTATTTGAGCTTCTTTGTATATTGTGAAGTGTTGGAATTTTATAGCATGGTGTTTGAAACCCTGGATTTGCGAATCCATTGAAGAGGTTGTACAATCTTGATATAGTGATGTAATTTTTGAAGTTTTCAAGTCTTGAGGCAAGAAGGGTTTTCAATGAACTTGCATGAAGGATTAAAATGAATCTAGAGAGTGAGCTTGTTTGTCCTATGACCACTTGTAAGTTTCTTTGGCTTAGAGATTATTAGCTAAGACTGATATGAGTATATGGTTTTATGATTTTTAGTTCTTGTACAATTGTTGTAGTGTTGAATAAATATTAAGCATTTTTGGTCCTATACCATGTTGTATGAATTCTTTTGAATTACATTCCTTATGCTTCAAATTCTTTGTTGTATGCTTGGTATGCATTAATGATCTTGATAGTAAGGCATAATTTGTTTGGTTGAGTCATTTGACTCCTTAAGCATTCAAGCACTTCTAAGTTAGTGTCGTAGGGGTGATTTGTTGCACCCTTGACAGGAGCCTTACTAGGCCTCCCTCTCGACCGACCCAGTAGATAGTCATGTCAGAGAAAAAATAGTGGAAATTAAAAAAATCTAGGTGGGAAAGTTGCACAGTAGAGCTGAGAGTGTCTCTTAAAAGTCTAAGGTCTTTTTTAACTTTCTTGCCTAGCTTTTTTTGAATTTTCACTATTTCTACTTTGACTTGACTGTCTGATGGGATGGTTGAGAGGGGGGCCCAATAAGGATCCCCAGTCCAAGAATGCTATTCATTAGTCTGGCATTGTACTTGCCTTTGTTGCTTCCAAAAATGTTCCCCATGTTGGTTCCCCTTCTTGTACCTCTGCCCCTTCTCCTATAGTCAGGACAATGGGGGGCCCAATAACGATCGCCATTCTAAGAATGCTATTCCTTAGTCTAACGCTATGCCTGCCATTGCTGCTTCCAAAAATGTTGTTCCCCATGTTGGTTCGCCTTCTTGTACCTCTTCCTCTTCTCCTGTAGGAAGGATAGTTGGTACTTTTAGTAATATGCCTTTGTCCTCGTCCTTTGGTTTGGAATATTTTTCTCTGAAGAAGAACCTACTTCTTATGTGGATAAACTAGTGGGTGTCAACTTGCCAGCTATGGGAAGATTGAACACAAAGTTTGCTTCCTGTTTAGTAATAGGTAGGGAAATTGATGTTCCTAAAGCGTTGATGATTAAGGCTATGGATGGCCTCAAGCTGTCATTAGTTTGGAAAATTCTTAGCGTATTGCTCAAATAATGATCAAGTAAGGCTTTGGGTTGCTTTTGTTTGGAGCATAAAAGGAAGTGTCTCTATTAGTGCTATGCCCAAAGGTTTTTTCCTTTTTTCCTTTATTGTCTATGAGGATATGTTAAAGGTTTTAATGGGAGGCCCATGGGCTTTTGATGCTAGTTTCAAGAATTTCCTCTCATTGTGTAAAGGAAAACCAAGATTTGACCCTTCTATTGACTTGGGTGCTATGACCCCTATGTGGGTATGCCTTCTTAGGCTACCTCTTTAGTTTTGGGAGTTGGGCATGTTAAAATGGATTGCAAACTCTTTTGGAAGCCTTCTAGCTATTGACAAGATAACCCAAGAAAAGTCTCACTTAGTTTTCACTCATATTTGTGTTAACATGGCTATTAACACTATTCTGCCTACCTTAGTGCTCCTAAAATCAAAATTTGGAAACTGGTCTCAATCTCTTTAGAAAAAAAATGCAAGACTATTTTGTTAGTCCTTTAAGAAATTTAGCCACCTCATTGACTCCTATAATAAGAATCCTCAAGATGTATTTAATGGTGACCATCAACCCTTAATTGAGCCCATGATTAAGGATTTTGAGGTTGATATTGAAGTCCCCTGAATAAGGATGAAAATGTTAGGGGCGGTGTTGAATTCTTAAAAGATTCTCCCCTATGAATATTGGAACTTCCATGGAGTGGGAAGTTGCTTATGAAAAGCCTCATGCTATTTTTCAGGTCATGGGATCTAAGGAAAGTGAGGAAACAACTTTAGGGGATGGGATAATCCTTGGTTTGAAGAAAAAGGTTACTAAGGTGAATCTAGATGAACACTCTCATGGGGAGCTGGAAACGAACCAAAGGGTGGTCAATGCATTGGTTCCTAATAAGGTTGATAATGGAGAGAATGCTGAGGAAGGGGATATTATGTCACAACTTGCTAAAGAATCTTCTGCCCCTTCTCAATCCTTGGGGGGCATCTCCTTTTTGTCTCAAAAGGACAATGGGAACCTTAAGGACTCATTGGCTTCCCCCTTCTCGTTTGACAAAGAGGATGAAGAAGATTGGACACAAGCTAGAAGCAAGTCAACAAAGAAAAAAAAAACTAGATGTAGGGGAGGAAATAAGGTTGGAAGACATTCTCAAAAGTAATCTAGAAACAAAGACATGGTGCATGATGTGGCTTCAGGTAGACAAAAAACTTTGGACTTGATCATGGGTCTGAAGTCCAAAAAGGAGTAATGCTGGCTATTTTCATAACAACTTCTAGATGTGCTTGTCATAGATTAGTTATGAATATGAAGATTCTTTCCTAGAATATCAAGGGCCTTAATAGCCCTTATAAACATTTTTTGGTCAAAATGTGTATTTTGGATAACATGGTTGACATCCTGCTCCTTCAAGAAACTAAAATGAAGAAAAAGACCTTTGACAAGGCTATTTTGAATAACTAGCCTAGTGCTAATTACTTTTTGAGTGAAGTTGAAGGGAATTCAAGGGGCATAGTTACTTTGTGGAATCCCTTGAAATTTAAAGGTTCTATGGGATTTACTAGATATAGTTGTCTCATGGTTTCCCTTGAAAACCTGTCTTCTTTAGAAAAATGGAATTTAATTGGGATAGACTGCAGTTATGGAATTTTTTGAATGATGCTCTAAAGAGTAGAAATGAGGACTACTGCATGCTGGGTGGAGACTTCAACTCATCGCTTTTACCCTTAGAGAAGTTGGGGGGACTTCATGACTACTCTAAAAGTATGATGGATTTAGCTGGGTTTTTTAATTTTATGGGGCTTTTTGATGTTCCCCTTTTGGGCTTCCATTTCACATGGTCCAATAGGGGGATTGGTAATCAATTGATTCAAGTAAAGTTGGATAGGTTCCTAGTCTCTACCAATTTGAATATTTCTCAACACCTTTCCCTCTTTGCCCTCCCTAGATCCGGTTCTAATCATAATGCCATCTTGCTTAAGAGAAATGTTGATCCTAATAAAAGCCCTTTTCCTTTCATATTTGAATTAATGGTGACTCTTCATCCTGACTTTGCTGCCCTAATTGAGAATTAGTGCTCAGAACCCACGGTTGGCACCCCCATGTTTTTCTTGGTGGAGAAGCTGAGAAGAATTAAGTAAAGAGTATAAGGATGGAACAAATTAACTTTTGGTAACATATTTGATACCAAAAAATTCTTGGGAGACAACTTAAAGGAAGTGCAGGATAATATGGAGGTTGGTCTGGTGGGTGAAGACATTTGCATTCAAGAGCATAACTTGAGAACTAAATGGTTCAAGATCAACAAATAGAAGGAGATTTTTTGGAAATAAAAATCTCAAGTTCAGTGGCTTTCCGAAGGAGACTGAAACACCAAAATTTCCCATTGGTCCACAATGAAACACAGAAGCAAGAACAAGATAAGACAACTTGGGAAAGTTGATGGCACTATGCTGACTACTGAAAGAGAAATTGCTGAGGAAGCTGTGAACTTCTACTCCTCCTTCCAGAATGAACTAGGGGATGTTAAACACGTATTTGATGATATCTTTCAAGTGATTCCTAAGGTTATTATTGATTAGGACCTAAAGGTTATTTCCAGAGTTGTTTCTCTCTAGGAGGTTAAATATGTCTTTTCTCAGGGCTGGATGGGTTTCCTCCAATCTTTTTCTAGATATATTGGGATATTGTGAATATTGACCTGTTAAATGTAGCTAGAGATTTCTTTAGACCGAGAAGGATCCTCAATCAAATGAATGCTACATTCATTTCCCTTATCCCTAAAGAGGAAGATGCTTCATCCATGCAGGAGTTTAGATCCATTAGTCTGTGTAACACAATGTATAAAATCTTCTCAAAGATAATTGTGTTAAGACTAAAAGTTGTTCTGAGTAAAATGATAGTCCAAAACTAGAAAGGATTTGCTTAAGGACGAAACATCTTAGATGTTGTCATAACCACCCATGAAATTCTCCACTCAATGGACCTAAGTAAAAATTCGGGGAAGGCTCTGAAAATTGACATATATAAGGCTTATGATAGAGTCTCTTGGTCATTCCTTTTTGTTGTTTTCAGGAAATTTGGGATTGATGGAAGATTTCTCAAATTGCTTACTATTTGTGTTACTACTCAAAAGTGCTTGATGTTAGTGAATGAGGTCCCCCAAGGTTTCTTCTCATGTGGTTGTGGCCTTAGATAAGGAGACCCTCTCTACCCCTATTCGTTTATAATTGTTGTAGAGGTCTTTGGCAGAAACATTAAAAAAATCATTGATTCTAAAGTGCTAAAAAGAGTCAAGGCTAATTTGTCCCTCTCTCCTAACTCTCATCAATAGTTTTTTGATGATACTATTCTATTTGGTGAAGCTAGCCATTGGAAATCTATATTAAATGACTATGCAAGTCAATATATCGATTATAATAAGAGTAAGTTATAATTTTTCTCATGTGGTCGTGGCCTTAGACAAGGAAACCTCTCTTCCCCTATCCATTTATAATTGTTACAAAGGTCTTTGGTAGAAACATTAAAAAACTCATTGATTCTAAAGTGCTGAAAGGAGTCAAGGCTGCTTTGTCCCTCTCACCCAACTCTCATCAACAATTTTTTGATGATACCATTCTATTTGGTGAAGCTAGCCATTGGAAATCTATATTAAATGATTATGCTTCTACTTCAAGTCAATATATCAATTATAATAAGAGTAAGTTATACTTTATACATGTTGATCACATTGTGAAAGAGAGAGGTGCAGATTTTGGGTTACTAGGAAGCTATTTTACCCATGACTTACCTGAGCAGTCTTCCTCTAATCTCTAGAAAATTGGAAAATAATTATTGGAATCACTTAATTGAAAGAGTCCAAAAAATGTTAGCTAGATGGAAAGGTAAACTCCTAAGCCAAGTAGGGAAGATCCAACTGCTAAAAGCTTCTCTTCAAAACATTCCAATCTACTATTTGTATTTGTTTAAAATATTTTCCTTTATTGTGGAAAATTTTGAACAAATCGAAAGAAGATTCTTGTGGTTTGACACTGAAGAAAAAACAAATTGGCACTTGTTGGATGGGAGAAAGTGTGTGCTCCTAAAAATGCTGGTGGATTGGGGATAAGGAGAATTAAGCTCTTCAACAAAGCTCTCACTTCTAAGATGGGGTGGAGCCTATTGGAAGGAACCAAGGATTGGGTTAAGATCTTCCAAGATAAATACTTCAAAAATAGAGAACCTAGCTATTTCCTCACTTCTTTTGATTTTCCTTGTGGATCTGTCTTTTGGAACCACTTGTCAAAACCAAAAGTATACTAAAACTGGGTGTTTGAAAATGTATTGGCAATGAAAAGGATACTAATTTCTGGAAGGACCCTTGGATCTGTGAGGCCCCTCTCTCTCTTCTTTAGATGGTCTCAAACCCTTGAAATAGAGTTTGACCAGAATGTGTGGTAAAAAGGTGGTTGATTACATTAATTGGGATGTAGATGAACCAAAGTGGATTGAATTTAACAAGTTGCTTAGGAGTTCCAATTTGAGAGGTTAAAGAAAACAAAACTAGGAGCTTGCGATGCAAAGTCTTAACATCCTCATTAGGGAGGTGACTTGGTTCTCTAAAGATAGAAAGGATGAATGGTTGTGGATTAAGAATCCTTCTGGCTACTTCTTGATCAAAAATGCATATAAGGAATTGGAAAAACCTCTAATTGATTGCAGGGATCTTCATTGGGACAAGGTGTGGATAAAAAATATAACTCCTAAAGTCAACTATTTTTTGGTGGGTAGCCTCTCATGGCATAATTATAACTATTGATAATCTTGTAAGAAGGGGTTCTAGTTAGTTAATAAATTTTTCATATGTAAGTAGGAAGAAGAGACTGTTATGCATCTATTCTTCCACTTTCTATTCTCTAGAGAAGTTTGGTCCTATTTCCTACTTTTGTTGCTTATGGAATGGGTCTTCCCTCCTACCATGAAATAATTTATAGACAGTTAGTATTTTAGCCCTTATTCCCACAAGATAATATTGGACCTCTGGAACCAAAAATCTCCTTTCATATCATAGGGGATTTCAAAGGAAAGAAACAATTGAATTTTTAGGGAAACTAAGAGAAACAACCATGAGTTATGTATGTCCATAAAGGCTCAAATACAGGAAAATGTGGAAGTGGGGGTTATAGCTATTCAAAAGTTATGCCCATTTATAGAGAAATAAGAATCAAATAGGTATGGGGCATACAAAAGGACCTTACCAATATCAATTGGTCTACTTATCTCTTAAGGAAGACTATAGTGTGGAATCCTCTTAAGAGGGATTGGATAAAATGCAACTTTGACAGGTGTTCTAAAGGTAATCCTGGCCTTGTAGGGGTGGGGGGTTTCTTGAGAAATCACCTTGGAGATTGTATAGTGGGATATGAGAAAAATGTGTTTATCTGCACCAACAACAAAGCTGAGGCCATGCAAGTGTGGGGAGGAATTAAGATGCTAAGAGATTTTGGTTTTCAAAAGGTCATCCTAGAAGGAGACTCAAAACTTATAGTTGACATATTGAAAGGTGATACAACGGTTCCATTGGAACTAAAGGATATAATAGACAATTGTAAGGAACTTATGAATTTCTTCACTCTCTATCCAACTCAACATGTGTACAGGGAAGGAAACCACTATGATGAAAGTGTTGCCAATGTGACCCTCATGTGCAATACGTGGACCTGATTGGAGTTTTTCTAGTTGCCTATGACAATGAAATATAAGGTGTTGAAAGAACAATATAAAAATGTTTATAATTTATAAGGTTTTGATAAGGGGTCAATGTAAGGGGACATTTAGATTTGATGATGGAAGGGGCTCAAATATTAATGAAGTCAATATTGGTATGATAAGTATTAAGAAGATATCCTTAGGTGCAATAATTGATATCTTTATCATTTCCAAGAACACTCAGGATCGTATGGTTAATTACATTAGTAAGGCTTGTGTCATATCATAATATTTTGATGTGCCAAACATCATTTCCCACCTCTTAATTGAGGCTTAGTTTGTAATGGAAAATAAGGATATATTTATTATCAGAAAAGGTAATCATTTAATTCTATACTAGGAACCATGTTTGAGGTCTCTTCTATCTACTAGTTCTCATTAAGCATTTCAAAATGCTTTCATCTTCCAAACACTTTCAGTTGTTCTCTCTGCAAGGCTAGTTGGAGAAGTGGTTTTGGGCATTGTGGTGGTATGAAGAAAGGGTTGCAAAAGAAAAATTCAAAATTTTTACAGAGTTCCAAAATGGGAGGACCAAGGAAACATACTGAACCTCCTAATTACGTGACGCTCAAGAAAAATTCCCATCTCTGGAGGTTGTGTCAAAGGGTAAGAATGGTCTCCTTCTTTGAGGCTATGAAAGATTACAATGTAAGTTTGATGACCAAATTAACAAATTCTAGAAGAAAAGGGTAGGTGACTATAGGGTTAGTGAAATTTGAAGTCATTGTTGAGCTCATTATGGAGGCAATGAATCTAGCGAATGAGGGAATAAAGGTTGCTAAGAAATGTGGAGCCGATTATCAGATGTTTGTGGAGAATTTTCTTCATGGTGGAGAGAATCTAACACAATTCCAAAATGGTTACACTTGACTTGAACTTCCACCACCTTTTTCCCTGGTAAGTATGTTTGTAATGAGATATTTCACTTTAGAGGGAAGATACATGACATTCCATGCATATTATTTTCCCCTTATTAACTATATATGCCATAATGACCACATTAACCTTCCCTTCTTTTAGTTATCTTCATTGCAACAAAGTATCGAGAATGGGGAAACTTCCCCATTGCATCAAGGTCTTATGCTTTCCCTCTAAAATTATGCCCTAGCTAACAACCCTCATGTAAAATCGCTAGCTATTAGGCAAGACATCCCTAATCTAAATGCTGATGTGGAAGATGAAACCCTGGTTGTTGCTCATCCTAATCCGAAGCCTAACCCTAGGCCTCTACCTCAAATTATTGCTCCTAGGGAGAGTTCCCCTATGAATTCTACCCCCTTGGTTGCTCATAGCTACAAACCCTCTACCCCTGTTGCTAAGTTGGCTTCGGTGAAAAAATATTTTGAGTTTGATCTAATCAAGGTCACCCTAGAGAAGTAGAAACACTCACCATTACTCCTTGAAGCCCCAAGGCTAAGAATTTGAAAATAGACCAAAAAAAATAGAGTGTTGTTATTACCATTAATGAAGACCAAGAGGGGAATCAATAAGATGAAATGGAGGAAGGGCGGTTGGGATCGATTAGTCATGGTGAAGGATCAACGCGTTTAACTAAGGTTACCTAATTAGACATGAAGGGAAAATAGAAGGCTACTGACCAAGATGAGGAAAAACAAATGTTGGTGGAAGAATTTGAACCACAAGTTGATGAAGAAAGTGAAGACTTGGAATTTGAAGAGTGCTTATGAAATGGGAGAAGAATATTTAGAGGAGGTAAAAAATGATGAGGAGGATGACAATGAGAGGGAAGAGGAACCTAGGGTTCCTATGAAGGAGACCACTAAAACTGAGAAAAAATCCATTGCCTCTAATTCTCATGAGGACACTAACATTGATTTTTTGGAAAGAAGGATAACTTTTATGCAGGTATAGATGGATGACATGGAGAAGGAAATCATAACCCTGATGAAGGTCACCAATGGACTCATGTGTCGTGCCATGGTGGATGCGGTCTCAAGAAAAAATAAGATCATGATGATGCTCAAGAAGATTGTGAAAAGTGATGACAAGGACCAGGAAGACAAAGATGACCTTGATTGGAGGGAGTTTGTATCCCAAATCGACAAAAAATGGGAGTTGATTGCCAATGCTAAGTAATGGAATTTCTTGTCTTTTTTGTTATCGTTTTGCTTGGGCTATATGTCTAGTTTCAAACTATTGGTACATAATTTTATTATATCAGACTTCTATTTCTTGATAGCAATGTTATGGTTACGTACCTACTGGACTTTGGTTAATCTTATAAATGGTTTGCGTACTATTTTGTGGATTAATATGGGAATTTTTTTTTTATTATGTTGTTAATGGTTTTGTGGTTGTAATTTTGGGTACTAGGCTTGCATGCCATTTTGGGCTCTAGTTTTTTTTTCTACTGCTCTTTTCAGGTGGGAGTTGGTGTTGTTTTTCCCAATGAATTTCTCTGTTTGTTGTTCTAGCTTTATAACCATGAGATTAATGCCCTTTCCTACTTAATCAACTCAAAAATGTCCTACATATATACCCAATTACATCTGCGTACATCAATTAGGTTGACCTAATTAGATGTAACCCTATTTTAATCCAAAATAGTTTTGTTGGCTCCACAGTTGATTCAAAAACATCTTTGTGCTCAAATCAAACATGCAAAACTTGATTTAGGTCAACATAGACCTGAAATAGGTCTTTCTAACATCCAAAATACATACTTATTATTCCTTGTGTTATATGTATGAGCAATTGTGTGATAACTTGGTTTCTATGGCACATGATTACAAGTGAGTTGTTTTACAAAGTTTAAGATATGGCCATGAGGTTTTGGTTTTTTTTAAGGTGGTCCTATGATAAGCATGGGTTTTGGTTTGAACTTTAGGTTGTTACATAGGTGGATAAATTATAAGTTGAGGTGTGACTACATTAATTATTCTTTATTGTGTAGAAATGTTGCAAGCCTTAATGTATGAACTAAGTGAGATGAAGTCCTCAAGGGCTTCATCTAATATGTCAAAGTCATCACAACTAAATGGTTTAATAGGTATATAATGCACTTGTAGACAAAGATTTGACAATATTAGATGACTATTCTTTCTCCAAGATTAATCATTAAATTTCAATTTCAACGTATGCTCATGTGTGTTATAGACCTAATATAGGCACACATCTAGAAACCAGATTCAAATTTTGCAAAATAACATGTATTAGTCTATTTTGGAGATCTTAGGTAGATTTTTGGAGGACTAGGATACCATAGGGTGTCTATTTCTTGCTAGGTTTCTTTCTAAAATTTTAGTTTTAGAGGAACTAAGGGCATAAACTAACTATGTTATAGCTTGCAAACCTAGATTTAGAATTTATTATGTAGTTGTTTCGTGAGTTTTCAGATTTTGCAATGTGTTGTAATAACCTAGGGTTTTTCATCTTTAAAAAATGAAACTAATCTACCTAAGTTATGCAATACTTTAGAAAATGTAAACAATTGTCCTAAAGATCTGATAATTCCAATACTGAAATGCAATAATTTTTCATAAATTTGTAACAAATTAAGAAAAATGACACCTTTCTTTCACTTGAAATGACACCTTTTCAAAATTTCAAATCATAACTCAACAAACAAAAACATAATGATAACACAAAGACAAAGATCTGTGCAAAGTTTTTCTAAGCCACCAATAGCAAGATAGAGTTGCCTAATGGCATGCTTGTCTTGGACAAGGGGGTAAAAACTAAAAGTTTGAAAGTTTAGAAGACTATTTAGGGATTTTGGATCTATGTGCAAATAGTTTTGATAGCCAATATTTCTCTAAAATTTGTTCAATTTAAGACAATGTACCTAAATACAAATGTGTAACAATGCTTGAACAATGAATGACAATTATGAATGTAATTTTCAATATAGATCTGACCTTACATGATAGAAATAAACCTTAAAATGCAATATTGTATGCATTTTTTTGAATTTTATATGAAATAAACCTATGATGAAATATTGTATGCATTTTTTTGAATTTTTATGTCTTTTATGATGCAAAAATGAAACCCTTAATGAACAATGCAAAACAATGCAATGCAAAACCTAGATCTAATGTTAAATTTCAAATTTTAGAAGGTTATTATGATGTCAAAATGTCAGGTTCACGAAAATGTAACATAGAAAAAGGGATCCCTAAGTTTAATTTCTAAACAGGATTAATTTAGCTCCTTTTTCAAAAGTACATTAGGATGCAAATCAACAAGGTGATAAGATTGACTTTCAACCATGAAGGTGAGTCAATTAGACCTGGATTTGATCCTTTTGAGTCTTGGAAGGGGATTGGAATTGATTTTCTTTGATTAATCTAATTAGATTGTGTACCCTAATATAAAAATTTTAAGATCCTGATAACTGTTAGTCTAAAATAGAGACCTGTAGGTAGATTTAAGAAGGGAAAAACACTATGTACCTATATTGTAAACTTAGAAATGGTCTAAGTAGGAGGATAAAGTTTCCCAAGGGTGTCTAGCTCCTTGTATTCCTTTTTTGGAACTAAAAGCTTGAACTTGTAGAGGTCTCTGTCTACTCCCTATGCCAATCTTACAAGCTTTTGTCTTTGGATATGAACACGTAATAAATCTATAAAAAAATATGGTGGGGGGTGGCTATATACAAGTTTTCCTCACTCAAAACCCTATTTTGGTATTTCTACCTCCATAATGGACAATAAAATTGATTGATAACAGTGTGTGTTCCCTAACCTTAAGTGCATCTAAGGTTGTTATGAGCTAAAAATTCATAAAACCCTACTCAAGCACACATTAGAGAAGGATTCATATATGAAAATGACAAGATCTACCTAAGAGGAAGTCAGAACACCCATAGGAAATCTTAAACATAATGATAGCTTGCTTTAGGCTAAGAGGATGAAGCTTGAAGATGAGAAAACTTAGTATACAAGTCATTAGGTTGAAGGAAATGGCTAAATACAACTCCCAAACCTAGAATCCATCATGCTCTTCTATTGATATCAATCTTCAATCATGAAATAGGACTTGATCAAATATACAAATAAGCTTGAAAATCTTCAAATTCAAATGTATGTAGCAGAATGTAATTATCTTTCTTCTTAATATTTTAACTCTTGCTTTTCTAGTTTGAAATGGTGAAAAGACTAGGTATTTATAGGTATTTCTCTAATTTACCAAAAATTAGATCCATATAGCTTAACTTTGCAAGTTAAATTTCAAATGTTAAAATGTTGACATTGACATATTCAAAATTTGAATTGTGATAAAATAAGGGGACTTAGATTCCGAAGGGAGTCCCAGTCATGTCCTTGTTTTCAGAAAATAGAGTGTTGGGGGCAAGACATTAAATGAATGAATTTTTTCAATTCTTGCAATTTCTCAAAAATGATAAAATAGGCCTTAAAATGCATAAGATAGGAGATTAAGGCCTAATTAGGAGATGCTAAAGATGCATAAATGCAAGTGTCACTAAATTAGGTCGAAACTAAGTACGAAATTGTACTATCACCCACAAGGGAGTATAATTTACAATGCTACAAAATGATTAAAAAGATTGAGAATACTAAAGAAGAATTGAAAGCTCAAGTAGCCTAATTGATGGCATGTGTGAATAATTTGATACAACCCATTGATGTTGTTGCTCCTAAGCTAGTCTTACAAGCTACACCAAAAGGATGAGTTTTTTATCTCAAATTTGAGGGTTGGGTGACTACTGTTAAAGAGTGGAAAGATGATTTACAAGCCTTAGCAAGCAAAATTTTGAGAAAAGAAATAAAATATTATCATCATATCATTGCATTAGTGATGAAACCAAAGTAGCCCACTAGATGGAGGTGGAAGTAGAAGAGGATTTGGTGGTATTGGATTATTACATCCCAATTTCATAGAGAATAAGTGTCGCTTCCTTAGATGAATTGCTAAAAGTAGTTGTGATAAAAGATGAAGACAAAGATAAGCCAAAGGAATGACTAAAGGTTGCATAGCTAAGGGTGAAGACCCTAAATGCAAGCATAAATTAAATAAGAACAAGAACCTAGTTGAACATGCTATGGTAAAGATAGATAATCTTGTAGGAAGTATTATTTGCATATTTTGGGAAACATCATCTCTAGTTTCTTCTCCCAACAAGATGGTCAAAGAATTGAAGAATTCACTACAAGTTCGATTTACTCAAGAGACCATTGATTGAATAATGATTAAGAAGACAAAGCTACTAAATTTTCAAGACAAGCTAACTAGCTTCACTGACCTATAAGAAAAGTTAGAAAATTCCATGTTTTCATAGAGGATTAAGTTGTAATACCATTGAGGTCCTTCGATGGATACTATGAATGATGTCATTACTACCTTCTCCAACTATTTTCCTAGTGAGGATAAGATTGGAATTTTGGATTTTGGTTTATTTTAAATAAGTTTTGTAATAAATAAATGCCTAGATAATTAACTCTAAATATGGCATTACGTTTTTAGTTAGACTTTCATTTTTAGGCAAGCTATTATGGTTAGTTAGAGTATATTTCAAATCAAAGTTGGGCGCTTTAGTTTAACTTTTAGTTAACTCTTTTTTTGGATCCATGAATCTTGGGATGCCTAATTCTATTTAATGGGAATTCTTTTCAAAACTTATGTATTTGCAAAAGAACTTATACATTTTCAGCATGGAGATTCCTATTGAACTTTTATCAATAATTTTTAAGAATCAATGGATTATGCCTTATTTACATGTATATGGATCTTGATCTCTCGTGATGGTATGGTTTTTTTATCTGTCTTAATTGAGTAAATTGGTGAAATCTGTTGTGTTACTATGGTATTGAATAAAATTTTGTCCTAGATTTGTGCATTCTTTATGATGATTTGATTTGATATAAATTCAAAATCTTAACATTGATTAATTTCCTTTGAAGATTGCATTGGTGTTAATATCAATTATGTGAATACTAGTTGCTATAATACTAGTTATTGGGATTTTGTCTAACCACTCATAATTGATAAATGAAATAAATCTTATTGTTATCCATTTAACTTTATGTTGATATTCTATATTTCTCTTATAACTCATAATATTTTAATCTTTATTTTATGATATTTTAAATAGGTAAAAGAGTATATAAATAACACATCTTTTCTATAAGAATGTATTAACATGTAATTATCTATGAATTTCAAGAAATAAATCTTTCTATTTTGGTTGCATGTCTTGAATATATTTCTAGAAAACTTGAATAATCCAAGCCCCTTGTTGAAACATGTTTACATCAACTACTTATTTGTTCATCATTGTCAAGGCTTGACTCAAAAGGAACATTGGAGTAGAGTATCCTAGTTTTAAAGAGGAGTAAAATTTATTATTTCTTAGAGAAAACCTCATGGGAAAAATGCCACTCCAAAAAGAGATGAAAGCCAAGTGAAGGACTGAAGAAGCCTCCAAACAAGACAATGTTGTCCCAAAAGATAGAAACAAAGGATGAACAAAAGAACACCAATGATGCATGAAGAAGCTGCAAACATTGTCGAAGAATGACTGCTGAAATGCTGAAAACAGGAATGCAAGTGTCCATATGGTAAGTGCTCCATCTTACTAAAATTATAGAGATCTTCTATTTGTACATGGGCACCTTACATGGCCTTGTTTTCCGAGACCTTTCTTACATTCTTTTTAGGGTTTTTAGCTACTCTTTAAGTTCATCTTAAGGGGGGGTTTTAGAGTAATCGTGCATTAGCTAATAATTAGTTAATATTTAATTGATTATTAGTCTAATTTATTCTCATGCACTTAAGCTAAACTTAGGAGTGTTTTTATGCTTTATTAGTTGAGCTATTATTAGGTCATTATGTCTCATGTCATGTGATGTTGACACTTTTCATGATTTGAACCCTTTCTTATTTAGGGCTTTTCTCTTATAAGCACTCAACCCTCATTGTAAATATCTAGAGAATATCTCAAGCTTTCATATCTTTTTGAGAATCTCTCGCTTCTGTAGCTTTTTCTTGTTGAGGAATATTGCATTCTTTGTTTGCAGATCTCTTGCATGGAAGGTGTATTTTTTTGTTGTTTGATCTTGTGGCTTGTGGTTTTGTGCTTGTTTCACAATTCTAACAAGTTGGTTGTGCTAAATCCACCATCAACACCCCCAAAGTTATAACTAGAGTTGAAGGATTTTTTATTAAGATAAGTTAGGTTTTTTCCATGGCCCAAACCATGTCATGAAGGAAAGAAAAAAAGACCAGATTTCTTACTAAGGAATATTCTAATACAAAGCCTTTGGATTTGATTCATACTAATCTATATGGACCAATGAGGACAAAGAGCTTACAAGGTGACAAGTATTTTATGATACTTATTGATGATTACTCTAGAATGACTTGGATTACTTTTATAAGAAAAATCAAAAGATTTTGAGAAGTTTAAAGATTTTAAGGCTATGGCCAAAAATAAAACTGAAAGAACAATCAAGTGTTCAAGAATAGAAAAAGGTAAAGAATTCTCTTCTAATCGATATAAATAATTCTATGAGTTGCATGGGATCTAGAGATAATTGTTTTCTCCTAAAAATTGTTAGTAGAACGGAGTAGCTAAGAGGAAGAATCTGACTTTAGAGGAGATGGCTAGAATAATGAGAATTCAATCAAAGTATATATTTTGAACAGAGCTCAAATCAAACTAAGGACTATTAAAAAACCATATGAACTATGGAAAGGAAGGCCGACTTTAGTTATACATCTCAGGATATTTGGAAGTAAGTGCTATATCAAAAGGGATAAACAACACTTGGGTAAGTTTTATTTTAGATATGATGAAGGTATTTTTATTGGTTATTCTATGGTAAGCAAGGCATATAAGATGTTATAACAAAATATTGAAAAGGATTGTAGAAAGTGTTAATATAAGTATTGATGAAATAATACAGTCTACTAATTTTTTGGATGAGGTAGATGATGAAGAACCAATATATAGGAGTGATGAAGACTCAAAAGTTGACTCTGAGAGCACAATTGCAAAGACTTCGATAAGGTACATTCAAAAGAATCATTCTAAAGATTAGATCATAGGAGATAAGGACAATGGGGTTCAAGCTTAGATAATAATTGAGAAAGTAAATGAACATGTACACTTTGCATTATTATAAAAAATTGAACCAAGTTCCTATGTGGAGGCAAGCAAAGAGAAAGGCTAGTTGGATGTTATGGAGGAAGAATTAAATTAAAGAAAAATGAATCTTGGGAATTAGTCTCGAGGCCCAAAGAAAAAATGTCATTTGTGTTGGGATTAAGGTGTATTAATCATAGAGTCCTAATATTGACTTAATCAATGCATTATTGCATTTATTTGTATTATTTAATTGCCCATGGTGTCATGTTATAAATTGGGACCCACCGGTTGGGTGGCATCCCTGTTGGAGGTGATTGGATGGCACATAATCAATACAAGTGGATATAGACATGCCATTTTAGAATCTATGACATATGAAAAATTCTATGAAAACTCATACGGCATATTTATGCATGAAGTTGGTGCCCAAGATGGGTTGTGACATGGTGTAAGAGAATCAGGTATTTCAAGTCATTTATGATAGTCTCTTACAACTGTAAGTGTCATAAGTATGGAAATTTTTTATGACATGCTATGATAGATTCTATGATAGTTCTAAGGCATTTGTCATAGCCTATTTTTAGCATATTCTAGGTGCCCAAGCTTGGAGAAAGAATATTGCATTTAGTGACACTTGTAAGGGGTGTAAGGGAATGTTGTACATGTGTCTAAATACATGTTTATGGCATGGGATATTGTTCCATGTGGATTTGGAAGCCCCTCTACTTCTAGATGCTTCTTCAAGCTTGCATCTCTCTATATATTGAGTGCCTTGATTGTATAATGCATATTTTTGCTGCAGGTAACGAAGTGTTGTTGGATTCACTCCAAGATAGGTGTTTGTGATGAAACATTTGTTGAAGAAAGCTTTGTACTTGGGGTTGTATTGTAACTCTTATTTGAAGTAATACAATAGTACTATGTTTTTTGGGGGTGGGGTTTTTTATCCAAAAGGGTTTTCTCCACATATATTTGGTGTTTGTTGTATTTGTGTATTTGCTATTTTATTATCTTCTCTATGTGCATCTCTTATTGTAACTGTATAAGGTGTTAAAAGGAATTTTTTTGTAACTCTCCCCTACTTAGATTAGTGCTAGGAAGTTGCTTCCACTCACTTGGCTTCCTTTTAGTTGGTATTAGAGCCTGGCCAGCCTTGATTCCTTTGTTGGGTTAGAAGGGTTTTTTAAGTTGATCATTGTTTTAGTGGGAGTTTTGTAGAAGTGTATTTCGTGACCTTGTTATAGGAAAAAGATGGTAGGAACATCTAGGAGGAGGGTGATCCCACAATATTGGTTTACAATTTTGGCCAAACTAGACATTGAACTTATTTTTTAACTAAATCTTCACTTAATAACATTTTGTTTCCACAGTCCATGATGTTAGTATCCAAGATTTTTGGAATAAACTGTGTGTAATTTTTATATCATCAACGTTTCAGGATCATACTCCATGATCCATCATGAGGATCATGGAGTATGATCCGAAACGTTGATGATATAAAACACATAGTTTATTCCAAAAATCTTGCATAAAATCTTCACTTCGAGCACCTATAGTGGCTAAGCCATGAGGAATTTGAAAATGATTTAAACTAGTGATTTGTGACATTTTTCCTGTAGATTCTAAATATATTTTTTTCAAAATTTTTTGAATCAGATTGCACTTCTTTTTCCATCTCCTTTGAAAACTAGTTTTTAACAAAAACACCATTTTTAAAGAGTGACGTTACTGGCTAACACATAACTTTTTTTCTATGAAGGATAAAATTCTATTTATTTTGAATTTAGATTTATAACTATGATATCTAGTGCATGGAATTGGTTTCATAGCATTTCATTGAATATTTTTTCTTAATTAAGTTTCAAAGTCAAACCAGTTACAATTCAGACATGATTTATTGGCTAAAACATAACTTTTTTTATGTATCAAAATTCATTTTATATTTTGTTGGATTAGAGACATCAATATCTAGTGCATGATATATATATATATATATATATATATATATATATATATATATATATATATATATATATATATATATATATATATATATATATATTTTGATAATCTGCCATTTTTCCATGTGTAGAATAGAGAGCTTGATTTTAGGTTAAAAACCTACATTCACAAGAAATAAAAAATAAATATAATAATAAAATTAAATTTATTTAAAATTATACTTTTTGGGAAGCTTATAATAAGGACTACATACTTACAAAAATAAATTTTAAATGAATTCATTTGTCCCCCAAAAGGTAAATCAAAAGTGGTTTTTTATCAGCATTTTGATAGGTGTAAAGGAGACTCCATTATAGGTATGGTTTAAAACTAGTAGGGTTCTATCCAAGGGGGTTTGATCTAATGTGGTTTGATCAAATCCTATTCAATTGGAGTCCTTTAAATGGAACTTTTCAAGGCTTAAATCATTATATTTTCTAAAAATATGTGATTTCAACAAAAAACAGGATTTCCTAGAAATTGTAAACCAGTATTGTTGGATCACCCAGGATTGAGATGGAGAAATTTAATGGTGGTAATTTTGAACTTTGGAAGCTCAAAATGGAAGACATGCTTGTAGATCATGAGCTATGTGTTGCTATTTCTGGAACCAAACTTACGGGCATGAAATAAGAAGATTGGGAGCTCATGGATAAAAAATCCAAGGGTCTTATTAGACTCTATTTGGTTGATCTCGTCCTCCTAAATGTCCAGGAAGAGAAGACTTCTACTTCTCTGTGGAAGAAGCTTGGTGATTTCTATCAGGCTAAATCCTTGGTAATCAAGCTTTTCTTGAGAAATATGTATTCTCTGAAAATGGAAGATGGAGGATCTGTGGAAAACCATCTAAATGCATTCAACATGTTGAATGCTGAATTGGGTTCCGTTGGAGACAAGATTGACGAAGAAGACCATTGTATGCTCCTTTTGTGTTCATTGTCGAACTCTTGGGATCACCTGGTGATGGATATTGGAAGCACTACTTCCACCTTCAAGACGGATGAGGTGGTTGCCTCATTATTATCTGAAGAGATGCGAAGGGAGTCTTTTGAGATGGCCAAGGAGGTCCTTGCTATTCGTGGTAGACCAAAGAAGAGAGACAAAAAGAAAGACAAGAAATCTAAGTCAAAGTCTCTAGGGAGATCTAAGTCTCTTGGTAAGAAGTCCAAGGAAAAATGTTGGAACCATGACGAAATTGGTCACTTTTGGAAAGATTGCAAGTAGTAGAGGAAGAAAAAGAAGTCTTTCTTTGATTCGAAATCCGATAAATCATCCCAAGATGAAGGAGAAACATTTATTGCAGCCTTGGCAACCCATGCATTATATCATGCATGGTTGATAGATTTGGGTGCATCTTTTCACATGACCTCTCATAGAGGTTGGTTCTCAAAGTATTTGAGTATAATGGCAGAGAGGTGTACTTGGGCGATGAATCTCACTTGAAGATTGTTGGCCATGAAATAGTCAAAATCAAATTTCCTAATGGATGAGTGAAGGGTATTGATGGTGTCTTGCACATCTCGGGTTTGGCACGAAACCTGCTTTCTGTATGTAAACTGAATGAATTGGGAGTGCAAGTTGTTTTCTCTGGTGGAGGATGTAAGATGACAATATGAGCTATGGTGTTAGATAAGGGAGTTCGTATTGGCACTCTGTTTTAGCTTGATGCATGCATTGTATAGTGCAATAGTTATATTGATGTATCGAAGGAGAGACCTTTGTATTCTTCATCCTCACCATTAGATCGTGCATAGAAGAATTATGCTATAGCTACATCTAATGGTCGTGCATTTTGGGTACATAAGGGTGCTCAGTCCATGGAAATGGAGCTTCCTATAGAGAAGACAATGTTATGGCACCAACGACTTGGTCACATTAGTGAGAAGGGTCTTTGAACCCTAAAAAATAAGAGCCTTATTGAAGGCCTTGATGATTGTAATTTTGAGTTTGAATTTTGTGAACATTAGAGTTAGTTGTAAGGAATTTTCCATAACATATTTTTAGCATATTGTAGGTGCCCAAGCTTGGAGAATGAATATTGCAATATGTAATGAAACTTGTAAGGGGTGTAAGGGAATGTTGTACACGTGTCCAAATGCATGTTTATGGTGTGGTATATTGTACCATGTGGATTTGGACACCCCTCTCCTCCTAGATGTTTCTTCAAGCTTGTATCTCTCTATATATTGAGTGCCTAGCATTGTAGAATGCATAGTTTTGTTGCAGGTAATGCAGTGTTGTCAGATTCACTCCAAGATAGGTGTTTGTGATGAAAAATTTGTTGAAGAATGCTTTGTACTTGGGGCTATATTGTAACTCTTATTTGAAGTAATACAATCGTATTGTGCTTTGAAGGGTGGGGTTTTTTACCCGAAAGGGTTTTCACCTAGTATATTTGGTGTTTGTTGTATTTATGTACTTGTTTCATTTTCTTCTCTATGTGTATCTCTTATTGTAACTATATAAGGTGTTAAAAGTAAATTTTTTATAACTCTCCCCTACTTAGATTAGTGTACGAAGCCATTTTTGCTCGCCCGAATTCATTTCAACTTGTACCAAATGGGATTTTAGAAATAAGTTTAATGAAGATGAAAAATTGATCTGAAACAAGGCCAAACTTGTATGTAAAGGATATGCTTAGATGGAAGGAATTGATTTTGAAGGGAAATTTTCTCTAGTAGCAAAGTTGGAAGCAATCAAAATGATTTTGGCCTTATCAACATTCAAGAACTTCAAGGTATATTAAATGGATGTGAAGTCTGTGTTTCTGAATGAGCACTTAGGAGAATAAGTCTATATTGAACAACTCGAAGGTTTCCAATGTTTAGTAATTCAAATTTTTTGTGCAAGGTAAATAAAACACTTTATGGACTCGAAAATTCTCCTAGAGCATGGTACTCCATATTGGATAGATACCTACAACAATAATGTTTCTAGAGAGGTAGTGTAGATAGTAATTTATGCAATAAAACATAAGGCGATCAATTGTTGATTGTTTTTGTTTACATTGATGATATTATCTTTGGAAAACGTAGTGATATTATGTGCAAAGAGTTATGGGATGCAATGCAAAGTGAGTTTGAAATGTCAATGCTTGGTGAATTGTCTTTCCTTCTTGGATTACACATTTCTCAATTAGAAAAAGGTATATTCATTTCTCAAAACAAGTACATAAAAGAAATTTTGAGCAAGTCTAAGATGGAATAATGCAAATTAATGAGTACACCTATGGTTACTGGGTGTAAATTGAGTAAGGATGTTGAATCTACTCTAAAAAACAAGACTTTGTATAGGTCTATAATTGGTAGCCTGTTGTACGTGACTACATCCAAGCTAGATATAATATAAGTAGTTGGGATGGTAGCTAGATTTTAGGCAGTACCTAAGGAAAGTTGTGTCAAGGCAATAAAAAGATATTTAGATATTTGAAGGCTACAATAGATTTTATTTTGTGGTATCCTAAGAGTGAAAACTTCACTCTAATTGCATACATAGATGTAGATTTGGTAGGAAGCATAGATGACTGGAAGAGTACAAGTGGTGGAGCTTTCTTTCTTGGTGACACTCTTGTATCTTGGTTAAGCAAGAAGCAAGATTCAATATCTTTTTCTATAATATAAGCATAATATATTGTAATAAATTCATGTTGCACTTAGATATTATGGATGGAGTATAATTTGAAGGAAATGAAGATAGAGTTTGATGATCCCATTCCCATTCTTTGTGATAATACCAATGCTATAAAGATTTCCAAGAGTTTGGTAATGCACTCAACGACAAAGCATATTACAATTAAGTATCATTTTATGAGAGAGAATGTTACAAAAAAGAGGAAAAGTTGGAATATATTGAAACAAAGGAGCAAGTAGCAGACATTTTCACAAAACCTCTTCCCAAGGACACTTTTGAGTATGTTCAAAAGAAGTTGGGAGTGGTTTCTCCCTTCCCTTGAATTAAGAGGAAGCATATGTCGAGGGGGAGTTTTGACTCCCTACTGCAAGAAGTTTTGGTGGTCTTGTAGAGTGTTTCAGAAGTAGTGGGGTATGAACTCAAGGAGAGTCTATCTAGGAAACAAGTTTTAAAATTATGCAGTAATCAGTTGACCTTTACCATTGATGTCAAAGGGGAGAAATGTTGCTCAAAATGAAAAATTATCTAAGGTGGCTTCATGATTCTAATAAATTGTATTTCTCTTCTTGTGCCAACAATTTTTTTCTATTTTCCATCAATGACAAAGGGGGAGATTGTCATGTCCCATTCTCAAAAAATCAACTGAAGCAAAGAATTGAAGAATCCTACTGCATTACCTCATAAAACATCCTAATGTCTTGTAGCTTGGAATATAACATCTACAATAACACTCACACATCATATCTAGAGCCCATAGAAAAATGATCATGTACAAAAATATATTACCATGAGAAGATCACTAGTCCAAGCTCGATGTACCAGAGAAAAATGTTGGAAATTGAGAGGTTATCATTGATGTCAATAGATAGTGGAATTTGGATAATTGCCACAATGTAATTTTGATGTTTGTCAGTATTCAGCTACTCAGGTAATGAAAGTCTATTGATCTGGTATTTTGATCTAGTTGATCTTATTTTGTAAGATTTACTTAGAAGCTAATAATATGTTCTATCTTGACATCAGTTGCATCCACTGACAAGGTTTTAGTTGACTAAGTTGTATGGTTGGAAAGGTACAGTTACCAGTAGCCTGGGTAACAGTGTCATTCTTTTATACACTGGCTCTATACGTTGATTTTTTGGTCTGGATTCTATCTCAGAAAAATATATCACTACAGGACTTTGCACATAGATTTGAGACTACAAGATGCATTCTACATTGGAGTTTCATAATGATATATGAAGGAATTTTATTATCATACCGTGTGGTGTTGAAGATAAGTAGTTTGATGTCATCTAAGGAAGAATTCATCGTGTTAACAAATTTTTGTGTTGCACATGTGATGGATTGTATATATATTTTGGAGTGTTGATCTAGATTTGGATGACATAATTATATACTAATATTGAGAAGTTTTAATATGTGGTACAAATGATAAAGGGATCTATCTTAGGTCCACACTGACTATGCGAAGATGAATATGTTTTGACAATGCTGAAAGAGTTGGTTTTTTATTTGAAAATAAGGTTTCTCTAATTAGGCTGACCTAATTAGTGAACATGGATGAATATACATGTATATATGTAAGATACTGCTAAAGAGAAGAGTGTGTAAGTGCGAGAGATACATAAGATAGAGAAGAGAGTGTTCATGTGATGTATATGTGTGAAATTGTATGGATGAGCAGATAAGTGTCATTTATGTATCGTGCTTCACTGGAACTGAACCCCAACACAAGGAAGGTGCATTCTTTCTTTGTTCATCACTTGGCAGTGAGCCATACTCTATTTTGTAAATTTCTTCAGGCTGTGAGCCTTTAAGGACAATATGTCCTGGCAATGAGCCATTGCAATATTTTATATCTAGATATATTATATTGTGAGCTAACCCTCACTGTGGTTTTTCCCATTTTGGGTTTTCCACATAAAAATATTGGTGTTCATGTGCGTTGATGCATTGTCTTGGTTCCATGTTTTCTCTTGTTATTTCAGTTAGAACTGTGATATTGTTTAGATGGATTTTATGTGAATGGTTTTATGGAATACTGATTCACCCCCCTCTCAGTATTTTGGGTGTTCAAGAATTGGTATCAGAGCTTGGTTCCTGTGAATAAGTCTAACAACTTGGGGAAGGTCCTGAAATTCAAATATATTGAAGATAAAAAATTTCTTATTCCTCCGAAATTGACCCTTGTTGAACATATAGAACAAAATGAAGCTTTGAAGGATAGGCTGAAGGAAGCAAATGAGTGCATTAAGAAGCTGAAAGAAAAATATGAAGAAGTTAGTGATCAATTAAAGAAAGAAAATGAGGAAGAAAAGAGAAAAAAATGAAGATTGTCAGAAAGCGAATACTTAAAGGAAAATGGATGAATGTACAAAAGCTTGAGCAAGAAGTGGTAATTTTGAATTCAGATCCGGAAAAGGAAAAAATATATGAGGATAAATTTGTGATAAGTTCTACAATTTTGGATGAATTGATTGTGGGACAAAGACCCTCTAAGGAAAAAAGTGGTTTGGGATTTGAAGAGGGACAAAATTCTAAGGCGGATGAATCTCCTGATATGAAGACTCAAATCAATGATGGACAATTCAAGAATCTAAGGAGAAATACTGAAAGGATTCCTATCAAACAACCTAATGCTCAAAGGTATTTATCTTTTAATGGTGTTTGTGATTTTTGCAATAAGTTTGGACATATGGAAAAAGATTGTGAAATGAAAGAAAAACATAATGAAGGAATGAATGAAAATAATTTATCATTCTTCGAACAAAATTTTGAATGCAAGAGGATTGAGCACAAAACTAAAGAATGCAAAAATTAGAAGTTGAATAAGATGATTTACCCATTCAATGGTTACTGTTATCACTATAATTCATTCGTACATAAAGCTAACAAATGCAAGTATAGATGGAGTAAAGGAAAAATTGGATTGAAGAATGTTGTTTGTTATAATTGCAGCAATCTGGGATATTTTGCTAGACTACAAAAGTAGAAACATGAGAAGTAACAATTTGGTAAAGAGATATGAACTAGTTGTTAAGATTGATCCAATAAAAGTTAGGAAGGCAATGGAAAGGATCTGGAGTAAGGAAGGAGAATCTAGAAAACAAGAAAAACTAGAAGTATTGATTTCATTTGTGCCATCCTTTAGTACAAATACTCCCGTAAAAAATTAATCCAGGTAGTGGCTAAGGGGGAGCAATAATTAAAAAATTAATAACCTTTCTTTCGATATATGATGTCATATCATGATAGAAGTGCATTTATTAAAGTTATGAATTGAATATTTCATGCAAAAGGAATTTTAAGACACACGTGTGAATAATGGATTCCACATAGTTTGAATGGATGGAAGTGTACATTAAAATCGAGGTCATCTACTTGTGATTTGAAGCATTTATTGCTGAAGCATTTGAGGAAATAAATTCATACATGTTAGGAAAAAATCATTCAATGAATGGCATTTGTGAAAGAATAGAAGCGTGCTGAGGAAGCTTGAAGAAACTAGAGAAATTCCAAACAACATAAATTTAGAATTTGATTTTGGTGTACAGGAAAGGGGTAAGTCACTATTGCTATACACTATTTCATCTCAATTACTTGTCAAATTTTGTTGAATGCGATGAATATACCTCAAATCATAGATAATTCAGTGAGATTGGAACCACAACTTAAAATATACCCTGTTAGAACATTAGAACTGACCCTTTGGGTGATTTTTTAGATATCCCTCTTGGTGTTATACTGACTAGGGATATTGGGATATACAATCATAGAAAATTGGAAGAATCTACTTATAGAAAAGCTCAGATGTTGTGGCTTGAAGAATTGATTGGAAATGATCTTAACCTAAAAATGAAATACAACATACTCATAGAAATGAAATTGGATGTATGAAATTATTTTTCAAAATTTAGTAATGAAAAGGGTGTATCACAATGGCTCTTAGCAGATTTCATGGTGAATGTGTGTGGCTTGCAACTCGTATATGTTATCCAGAGAAGTAGTCAGAGAAGTTATTGGCTTATCATCATCCAGAATGACTCCTATATGTAATTTTTTAAGAGGAAAAGGTTTAATAAGGAACACACGTGCTAGAATCTCTAACTCGACAGTTCAATATGCAAGTCTAGTTATTTCACAATGGCTCTTAACAGATTTCATGGTGAATGTGTGTGGCTTGCAACTCATATACGATATCTAGAGAAGTAATCAGAGAAGTTATTGTCTTATCATCCTCTAGACTGACTCCTAAATGCAATTTTGATAGAGGAAAAGGTTTAATAAGGAACACAAGTGTTGGAATCTCTAACCCGATAGTTCAGTATGCAAGTCTAGTTATTTCATGACTTATCTTTGGTGACAATGTTGTCTCCACCACTACAATTGACCTTGCATTGGATATGGTTGAGAACATAATAAAATATAACCTTTGTGAGTTGCTCCGACAACAACTATTGGAGAATCTGAGAGATATCAAGAGGAAGAAATGTACATTCACGTATGGTACATTAGTATTATGTATAACATTCTATTTTATGATGGAGATTCCTAGAATAGATGAAGTTAGTTGGGAAAATTCCATATCCGTTACTCATCAGATCAAGGAACTTATGAGAAACATTAGAGATTTGGATGCACAAGGATATGCCCTTGCTGCATTCTTTAGAAAATTCTTGAGGAAAATGAACAAAAGGAGAAGAGTTCCAAGATAATTGGTTAAAAAATATAAGAATTTAATATAACATTTTTGGTAACCATTGATAGTTGCATTATCAAGGCAGTTGAACCAAGAAACTCATGGATTCTTGAGTTATGATATGAGATTGAGAAGGACTATGTTGTTGGTTGCATTGGAATGTTGATTAATAGCCCCCTAGACCCCATCAAACCTAGGTTTGGAACCTGTACTGAAGTAGCTAAAGCTCTTGAAGAGTCTAAGTTTATCTCTGATAAATCAATGTTTGCCATTGGAGAAAAGAGAAAAGTCACTGAGGTTCATGCATATTTGGTCAGGTTGAACCTGCTCCACGAAGACTTAAGTAACTATCTAGAAGAAGGATACATTTTTTAGGTAGCTCCTACTGTGGTCACTAGTTCTTCACGGTACACTAAGGAAAGAACAAGTTCATTAACTAATGGATTTAATGAATTAAAGAGCAAAGCAATAAGTGACATGGTCTCATGTGTTGAAGATAAAGGATTGTTGGAAATTGTTGAGAAGTGCAAGTCTACTCACAACATGGTACTTGAAAGTCTCAAGGAAGTTCAAGAGTGTGAGAAAGAAGTCAAGAGTTTATTCACATTCTGTTGGACTTGGCTTGATGCAATTGAAAGACTCAAGGATGTTGAGAACATAATTGAAACCCAGATCAAGTTTGCATCCAACACCTTTGATCCTGTTCTTGATTTGGACGATCAGACTTGGTGCGGTTTGAAAAAACAGAATGAAGAATACCTTGCTTCACATAAAGAGAAAGAAGAGATGATTGAACAATATGGGGTGCTCAAAGACCTAATCAAGATTAAGTTACACCTATCTACTATGTTCTTTCTTTAGCTGATAGAACTCTGACATCTAATATTACTCTTGAAACTATGGTTGAAGGAAAAGATATCTTAATTGACCTCAACTATTTATGCAGAGCTTTGTCAGAGGAAAAAAGGCTTTGGGATGAGGGTAGATCCTCATGGAGAGGTATTCTTAGCAAACTTCAAGGAACAACAACCTCCGATTGATTACTCACAGATGATGTTTTGGTTGCACTCCTCATAGGGAAAATAGAGGTATTATGTGGAAATAGAGAGAAGGTATGTGAAAATTGAAAAGTTTCTTGAATAGTTTTTGAGGGATAAAATTGAAAAATTGGGAAGTGGTATTTTGATGGTTTTTGATGGTTTTCACATTGTGTGATGCCATAGTGGAATTTGGATAATTTCCACAATGGAGTTTTGATGTTTGTTATTATTTAGCTGCCCAAGTAATGAAAGTTTGTTGATCCAGTTTATCTTATTTTGTAAGATTTACTTAGAAGTTGATAATATTAATGAGGGCCACACCGCTCAAACCCACAAAAATAACAACAATAGATAACAACATAGAAAATGCGAGACAAAAAAATGACCCACTTTCAATTATTTTCAGAAAATGAAATTAAAGATTCAAAGCTTACATGCTACAACTTCATGGGCTTAATTCATTACAACAAAATCAACTCTGAAAATAAAATATACTATTTGGAGCCACAATCTGCACTATCAAGGCCACCTTCTACAACCCCCACTTAACCCTTTTTATTTTCCACAATAACTACCCAAGAATGTTCTAGAAAGTTCAAATTTTCCCTTTTTGTTTTGGCACCAAAAGTCACAATGTTTTATTTCTAGCCCAAGAAGAAATTTTTATGAAATTCACTTTTTTGAGGAGCAACTTCGTGGGGCCATAAATTTTGATCCAGGTGTTTGATTCGCTATTATTGCATATCGTTGGAAAGCTCTCATTGAGTTCTACAACATTCAAACCCACTGTAGGTCTGTTCAACCACCTTTTGAGCTGTTTCGGGGCATCTAAATTTTTATATCTGAATTTGAAGTTGGATTGGAGAAATTTCCTGGGACAAACATTAATTTCTCCCAAACCATGTAGGGTATTGAGGTGATTTTTTCGTGACCGGAAATGTTTTTTTGCTCTGTTCCTTGGGGTAAATTTTCACGTGGATATGAGCCCATTTAGGGCTACTTACTAAAAATAGTAATTGCCTATTTTTTGCTATTTTTGATGCCTAATAGTCTTATACCCCTTAAGCACCATCATGGGACTCAAAACAACTAAAGAAAATAAAGAATTTTTTTTTAGGTGATGCAAGATTGCCCTACACCACTAGATGCTTCTGCATCAGACACCCAAGGTAATTTGAAAAGTGACCCTGTCACTTCTTAGGAGTTAGAGGGAAACCAAGACGGTTAACCTCAAGATCAAATAACCATGATGAATCTTCAATAGGCATTCCTCCCCATTTCATCAAGTACTTTTCATATTGCCTATTTCTTGTGCTTCTACCCACATGGCTATCCAAGATTTTTTCTATCTCTTCCTTCTCTAAAGTAGGTGTTGGAATTTTCAACGGTTCATTTATCGGACCCTCCTCTATATCACGTTTATGATATTTTATCAAATCAACAATGTTGAACACAAGAGAAATGTTTATTCCACTAGGAAACTCTACCTCATAAGCATTTCCTAAATCATGGTTCTTCAGGATCTTGCATGGTCCAAACTTCTTCATATTTAACTTTTTGTATGTACCAACTAGAAACCTTTCCTTTTGCAATTGAACCATGACTTCATCTCCTTATACCTCCTTTTTTGATTTTCTTGAGCCTTATATTGTGAGTTCATCTTATTGATATGTTTCTTCACTTCTTCATGCAAATTCTTCAGGTGCTCAGCAAAATCTTCAACCTCAACACTAATCTTCTCCCCCTTATCCATCTTTCTCAGTTTAGAAGTAGTTTCTTGGACTACTCCCATATACAATATGGAATGGTGATTTACTAGTACTCCTGTTGACAAAATTATTATAAGAAAATTCTGTTTGTGGTATAATCAAATCCCATCCCTTAGGATTATTTTCTACTAAGCATCTTAGCACGTAACCCAAACTCCTATTCACCACCTTTGTTTGTCCATCAGTCTGTGGATGGTGTGCAGTTTCTTGGACTACTCCCATATACAATCTGGAATGGTGATTTACTAGTACTCCTGTTGACAAAATTATTATAAGCAAATTCTGTTTGTGGTATAATCAAATCCCATCCCTTAGGCTTATCTTCTACTAAGTATCTTAACACGTAACCCAAACTCCTATTCACCACCTCTATTTGTTCATCAGTCTGTGGATGGTGTGTAGAATTGAACTTCAAATCTGTCTTCAACTTCTTCCATAATGTCCTCTAGAAATAACCAACAAATTTGGTATCTCTGTCTGAAACTATACTCTTTGGTAGACCATGTAGTCTCACCACCTCTCTAAAAAAAACTCTGCAACATGAACACCATCATTGGTCTTATGACATGGAATGAAATGTGCCATCTTTGAAAATCTATCCACCACCACAAATATGGAATCATGCCCTCTTTGTGTCCTTAGCAATCCAAGAACAAAATCCATGCTAATATCCTCCCATGGCCTCTTAGGTATAGGTAATGGCTGATACAATTTGGTATTTTGACTTGTTCCTTTCGCCATCTGACATAATCTGTAGCTTTGTACAAACTTCTTCACATCTTGTTGTAACTATAGCCAATAATAATTCTCACTGACAAGAGCAATGGTCTTATCTCAACCAAAATGTCTAGCCAATCCTCCACTATGCTTCTCCTTGATTAGATTCTCTCTCACAGAACTCCTTGGAATGCACAATTGGCTTCCTTTAAACAAAATCCTAGCTTGGATTAAAAAATACAACCATCTCATCCTATCCAATGTAACAAGTTCCAAACAAGCCTTCCAAGCTTCTGCAAAGTTTGGATCTTCCAGATATAAACTTTTGAGTTCATTGAACCCAACAACCTCTATATTAATCTCTATCAACAATTTTTTCCTTCTACTCAAGGCATTTGCAACTCTGTTTGACCTTCCACTCCTGTGATTTAAAAATAAAGTATAACTCCACAAAAACTCAACCCTTTTTGAGTTCCTTTGATTCATGTTTCCTTGACTATTGAGATACTGCAAAGCCTAATGATCAATATATAAAACAAATTCTTTTGGCAACAAATAGTGTCTCAATTTCTTCAAAGCTTGAACTATATCATAAAACTCTTGATCATAGACAAAATATTTCTTCTTAGAATCATTTAACTTCTCACTAAAATAGGCAATAAGCTTATCTTCTTGACTCAAAACAACTCCTATGGCAGTGCCACTAGCATCACAATCTACCTAAAAGACCTTATTGAAATATGGAAGTTCCAAAACAGGTTGTTCTATAACTTTTTTCTTCAACATATCAAAATTTTTGGCTGTTTCGGTAGTCCACTTAAACTCTTTTCTATCCCCTCTCATTTCTTCAGTTAGAGGTACACAAATACTAATAAAACTCTCAATAAACTTTCTGTAAAAAATTACTAGACCATGAAATTATCTTACCTCTATAACATTCCTCGAGGTAGGCCATTTAATGATAGGTTTCACCTTCTCTGGATCCATTTTAAGACCCTTTGCTAAGATAACAAATCCCAGATACACCAACTCTCTATTCACAAAACTACATTTCTTCAAATTAATCAACAACTTCTCCTCCCTTAGCTTCTCAAAAACTTTTTAGATATGCATCAGGTGCTCCTCCAATTTCTTACTGAAAATAAAAATATCGCCTAAATAAACAATAACAAATTTTCCCAAAAATTATTTGAATACCTCATTCATAAGCCATATAAATGTGTTCGGTGCATTGGTTAGCCCAAAAGGCATGATTAACCACTTGTACATTCCCTCCTTGGTTTTAAAGGCTATCTTTCATTCATCTCCTTCTCTAATACAGATCTGGTGATATCTGCTTTTCAAATCTATCTTTGTGAAGCACTCAGCTCCACTCAAACAATCCATAATGTCATCCATTCTCAGCAAGGGAAATCTATAATTGATGGTGATCTAATTGATGGCTCTAGAGTTTGTACACATACACCATTCCCCATCCTTCTTTGGTGCTAGTACTGCAGGTATTGCACATGGACTCAAACTCTTCCTAATCAATCCTTTTCACAACAATTCTTGCACTCATCTATTCAACTCTTCACTCTTTGCTGGAGTCATACGATGAGTTGCCTTATTTGGAAAACTAGCTGCAGGAATCAAGTCCATCTTATGACTAATATTTCTTACTGGAGGCAAACCTTTAGGTACATTATTAGAAATAATAGCTTGAATCTCATTGAACAAATCTGAAACCTCTACAGGTACCTCAGTAGTATTTTCTTTATCAATTCTAGGGATCAATCCAAAATACATATGCTCATGCTTCATACCTTCTAGGAACTTTCTTCCATCACCCAAACAAATTCTTACATTACTACATGTCTTTTCCTCTGCCTCTTTCAAGGGCTTCAACTTATGATGATCTCCACCCTTTTTCAAAGAATAGGTGTTGGCATGTCCATCATGCATTGCTTGTCGATCAAACTGCCACGATATGCCTAACAACATATGACAAACATCAATAGGCATAATATCACATAATACCTCATCATGGTAATTTCCAATCTTGAACTTTACCAGATATTGTTCATTTACCAAGGCTTTATGGTCCTTTTGCAACCAAGCAATCTGGTATGGGTTCAAATGCCTTCTTCTCTCCAACCACAACTTACTAATCATTTCTTTTGAAACAAGGTTATCAGTACTACCTCGATCCATAATAACATTGCAAACTTTACCTTCACACTTACATCTGGTGCAAATTTTTTTTTTCCTTTGAGTTGGCTCATTCTACTCATTTAGCTAGGCTCTTCTAGTAACAAGAACCTCTCCTCTTTCTGGATCCTCAGAATGTGAAGACTCAACATCTTCATCAACATGTGCAACTCACGCATTACCCTTAGGTCTTTTATTTGTCCTTCCTTGATGTTGAGGAAACTCATAGGCTCTATGTCCTTCTCCACACTGGAAACATTTTCCATAGAAGCATCCTCTTCTGGATCCTCATCCAAATCTTCCCCTTCCTCTTTGCTCTCCATTATTCTGATCACGAGGATGGTAGGTGTTATCTCCTTTCTGGTTCTAGTTGCTACTAGAGCCTTCACCCTTCTTTTGATCTTCATTTCAACCTCCATATGACTGTCCACCGGTCTTACCTCCATGACCTCCACCTTATTGTTTGTTCTCAAACCTCTTGTTCAATCGTTATTCAACCTTTAGAGAAAAATGATAAGCATCCTCAGTGGTGGTCATTCTTACCAGTGCTAATTCTTCTTGTATGCTTGGCTTCAACCTATTAATATAACAAGCAACTCTCTCTTTATTCACCTCAGAATGTCCCGTTTGAATCAGTACCTTGTGAAATTCCTCTGTGTATTCTTTCACCCACCTTGTCCCTTGTGTCAATCTCTGCATCTTCTTGAGTAGCTCTAATTCGTAATCGACTGGAATGAATAGTTTCTTCAATTTTGACACCATTCTATTCCATCTAGAAATTTTATCTTACCCTTATCTTTCTCTTTCTAACTGGACCTCTTTCCACCATATATTGGTGTGACCTTTCAATTTTGTCTTTGCAAATCTCACTCTATGAGGATCTTCAATCTCCTCAAACTCAAAAAATTCCTCCATGTCATTGATCCAATCAATTGATTCTTCAGGATTCATATTTCCACTAAAAGTTGAAACCTCCATTTTAGGTCTCTTCTCAATGCTTGAGATCACTCACAACAATCTTCTTTCTCCAAGATTGGATCTTGCTCTTCCTCTTCCATTTCCTCTTTCATTTCATCTTCACTATCATGTTTGTCTCATTGCACATCTCTTCTTCGAACCTCTTGTTGCAGGGTTTCTAATTTCCTTCTAAGGGCTTTGATTTCATATGTAGGTGGATCTCTTCCTCCACCACCTCAGCCTCTACCTATTCCATACTAGGCAAGTCTTTGAGGCATCTTGAACTCAACCCAAAGTCATAGGTCCTGCTGCAACTACCTCATGTTCGACGCTCTATTACAGGCTCAAGAACTCCTACTCTGATACCACTTGATGAGGGCCACACTACCCAAAACCCACAAAAATCACAACAATAGATAACAACACAGAAGATGCAAGACAAAAAAATGACCCAATTTTAATTAATTTTAGAAAATGAAATTACAGATTCAAAGCTTACATGCTACAACTTCATGGGCTTGATTCATTACAACAAAATCAAATCTGAAAAGAAAATCTACTATTCAGAGCCACAATCTGCACTATCAAGGCCACCTTCTACAACCCCCACTCAACCCTTTTTATTTTCCACAATAACCGCCCTAGAATGTTCTAGAAAGTTCAAATTTCCCTTTTTTGTTTTGGCACGAAAAGTCCTACCATTTGATTTCTGGCCTAGGAAGAAATTTTTATGAAATTCATTTTTTTTTTACCAACTTCATGGGGCCAAAATTTTTGATTTGGGTGTTCGATTCACTATTATTGTATATCATTGGAAAGCTCCTGATGATCTCTACAACACATGAGCCCATCATAGGTCGGTTCAACCACTTTCTAGACTGTTTCAGGGCCTCTTAAGTTTTATAACTAAATTTAAAGTTACATTGGAGAAATTTCCCAAGACGGAAACTTTAATTTCTCCCAAACCATGCAGGGTATTGAGGTGATTCTTTTGCGACCGGAAATGTTTTTCTGCTCTACTCCTTGGGGTAAATTTTCACGTCCATATGAGCCTGTTTAGGCCTACTTACTAAAAATAGTAAGTGTCTGTTTTTTACTATTTTTGATGCCTAGCATTCTTATACCCCTTAAGTGCCATCATGTGACTCAAAACAACTAAAGAAAATAAAGAAAACAATTTTTTTGGGTGATGCAAGATTGCCCTACACTGCTAGATGCTCCTGCATCAAATATGTTCTATCTTGACATCAATTGTATGCACTAAAAAGGTTTCAGTTGACTAAGTTGTATGGTTGGAAAGGTACAGTTAGTAGTAGCTTGGGTAATAGTGTTATGCTTATACACTGGCTTTGTACGTCAATTTTTTGGTCTAGATTCTATCTTAGAAAAAGATATCACTACAAGACATTGTACAGATATTTGAGACTACAAGATGCATTCTACATTGGAGTTTCATAATGATATATGAAGAAATTTTGAAGAGATGAATGACAATATTTTGATTTGAAGACTACAATGAGTTTCTATACAATACACTGATGTGGGCGATTCCACATTTTCTCATATTTGATTATCATACAGTGCAGTGTTGAAGATAAGTAGTTCGATGTTGTCTAAGGAAGAATATGTTGTGTTAACAAATTTTTGTGTTGCACACATGATGAATTGCATATATATTTTGGAGTGTTGATCTAGCTCTGGCCAACCTAATTATGTACTAATATTGAGAAGTTTTAATATGTGCTACAAATGATAAAAGGGATCTATCTTAGGTCCACACTGACTATGCGAAGATGAATATGTTTTGACAATGCCGACAGAGTTGGTTTTTGATTTGAAAATAAGGTTTCTCTAATTAGGCCGACCTAATTAGTGAACATGGATGAATATACATGTATATATGTAAGATACTTTTGAAGAGAAGAGTGTGTAAGTGCAAGAGATACATGAAGACAAAGAAAAGAGTGTGTATGTGATGTATATGTGCAAAATTGTATGGATGAGCAGATATGTGTGTTGTTTATGTTGGACTCAAGGAACATTGAGAGGGGGGGTGAATCAGTGTTCAACAATATTTAAAATTCAATTCAAATTATAAACCATCTATAACATTTCAAAAAAATTAAAGATGCAAGCACATGAAAGAAACAATCAGAACACCATAACACTCAAGATTTTTATGTGGAAACACTATTATTGGAAAAGACCATGGTGGAGATTAATCCACAATTTATACTATGTTAAAAGTATGAAGAAAAAGGGAATGCACATGCATTCAAGCACACTGCCTAGAGCTCACTTCTCAAAATAAGGAAGACTCACTGCCTTACAAAATGTTTGGATTACAACAAAATGTTGAATTGAGAAGATAGCATATACAAATGCCTGGTATCAATTCTGGTGAAGCTCATGTATCAAATTCTGGACCTTCTATCAGACTCTGCACTTAGCTCTCCTCTGCATTAATTCTCTTCAGAAAATCCTCTTCTGGATAGGAAAAATTCACTCAATTGATCTTTTGATATTTACACACACATCTACTATGATCTATACACACACACATACATCAAAATGAATTATCGATCTTATATATATATATCTACTATCAAGATTTCAATTGCTCCAAGTCGGCTTCAACAAAATATGAAATATTCTCCAACGGTCAGCTCAAATAACAAATCATATTTAATGCGCACCCATAAAATTCAACCAAACTATAGTAAGGACCCAAAACAAAATGTCCAACACAAGAAACAATTAAAAAATTACTCCTTATACATCCACGACATGCTACATTCACCAAATCGGCCACCAAGAACAAATAAACATAAAATCATCCTATTGGATCTCCTAACTCATACACCAATTAATGCAATGTCACAAAACTTATCAATAGGATAACATATATGCTCAAAAATCTATCCCTAGGATCGACAACTCAAAAGGATGATCCGGTGAGGCATATGGATCAACATACTAACCAAATTTCCTGTTCATTTTTTTTGCCGGTAATATTTTGTTTACTGCTTTGTCTGCCAGTATGAGAAAATTCTGATTTGCGGACCGAAATAATGACTTAAGTTTCCATCAATGACAACACTAGAAGCCATATGCCAACAATCTCCCCCTTTGGCATTGATTGAAACACTTAGTGAAAAATGACTAAGTGTCAAAACTAGAGATATGCTGTCAAAACTCAAAATTTCAAAACACAACTTTCTTTCAAAACACTGCTCCCCCTTTGAATGTCAAGGCATTTTTCATTGCACTCTCTCCCCCTTTGACATCGATGAAAAACATATTTGGGTCTCCCTTCTTGCTAATTGAAAAATTTGATCAAATTTGAAGAATTACAACTATTGGATAGTTAGAAAATTATTTTATACTTATCTTTCATTTCTAGAAGAAATTTCTTCCAAGCTTATACCTACAATCCCAATAATTAAGATCATGCTATTGTTTTCTGATGTCCGATTGATGATCTGGATGAGAGATTCCAGAATTGTAATCAATTCTTTTAAGTTTTCTCCTTTCCTTAGAACATCAATTAGCTGCTCCAATCCGCATTTAGTTAAATCCTTTACTTTCAAAAAAGTGTTGACAAGGGTGTTTCTAGCAAAGTGAACTTTTGCATACTCAGACTGTAACTCATGAATCCTTTTCTTGACTACACCATTCTGGTCCTGAAACATGTTGTAATTATGACCAAGTTTGTTTAGCTCACTTTCAATTTACTCCAGCTTATCTTTGTATTTTCCAACTACATGAGGCGAACGAAGACAATAGTTGTAGATTTTATTTGCCGAGTCAATGCATTTCCTCAGCACATTCATTTGGATTTTTAGCTTGGTAAGAGATAGCCTGAATTGCTCCTTCAAATGTAGAATTATTTCTTCCCCTTTTTTATCCCGAGACTCATAAGCCATAGCTTCTCTGATACATTCAATCATCTCTTCAGGTAACACATTATGCAAACTTTCCAATTCAATGTTACTGTGCTCAAAGTAATTTCCTAGAGTGCTCTCAATTAGGTCCTACTCATATGAGGGACTATCTAACCAAATATCAACAATCTTCTACATTCCATCTTTCTCCTAAACAATCTGTGGTATCTTTGTTTTGAATAAAGCACCTTCTTCTTCGCTTCTTTCTACTATTATCACATCTAGTTCAACTGATTCTGGTTCATCCCTTGGAGTTTACTCATCAAAATATTCATTTGGTATATCCACAATTGCCTGTTCTTTACCTTTTCCTTCAAATTTTGGAGACTTGTGTGTCAGAGGAGTGTCATCAACAAACTCTAGTTCTATTTTTTGCTTCCTCTGCATCTCGTTGGAAGATGATCCAACTTCAAGTGATTTTACTGGAATGGAAATGCTAGTTTCTTGAAACTTTCCTAGCAACTCTTTAAAGAAATTTTCATACTCTTGCTCACAATTTTCCAAAGTATTAGAATGTTCAAAAATTTTCTTACAAACCGGTTCATTCTCCTTACATACCACATTATCGATATGAGGTAGACAATTCATAAAATACATCATGATACATATGACCAAAGTACCAAACTTGAAGGGGTAGTCTGCATCCTTTGTTAGTTGCACATTTTTCATCAATTGATCTTTTAGCAAACTGCATAGGTCAAAGTCTTGGTCCTCCATTATCATTTTATGAGAGATGAAAATTGTACTTGCTGAGGTTGTGCCTTCCATGTTTCTAAATAATTTTTTTTATGAAATTCCATGCGCAATGTATCTTGTTATCGAATTTTTGATTGTCAAAATTACAAATGCCCTTTGATCTCCTATTAGTCTGGTTAGGGTTTCAACATCCTTGTTCTGAATCAACTTCTTTTTCAGAATATCCCCAACATTACATAATCCAGTTAAATTTGTAATCACTTCCTTCGAAATGAGATAGGGTTTATCCAAGGTTAGAATTTCCTCATTCAATCTATTCAAGATAAACCTAACAACTTCCACATTGACAAAATAAGGAAACTCATTCCAAATGTCCAAACTTCTATGTTTCACACCTTTAACCCACTTCAATTCATTGGCCGACAACATATTTCTCACATCCCTGATCTTTCTACTACTATATTCATCCAATTTCACAATTCATTTGATTTTCTTCATTTTTGTTTTCATACCGAACAAGTTTTTCTACTAAGCATGAAATTAGAATTCGTACAAGTAGCTGAAAATACTTGATGAATTCACCACCGAATTGACTTGACTCCTTCAAAATTTTGCTGCAAAAGGTTCTCCTTCTGTTCTTCTTCAACACAAGATGACAAATGAGGGTTCCAAATACCCTTTTATAACTCACACACCTAACCTTTTTACTGCATTAAATGTTTTTCCCTAGGAGTTCTGGTTACTATGTTTTCTTAGACAACAAGAGAATAATCCATTTGCAGACCTTGTAAATCACAATTTTTTTCACAAGTGATTACAGATACATTTGTAGACTAATAGCACAACTATTGACAATTACCTGCATTCTAGTGCCGACTACCAACAAGGAGACAAAGGATTTTTCTTGAAAAATCCCCCTAGGCCAATGGCCTAAAATCAATTTTTGGAGGAATTACCAGAGCCTGCTTCTGGTGTGAGATTATTTTCTTAATCAGATTCACTCTTCTTCCCCCATATTTTCTTCATCTGATCTCTTATTTCCTCCACAATCACTTTCCCTTTTCCTTTATCATCTTTCTGTGAAATTCTTCTTTCGTATACCATACCTCTTCTATCCATGTTTTTGTTTTTGCAGAATCTTGCAATGTGACTAAATCTGTTACTGTTGTAGCACACATGATTTCTTTGTCTAGACCATTCATTCCATTGATTTCCCTTTGATCTGCATTGATTAGCAACATTCCCAAATCTTCCACAGGTATAACATTTAACAAACATACTTTTGCATTCAATTGACTTATGACGAAACTTATTGCAACTAAAACACTGACCAGGAAATGATGGACCACTTGAATTTATTTTACTTCTACACTAAGAATCCATATGACCAAATTTATTACAAGCAAAGTAGTAACCATTAAAATTCTGAGCATTGGTTTTTCTTACCAGATATCTTCTTCCTTTGTTCATCTGATTTCTTTGTCTGGAATCCTTGTGTTCAGATCCAAAACTTTCTCCTTTCTCATAGCCAAGACCTTGCTTATCATTTGCATCCTTTTTTCCTTTATTCAGCTCATCAAGCTTAGCAAAACTGATCCTAAACCTCTCCTTGTATTCATTTGTAGTAGTGAGTTCATCTCTAAGAATAACTATTTGTCTTTCAAGCTCTTGTTCATTATTTCTGGATTGTTGCAATTCAATCTCCAGTTGAATGAATCCACTATTTACTCTGCTGCATTCCTTAGATTTTTATTTTAAGAACTAGACCAGATTCTCCTCATTCTTCTTCCTTTCTTCAATCTCCTTAGTTAGCTTCATCCCCACAGATTCCATCTCAAGCTTTAGAGTAGCATTATTCCTAGCAATTTTTTCACATTCTTTAGTTATTTCTTTTAGGGTTTGATTCAGGTGGACATATTCCAAGCTTTTATTTTCTTTCTGCTTCAGTTGATCACATAGTTCCTTCCTCTTTTCTCTTGACTCATTGATTTTGTCCTTCAATGATTGAATGATTTTTTCAGCATCCTAAAGATTTGCTTTTAATTCCATGACTTCTACTTTAAATTGATCAATATTGTCAAGTGCCACCATAAGCTACTGTTGAAGACCACTAGAGTCCATTGAAATCCAAGATCCACCTCAAGCTGTTAGACTTCTAGAGAGGAACCTTTCTCTGATACCAATTGTTGGACTCAAGGAACACAGATAGGGGGGGTGAATGTTATGAAATAACTTGCACAATAGAAGAATATGATATGAAATCTGCTACAAATAATTGATAATAACTGAGAATAGCAAGCCACTTCGAGGGGGAAAACCTCCAAATATCTCTAATGAGAACACACTTCACAACTTGATAATGAAATAAGACTCACAACCTCCTATATATACCTATTTATGCCTAGGATATCAACTAGGCCAACTTAGACACACCTATATAAGTCTTAGGCCAACTTAAACAACTAAATAACAATATACTAATTATAATATGACTTAATAGAGAGTTAAGATAGCCACAAGCCGACTATCATAACCTGATGTAAACTAATATTAAGGGCGTAGCATTCCCCCTTTCTTCAAAGAAGCATTGTCCTCAATGCTAATCAAGTTTGGATTCTTTTGAATGAATTCTTCATCCTCCCATGTGGCATCTTCAACTGGTAAATTCTTCCATTGGATGAGATACTCAGTGAGAGTTCTATTTCTCAGCTTCTTCATGCGTGTTTGATGAATGCATTCTGGTTCCAAAATGATTCTTCATTCTTCATCGAGCTCTGGTAGTGTTGTTTGAGTGGGAATATTATGCCCAATGACCTTCTTCAAATAGGAAACATGAAAAACTAGATGTATCTTTGTTGTTGGTGGCAACTCTAGCTTGTAGGCAACACTACCGATCTTTTGCATGATTTGGTATGGACTATAATACCTTGGAGACAACTTATTATTATTTTGTTTCTTTAGTGAGATTTTCTTATAAGGATGCAATCTCAAGAAGACCCAATCCCCAACTTCAAAACTTCTTTCACTACAATGTTGGTTTTCCTGTTGTTTCATTTGATTTTGTACCATGGCTAAATTCTCCTTGAGTCCTAAAAGTACTTGTTGATGATGAAGCAAGTGGTCTTCTACTACCTGAACTCTTGGTGACACCTTTATTGATGATGTGATGGAAGGAGGATGATATCCATAAAGTGCCAAAAATGGAGACATTTTGGATGAGCTATGAAAATAAGTGCTATACCACCATTTTGCAAGTGGTAGCAAATCTTCCCATTGATACCATTTCTCCGAGGTGAAACAATGTAGATATCCTTGCAAACACTTATTAACAACCTCAATTTTCTCATCCGATTAAGGGTGGTATGAAGAGCTATGATCCAATTGAGTACCCAAACATGAGAATAAGTCTTGCCAAAAGTGACTAGTAAAGATAGGATCACGATCACTAACAATAGCCTTAGGTGTACCATGTAGCTTTTGGATATTCTCCAAAAAATATTTTTCCACTGCACTTGCTATAAAAGGATATGATAATGCAATGAAATTCATATTTAGTGAGGCGATCAACTACCACCATGATTACATTATGACCTTTAGATTTGGGAAGCCCTGTGATAAAGTCCATGGATACCTGTTCCCAACGTTGGCTAGGAATAGATAAGGGTTACAAGAGACCTGGTGTCTTAATTGTCTCCCCTTTATTCCTTTGACAAACCAAACATTCAACCACAAATTTTATCACCTTTTAGCCCTTCCCAAAAAAAATCTTGCTTGACTCGATGATATGTCTTCAAAAATCCTAAATGACCACCCACTGGAGACTCATGCAACTCCGTGAGAATCTTTTGTTTAAGAGTGGAATTATTGCAGAGATACAAACACTCTTTATACCAAAGAGTATCTCCCTTCCAACAAATCTTATCTGAACTACTAGGATCACTTTTTAATTATTTGATGAGATTACTTGTCGCAACATCATTTTTCCACTCTGCTTTGGCTTCCTCCACCCAAGTTTTCTTGTAATATTGAAAGAGCACACAATAAGGCTTCATCTTTCTCATCCTTCCTTGAAAGTGCATCTGCTACAATATTTTCTTTCCCTTTCGTATATACAATCTCAAAGTCATATCCTAACATCTTTGTGACCCATTTTTGTTGCTCTTTAGAAGATAGTCTTTGTTCCAAAAAATATTTTAGGCTATCATGATCTGTCTTAACCTTGAAGTGTCTACCCAATAGACAAGGCCTCGATTGTTTAACTGCATGGAGGATTGCTAGCATTTCCTTCTCATAAATAGGTTTTAGTTGATTCTTACCCTTTAATTGACGACTCTCAAAAGCAATTGGTTGACCTTTTTGCATGAGTACTGCTCCTATCCCATTTCTAGAAGCATCACATTCCACAATGAATTCCTTGGTGAAGTCAGGAGTGGCAAGCATTGGAGTTGTACACATAGCCTCTTTCAATCTCTCAAATGTTGTATTGGTAGACTCATTCCAATGAAAAGAATCCTTCTTCAATAGAGTGGTGAGAGGTGCTGCTATACAACCATAATTCTTCACAAATCTTCTATAGTACCCTGTCAATCCCAAGAAACCCCTTAGTTTCTTAATGGTTTTTTGAATAAGGATTTCCATGATAGCCTTAATTTTGTTAGGGCCCACCTTTACTCCATGTGAAACTATGTGTCCCAAATACTCCACCTCCGTAAGACCAAAAGCACACTTGGATGGCTTTGCATAGAGTTTATGATCTTCAAGTATTTGTAATGCTTGATCCACATGCTGCAAATGTTCTTCCCAAGTCTTGCTATAAATCAATATATCATCAAAGAATACTAGCACAAACTTTCTCAAGAACTTCTTAAAAATGGAATTCATCAAACTTTGGAATGTAGATGGTGCATTGGTAAGACCAAATGGCATCACCGAAAATTCATAATGATCCTCATGAGTCCGAAATTCTTTCTTACAAATATCTTCCTCCTTAATCCGAATTTGGTAATAACCAGATCTAAGGTCTAACTTGGTAAAATACATAGCCTCCATTCAATTCATCTAGCAAATCATCAATGATTGGAATAGGAAACTTATCTTTAATGGTGTACATGTTGAGCACTCTATAATCTAGGCACATGTGCCAAGTATCATCCTTCTTACGTACCATCACTACAGGTGAGAGTAAGCACTTTGGCTATGCCTGATAATTCCTGCCTCTAGCATCTCCTCAACTATTTTTTCTATCTCACTCTTTTGTATGTGTGGATACCTATAAGGCCTAATGTTCGGTGGTTGGCTCCCTGGGACTGACTGTATGGTATGATCATTATCCCTCTTAGGAGGAATTCCTTTAGGCATATCTCCAAGAACAACTGAGTGACAATCAATTATAGATTGCAAATTTGGATAAGTAGGAGCATTAGAGTGAGAGACTTCTAACGAACATAGCTGGGCCACAAATCCATCCACTCCTTTCTTAAGCAACTTTTTCATTTGATGAGAGCTTACCATTTGTGGGGATTTTTCCTTCAACCCCCTTAGCTCTACTAGCCTTCCTTCTAATTTAAATCTCATGAATAGTTCTTGGAAGTTCATCTCAATCGTTCCCAATGTAGTAAGCCATTGTACTTCTAAAACAATATCTGTTGCACCCATGGATATCACATACATTGGGGTATCAAGTTGATAATCTCCCATGGATAATTTAATGCTATGACACTTCCCTGAACAACTAACTATACCATGATCTGCAATCAAAAGCTGAAACTCTGGAGCTGGATATATAAAACAATTTAGACAAGTAGCTAACTTTTTATTGATGAAATTATGAGTACTACCTGAGTCAATCAACACTATTACCTTCTGCTTCTTTAAGAACCCCACCACCTTGAGAGTTGTGGAGCACTGAAACCTGAGAGTGCATGAAAATAAATGATTGGTTGAGAATCATGTGATTCGTCCTCTTCTTCCTCACTTGGACCTTCGATATAGAACAATTTCTTTTCATTGCATTTATGTCCTCGACTGTATTTGCTATCACAATTGTAACACAACCCTTTTTCTCTTTTCTCCTCAATTTTCTATGGAGGCAACTTAGTAGGTTGTGTTGAATATCCTTTCTCTCTTGTCACATTAGCCCCTTGCTTGTTAGGAATCAAATAATTCTCCTCTACCCTGCATGCTAAGATAAAATACTCATTTATGGAGCTAGGGCTAAACATGCGTACCTCATGTTGAATGTAATTGTATCCACTCTTAAGGATAGATTTTGGAATTGTTGAATATAATCCTTAACTGATCCTGTTTGTTGAAGCTTAGCCAGTTGGTTGAAGAAGTTGCCTGTCACACTATTGCTATATTGTGCTTGGAGTTCCTTCGTAAAAATTGACCATGAGATGATGAGCCCCTTTTTCCTTTGATGAGTGCAAATCCAATGATACCAAATGAATTGATCTGGTTCTAGATATAGGGAAGCCATCGTGACCTTTTGTCCATTTGGGATCCTTGCCATCGAACTTGCGCATATCCACCTTTGGAAATAAATTCCTAGATCCCATAGGAGTACTAAAGCTTGTGTCAATGGTAGATGACCTAGAATTTTTGAGTTCGTCGCTTGAGAACTCCTTTCTTAGTTCAACCATGTAGGTGCTTAACATGTTTCATATGTTTGATATATCTCCTCTTAGGTCACACATATCCATCTTCATTGAGGAAATTTCTTCTTTGACCTTATTTATTTCCTCATTAGGAGTAATATCCTCTATGGTTACCCCATCCTTATTAGGAGTCTTCCCTGGAGTGACAACATTCTTTTTTCCCTTTGTTGCAGGCCCTGTCATGATGGGAACCACTAATTTTGAAATAAATTACACAAATGAAACTCAAATTCTTTGAAATTTTTACTGTACCTTACTAGGGTCAAAATAACTCTCACCTAGAAAAATCTCCAAGAAATAAGCAGATTTGCAACGTGGAGAGTGATAATTGTGAAAATTTTAAATTTTCAATAACTTTCTTATTTCTACTCCAATTCCTCTAAATGTTTTACTATGATCTCCTTTAGTATTTCTTCAAAAACCCAATAAAAATTAGACTCGAATTCGACAAGATGTGTGAGATATGCAGATTCCAAAACAATTGTGTAGAAACCCTAATTCTGTAATAATTCGCTTAATTATGCTCCAATTCTTCTGAAATATGGACTGTAGCTTCTTTAATATGTTCGCCAAAAACACTTTAAAAATCAGAAAAAATTTCACCAAAATCTGAAAGATATGCTCTTCCCAAAATCGCCTCCATAATTGAGAAAAACCTTGCCTCTACGGTGCCAAGATCATGCTCTAATACCACTTGTTATGAAATAACTTGCACAATAGAACAATATGATATGAAATGTGCTCTAATAATGTATAATAACTGAGAATAACAAGCCACTTCGTGGGGGAAAACCTCCAAATATCTCTAATGAGAACACACTTCACAACTTGATAATGAAATAAGACTCACAACCTCCTATATATACCTATTTATGTGTAGGATATCACCTAGAATGACTTAGACACACCTATATAAGTCTTAGGCTGACCTAAGCAACTAAATAAAAATATACTAATGATAATATGACTTAATAGAGAGTTAAGATAGCCACAAGCCGACTATTCATAACCTGATGTACACTAATATTAAGGGCATAGCAGTGAATCAATGTTCAACAATATTTAAACTTCAATTCAGATTATAAACCATCTACAACATTTAAACAAAAGTAAAGATGCAAGAACATGAAAGAAACAATCAGAACACCATAACACCAAGATTTTTATGTGGAAACCTTATTAGGGGAAAAAACCATGGTGGAGATTAATCCGCAATTTATACTCTGTTAAAAGTATGAAGAAAAAAGGGAATGCACATGCATTCAGGAACACTGCCTAGAGCTGACTGCTCAAAATAAGGAAGGCTCACTGCCTTACAAAATTTTTGGATTACAACAAAAAGTTGAACTAAGAAGATATCATCTACAAATTCCTGGTATTAGTTTCGATGAAGCTCATGTATCAAATTCTCAACCTTCTGTCAGACTCTGCACTTAGCTCTCCTCTGCCTTAATTCGCTTCACAAAATCCTCTTCTGCACAGGAAAAATTCACTCAACTGATCTTCTGATATTTTCACACATCTTTGCTCTATACACACACATACATCAAAATGAATTACCGATCTTATATATATCCGCTATCAAGATTTCAATCACTCCAAGTAGGCTTCAACAAAATATGAAATATTCTCCAATGGTCGGTTGAAATCATAAATCATATTTAATGTGCACCCATCAAAGTTGGCCAACCTATAGTAAGGACCCAAAATAAAATTTCCAACACAAGAAACAATTAAACAATTACTCTTTATACATCCACGACATGCTACATTCACCAAGTCGGCCACCAAGAATAAATAAACAAAAAATCATCCTGAGGATCTCCTAACTCGTGCACCGATTAATGCAATGTCATAAAACTTATCAATAGGATAACATATATGCTCAATAATCTATCCCGGGGATCCACAACTCAAAAGGATGATCCGGTGAGGCATACATATCGACATACTAATTGGATACCTTGTTCTTCATTATTTCTACTACTAATACTCTGTTTACTACTTTGTCTACCGCTATGAGAAAATTATGATCGACAAACTAGAATAATGACTTCAATTTCCATCAATGACAACACTAGAAGCCATATGCCAACAATTAATGTATTGTTCTTCATCATAACTAAAGACCAACACAAGGAAGGTTTATTCTTTCATAGTTCATCACTTGGCAATGAGCCATTCTCTATTTTGTAAATTACTTCAAGATGTGAGCCTTTAAGGACAGTGTGTCCTGATAGTAAGCCATTGTAATATTCTATATCTGGATATATTATATTGTGAGCTTACCCTGACTATGATTTTTCCCATTTTGGGTTTTTTTGCGTAAAAATACTAGTGTTCATGTTATTTGATGCATTGTCTTGATTCCATTTTTTCTCCTATTGTTTTAGTCAAAACTGTGATATTGTTTAGATGGATTTTATGTGAATGGTTTTTATGGAATATTGATTCATCCCCCTCTCAGTATCCTGGTTGTTCGACAAAAAAACTGTTTCAGGAATTTCTTCTTATTCCTTTGCAAAAGCACAATCTGTCTTGTAGTTTGGAACCCAACATCTATGATGATACTTGTACATCATATCCAAATCTCAAGGGAAATGGATTCGGTATCAAAAATATATTACTATCAAAAGATGTCTATGTTGAGATATTGACAACTACTTCAATAGGCATTATAAATAAGACACCTCTAGATCATGTGGCATTGATTATAAAGTTGTTAAGAGATGGAAGGGGCCATGGAAGCCTATGGATAGGTTCGTAGGGTGGCACACTAATTCCAAAAGTGTATATGTTGGTCTTAAGGTCGGCCTAGTGTAGCATGTGATATTCAAATTCTAGGCTTTGACACCATTTTGGCTAAAGGCTGACCTATTCCTTGAGGGAAATTGTTAGCATATAAATATAGGGATTCAATTCTTGTAATGGCATTAGATTATTATGTCTTTCTTCTATATTTCAAGACACTTATGTTCTAATTCCTTCTATGGATGAAAACACATAGGAGTTTGAGACTATTAGATGAAAACCCAATGATCACCAGGATTAGAGGATGAAAAACCTTTAGTTCTCGAGGAAATTCTCATTCAGGGATTGTATATGAGCTTCAAGGAATCTATAAGGAAATATAAAAATAATATTGTTGATTTGTGGTAGCATTGTAAATCATTTTGGATTAGTATGAGTGTGTTGTACTTTTTATATCATATATGTGGATGAAATTATGGTGTCTATCAATATATCAAAGTGATCTTTGTGTTCATGTATTGTTGTTCAGTGAATGCAATTTGCAAAATTAGTCTTTATGTTAAAATTTTATGTTGGGGATATTACAATGGTATCAGAGAATGATTCTGCTAGCCTATAGGGTTTTCTTGATGATTGATATTAAGGAAAAGGGACATTAGGAACCAAAGGAGAGAGACAAAGAAATTTGATCAAGAAGGAAATTCAAACTTAGAGAAAAGGATGATATTAGAAAATCAAGAAAGATTTAAGGAAATAATTGTAGAAATTCATGATATTACAAGAGAGTTAAGGTATATAATTACAACCCTAGTAGAGACAAGAGATGTATTAAAAGTTTTAATAGACAATATGTCAGGTGGAAATTCAAATCACAATAGTCAGAAGGGCGAGGCCTCATCAAATAATGGTGGAAGAAATGAGATAGTAAATAATATTCCATCAAGAACACCAAGGAACATATTCTTGCCATAAATCAAACTAGAGAGGAGTGAACCTATGAGAAAAAGTGCCTATAATCTAGAAACTATTCATAGATGTCATGGCGAGTACTAATCCTTACTATAAGAAATTAAATTAGAGATTTATTATGCAGACTAAATATAATTTTCAAGGAAGAGTGGGACATAGAAGAAAAGGTTATTAAGAAGCAAGGATCTAAAGCATAAGTTGGGGAAACTTACCACAACATGTTTTTATGGGAGTAATAAGATCTCAACTAGAGCATGGTTACAAAATATGGAAACTTATTTCTTACTCAATTGTATGATAGAGAAATAGGTGGTTCAATTTTCTTCTTTGCATCTCAAAGGGGAAGCCTATGAATGGCGGTTTCATGACCATACTACCTAAGGCCATGATAAAATACACATATTTGATAAATGAAAAAAGAGAATTCTTGATAGATTTGAGTTGGAGGATGAAGAAGAATGTTTCATCAAGCTGTCCATGATCAAACAACATCATTTAGTAGATGATTATATAATGAAGTTTCAAAAATTGGTGGTGATGGTCCTCGAGTTATCAGAAAAGAGGATTGTGCATCTCTTCATTATCAATCTCATTGAACCTATTAGGGGGTTTGTGAAATCATTTATACCAATCTCTTTACAAGAGGCTACTAAAAGGTCTCTAACCCTTGAGCCATCCATTTTGAGGAATTTGTTCTCACACCCACCTAAACCTAGTACATGGAACCATAAGGGAAACTTAAAAAAAACCACATGTTCTAGTACTAAAATCTAAATATGCAACTCATAATATGGTAAGGAAGGTAGATGAAGAGACTAGGAATGAGATCTAGAGGAATAAACTTTGTTTCTCCTAGAGAGAGCCATATGTTTTGAGACACAAATGTCTTGGTAAGGGTAAAGTTCACTATATATAAGTCCTTTTTGATAAAGAATCAAAATAAGATGGGTCTAAAGAGTAATGATTTGAAAGGCATACTTTGAGGGAAGGAAGATAAGGAGAAGGACAATGGAAGTACTCTAGCATCTCTATCTAGCACACATAGATACCACTCTTTCAAGGTCTGGGGAGCCATTTCTAGAAAAAAGAGTGAATGTTTTGATTGGTGGAGGAGCTACCCACAACTTTATTGATGAGGGACTTGTGAGGGAAGAAGGCTAGATGGAGATAATTTTGCAGGATTTACTATCACTGTGGTAAATGGGTATAACTTACACTCTAAGCAAAATTTTTTGAATTTGGAAATAATATTTAGAGATCATAAGGTTTGTGGCACTTTTATGTTATTGGTTTGGGTGAAATTGATGTAATGTTAGGTGTGCAATGGATAAATTCACTGGATGAGTATACTAAAAACTACCAAATGATGGAACTCAAGTTCAAAACCAATGGGAAGGATGTGGTTCTAAAGGGAATGGCTAATGGAGGCCCACAAGTAGTATCTGTGAGGAGAATGGAGAGGATATTTTGAAAGAGCCAAGTTGCTTGGATTGCTAGCTATTTGGTGATTTCAAAATAATCTTCTAAAGGTAAGAATGGTCAAGTTCATATTGATACACAAAATATTTTGGATAAGCATAGTTTGGTTTTTAGTGACAGACCTCCTAAATTACCATTAGATAGAGGCTTCCATCATATCATAGAAATTGAACTAGAATCAAAGCCAGTTATGACCACTCCTCATTGCTATCCTCAGATGCATAATGAGGAGACAAAGAAAACAATAAATGAGTTGTTCGATATAGGCTATCAGGCCATCCATGTAAACAATAATACATTTTCCAATTATGTCCTTGAATGCTATGCCCATGGCACGCTGAAAAGGTGCTCCAGCGTTTATCAAACCGAATGGAATTCTTCTATAAGCATATGTTCCCCACTTTGTAGTGAAGGCTATCTTCATTCTATCTTTGTAGTTAACCATCACTTGATTGTATCCAGAGTAACCATCCAGGAATGATATCATCTGAGATCCATTGACCGTCTACAAGATTTCGTCCAGTGAAAGGAGTGGGTAGTTGTCTTTCTCTGAAGCTCTATGCAGATTCCTAAAGTCCACACATAACCTGATCTCTCTATTTTTCTAACAGACTGGAACTAAGTTGGCCACCCATGTTGAATGGTGTACATGGAAAATTATCCTTGCAGAAAGCAATTTCTGGACTTCCTTCAGGATTAATGGTTCAATCAGGGCAATGACAAGACGCTATTTTTGTCGAAATGGCTTGGCTTCAGGCTTAAGGGGAATAGTATGAGTCATTGCAATAGCATCAAATGTCTTTAGGTCTTCATATTCCCAAGCTATGGCAGCAATATCTTTCTTCAGTGCCATCAATATGTCTTTTCTGATTGTTTCAGGGCAGACTTTCCCTATGTAGACATTCCTTTCAGGACCCGAATCATCTAGGTTAACCATTTCATATTCGCCTCCCTTATCTTCAGATGATACCTTTTCTCGAGCCCTTAGGTTTGAGTCAAAAATTATTTCCAAGGCCAACATTCCCTTGGGAATGTTATTACCCTTTAAGTTGAGGACCCCTCCTGTATCACATTCTTCAAGGTTCCAATCCCCTTGATCTCTATTGGACTCATCAATAATTTTCCCCTCAAAAACATCTGAGCTTGCTAAGAAAGCCAGAATATGTTGATCATCATCAAAAACCTGAAAATTCCTGACATTATCAGGGATAGTAGGGGTGGCTATCAATTCCACTGAGAACTTTCTTAGCTTGGAGCCTTGCATAGGTTCTTGGGTGCTTTCAGCAACAACCAATGAATCAGCTATCTGATTTTCCTCTCTAGGGATTAAGCTAATCCCAAAGGCATCAAAGTCTTCGATCAGGTTCCATACCCTATTTCTATATGCTGCCAACCTTTTTTTTGGACATGTATATTGGCTGTGCACTTTCCTGATAACTATTTCTGAATCTCCCTTGACCATCAAGGCAATGACTTTCTTCTTATGTGCAAACATCAGTCCCTGTGCTAGAGCTTCATATTCTGCTATGTTGTTCATGCATCCAAACTGCAACCTATAGGAAGCAAAGAAAGCTTTCACTTTCGGGCTGGTTAATACAATTCCAACACCATAGCCTGTCTTAGATTTGGATCCATCAAACATGAGGGTCCATAGCTGATCGTGAGTTGGGGTTGGTCCTTTTGAAGTCAATGTGGGCATTTGGATAGAATGAGCCAGGGATGGGGTTACTAGATCTTTTGCATTAGATATAGGGAATGGGTGTTCAATAGGTTCCTCAGATGCACTCTCCAATTCTTGCTTAGTTATATCATCTGACCTGTGGCTACCTTTCTAATAGCCACTTGTGTCTTTGATGGGTCCATCAGGTTTTGGCATACTTGTGAGTGCAAGGGTTTGGGAAAATCTCGGAGTTGTTCCACATAAACATGTTTGTTTGGAAATGTAATTGAGTCAAGTTCGATTTGAGAAGGAATCTCCTTTGAAAGTATCCCATCTCTGGTTAACATTATTGCTTCCTTGGCCTCAAATGAGAAGTGACCTGCAATGGTCTCATGGTGACTTGAGCTAGCTTTCTCAGCTTGGGAAACATGATTTAGAATGTCAATGGAGGGTTGACAAGTCAATTCAGAATGATTTTGGTAATGTATCCTGCACCAATTAGGGAGTAGAAGACTTTGCAAATCAATTTCTTCCCCTAAGACTAGCTGGTCCTGTTGTAGTTTGTTGACCAAGGCCTGCTGATTTTCATTAATTACAAAATCAGGGAATTGTGAAGTTGGCAGTTCTTTAGGATCAAGAACATAAAAGGTTAAAATTTCCACTCTTTTGTAAACCCCTATCTCAGTTTCGAAATAGGCTACATCATTGGGGCAATAATATTCAGTGATAATATGCTTGAGGTAGGGTTCACTTTCAATCCTAATCTAAGTGGGAATCCCTCTCCATGGCAGCCATATATGTGAAAATTCAAGGGAGAGATATCCCCCTAGACTTTTCATCAAATCTTTGCTCAGCAGCATACCATAGGTCTCGGGAATGTCTATGTTGGTCAGGATCCTGGGGTCTGATCCTACTTGCACATGTATTTTTCTTAATTCTCCTACCACATTAACCTCTGTCTTGTCAAGTTGAATGACCTTCTTATTCATTTGAATGGGGTTTAATCCCAATTTCTGGCTAACAGAAAATGGCATGACATTGCCAGAAGCCCCTGAATCCAATAGACAATTATGTAGGTTCTTCCCGCAAATTCTTAAACTCAAAAGGAATGGTGGAGTACCTACCTTGTTTCTATACAAGGTTGCATTCATGTCCCCAATAGGTGCTGCCGTGCCCTTTGCTTTTGACTTGTCAGCTTGGTCCAAAGCCTTCAGTACTATCTCCCTTTGAGCAGGGCACCACTTTAAGATGTCAAAATATGACAAAGATGTTTCCTATTTCTGCATCTCAGAAACAATATCAAATTTTGTATTATAACTAGCAGTACCTTTGAAAACACCAAAGGAATAACCCTTGCTATGGAAGTTAGGCGGGCCTTTTAGCGGAGGAGGGTTATTATCAGCAGTTTGATTTGGAGGCACCATGTGATTAGGTGGTGCTGATGTAGTGAATGGCCCCTTACCTTGATTTCTTAGGAAGTGTCCTCCTTTTGACTGAAAGGCTTGGGCATCATATGAATCTTCTTCTGGTTCATTCTCCTCTTGGTTTGGGAATGAAGATTCCTCCTCAAAGAGGTCATAAGTCATTGTTGTATCTATTGAGCCGCCTTCTTTGTGAGGATTCCCTTGGAATGTTTGGGCATCTATATGTGCCATTTTTACAACTTTCTCCATTTTAGGGCAATTCACCTCATAATGGGTTGCAGTATCATGCAACCTAGACCAATTAGTGATAAAGTTGAGGTCAGCCACATTTGCAGTATGTGATCTCTCCTCATTAGCTTGATAGTTATGCGAAACTCCACCATTATTGGGCCCTGTATTCCACTGTCTGTTGTTGTTTGGCCTTTGGTTATATCCTCTATTCTGATTTTGATAACCTTGGTTGGAGGAGTTTTGTCCTTGATAACCCCTTTGGGTGTAATTATTGCTATTTTTATTAGGGTAGTTACCTTGGTTTTGAGAGGGGTTCAATCGAAGTTGAGCCATGTAATTTATAACTTGAAACAACATTTTCTTCAAGGTCTCTACCTCATTCGTAAGTTGGGTTGTGTTTTCATTTTCAACACTCTTAACAACAGGTGGTTGACCACTATGATTTGGTGTTCCAACTTGGTTGTGATGACTTTGCGGTCTTTGAAGAAGTTGTGATTGCTGAAAGGGATCAATATTTTCAGTAGCAAAGAATGGGACAGGTGGTTGAGTTTGCAATTCAGACATAGGCCCATAATGGGAAGGAGACATTCTCAAGATAGTGTTGAATAGAGGAGTTGGGCTATGCATCTGATATCCTATCGAAGGGAAACCTCCTCCTAGGCCTCCTTGTTGAAAATTGATTTGTTGTTGTGGCTTGATAGCTAGATGATAGACTTTGGATAGAGAATCGATATCAGCTGGTTGATAAGTCCTTTGCAAGAACAAGCCAAGCAAGGGATCTATAACTCTAAAATATGCTAGAATGGCACTATTCTCGGTGACTAGGTAGGGATCCTGCAGCCTCCTATACATTAGTTGGAACTTGGTATTGAATAAAGGCAAGGATTCACCTGGTTCCTTCCTGATGGTAGCAAATTGGTGGTATAGAAGATCTGAATCCACATAAACCATGAACTGATTAATGAAAGCATTTTCCAAGTGTGTCCAAGTGTGAATGGAACCTTGAGGAAGGTTAAGGTACCAATTGTATGCCATATCCCCTAAGGAGTAAGGGAATAACCTACAAACCACATCATGGTGGGCTATCTGAGCTCTAGTACAAGCATCCTTGAAAGCTTGTATGTGCTCCTCAGCACTCCTTGATTCACCATTAATGTACTTGGGATAGAATTTCTCAGGGTTCTTGGGCATATCGTGAAAACCTCTAGGAATAGTCTCCAATGGAGAAGGATTATTTTGAAAGAACGCCATTGGTGGGGGTGGAGGTAGTTGAGCCAAATGTTGTATGGGTTGAACCAGCTATGATGACAATTGGGATGGACGTGATGGTGGATTAATAGGTATCCACTAGGGTATTGGTGAAAAGCCTGGTGGAGTGAGGGGAGCTAATAAAGGTAGTATGATGGTTGCCCCAGTCTTATGACTCTTGTGTCTTATTGGGGTCTTGAGTTCTATGAAAGGTGATGGGTTTTCGGTTGATCAAAGAACTCTATGAGACCTTTCTGGTGAGAAAAATCTAGTATTATCCAGCTTTCCCTTCAAAGCCCTCCTTCTAGCGCCAGTTTTTGTTGACCTGTGTTTTAGCACATCAACATGCAAACAGAATACTGCTATTCTTTTTCTCCTGAAAGAGAAAGATAACACATGGATACCTTAGCTCCCAAGGTCTTTGTAGTTGGTTTCTCAACTATGCTGATGTCCCTCAATGGTCAATGTAGCAGTAATGTTCAAGGGGCCTGCTGGTGTGAGCTTCTAGATTGTTCTAAGATTAAGCATGAATTTAAACCTACTCTAACCGAGGGTTTTTAAAGAAACACAAAAAGATAGATCAAGGTTTTTGGTACTAAAAAGAATGATAATTCACCTATCTTAACTAGACTTATTACCTTTCAAAGAATTGTTAAATAAAACTGAAGAACAAAATTAACTTGTGATTAACACACAGTTGCATCCATTCACAGTGCTGATTTCAATAACTGATTATAAATTACGATTTAAACAAAACAAAAAATATGATTTCATTCCTTGAAATCTTTCAAAATCAAATGATTAACTCAAGATAAATACCATTCTGGAACACAATATGAAGTAGATTCGAATCTGGGTGCTTCTACCATTGGTAAGACAGATAAGCAACATTTACAAATCTGGCACAATCACCAGTGTATAGAAAACCTATGTGTTCAGACTGCTTCCATCTACACTAAGGAAACTAGAAAGATACATTCTTTCTATGTTGAATCTAAATCTTAAACAAGAAAAAAGAAGCTCCCTTTACTCAGAAACAGGATGCAACTCTCTCTCCTCTATCTCTACAAACTATTTTTCCTAAGTCTTTTTACTTCTAACTTTTTCAACTCCTAAGGTTCCAACCTCCACAAAGAGGCAAGAATGCCATTTTATACACCATCCCCTGAAAAGAATGTCGGCCCATGTTTTTAGGGTTTACACAATATTTGTCAGTTGTATGAGGGTTGGCATCTAGATCTTTTGAAGAAAGTTGGTCCTGCATTAAATGCGAATCCCTGCTGTCCATGTCGGTGAAGATTGTCCCTTGGAATGATCTGTAGATCTTTTGCAGCTACCGTGTTAACTCCCTCGTCTCCGTATCCATCTTCGAATTCTAGCGGAGCTGCTTTGAGTGCCCTAAAATATCATCATTAATGCCGAGCTACCCCTGTCAGTAGATACCAGTTGTCCCTTTGACTCACGACTTCCTTCTTCTTCAGCTCTATTCCTGCTTGAGATCGGTCCCTCTGCAAGTTGTCAACGAGACTAACTCCCTTCGTCGAGACACTACTCCGAAGTTGCGTCCTTTCATCAAGAGCTCACTTCACTTTGGGGAAACTTTTCCTAGTCGGCGAGACGTTACACCACGCTCAACACGCTACACCGAGGGCACAAAATACGTTGGCGGGACTCTATCGGGTCGGCAAGACCTTCCACCGAAGTTGCCTCCCTTCGCCGAGATACTATGAGTCGACAATACTTTATTCCTTTGGCCAAACATCACGCTGAACTCAGATCCTTTGGCGAAACTCTCCCAAGAGATATCTTCAGGTGAACAACTTGATTCTACAAAACAGATCCCTCCATTAGTTCTCAAAGGTAAATAAAATATATCATTACTTATTATGTATCTAATTTTATTAAAAAGTAACACAACTCCGGCAGAGGCAGAAGCGGGACCAAGACAGAACCAAATGACACCTTCATTCAAAATCGGCGGAGGTGGAAAAAAATTGGATTGGGACAATAAGTAAAATTGGACGAATCCCAGCGGAACCGGGATCGGGACAAAAATGACCCAGAAACGACATCCCTCGCCTTAAAATTGGCGGGGGTGGGGCCAAAAGAAAATCGAAACCAGGATCGGAGTCGGGATGGGAATGAGCCATGGAAAGAATCATTATTTTCCAACTCATACCCCGTATCGGCGCCTAGTCCGTGACGGAAACCAAATTGCAAAGGACAAGGAAACAAACATCGATGGGATCAGAGCAAAAACTGATCCCGGGCAAAGCACAACGGTGGAACCAAATCCGAAATTGAAACTTCTTCAAAGTTTCAGTTTCGGATTCCATCCTGATCCTACCTCCGACAACATACAAAGGGACGACCAAAAGAACGAAAATAGGAAAGGGGAAAGGAAGAAGAAGACCTCCCGATGAAATGATCGGAACTGGGGCAGAACAAAGTACCAAAGGGGAAGTAGGATCGGGACCAAACCCGAACCACAAAACTTTTCCCAGTTTTGGGGTTCGGATTCCATTCCAGACCCTCATCTGACATCACCCAAAAAGACAAAGAAAGACAAGGAAAAAGAAAGAGAAGGGGAGGGAAAACCCCACGTCAAAACAAAAGAGGAAAAGAAAAGCGAAAGTGCAAAACACGCGGAACCGGGATTGGAATGGAACCCGAACCAAAAAGTTTTTCAAGCTTGAGGGTTTGGTTCCAATTTCATTTCTGAGTCTGTTGGAACAAAACGAAAAGACGCGCAAGGAAAAAAAACCAAAACGGTGGAACCGGGATCAGGGAAGGAAAATAAAACAAAACTTGGAAGGAATTCCAGGTTTGAAATCCGCTCTGATTCCGGGCCCACCAAAACAAACCAAAACGTGAAGGGAAGAACTCGATGACGAAGAGAGAGAAAGGGAAAGGCAGAGTCGGGGCCGGGATGGAACCTGAAATAGAAACTTTGGAGAAAGTTTAACCTTTTGATTCAGACCTGGACCCGATCTCGAAAAAGAACAAAAGATGAAGACCAAGAACCGTCGGAACCAGAACCGGGGATAGAACATGACCAGAACTTAGAAGGAATTTCCAAGGTTGGTATTGGTCCCGGTTTCGCTTCCGACAGAACTTTAAAAGAAAAACTCCTAAGGCAGAAAACCAATGGCCAAAGGGAAAAGACAAAGGGGGACCCATTTTGTTCTAGAATAAAATGGGGTGGTTATGCAAGGCATAACAAATGGTGACTCGGCTGGGAAAATGGTTTAACTATTATCAAGAAACTGAAGGATTCAGTTACCCAAAATTTCTAGTTTATGATCATTACAACTCCAGTTGGGTTAGTTTTAGCAAGCAAGGTTGAGCTAGAATCTCAAATGTAAATCAACACTGGCTATCCCTGAATCTATGTGTGTGCTTGATTGTGTATTACTCTTTTATAAGGTTTTTCTTCATCTTTTGGACAACAATGTGCAAGATTTGAGCTACATGAGTTTATTCCCTTTAGCTGTCATGCAATGATATCCCGAGCATTGCTCCGCTGCCAGTCAAGCGTTCATAGCCCCGATGGAGATACCTCTAGTTTTCTCACAACATTGCTCTACTTCTAGTCAGGCATCTATAGCCTCGGTAGAGATACTGGAATCACCCATTCATACTGAGTCCCCTTTTCTCTTTAAATAGTTCTCTTTTTCTTTTTTTCTCATAGAGTTTGAGATATTTCATTTAATCAATTTTTTTTTTCTCAATATGTCAGATGTTCAATATTTGATCTGGGTTGAAAACTACCATGGACCTCATAACAACACCTGGGAATCGGATTTTTCACTCAAACCTTACAACATTATCACCCTAGGACAAATATACCATTATAAGAGGAGATGATCTTGGTGATTTGTGATAGATTCAGAGGGAGCTAATGAAGGTTATTTACTTTTTACCTTGTTTTTAAGACCTCCCACAACTCTTATTGGCAATGAGCATAAAAAAAAGTTTAGGACAAAATCACCCAATCAACAAACCTGAAAATCCCTAAACCACTTCTCTCCTAATAACCAAAGTATGCTTTAGACAACAACCCATCATTTCAAGATGGAAAGAAACAGATAAACCCCAAAGAACAAAACAAAAATAGAAATCGAGAGAACAAAGGAAACAAAAACATAGAAAGCAAGGACAAATAGACAAACAAAAAATTATTTAAAAAGAAAAGAGCAAATTACTTACACAAAGAGTAGAAAATTATGCACATAAAATACAGAGTTATCTACACACCGAAATTATTTACAAGAAGAAATTATTTAAACAGATGCATCACCCAACAAAAGCATCAACTTTACAACTCGGAATAGTGTTTAAGAATCTGTCCATTGACAGGCAAGGGAACATGTTCTCCAGTTAAACTACTCAATCTGAAAGCATTTTCCCCTAGGATCTCTACAACTTGATAAGGACCTAGCCAAAGCTTATCGAATTTTTGGTGACTGCCCTTCTTTTCACTGACTTTATCCCATAACAACACAAGGTCTGATATCCTAAAAGCCTTGATTTGGGCTCTTTTGTCAAACCAACTATTGACAACAGCTTGGTGCCTAAAGAATTGTTGCAAGGCGACATCTCTTTGTTCTTCTAATTTCAACAAAGCAACTAATCTGAATTCTATCCTATTGTCATTAGAGTAGAATTTCTGCATGAACTCAAGGATAGGTATCTGTAGATCAATAGGGAAGACAGGCTCTTGTCCATACACTAGTTTGAATGGTGAAGTTTTTAAAGCAGCCTTAATACTAGTCCTATCTGCCCATAATGCAAATCTTAGCTGGGTATGCCAGTCCCTAGGGTTGTTTTCTAACAATTTTTTAATTACCCCTAAGAGATTCTTATTGGTTGATTCAACAACTCCATTGCCTTGTGGGTAATAGTTTGAGGAATACTTCAAGACAATTTTGTGATCATAAGCCCAGGAAATAAACTCAGCAGAAGAAAAGGCAGAGCCATTGTCACATACGAATGCGAAGGGTGTTCCAAACCTAGTGGTGATGCATTCAGTGAGGAACTTGATCACTACCTCTATTGTGTTTTTCTTGCATGGTATAGCCTCTGTCCACCTTGTGCAGTAATCAGTAGCAGTCAAAATAAACTTGTGTCCTATAGAAGAGTTTGGGTTAATTACCCCAATAAAGTCCAGCGCCCATTGGGCAAATGGCCTTACCTCGTAAATGGGCTGCAATGGCATGGCTGCATGGCGTTCCTTCGATGTAGAAATCTGACATACATGACAAGTTTTTACATGCTGATGGGCATATTTGAAAATGCATGGCCAATAGTAACTAGATTGAAGGATCTGATGTGCTAATGAATCTGCAGACCCATGATGGGTGCTGTATTTCCCATGACGGGTGTCGTATTTCCCATGAAATTCTATGATCACATGTTTAGCCTCTTACTGATCAAGGCATCGTAGGTACACTCCTTTAAAATTATTCTTGTATAGCAACCCTCCTTTGAGCATGTAATGAGAACTCTTCAGTCTCAATGCTCTCCTTTGAGTGGTGTTCATTCCCTCCAGACACCAATTATTAAGCATGAAACAAATGATATTAGCATACCGAGGGTCATTTGAGAAGGATTGAGTTGTGTATTGCTGACAAATGATGTTGTCACCGACATCAGCCATAGACTGAGACAAGCTTGTACCCCTGACTAGTTTCATGGGGTGTATCTTTGGATCAAATTCTTGCAAGATAGCCATCCATTTCCCTCTTCTTTCTCCCAGCTCGCTCTGCATGAGTAAGGACTTCACAGCTACATCAGGGACTACAACAATGATTTGGCTTCAGAGAATGTAGTGCCTGAACTTTTTGACAACTCGGACCAACGCAAAAGCTTGCTTCTCAAGAGGTGGGTATTTAACTTTAGCATTTTTGAATGGAGAGCTCATGAAGGTGATTGGCCTCTCCTCTCCTTCCTTTCTTTGTTGAGCTAGGAAAGCTGCACAAGAATGTTCAAAAGCAAAGGAGTAAATATAGAATGGTTTTAAGTAGTCAGGGCTAGTGAGGACTAGAGCTTCTGAAACAGATTGCTTGACTTGAGAAAATGCATCCTTCGCCTCATCAATCCACTCTATTTTGGCATCCTTCTTCATCATTTCATTCAGAGGTTTTATGATCTCTGCAAAGCCTGTGATGAATTTTCTCACAAAGTTGATCTTCCCAAAGAAAGACCTCATTTCTTTCTTGCTTCCTGGCCTGGTGATCTTCAGAATGGACTCAACTCGATCTGGGTCAATTGATATTCCTCTTTCAGAAATTATATGTCCCAAGAGATTTCCTTCAAAAACCCTGAACATGCACTTTCTAGGATTTAGGGAGATGCCATATCAGATGCATCTTTCGAGAACTTTGGCCAAGTCCGCGGTATGATTCAATCTATCCTTGGAGAAAACTGTCAGGTAGTCCATGTAAACAATAATACATTTTCCAATTATGTCCTTGAATGCTATGTCCATGGCATGCTAAAAAGTTGCTCCAATGTTTATCAGACCGAATGGCATTCTTCTATAAGCATATGTTCCCCACTTTGTAGTGAAGGTTGTCTTCATTCTATCTTCATAGTTAACCATCACCTGATTGTATCTAGAGTAACCATCTAGGAATGATATCATCTGAGATCCATTGACCATCTGCAATACTTCGTCCAGTGAAGGGAGTGGGTAGTTGTCTTTCTTTGAAGCTCTATTCAGATTCCTAAAGTCCACACATAACCTGATCTCTCCGTTTTTCTAATAGACTGGAACTAAGTTGGCCACCCATGTTGAATGGCATACAGAGAAAATTATCCTTTCAAAAAGCAATTTCTGGACTTCCTTAAGGATTAATGGTTCAATCAGGGCGTTGACATGGCGCTGTTTTTGTCGAAATGGCTTGGATTTGGGCTTAAGGGGAATAGTATGAGTCATTGCAGTAGCATCAAATGTCTTTAGGTCTTCATATCCCCAAACTATGGCAGAAATATCTTTCTTTAGTTCCATCAATATGTCTTTTCTGATTGTTTCAGGGCAGGCTTTCCCTATGTAGACATTCCTTTTAGGACCCGAATCAGCTAGGTTAACCATTTCATATTCGCCTCCCTTATCTTCAGATGATACCTTTTCTCAAGCCCTTGGGTCTGAGTAAAAAATTATTTCCAAGGCCACCATTTCCTTGGGAATGTTATTACCCTTTAAGTTGAGGACCCCTCCTGTATCACATTCTTCAGGGTTCCAATCCCCTTGATCTCTATTGGACTCATCAATAATTTTCCCCTCAAAAACATTTGAGCTTGCTAGGAAAGCCAAAATATCTCGATCGTCATCAAAAACCTAAAAATTCATGATATTATCAGGGACAACAGGGGTGGATATCAATTCCACTAATTTTTTTTTAGCTTGGAGCCTTGCATAGGTTCTTGGGTGCTTGTAGCAACAGCTAATGAATCAACTATCTGATTTTCCTCTCTAGGGATTAAGCTAATCCCAAAGGCATCAAAGTCTTCGATCAAGTTCCATACCCTGTTTCTATATGCTGCCAGCCTTTTGTTGTGACATGTATATTGGCTACACACTTGCCTGATAACTATTTCTGAATCTCCCTTGACCATCAAGGCAGTGAACTTTTTCTTATGTGCAAACATTAGTCCCCATGCCAGATCTTCATATTCTGCTACATTGTTCATGCATCCGAATTGCAACCTATAGGAAGCGAAGAAAGCTTTCCCTTTCGGGCTGGTTAATACCATTCCAACACCACAACCTATCTTAGATTTGGATCCATCAAACATGAGGGTCCATAGCTGATCGTGAGCTGGGGTTGGTCCTTTTGAAGTCATTGTGGGCATTTGGATAGAATGAGCCAGGGACGGGGTTACTAGATCTTTTGCATTAGATATAGGGAATGGGTGTTCAATAGGTTCCTCAGATGCACTCTCCAATTCCTGCTTAGTTATATCATCTGACCTGTGGCCACCTTTTTGACAACCACTTGTGTCTTTGATGGGTCCATCAGGTTTTGACATACTTGTTAGTGCATGGGTATCGGGAAAATCTCGGAGTTGTTTCACATAAACATGTTGGTTTGGAAATGTAACTGAGTCAAGTTCGATTTGAGAAGGAATCTCCTTTGAAAGTATCCCATCTCTGGTTAACATTATTGCTTCCTTGGCCTCAAATGAGAAGTGACCTGCAATGGTCTCATGCCAACTTGAGCTAGCTTTCTCAGCTTGGGAAACATGATTTAGAATGTCAATGCAGGGTTGACAAGTCAATTCAAAATGATTTTGGTAATGTACCCTGCACCAATTAGGGAGTAGAAGACTTTGGAAATCAATGTCTTCCCCTAAGACCAACTAGTCTTGTTGTATTTTGTTGACCAAGGCCTGCTGATTTTCATTAATTACAAAATCAGGGAACTGTGAAGTTGGCAGTTCTTTAGGATTAAGAACAGAAAAGTTAAAATTTCCACTCTTTTGTAAACTCTTATCCCAGTTTCGAAATAGGCTACCTCATTCGGGCAATCATATTCAGTGATAATATGCTTGAGGCAGGGTTCACTTTCAATCCTAATCTAAGTGGGAATCCCTCTCCATGGTAGCCATATATGTGAAAAGTCAAGGGAGAGATATCCCCCTAGACTTTTCATCAAATCTCTGCTCAACAACATACCATAGGTCTCGGGAATGTTTGCCACTTGAATATCTATGTTGGTCAGGATCCTGGGGTCTGATCCTACTTGCACATGTATGTTTTTTTAATTCTCCTACCACATTAACCTCTGTCTTGTCAAGTTGAATGACCTTCTTATTTGTTTGAATGGGGTTTAATCCCAATTTCTGGCATACAGAAAATGGCATGACATTGCCAAAAGCCTCTGAATCCAATAGACAATTCTGTAGAAGGCTGCATTCACGTCCCTAGCAGGTGCTGCCTTGCTCTTTCTTTTTGACTTGTCAGCTTGCTCCAAAGCCTTCAGTACTATCTCCCTTTGAGCAGGGACCCACTTTAAGATGTCAAAATATGACAAAGAAGTTTTCTGTTTCTGCATCTCAAAAACAATATCAAATTCTTTATTATAACTAGCAGTACCTTTGAAAACACCAAAAGAATTACCCTTGCTATGAAAGTCGGTTGGGCCTTTTGGTGGAGGAGGGTTATTATCAACAATTTGATTTGGAGGCACCATGTGATTAGGTGGTGCTGATGTAGTGAATGGCCCCTTACCTTGATTTCTTAGGAAGTGTCCTCCTTTTGACTTAAAGGCTTGGGCATCATATGAATCTTCTTCTGGTTCATTCTCCTCTTGGTTTGGGAATGAAGATTCCTCCTCAAAGAGGTCATAAGCCATTGTTGTATCTATTGAGCTGCCTTCTTTGTGAGGATTCCCTTGGAATGTTTGGGCATCTACATGTGCCATGTTGGCAACTTTCTCCATTTTAGGGCAATTCACCTCAGAATGGGTTGCAATATCATGCAACCTACACCAATTAGTCATAAAGTTGAGGTCAGCCACATTTGCAGTATGTGATCTCTCCTCATTAGCTTGATAGTTATGCGAAACTCCACCATTATTGGGCCCTGTATATCACTGTCTGTTGTTGTTTGGCCTTTGGTTATATCTTCTATTCTGATTCTGATAATCTTGGTTGGAGGATTTTTGGCCTTGATAACCCCTTTGGTTTTAATTGTTGTTATTCTGATAAGTACCCTGATTTTTGCTCTTTTGATTAGGGTAGTTACCTTGGTTTTGAGAGGGGTTCAATCGAAGTTGAGCCATGTCATTTGTAACTTGAAACAACATTTTCTTCAAGGTCTCTACCTCATTCGTAAGTTGGACTGTCTTTTCACTTTCCACACTCTTAATAAACCCTAAACTGATTAATAAGCCAAGCAAGGGATCTATAACTCTAAAATATGCTAGAATCGCACTATTCTCAGTGACTAGGTGGGGATCCTGCAGCCTCCTATACATTCGTTGGAACCTGGTATTGAATAAAGGGAAGGATTCACCTGGTTCCTTCTTGATGGTATCAAATTGGTGGTATAGAAGAGCTGAATCCACATAAACCTTGAACTGTTTAATGAAAGCATTTTCCAAGTGTGTCCAGGTGTGAATGGAACCTCGAGGAAGGTTAAGGTAGCAATTGTATGCCATATCCCATAGGAGTAAGGGAATAACCTACAAACCACATCATGGTGGGCTATCTGAGCTCTGGTACAAGCATCCTTGAAAGCTTGTATGTGCTCCTCAACACTCCTTGATTCACCATGAATGTACTTGGGGAAGAATTTCTCAGGGTTCTTGGGCATATGTTGAAAACCTCTAGGAATAGTCCCCAATGGAGAAGGATTATTCTGAAAGAACTCCATTGGTGGGGGTGGTGGTGGTTGAGCCAGCTGTTGTATGGGTTGAACCAAATGTGATCACAATTGGGATGGATGTGATGGTTGATTGATAGGTATCCACTAGGGTATTGGTGAAAAGCCTGGTGGAGTGAGGGGAGCTGATAAAGGTGGTATGATGCTTGCCCTAGTCTTATGACTCTTGTGTCTTATTGGGGTCTTGAGTTCTATGAAAGGTGATGGGTTTTCGACTGGTTGAAGAACTCTACGAGACCTTTCTAGTGAGAAAAATCCAGTATTTTCCAGCTTTCACTTCAAGGCCCTCCTAGCACCAGTTTCTGTTGACGTGTGTTTTAGCACATCAACATGCAAACAAAATACTGCTATTTTGTTTCTCCTGAAAGAGAAAGATAACACATGGATACCTTAGCTCCCAAGGTCTTTGTAGTTGGTTTCTCAACTGTGTTGATGTCCCTCAGTGGTTAATGTAGCAGTAATGTTCAAGGGGCCTGTTGGTGTGAGCTTCTGGATTGTTATAAGATTAAGCATGAATTTAATCCTACTCTAACCGGGGGTTTTTAAACAAACATAAAAAGATAGATCAAGGTTTTTGGTACTAAAAAGAATGATAATTCACTCATCTTAACCATACTTATTACCTTTCAAGGAATTGTTAACTAAAAATAAAGAACATAATTAACTTGTGATTAACACGCAGTTGCATCCATTCACAGTGCTAATTTCAATAACTGATTATAAGTTACCATTTAAACAAAACACAAAATATGATTTCATTCTTTGAAATATTTCAATATGAAATTATTAACTCAAGATAAATACCATTCTGGAACACAATATGAAGTAGATTTGAATCTGGTTGCTTCTACTGTTGGTAAGACAGATAAGCAACATTTACAAATCTGGCACAATCACCAGTGTATAGAAAACCTGTGTCTTCAGACTGCTTCCATCTACACTAAGGAAACTAGAAAGATACATTCTTTCTATTTTGAATCTAAATCCTAAACAAGAAGACAAAAGAAGATCACTTTACTCAGAAACAAGATAAAACTCTCTCTCCTCTATCTCTGCTAACTATTTTTCCTAACTCGTTTTACTTCTAACTTTTTCAACTCCCGAGGTTCCAACCTCCACAAAGAGGCAAGAATGCCATTTTATACACCATCCCCCGAAAAGAATGTCGGCCCCTTCTTTTAGGGTTTACAAAATATCCTTCGGTTGTACGAGGGTTGGCATCCAAATCTTTTGATGAAAGTCGGTCCTACATTAAATGCGAATCCCTGCTGTCGATGTTGGTGAAGATTGTCTCCTGGAATGATTTGTAGATCTTTTGTAGCTACCGTATTAAATCCTTTGTCTTCGTATCCATCTTCGAATTCTAGCGGAGCTGCTTTGAGTGCCCTAAAATATCATCATTAATGTCGAGCTACCCCTGTCAGTAGATACTAGTTTTCCCTTTGACTCACGGCTTCCTTCTTCTTCTTCAGCTCTCTTCCCGCTCGAGATCGGTCCCTCTGCAAGTTGTCGGTGAGACTAACTCCCTTCGTCGAGACACTACTTCGAAGTTGCGTCCTTTCGCCGAGAGCTCACTTCACTTTGGAGAAACTTTTCCCGGTCGGCGAGACGTTACATCGCACTCAACACGCTACACCAAGGGCACAAAATACGTCTGCGGGACTCTATCGGGTCGGCAAGACCTTCCGTCAAAGTTGCCTCCCTTCGCCGAGATACTACGAGTTGGAAAGACTTTATTCCTTCGGCCATACATCACGCCAAACTCAGATCCTTTGGTGAAACTCTCCCAAGAGATATCTTCAGGTGAACAATTGGATTCTGCAAAACAGATCCCTCCATTAGTTCTCAAAGGTAAATAAAATATATCATTACTTATTATATCTCTAATTTCATTAAAAAGTAACACAACTCCGCAGAGGTGGAAGTGGGACCAAGACAGAACCAAATGACACCTTCATTCAAAACCGGCAGAGGCGGAACAAAAACTGGACCGAGACAAGAAGCAAAATTGGACGAATCCTAGCGGAACTGGGATTGGGACAAAAATGACCCAGAAACGACATCCCTTGCCTTAAAATTGGCAGGGGCGGGGTCAAAAGAAAATTAGAACTGGGACCGGAGTAGGGATGGGAATGAGCCATGGAAAGAATCATAATTTTCCAGCTCATACCCCATCCCAGATTTGGGTCCATGAAGGAAACCAAAATGCAAAGGACAGGGAAACAAACGCCGGCGGGATCAGAGCAAAAACTGATCCTGGGCGAAGCACAACGGGGGCGGGGGTGGAACCAAATCTAAAATTTAAACTTCTTCAAAGTTTCAGTTTCAGATTCCATCCCGATCCTGCCTCCGACAACATACAAAGAGATGACCAAAAGAACAAAAATAGGAAAGGGGAAAGGAAGAAGAAGACCCCATAATGAAACGATCGGAACCGGGGCAGAACAAAGTACCAAAGCGGAAGCGAGATCGGGACCAAACCCGAACCACAAAACTTTTCTCAGTTTCAGGGTTCGGATTCCGTTCCGGACCCGCATCCGACGTCACCCGAAAAGAAAAAGAAAGACAAGGAAAAAGAAAGAGAAGGGGAGGGAAAACCCCATGTCAAAACAAAAGAAGAAAAGAAAAGTGAAAGAGAAAAACATGCGGAACCGGGATCGGAACGGAACCCGAACCAAAAACTTTTTCAAGCTTGAGGGTTCGGTTCCATTTTTGGTTCCAAGTCCGCTAGAACAAAACAAAAAGATGTGCAAGGCAAAAAAAACCAAAACGGCGGAACCAGGATTGGGGAAGGAAAAGAAAACAGAACTTGGAAGGAATTCCAGGTTCATAATCCGCTCTGATTTCGGGCCCACCAAAACAAACCAAAATGTGAAGGGAAGAACCCGATGACGAAGAGAGAGAAAGGGAAAGGCGGAGTCGGGGCCGGGATGGAACGTGAAATAGGAACTTTGGAGAAAGTTTAACCTTCCAATTCAGACTCGGACCCGATCCCGAAAAAGAACAAAAGACGAAGACCAAGAACCGTCGGAACCAGAACCGAGGACGGAACAAGACCAAAACTTGGAAGGAATTTCCAAGGTCGGTATTGGTCCCGGTTTCGCTTCCGAAAAAACTTTAAAAGAAAAACCCCTAAGGCAGAAAACCAAAGGCCAAAGGGAAAAGACAAAGGGGGACCCATTTTGTTCCAGAATAAAATGGGGTGGTTATGCAAGGCATAATAAATACCTACTGTGCAAAAGATTTATGGTCAAATGAAATCACAATGACTTGAAGTTCTTCTCAAGTCAACAAAATTTGAATGATATGTAGTAGAAATGGGTAAGTAAATTTCAAGCATACGATTTTGATATTGAATATGTCAAAGGAAAAATAATATTGTGGTAGATGCACTCTCTAGGAGACCTACTCTATGTTATATATCCATCACATCAACAGATTGGAAGGGTTCAGTCATGGAGGAATATTTTAAGGATCCTTTTTCTATTGAAATTTTGGATGTTGCGGAGAAGAATGGCATGTATGTGGCATCAGAATGCTTGATTCTATTAAAGAATAGTGTTCTTGGTTCTTGGATCCAAGGTGAAAAAGAAGATACTTGACGCTTATCATGATGCACTTATGGTAGGGCATCTTATGTTAGAAAAAATATCGACAGTTTAGAGAAATCTTCTCTTGGAAGGGCCTTACGGAGGATGTCCTCACATATATTTAGGAATGCATCACATGTCAACAAAGGAAAGGGGAGCAAGAATTTTTCAGTTGGACTATTATAGCCTCTTCCCATTCCATAACACAAATGGGAAAGCATTTCCATGGATTTCATTATCGGATGGCCCAAAGTGCTAGGGAGAAAGACAACATTTATGTTATAGTTGAAAAATTAGCTAAATATGCTCATTTCTTTTCCATCTCTAGTGAATACAAGGCTCCACAAGTTGCAGATCTATTCTTCAAAGAATTTTTCCTGTTGCATGGGCTACTCAAGAAAATTGTTAGCAATAGAGACAACTTGTTCCTCAGTACATTTTAGGAGTTATTCCATATGATAGGAACAAAGATCACCCTTAGTACAATCTATCCTCCACAAATTGGTGAGTAAACTAAAATTGTAACATAAGTGGTTAGAAGGATACTTGAGGAATTATGCCACCGGTCAATAGGTGGCTTGGATCAAATGGATACACTTGGGAGAGTATTGCTACAACACAACTCATCACATGTTCATTGGAATGTCTCCATTCAAAGCACTCTATAGATATGATGTATTAACCTTTGCAAAGTTAGTCTTCAGAAAATAGAGTTCTTGTAGTAAGCAATTTGGTAAATCAAAGTCAAGATATTTTGAGAACTCTTAAGGATCATTTGCATGTTGCCCAAAATTAGAAAAAATATGTATGCAAATAGGAAACACTGTTACATTGGTGGTTGTAGTTGCACCAAAATATCGACTTGTTAATGCCCGATACAACCACCAGAGTTATACAAGATCCATGGGAGGTGGTTAAACCATGTCACAAACCCAAGCATTGCACTGCACCAAGGAGATCAAGGGACACACCATCTTGCAACAATCCACCCTAGCACAAGCGAGGGGTTCAAACCCATGACCTTGGCTCTGATACCAATTGTTACATTGGTGGTTGTCGTTGCACCAAAATATCAACCTGTTAATTCCTAATACAATAGCCAGATTTATACAAGATCCATGGGAGGCGAATAAACCATGTCACAAACCCAAGTGCCATGCTGCACCAAGGAGACCAAGGAACACACCATTCTTCAACAAACACATTAAGAGATCATTTGAAGTGGGATATATAGTATTTCTCATATTGTAATCTTCCATTAAGAAAAATGGATCAAAAAAGCTCAAGCCTAAGTTCTATGGGCCATATAAGCTAACTAGGAAGGTTGGAGAAGTTGCATATGAGGTGGAAATTCTTGTAGATAGTAGAATCCACAATGTGTTCCATGTTTCATGTCTAAAGAAGGCTTTGGGAATGCATATAAATCCTATTGTTGAGTTATCACCACTAGATGATTAGGGAGAACTCTTGCTTATTCCAGAAGCTATGATTGATACTAGGGTCAAAAATCTAAGGAATTAGAATATAACAGAGCATCTTGTCCATTGGAATAATTTTCCAATCTAAGATGCTACATAGGAAAGTCTTGAAATTATAAAGCATCCAAATTTACATTGCTTGAGGACAAACAATTTTGGGAAGGGAGGATTTGTCATGTCCCCTTTTTTGAGAAATCGACTAAAGGGAAGAATTTGGGAATCCTACCACATTTTATCATAGAAAATCCTCCTAACTTTTAATTTGGAATATAACATCTATAATAACACCTGCACATCATATCCAAAGCCCATGGAAAAAGGATAATATATTGGACAGATATAGCCATCAAAAGATCACCAATCTAGGCTTGATGTACTAGAGTAGAATCTCTTTCAGGAATTCCTCCACATTCCTCTATATCTAAGCACATTCTAGCTTGTTTTTTGGAACATAGCATCTATGATGACATGTGAACATCATATCCAAATATCAAAGGAAATAGATCTAATACCAGAAAGATATTTCTATCAAAATATAAGTGTGTTGAGATATAAGCACCTACTTTAGTAGGCATAATGGATAAGACACCTCTAGATCATGTAACATCAGTTACAAAATTTTAGGAAGATGGAAGGGGTCATGTAATCCTATGAATAGGTCTTCAAGGTGACATGCTAGTTCCAAAATAATCTACTTTGGCCTTAAGGCCGACCTAATGTGGCATGCAAAATTGAAATTTTGGGCTTTGTTGCCATTTGGCTCAAGGACGACCTATTTCTTGAGGGAAATTATTAGCATAAAATTATAGGGAGTCAATTATTTTAATTTTATCTAATTACTATGTCATTATTATATATTTTGGGACACTTGTGTTCTAATTCATTTTTTGGACGAAAACCCATAGGAGTTTGTGATCATTAGATGAAAACCTTGCAATCAGTACGATCAAAGGATGAAACCCATTTGGTTCTTGAGGGAATTCTCATTCAAGGATTGCATCTAAGCTTCAAGGAATTTGTAAGAAAAGATAATAATAATGTTGTTGATTTGTGGTATCATTGTATATAATTCTAGATTAGTATGAGTGTGTTGCATTTGATATATATCATCTACGTGGATGAAATTTTGGTGTCTATCAATATATCAAAGTGATATTTGTGTTCATATATTGTTTTTTATTGAATGAAATTTGCAAAATCAGTCTTTATTTTAAAATTTTATTTTAGGTACATTGTAGATATTGTTGAACATATGTTGTCATTAATGTAAAAAATGTTATGTCAAGGAGTATTGTTCTTGATGTCAAAAGCTTTTGATTGTATTAAAGGTGTAATGTTAGGATTTCAGTGAGAATTAAATGTAATTGTACTCTAATATCAGAGAATTCTGAGAACAATGAAGAATGATGTTGTAGTTTGCTTCATGTTTGTATGTATTCTGTTGATAGAAGTAATCTGAAATTTTGATCCACAATGATGGAGGTCAGTTACTTAGGCAGAGATAATTGTTTACCAACATGAATAGCTTGTTTTTACTTCTTGGGTGCGAGTTTTGGTCTACATTTTGAAAGGAAAGTACGCCTACACTTGATCTATATTATTTCAGAGTTTTGAAAATTTATGTACAAGCAAAAAGTTTGAAGTGTCAAAAGGGTCACTATGCTAGTTATTTAACATGTTGATGTTTTGAAATTGTGCAGCAACGACTTGTAGCATGTGACCTCTAGAGGTAGCATGGGAAAGTGAAATAGGTCTTGGGTAAGATCTTTTAGGGAAGGACACAACATTATATTCTTTTAGTAGGAAAAAAATTGATTTAGGACAACCTGTTACACATTTCATGTAAATTTGAATTTAGGTCTACCTTAGCCAACTTGGTTAATTGTAGATGGTGTTAAGGGACTCTTGACTAGAATTAATTAATGTTAATATAATGAGATGTATATAGTCAGACATAGTTTATATCTTAGTTGTAAGGAGTGAGGATGTGAGAGCAATTGTACAAGAAAGTGTAAATCTAAGTGATGTAATGGGAGTTCCATCTCACTCATTATGTGCCATCATTAGAAGATCATAAGTTGTGTGAGAGAGGATAAGAAATTTTTTTAGTTCAAGTGTAAGATATGCAATCAATATTGAAGTTTTGCAAGTGTTATCTTTATAATTTGATAGTACTGGTGCTTAGATCTTTGTATTGGGGATTGGTGTCTCCAGTAGGTTGGTGCCTACATTTATACAAGGGATTGTTGTGTCTGGTATTTTGGTACCTACTTCATGATTGTAACTTATTCATTATTTTTGTAAGGTTGGATTTGAATAGTAGCTCCAAGCAACTCTTCTCACCACAATTTTTCCTATTCTAGGTTTCCACTTATATCTAGTGTTCATTGTGTGAATGGTCACATATGTATTTATTGATTTATAGTAGTTGTGTTGATTCATGTGTGGAGATACATGTTGAATTAAATATTTTTAAATAGATTTTATATATTGATTGACCCCCCTCTCAAAATATTGTGTGCCCTTCAACTTCATAAAGTAAATCTTTAGAAAAATCCAATTCCACAATAATAAAAGTATAAGAGGTATGAGTAAAGTTTGTAGAAGTTGGTTCCACCTTCAAAAATCAACCCAAAGCATTACCAATGGCCTCATAGGCCAATTTATCCAAAATGTAAGGTTAAATAATGTAATCTCACCCAAATAATCATTATATCAATAGATTATTTTAAGATGTTGAAATAAGGAAACCAAGGATGAATCAAGAGTGATACACATCCCACACCCAATCACCTATACTAACACAAGTGAGAAAATATTACACATGTAGTGCTACCCTTGAATGCTTTAGTTAAATTTAAAATAGAATGGTGGAAGGAGTTCCCAATTTATTTTTTATCACTACATCTACAAAAGAGACATACGAAGAGCGCATAGAATCAACCATAGGAACCATCAAATTCTCCACTAGCACATCAGAAGGAGAAAAAAAACCAATACAAAGAGGGGATCAAACAAAAGGGTATTGATCAAGATTCATAACCCCAATATTGGAAGCAGACACCATACTAATAGAAGAAGCCACTTGTGATGGAACCATAGGTGAATTCCCAATAGATGGTGATACCCCATCACTAGATACCCACAACAAAGCCACATGCATATGCCTAGAAGTATTTAGAATATTTTTCTTAGAATTTTACATAGGAACCACAATCTACACCAATGAAGCATAAAAAACCCCCACTAAACATGGTATGCTCCCCAAGTGCAAGGAAATAATGATCTCTAGCTGCAAATGAAGCATGATCCTTAGGAGCAAGCATAAGCCTAAGCTTCGAAATAACCCTAGGTGTAGGTGTAGAAAGATCAACAATCAGATTGTAGATTCTAGGACTTATAGGAAGAAATAGGAAAATCCTTTTCTAAAAAATATAGAGGTGGGAGAGAGTGAGCAAGAGAATATCATAATACTCTCTAATTTAAAATCAAGGTATTGTTGTTGAACATGTACTTAGTACCATGCTTTTAATATGAAAAATAATCCTATAATATATTTATATTTTTCCAATGGTTATCATGGGAGTATTGATAAAAATCATGATACAATATTCACAATAAAATAAACATCATGATTTGTATGAATCAAGTGTAAAGTTCTTCCCACCAGTTCTACATATAGAATTTACTATCAATTATAGGAGAAGAAAATTTGGTAGAAAGATTGACTCTTCATTGAAAATAAGTCAATATAGACATACAATTTTCTATGTGAATAATTGTAGAATTTGATGAGCATATTTGGATTAATTAATAAAAATCCCATTCTCAAACTATGAAATTTGTAGATTAAGTGTAAAAAACCTAAAATAATCATCTCAAAAGAATTTATTTATTTTAGATAATTAATCTAATTGGTAGAATCCTATATGATGATTAATTCATCAACATAGAAGAGAAATTTAAATAGCATTTTCCTATGTACTTTCTTATTGTAGAATCTAGGGTTAAAGGAACTCTATTTAAACCTAAAATTGATGAGAAAAATGTTGATCATTTCATAGGAAGATTGAGGATCTTATTTTAATTCACACCGGAGAAAAGAAAAGATTGAAGGTAATTAATATAGAAGTTAATATAATACACACACAATACCCTCACCTGAAACACTTCCTTCTACTTAGAGTTAAAGTAGAGTGCACCCTAGATCCACTTGATTTTTTCTTTTGATTTGTTGATGGAAGGAATGTGGTTTCTTATACAAGTAACTTGATGACATGATTAAGATGATAATATATCAAATGGATAACTATGGATATGATGATGGAAGATTAGTGAGGCTATGGAAGAAATATATAGAAAACATTGTAGCATAATAATAGTATAATGATAGATGCTCAAATGAGATGAGAGGCCTCTCACTTATAGAATTTACATGAGATAAATCAAGGGCCAAGATGCATTGGTTGATGGATGGCTAGGATTGATTGAAGATTAGGGTTTGGATTAAAGTTGTAGTCATGTGACAAGTGTCGCATGAGGGATAAGGTCTAGGTTTAGAATTAGAATTAAGACAACATCTTTATGGGAATGGATAGTATTAAGAGTTGTGATATGAAATAAATGGATGAGATAGAAAGTTAGTTTAACTTTTGGGAAGTGTCTAGGTTCAATGAATCTTGACAAGGTCTTAGTTTTCAACATGTGAGTGGGACATTGTAACATGATGAAAAGTTTAGATTGTGATACATGTGAGGGAATCTAATGGTTAGGATTTAATGGATAAGGAATGAGTGATAAATTAGAATTAAATAATAGATAATTAGAGGAAAAGGTAATGGGATAAACTAGACTAAATCAATTAATTAATTAGGAGTTAATTAATTGATTTAGTTGGAGGATTTGTGGATAAGGGTAATTGATAAAATAATTAATTAAAAATGAACATTTATTTAATTAATTAGCTAGAAAAAGATGGGATAAAGGTGATAGGACAAATTAATCAATTAAATGAATATTACTTATTTAATTAATGGCTTAAGATAGGATAATATTAGGTGTGGTTGGATAAGGTCAGATTTTAGGTGTCTACACAAAAAAATAATTTATTTATTTATATATTTTGCTAGATTTATCACTATCGATAGACCCTAGAAGTTGGAACATGTTGATTTCTAGATCTAAAAGTATACATGCATAAATGCACTTTTGATAAATCTATTTGTTGAACTTCCAATCCCTATATTGTAGCCAAGGAGAGTATAAGATTGATGGAATTTCTCTTAGCTAGTAGATTAAATTTTTAATGATATTGAACACCTTCAAGCTATGAAAAATATTTTGTTACAAGCTAGGTTTTGCACCTATCAATGGACCCATCTCATATATATTTAATTTGGTACACCTACTTGCACCTGAATAAATTTTATTTCTTTTAAAAGTGCAACTAAGTCCTAGGTGTTATTATTATTTAAAGAAATAATTTATTTTTGTATTGTTTCTCATCATTCATGATGGTTAGGCACTTGATGATGAGTCTCATGATCTTATGTTATTACCAATTAGGAAAAGTGTGTAAGACTATAATAATGCTACAATCTTATTATACTTGGTTCACTAGGATCCCCTACAAGTGAATAATCTTCTTACGTTCTATGTGGGCCCATTTAGGTTGAAGTTATAGTGGTTGAGTTAGTGTAATCCTTTTTGGAACTAGTGGTGAAGGTGATTTTTCTCCCCCTATGCCTCATCATCTAAACAATAGTAACTCCAAATATATTTATGTAAAATACCTTTTTATTCACATGGAAGATCTAAATTTCTATGTAGATTGGTAGAAACAAATGGAGGGAGAGGAAATAATAGCTCCCAAGTTTGGGGATTTTATTTGTAAAAAAGAAACTTAGAAAATTTCTTCTTGTTTCTTAAAAAATACACATAGAAATGACCATTTCAATGAGAAAATCACAATGATGTATTCAATCTATGGGGAATTTTTTTTTTTTTTTTTGGAAGTACAAAAAAAAACTCTTTTCGTAGAGATTTTTTTCCAAAAAATAGAAATATACCTAAAAGTATTGCCACAATGAGAAAATTACAATTGTGCTATCACCCAATAAGTAACTTTTTAATTTCTATGAGGATATTTCATGCAAGTTGCAAAATTTTGCATAAACCAAAAAAAAATTCTTTCTTATTTCTACCAAAAATACTCATCTACAGTCTTTGTACTTATATAAAATTGAATCTCTCTATATTTTCCTAAAACACTACACCAAACAAGCATGCGACTAACCTACAACATAGATCTATTAAGAGAAACCAAATTTATTTTGAGAAATGCTAGGTTTTAAAGGTGTTTGATTTATAGGCTCTTTAATTTACTTATTTGAGCTGTAAATAATGAACACAACCCATTTTTTAGAGCACTAACTATAGATTATTCCACTATCCTATAGCCACTTTATCTCATCTCTAAGGTATGATGAAAGTAACCTCCTATGGCTATTGAGCCGTAAAATCTAATTCAATCGAGAGGATTCTAATTGACAAAAATAATCCTAAGTGCATCCAATATACTATGAGATATGTAGAAACTAGAATATGTATTTAGAAGTTACTATAACACAATTCTTAAGTTTAGGATATGTATAGATATAACTAGCTTCAATCTCTATTACTTCACTCTATTCACCAACTTTTGATCAACTAAAATCTCATGAGGGAAAAGGTAAGAGAATAAGACTAGTTATTGGTAGTAAGAAAAATCCCATGAAGGGAAAGGTAAGAGAATAAGGTTAGTTATTGGTAGTAATATGGTGGAAAAGTGAAACCCTAGGACATCACTTTAGGATTTCAAGGATTTTCCAATGCCAAGTTATCATTAGAATTTGAAATTGGCTAGGATATGAAATTGACTTACAACTTGAAGGTGAGTCAATCAACCCTAGGATATGAATTGGAATGATTTGGAATGGATTTTGTATGAAATGCAATGAGATGACTTGTTAACTATGAAAATGCACTATTATGATTCAAATAGAAAAAAATTTAGAAATTGATAGATTTAAAGACAAAAAATGGAAATATTAGACATGTATGCACCTATAGTTCAAATCAAAGCCGACCTTCGGTGGACTAGGGCACAAGGATGTCCTAGTATAGTTGTCTAAAACTAAAATATGATTTTACAGTCCTCAAGTACCCACTCTGTAGCTTCTTCCTTCCAAATCCTATTATCAGATCTTAGTCTATGAATGAGATAATTGAGTTTCTGAATCATTTCACGTTGTAGGGTTCAAATGCATGGATGATTGAATTGTATTCAAATATTCCTTCAATTCTCTTCAGATCTATACTTGCACATTCAAAAGGAGAGATAGGGTTATGCTATATAGGGGTTTTCCTTAGTCAAACCCCATGCTTGTGTTTGCACCTTCACAATGGAAAAATTGATGAAAGAAAGCTTATCCTTTTGAGGGATATAGGTTGAATGATAAATGAAGGATGAGTCAATAATGGACTAAAATTCACTACTCAAATATGATTTTCTTGAAGGACTGAAGTCATGCACATCTCTTGAAGGCTTGATTACAATTTGGCTTGGATTTATTTAAAGACATACTATTGTTATTCCTCAAAAATAAGATGTATGCATAAACATGAACAAAATCACATAAAACTTGACATAATGCTTTGATGATGAAATGTTGGAGTAAATCTGTAAATTATGCTCTTGAATTCTCTTGACTTAATCTTGAAGTATAAAAGTTTCTCTTGACAATTGCTTGATCCTTATTGTTTAAAATTATGAAAATACTATGTATTTATATGAAATTGGTCTAATTTCCAAAAAAATAAATCTTGATGGTTGGAAATTTGAATTTGAATTTCAAATATTAAATTACTACCACCAAAACTTTGAATTTTGAGGCCACATTAAGGGGACCAGGACGTAAGGACACTCTAGTCCAGATCCCTCAATTTTCAGAATTAAAAGTTCTAGGAGCCAAATATTAAGTGTCTACTTAGATCTTGCACATTTGATTTCCTAATAAATGTTAAAATGGGCTATAGGATACATGATTTAAAAAAATAGGTGTACAATTAGGTCCAATCACTTTGGGGGGAGAAAAACATAGTGTGAAATTGTCAAGGGTGATAATTAATGATGCTACATTTAGTCCCCAGTTTAGTGAGAATATGAAATTACACTTAGAATCACACTAAAGTAAAAAAATATGTCAAGATGGGTTCAATTATCCAAGTGTTGAAGAGATAGGATGACAATGAATCTAGGGGGAGTGCAAAAGCCCCTAAATTTCAAGATCCCATGGAAGGCTAACATAAGGGAAAATGAACACACATGTATGGAATGCAACATGAAAAATTCAAATGTACATGGAAAAAAAATTTAACACAAACAAAAAATGCAAACACAATGAGAATGAAAATGTAAAAGTACGGTATGACAATCATAGACTAGAAAGCTTTACAAAAATCTTACTAGGATCAATACCCAAGACATTCATGACTCATAGGGTAACAAAGTCTGATATTTTGTAGGTGAATCATGAACCAAAGGCACCAGGGGCTAGTGAAGTTTGATATTCACTAGTTGAGCCTTTGAAAAAGAGTAGCCAAATGAGAAACAAACAAAGACTAGTGAGGACTAGTTTTCATTGGGTGTGTACCCATTTCAAACATATCAAGAGATAGTCCCAATATATCTTATAAGATGCTACACAAATGATCAACATGCTAAGACAATATATCACTAAGTTCAATGCATATGAACAAAGTGAAGCACATAATCAGATGTATGCCTCCACCTTAAAGTAATAGCTAAACACCATGCTGAGATTAATTGCTTTAAGGTAGAAAATGATAAATACAATATAATAAGGTCATGAGAACTTATTTGGAAAAATCCTTATGCCAATGATATGTTTTCAAATAAGGCTAGCTCATAATGAGGGGTTTCCCCCTATGCAATGCACCAAACAACACAATGATGATCACATAAGGGATCCACGACTCTGGGGTTAGTATAAATATTTTCTAAAATAATATAAGTGAGCTTGAAATTGATAGCATTCCCCCAACTACTCATAGAACTGTGGACATAATGGAAGAATGATACATAGAGAAAATAAAAAAAATTTTGGGTCAACATGGAAGAGACCTAAATGTCTCAACACTTTGCATCATGCCCAAAAGGAGAACACAAGACGAAAAAGTGTTTACGACATAAAGTAGAATGAAGATACAGATAGATGAATGTTACAACAGATTTGTTTCCCTTGTATCCTTGTGCCAACGAAGTAACAAGGGTCCTCCAAAGAAAAATCACAAATATAAAGACACATCATGTAGCACAAAATGGGAGATCACATCACTTGCAAGAAAACACAAATAACACATAAAGAAAACAAACGTATTGCACATGCGAGCTAATCTAAAGAAAATTGTCTCCATCCCAATCTTGTACATCATATATGGAAGGAAGACAACTAGCTAAAAGGGAGTACATAAAGTGTTGTAATAGGAGCATCACCAAGTTCAACTTGTGGTTAATCAATCTCATTAGGAGGATCATCATAGTTGCCCCCATATAAATCCATAGACTTTGAGAACAATAAAGATACTTCATTATGCACTTGTTCATAAATTTTAGCATCTTCATTCTAATCATCTAAATTTATCACAATGGGTGGTTTAATGACAATGTCAATTGTATGTTCTTGTTTCATTCTTTATTTTGGTTGGGACATGTAAGGCTCAATGTGATGTTTTGGTGAAGGTTGTAATTCATTATGATTTTTTTGAATAGATTTTTGATCATTAGGTAATTTTTTATTCTTTTCACCCAACTAACGAGTAATAGAACGAAACCTACACCTATGCTCTTTAATATTTCTATTTATTCTTGTTCAGTTTTCAATTTTTGAAATGGTAAGAGTGTCTTTCTCTACCATTGGTCTCTTTTCTTCCCTTAGAGGAGGAACTATAGGGACCACTATGGGTTAGGAAATCATTGTCTCCTTGGTCTATAATTTTTTTCCACCTATCTTTTTAGTGTACCCTAATGCATGAGTGCAACTACCTATTGTAGGGATATTAACATTTACTACGTGAGCTAGACTATGCAAAACCTATTTTCCTTGATCATCATTGATCAACTTCCTAAGGTTATCCACTATAGGCATCACTTGTCTTGCTTAATATTCAATGCTTAAGTAGTCTTGTAATCCCTCTAATTCTTTGTCCAATTGTCTCAATTGCACATGGGCAAGAACAATCTCATTGTCCATAAAGGTGCTTGATTGTGAAGTTGTCATGGGTATTGTGGGATTAAGAATTGGGTCCAAGATGTGTTGGGTATTGAAAATACCTCGAGTTAAAGAGTTGGAGGAATTAGGATCCATAACAAATGTAACTGATGCAGACCCAAGGGTGTGACTAAATATCCAACCTCAATTTGATTCAAATACAAACAAGGTGTTTACTTTCAACACAATACCCTCACTAGGCTACTAGGCTTCAAATCACAACCTTTGAAGAAATTATTGAATGAGGCTATACACAAGCCACCAAATCATGGATTAAGCACTGAAACAGGCCCCTAAACACTATCCCAACCAATTCCGCAAGTTTACTTTACACCATTCATGCATTTCATTAGACTGTCCTACCAAAAGGCTACAAAATTACCCTTATTTTACAAAGGAAGGCCCTTCCAACCATTTGGTGTTGCTCCACAACCTATTGAAAGAGATTTTTTGTGTAACAAAACATCAAATTACACCATTGTTTGACCAAGACATGCCCCTTTTTGTCACTGTTCTTCAAAACCCTCCATTTTCCCTCAATACACAAGGGTTTACTAAAACTCACCTTTCCAAGACTTCCCAAACTCAACGACTATCTTGAAAACCTTCCCACAAGTCTACATAGACTCTTTGCACCGTCACAAACTTAGTCCCATTAACATTTCTTTGAAAGCTATCATAAAACCACCATTTTACAAAGGAAAATTGCCCTTGTCAGCCCTAGGCATCACACAAACACCACTCAATTGACTCTCCCTAAACCCCAAATGCAACGAAACTCCTAATCTATCATATTGCACACCAATACACTGAGTTATAGTGCCAAAATAGTGGGTGGATTGGTGGGAGTCATAAATATTTAACCCTCAAACCCTTAAACACAATAAAACATGGCAAACTATGTTTTCTTAATTTCTCGTACAAAAAAAGGAGTTAGGACTTAAAATAAAAATGAATTGCAAGTAAATATGTGTATCCACAAGCATTAAGGATCTCAGGCCATGAACAACCTGTACGGGTTCGTACAACACCAATGATCTTTAGGGAAATAGTGAAAACACAAGAAATTGCTCAATAACAATGGTATTTCTTTTATTTAATTGGATACAAACTTTTTTCAACCCCTCATTCAAGCTTTGGAATAATTTTTAAATAATTCCCACATAAAACTTCCTTCAACCACTGAGCACAACTAATCCTTTCAACTAATTAACACTTAAATTGCAAGTTTTGCCAAGGTTACACTTAACAACACTTTGTAACTCTTGCATTATTCCACCTAATTGACCTTTAAGACCTAAAACACCCTAAAAAATCTATTATGTGGACTTTTAGACCTTATACAAGAAAACATGAAGAAATTTCACCTTTACCCATCTTGACATGGGTTGACAACTCTTACATCTTTTCAAGATTTGTCATATTTTGCAACTTCCTCATTGCTTAAACATTAAAAGACCTTTCACATCCACCTTTGATCACTTTAGGGCTCCTTATGTTTTCACCATAAGGTGTAGGTTCCCTTGCACCATACACCCCCTAAGGTATAGTCTCTTGTCCCAAGAGTCATTTGATGTTCCATGATTCAACACTACTGCTCCATGCATCTTCAGACCTGATGTCTGCCTCTTTGTCCCTAGATCAAAGTTTGATGTTGCTCCATGTCTTAGACCTGCAAAAAAAATCATTAGCCGTATACAAGCTTGCATTTGCTTTTGTTCTACTTAGATACTTGCAACCTCCCTTCATCGTTTGTGTCTTAACTCAGTTTGTTCTTTCCTTACTACCCTTAGACCCTCCATACTTCCATCACCAGGTACCCAAGCATTAGAATCTTTATTCACTTTCACATCAACAAATTTCACTTGCTTTGTAGCATGACACTCAACTATAGGACATACAATGGTCCCAATGATGACTTCACCCTGCTCTATGAACTTCTCTCCAAGCATTCCTTCCTATTTTCCATGCTGCCCTGCAAACTTGTCAACATTCACCTTTCCTAATTCAGACCTAGGAATGAGTCCTTCCTCCGCCCTTTGCAAAATTAGACTTTCCACTTTACTAGCACCATTTGGAGGTGTCTTACTTACTATCCCAATGCCATAACCCTGTTCTAAATCAGCAAACATATCATTTTTATTGTCCTCAAGCCTTAAAGGCTCCTTCTTTCCAAACATGACTCTCTTAGACTTACCTTTATTTTGCTCTCTTTCCTGCAAAGGATTTAATTTGAAACTTTCATCATCCTTCCAAATGGTATAAGTGTTTTCCCAACCATCATACATGGACCTTCCATCGAATTTCCATGGCCTCCCCAAGAGTAGATGGCAACAATCCATTGGCAATATATCACATAGGACTCTATCCTTATACTCCCCAATCTGGAAATCCACATAGGCTTGTTCATTCACCACTTAAGTTTGACTGTCATTCACCCAAGAAACCTTGTAGGGTGCTACATGAGGAATCTTTTCTAGAATCAACCTATCTACCATTTCCCTAGATACCATGTTATCTTGAGAACCAGAATCAATTACAACTTGACACACTTTACCTTTGCATTTGTATGAGGTTCTGAATAGGCTTCTCCTTTGGCTTAAATCTTCTTTCTTTTGTCCTTGCAACAAGGTCCTTCTTATCATGAGTGCTTCTCCTACCTTTGGATCTGTAGGCCTACTTGTACTTGCAAAAATTTCACACTCTTCCTCTTGAATCAATTGTGTTCTTCTCTCATTCCTGTTAGAAAAGTATGCCTCAATAATCACAGGCTGAAACCTCCATTAGAGCCAAGTCTGTGTGACATCTTATTATCTGGCTGACTAGCAGTTTGGAACATCATGTTTTGTACAGGTCGGTGTGACCTAGCTTTTGTCTCACCGAAAGGTTACTCTTTGGAGCTATCGCTATGACAAGAAGCTTTCGGTATGACCTCTTACCGCATGGAAATCTTTGGCCGACAGGCCATTCAATCGCGTATTGGGGAGACTCATGACGACCATGGGCTTTGGGATAACCTATGTCGGTTCGGTGAGAAGTCTCAGCGAATAGCCAATGTCTCACCGATATTGTATGTATTGAAATCTTCGGGATAACTAAGGGTTCTCGCTAAGAAGTCTCAGCGAAGTGTTAATGTCTCGCCAACATGAATACATATGATGTATTCGCCATAACATAGAGATCCTGGTGTGAGGTCTTAGCGAATAGTGAAGGTCACGCCGACGGGGACGCATCCAAACGTTCATCAGAGTAACTCAAAGCTATCGGGGAAAGGTCTTGGTGAGAGTGTTAAGTCTCGTCGACCGTTTGGTGTTCGGTGTAACACAAAGGATCTCAGGGAGATCTCTTAGCGGCTGATGGATGTCTTGCTGATAACCGATGGCTATTGGGGTAACCCAAATGGTTCGGGAAGAAGTCCTGGTGAACGCTGTAAGTCTCGCCGATGATGAGGGTTCTTCGGCGTAGGTCTTGGCGAACGGTGGTTATCGGGGTAACCTTTATGACTCGGTAAGAACTCTCGGTGAAGGTGTTAAGTCTTGCCGACTATACTTTCAAGCTCGGTACAATATGTGACTTTGATATAACCTTTGGTGACTTGCTATGATCTCCTGGCGAAAGTGATAGGTCTCACCGACTGCTTGGGGCTTCGACGTAACACATGAAGCTCGATAGAACATCTTGGCGATATCAATAACTCTTGGTGACATCGATATGAAGGTTATGTGGCATTGGCGAGATACTGTTAGTGTCTCACCGAGATGCCAATACAGTGCAAATTTTGTTGACGTTTGACTGTCCTTTGTGGAGTCTCGTGGACCAATAGGAGAAGTCGAATCTAAATAGTTGGAAGACAATCGGTTGTGACGGTTCTATGAGGAAGTTCGACAGATAGGGAATGCCATGGTTATACTCTATGTTTGCAGAATGAGATCAGTTGGTTGGTTTGTTGGTTGAATCGATGAATTGCTGAGTGGGTGTATGATCAGTTAATGAATTCTATTATGTAAAGACTGTAACTCGAAGGTTCCTATACAAGTTTGTTCATGGTGAATGCTGCTATATAATGATACCAAAAAGATAATTCTGACATTTGTATGTAATCTCCATTACTGTAATACAAAGTGATTTCTCTTGGTGTGGTGGGTTTTTCTCCCGTAAGGGTTTTCCCATGTATATCTGGTGTTCATGTGTGATTGTCTAATTCTCTGTTTCTGATATTTAATTCAAGTGCATCTTAATTTGGCTGTAATTGAAAAATTAAAAGTGTATCTACATTCTTCCCTGAGGTATTGACGTTTAGGAGAGTTGTTTCTACATCTAGCTTTCCTTACAAGTGGTATTAGAGCCTGGCCAGTTGTGTTATCCTTGTGGGTACGTTGGGTTTTTTGAGTCAATTCTATTCAGTGGGAGTCTTGTAGAGTTTGTCAATTTCTAATTACAGGTTGAGATGGCTAGCACATCTGGAAAGTTTGAAATAGAGAAATTCAATGGCAGTAACTTTGAGTAGTGGAAACTCAAGATGGAGGATCTTCTAGTTGATCATGATCTGTGGCTTGTAGTGTCTGGAACTAAACCTATAGGCATGAAGCAAGAAGATTGGGACCTTGCAGATAGGAATTATAAGGGGATGATAAGGCTCTATTTGGCAGACTCCATTCTTCTGAATGTGCATGAGAAGACTACATCTTCTTTGTGGAAGAGACTGACAACTATTTATCAGGGGAAATCTTTGGTGAATAAGTTGTTCCTGAGGAAGAAGCTGTATTCTCTGAGAATGCAGGAAGGAGGGTCTGTAGCTGATCATTTGAATGCATTTAATATGTTACTTGCTCAATTAACATTTGTTGGTGTGAAGACTGAAGAAGAGGATCATTGTATGCTATTATTGTGTTCTTTGCCAGACTCATGGGATCATCTAGTGATGGCTATTGGGAGTACAACATCTAGTTTCAAGATGGAAGATGTTGTTGGTTCTTTGCTGTCAGAAGAAATGAGAAGGAAATGTTCTGAGATGGTGAAGGAAGCTCTTGCTGTCAGAGGAAGACCGAAGGAGAAAGGCAAGAAGAAGGACAAGAAGTCCAAATCAAAATAAGAGGGGAGATCAAAGTCTCTTGGCAAGAAGTCCAAGGTGAAGTGTTGGAACTGTGGGCAACCTAGTCATGTTCGAAAGGATTGTAAAGAGGAGAAAAAGAAGAAGGGCTCTTCTGATAATGGTTCTTCTCATAGTGATGGTGATGCCTTCATTGCTGCCTTGGCTACACAGGCATCAAATGATGTCTGGCTGATTGATTCTGGAGCATCTTTCCACATGACATCTCATAGAGAGTGGTTCACAAAATATGAAGAATATGATGGTGGAAAGGTGTAGTTGGTGAGTGATTCAACTTTTGAGATTGTTGGCCGTGGAAGAGTCAAAATATAATTCCCTAATGGAAGAGTGAAGGGGATCAATGATGTTATGCACATACCAGGTCTAGCTCAAAATTTGTTGTCTGTCAATATGCTGAATGATATTGGAGTACAAGTCTCATTCTCTGGTAATGGCTGCAAGATGACTAGAGGCTCTATGGTGCTGGCTAGAGGTTCTTGAATTGGTACCCTATACAAGCTGGATGCACATGCTGTTCAATGTAACAGTGTCTCTGAAAAGTCACTGAAAGCTACCCATGGAGGTAAAGAGGGAAATATCCCTAATTATGTAAACTCTATGGAAGTAAAACTTCCTGCAGAGAAGACTATGCTCTGGCATCATAGGTTAGGCCACATAGGAGAAAAAGGTTTAAAAACCTTGAAGAATAAAAACCTGGTTGAGGGGCTTGAAGATTGTAATCTCGAATTTGAATTTTGTGAGCATTGTATATATGGAAAGCAGCACCATGTTTCTTTTTATTCCAGTCCTCATAAATCTTGTGGTTTGCTAGATTATATTCATTCAGATGTATTTGGTCTAGTGGATGTTCCTTCTTTGTCTAAATCAAGATACTATGTGTTGTTCATTTATGATTATTCAAGAAGAGCATTTGTTTATTTTTTGAAAAGTAAATCAGAAGTGTTCAGTCGATTTAAGGAATTTAAGAACCTTGTTTAAAATCATACTGGTAGAAAAATAAAATGCTTAAGGACTGATAATGGCGGTGAATTTTGTTCTAATGAATTTGAAAGATACTGTAAAGACCATGGAATTAAAAGAAACAAGACTACACCTTATACTCCACAACAAAATGGAGTTGCAGAAAGGTTCAATAGGATAGTGATGGAGAGAGCACGAAGTATGCTCAGTAGTGCTGGCTTGGAGGAGAAGTTATGGGTTGAGGCTGTATCTACTGCATATTATCTAATTAATCATTCTCCAAATTCTTCTCTTGTTGAGAAAACACCTTTGAAAGCATGGTCTGGTAAGAAGCCCTCTCTTAGACATGTTCGTGTTTTTGGCTGTGAGGCATATGCTCATGTGTCAGATGTGAAAAGATCTAAACTGGAGAACAAGGCTGTCAAATGTATTTTTATTGGCTATAGTGCTGTCATAAAAGGATACAAGCTTTGGAATCCTTATACAGAGAAGGTTGTATACAACAGAAGTGTAATCTTTCGTGAGCTGAAACCTTCCACTTTGGATTTGCAGTCAGAGACAAAGTCAAAAAATAATAAGGATGTAGCATTAATTCCTCCTACACCAGAGAAAAAGGAATTGTAAATTCAAAATGTACCTAAAACTGAGGAGAGCTCAAACAATTTTGAAAGTTCTGAAGAAGAAGTGTAATCAAAGGATTTCTTTTAGGTTTGATTAGGAGTGTTCGCAATAAATCATAAATGACAATGAAACCCAAAGATCTTACAAAACACAAAGGAAGTAAAATACAAAATGATTATACCTGATCGCCGAGACTTCCATGATTCACTTTTGTAATACCTTCTTGCTTGCTGGATGATGTTGCCCTCAGATTCGTCGTGCGAGCAAATCTGCAAATGCCTAAGTCCTACACCAAGCTTTGAAGGATTTATGCTATGTCTAAATGCCTATGCCTATAACTATAATTGTCAATGTCTATGCCTAAACAAATGCCAAGATTTGACCAAATAAATATAATGACTATGGAAATTGCTATGAAATCTAAGTATGCAAATGCTTAAGATGTAATGTGTCTGTCCGTAATCGAAAAGTGAGAGGAAAATGCCATTTTATAGAAAATGTCATTTTGAGTGGACGGACGAGATTAATTGATGATGAGAACCTAGAATGAGAGGTCCAGATTAAATCTGAGAATCCTTAATTAGGGTTAGGGAAAAATCCTTAATCGAACGGTCAGAATAATATCTCAGATAATCGGATCGACAGTGGAGAATAAATGAGGAAATTAATTAAAGAAATAAAGATTTTCAAAAAATCAAGAAGATAAGATTGCCTGATTTGTAAGATTCGAAAAATCAAGAAGATAAGATGTGGATTGAAGATTTGATTTGGAAAATCAAGAATCTGCCCGATTACTTGATTTTCAGAAGATTAATTACTATTTTGAATTAAATTAATTCAAAATAATGATTTTGTGAGATAATAAATAATCTTTTTCAGATTATTAATCAAAATGGACTGACAGTTAAGATTGAGATGACATTTGAAATAATTTAATTTATTTAAAATGAGAAGAATATTAATTTGGCAATTAAATAATTAAATTTAATTATTTAATTTAGCAGATAAGACTAATTAATTAAATAAATTAATCAATTTATTTAATTAAGATTATTAGTGACATATTAAATAAATAAATGTAATTCATTTATTTAATAATTAGGAAGAATTAAATGCAGAAAGAGAAATTAAATAAATTAAGAAATTTATTTAATTAAGGGAAGACTTAGACAATTAATGACATATTTAATAAATAAATAAAATTTATTTATTTAATAATCATGAAGAATAAATGACATGAATTAATTAAATAATTATGAATTATTTAATCAATAGTCGAATGTGGACCAAGGACATAATTAAATGTCATAATTATGCTAGGACGAAGGTGGTAAAAATGAAGCCTGCAGGCCTAGGTTATTTTTAGGTGTCTACAAGAAGAACCTTAGCCTCAGCAAGTGAGGAGGTCAACCCGTGAAAGAAAACAACCAGATAGGTGTGGGTTCTCTTTGATTGATTCTACTTGTACCTATGCTTTAATTTCTAGCACTGATGAGCCTAGGACTGTAAAGGAGGCATTTAAAATATCTGATTCAGACTCTTGGTTGGAAGCCATGAATGAAGAGATGGCATCATTAGAAAAGAATGAAACCTAGAGTTTAGTGCCCTTGCCTAAAGGCAGAAAGGCTGTTGGCTGCAAATGGGTATTTAAGAAGAAAATTGGTCTGGATGGCAGTGTAGAAAAGTACAAGGCGAGACTGGTTGCAAAGGGTTATTCCCAGGTAGAGGGAATTGATTATGGGGAATTTTTTCTCCTGTAGTAAAGCTAACATCTATCAGATTTCTTTTGCCACTTGTAGCAGCATATGACTTAGAGGTTGAACAGATGGATGTGAAGACAACATTTCTTCATGGTGATCTTGAAGAAGAAATCTATATGTCCCAGCCTGAGCACTTTGTTGAGAAAGGTAAAGAAAAACTGGTATGCAAATTAAAGAAGTCTCTGTATGGGTTAAAGCAGTCACCTAGAATGTGGTACCAAAAATTTGATACTTTTGTATTGTCTTTGGGATTTGTGAGATCAAAATCTGATCACTGTGTTTATTATAAAGCTGAAAGTGATCAAGTACTTATTATTGCTCTCTATGTTGATGATATGCTATTCATAGGCAATAGTAAGCTAATGATTTCTGGTCTTAAGTCTCAATTGTCTACTAAGTTCGAAATGAAAGATCTTGGTGCAGCAAGGTATATTTTGGGGATGGAGATAACCAGGGATAGGAAGAATAGAAAACTATGGCCCTGTCAGACAAGTATATCAGGACTGTTCTTGAGAGATTTTGTATGAATGATTGTGAACAGCTAGTGGTTCCAGTCTTTCAGGGAACAAAGCTATCTATTGAGGATTGTCCAAAATCTCTTACTGAGATGGAGGACATGACTAGTGTACCCTATGCTAGTGCAGTAGGTAGTCTCATGTATGCAATGGTCTGTACAAGGCCAGACATTTCCCAAGTAGTGGGAGTTCTTAGTCGATTTATGGATAATCCAGGAAGAACGCATTGGGATGCTGTGAAAAGAGTTTTCAAATATTTGAAGGGTACTTCAGATTTTACTTTGTGTTACCATGGCAACTTGGTTGAATCACAAAGGACTCTCAGTATTTGAGGCGATGTGGATTCTGATTGGGCAGGGGACATTGATAGCAAGGGGTCCACCAGTGGATACATTTTCATGTAGAATGGTGGTGCAGTGAGTTGGATGAGTAAGCGACAGGCTATAGTCACTTTGTCCACTACGGAGGCTGAATACATGGTTATACTCTGTGTTTGCAGAATGAGATCGGTTGGTTGGTTCATTGGTTGAATCAACGGATTGCTGAGTGGGTGTATGATCAGTTAATGAATTCTATTATGTAAAGACTGTAACTCAAAGGTTCCTGTACAAGTTTGTTCATGGTGAATGTTGCTGTATAATGATACCAGAAAGATAAGTCTGACATTTGTATGCAATCTCCATTACTATAATACAAAGTGATTTCTCTTGGTGTGGTGGGTTTTTCTCACGTAAGGGTTTTCCGACATATATTTGGTGTTCATGTGTGATTGTCTAATTCTCTGTTTCTGATATTTAATTCAAGTGCATCTTAATTTGGCTATAATTGAAAAATTAAAAGTGTATCTACATTCTTCCCTGAGGTATTGATGTTTAAGAGAGTTGTTTTCGCATCTAGCTTTCCTTACAATTCCTTTTAGCACCACTTGAAGTTGTACCTTGATTTTGAGGACACTTGAAGAAGGGGTGTCCAAATTCATTGTACTTGAAACATCTACCTGAAAACTCATTGAAATCCCTCTTTGACCTGAACTTTGTTCTTCCACCTCTCCATCCACCTCTTGAATTAGGTGCTTGTTCCTTGATTTTATGAACATCTTCATGATCTTCCTTGGATTTCCTTGAACCTCTACCTCTAGTCACATTGCCTCTACCCCTTGCTTTTATTTCTTGCCTTCTCCTAATTCTATCTTCTTCCCTCATTGCCATTTGGAAGCATTCCTCAATTGTATTAGGTGGGTTCAGGCTAATCTCATCTCTTATATTCAACCTCAAACCACTCAAGTATCTAGCTACTCTCTCCACTTTATCTTCATTATTACCTACTCTTATGCATAATCTATGAAACTCTTCAGTGTAAGACATCACATCCATTTCTCTTTGCTTTAACTCTTGCAATTTCACAAAAGTTTGAATAGCATAATCTGCTGGTAAGAATTGAGCCTTAACTTTTTCTACCATCCTATCCCAAGAATATATTTTATACTTACCTTTCTTGACTCTATCCTCCTGGATAAAATTCCACCATGTGAGAGCTAGTCCTTTCAAATTTTTCTTTGCATACTTAACCTTCTTGTTGTCATCAATGTCTTCAAATTAAAAAAAGTTATCCAAAGCATCAATCCATGCTAAAACCTCTTCACTATCCATCTTACCTCCATACACTAGCACATCAAATTTTACCTTTTGATTCTTGTCACCTTTTACCACCTTCAACATCCTGAGCATTATCCTTTCATCACGGTCCAAATCATCTTCATCATCTGGAACTAGAGGATTTCCTTCTTCCCCTTTAGCCTCTTCATCACTCTGATCTTCATCCACAACTCCTCTCCTCTGGTTCTTCTCCAAAGCTATTATCCTTGCTATGGTGGCCTCTTGAGATTCTTTGTAGAGCCTCTCCTTCCTTGCAAATTTCTCCTTCAATTCTTGTATTTCCTTAGCCATTGCATTAGCCTTTGGATGCATCTTTCACAATCTGCAAAAATCAAACAAATGACCAACAACAAGATCTTATGCTTGATACTCTGATACCACTCTGATGCAGACCCAGGGGTGTGACTAAATATCCAACCTCAATTTGATTCAAATACAAACAAAGTGTCTACTTTCAACACATTACCCTCACTAGACTACTAGGCCTCAAATCACAACCTTTGATGAAATTATTGAATGAGGCTATACACAAGCCACCAAATCATGGATTAAGCACTAACATAGGTCCCTAAACACTATCCCAGCCAATTCCACAAGGTTAATTTACACCATTCATGTGTTTCATTAGACTGTCCTACCAAAAGGCTACAAAATTATCCCTGTTTTACAAAGGAAATCCCTTCCAACCATTTGGTTCTGCTCTACAAACTATTGAAAGAGATTTGTTATGTTGCAAAAAATTAGATTACACCATTGTTTGACCTAGAAATGCCCCTTTTTGTCACCGTTCTACAAAACCCTCCATTTTCCCTCAATACACAAGAGTTTACTAAAACTCACCTTTCCAAGACTTCCCAAAATCAACCACTATCCATAACACATTCCCACAAGTCTGTATAGACTCTTTGCACCCTCACAAACTCAGTCCCATTAGCATTTCTTTGAAATCCATCATAAAACCATCATTTTACAAAGGAAAATTGCCCCTGTCAGCCCTAGACATCACACAAACACCACTCAATTGACTCTCCCTGAACCCCAAATGCAATGAAACTCCGACTCTATCATATTTCACACCAATCCACCAAGTTATAGTGCCAAAAGAGTGGGTGGATTGGTGGGAGTCATGAATCTTTAACCCTCAAACCCTTAAACACAATAAAACAAGGCAGATTGCGTTTTCTTAATTTCTCATACAAAACAAAGAGTTAGGACTTCAAATAAAAAGGAATTGCAAGTAAATATGTGTATCCACAAGTATTAAGGATCTCAGGCCATGAATAGACTTTATGGGTCTGTACAACACCAATGATCTTCAGGGAAACAGTGAAAACACAGGAAATTGCTCAATAACAGTGGTATTTCTTTTATTTCATTGGATACAAACTTTTTTCAATCCCTCATTCGAGTCTTGGAAGGATTTTTAAATCATTCCCACATAAAACTTCATTCAACCACTGAGCACAACTAATCCTTTCAACTAATTAACACTTAAATTGCAAGTTTTTCCAAGGTTACACTTAACAACACTTTGTAACTCTTGCATTATTCCACCTAATTGACCTTTAAGACCTAAAACACCCTAAAAAATTTATTGTGTGTCCTTTTAGACCTTATTCATGACCTTATACTGGAAAAAATGAAGAAATTTCATCTCTACCCATCTTGACATGGGTTGACAAATCTTACATCTTTTTAAGATTTTTCATATTTTGCAACTTCCTCATTGCTTAAACATTGAAAGAACTTTCACATCCACCTTTGATCACTTTAGGGCTCCTTATGTTTGCACCATAAGGTGTAGGTGCCCCTACACCAGTAACAATAGTGTGGGATTCCATAAGTTTACAACTACATCTTACTAGAGCATTGGTAATAGGAAACTAGGTTGTAAATCTCATGTGAGTTTCAAAACACTAAGGTGTGCCCACTATGAACACTAAGGTGTAACTCTGAGAATATAGACACATAGATAATAGAGTAATAGATGCCTAAAAAAAAATTGAGCCAAATTTAGTTGGACATGGGTGCAAAGATGCCCTAGTTTAGATTTTTTTTGACTGATTTTAAAGTTTCAATTTTTGTACTATAGTTTAAGTGTTCTATTCTATGAAAATTCAAGTCTGAAAATGAATAATTTTCTAAAATTTGACTATTTTATGATTATACAATGTAAAAATGAAAATATGCACACAAATTTAAAAAAATTTAAGTAATGAAATGAGATTCCAGATGTAATTTTCAGATCCAAAGTGCAACATTTATTGATTCAAACTTGCATTTCTAAAAATGAAGATCTTGAAGTCTTTTTTCACTTTTTCACCTTTTTGACTAAATACAAAATGCCTAAATGAATGCAATAAACACTTCCATATTTGATTTTAGATTAAAAATAACCTAATGTATATTTTTAAATGTAGTCAAGATGTAGATCTAACCTATGATGACTTAAATTAACCTTATTGCAACCTATGATGCAATGTAGTATCCAATTTTTAAAAAATTTGTGTATTTTTATGATGTAAAAATGAATGCCTAAATAAAAAATGTAAAACAATGCAATGCTAATCTTAGATTTAAGATGATATGCTTAAAATTTTAGAAGTTCTATAATGTTTATGAATTGAGGTCACCAAAATGATATGGTGGAGAAGTGAAACCCTGGGACTTCACCTTAAGATTTAAAGGCTTTTCCAATGCCAAGCTATCATTAGAATTCAATATTGGCTAGAATATGAGATTGACTTGTAACCTGGAGGTGAGTCAATCAACCGTAAGATTCGAATTGAAATTCTTTAGAATGGATTTTGTATGAAATGCAATGATATGACTTGCTAACAATTAAAATGCATTATTATGATGCATATATAGAAAAACTAGAAACTAATAGTCATATTTAAGGACCAAAAATGGAAATATTCGACATATATGTACTTGTAGTTCAAATATGAGTTGATTTTTGGTGGACTAGGGTGAAAGCATTCCATAGTCTAGGTGCACTAGTAGAAAAACAACAATAAATGACTAAAAAAACTACTAAAAATTGCATATAAATGACTAAGCTTGGTCACGTGACCATTAATAGTTTATTACCAATCATTTATAATGCGACCAAATTGATGATTAAACCATTTTCAGTCATTTATTGGTTTTGATTGTTCAATTTGTTAGTATATTTAGTTAATTTAGTCATTGATTGTTGTTAACTAGTCATTTATTTAGTCATTGTAATAATTAATTGTCGTCAATTGGTAGTATATTTAGTCATTTTTATTAACTGATTTCCGTCCATTGGTAGTATATTTAGTCATTTGTATTAATTGATTTATGTCTATTAGTAGTATATTTAACTTCATTTTAATCATTATTTTGCTGTCAACTGTCATATATTTAGCCATATTTATTCACTGATTTCTGACAATTGGTAGTATTTTTAGCCGATTTAATTATTAATTGATGTCAATTAGTAGTATATTTAGTCATTTTAATTGACTATTTTCCATTAATTGGTAGTAAATTTAGTCATTTTAATTTTTAATTTCCACCATTTGGTAGTTTATTTAATTATTTTTGTTCACTGATTTCTGTCAACTAGTAGTATATTGATACATTGTTTATTAATTGCATAATCATTATATTTACTACTAGTTTAGTAGTAAATTTTTATCTATATGATATGAATTATTTATTAAATACGATAAATTGTATAATGAAAAAATAAACATATTATTAAACTTAAATTAAAACATAAAGGGAAATAAAAATATTAAATATACGAACAAACTACAACATGCTAGAAGGTAATTTGCAATAAAAAATATAATGCAATTTTGATGAACTATAAGATATTGATATATATAATAAAAAATGTCAAAGTCTAAGAGTTTCCAACTCATGCAAATACACCATGATAAATATCCCTAAAGATCACATTCAAACTATTGCATAAAGCAGTTTGCCAAGCTATCTAATAGCTATTACATGATAAACATCAACTCTATCACTTTTTGTAAATATTTTAGTGGCCACCATGTGAAGGTTCCTTCTTTCTCTTTAAGATAGACAACTGCATCTATTTTTTCTTCATAAGAAAGGGGTATGTTACTTGTGACCTTTAAAATATTTTCATTTACATCTCTTGTTCCTTTCAATTTGACTCCATGTACAATAGATGAATGAATCCGCCCAATGCCCACAATAACCCAACTTTATCCCCTTCTTGGAGTTTATCAATACATTTTTGCAAAAAAAAAAATACATTATATTGAGATATAAAACATTCGAAAACACATAGATAAACATTTGATAAATATTTGTAAGAAACTAGAAAATGATGATAGAAAACCTAAAACCATGCACTTGCCATATTAAACAAAAATTAACTTCCTGCTATTTGATATAGAATGGATGTTAGATACAAAAGGTGTCAATATGTTAGCAGTCATGTGCCATGAAGATGTGGATGCTACAAGGATAAGAAGTAATCTCTTGATTGTGGATACAAAATGGATGTTAGATACAGAAGGTCCTTTACTCAAAAATACATTTTCTTATACATTCTTAATTTGTGCAGGAACAACCAAAGTGGTTGGAGATACAATCCCTTGATGAACTAAAAATGAAGCTGGGTCATGTGATAGCAATGGTACTTCTGGTCAGAATGTTTGAAAAGAGTAAAAAATTTCTGATTAACCCTGGTATGGACTTGTTATGCTTCTCAGGATCAGTGTTATTGTCATCTGGTTGTCTTTTCCTTCTCTCAAAGTGTCATCTCCCAAAAAAATCAGTTTTTGACATTGGTGGAAAAGTGCTATCTTTTGTTTTTGATAGCTGTATGTAATGTCTTATGTCTTGGAATAAATCAATTTTTGTATGTTATTTTTTGATTTTGTTGAATAACAGAAAAAAAAAATTTACTCCAAAAAAATAAAAACTAACCCATTGCGAGGTACAAACAAATGGAGGGAAAGACTAAGATAGTGCTAGAATGTATAGGTACTCTAGAAAGAGTCTTGGATTGACAATGAAGTCCCTCCAACTAAGGACCTTTACATCCCCAAACACAATGCACTAATACATTGTCAAAATCTATGTATGCACTCTATTATAACTAAGCTCTAAGCTTCCATATGTAAGTTATATGTTCTCCTTTATTTCCATAATCTATGTATACTAGCTAATTACACTTCATTACTATTCTAACCAGCTTCTGTCACATAAGTAATTATTACCCTTATTTACATAATAAAACAACCATTACTTACTTGAATAGTACTTACTTGCATGTGATTTCATAGCACTCACCTCGAATTCAACAACACTACTACTATGAATATCATGCACATGCTCATTGAGTTCAACATAATCACTATCAACATTGACATGAACTTGTGTAGCTTTGCAGAGAACTATATTGATAGGGCCTTTTTCTTTTCATTCTACTTTAATATAATTGCTTTGCATGTGGTTTAATCATCATGCAAAAATTAATGTAATTCAAGTAAAAAATGCAAAAGCTATAAATTTTTGTCCAAAAGAATATTTTAAGCATGAAGAATGACAAAACATTGGGACATATTAATTTACAACTTAACGAATGCAAAAGTTATAAATTTTTGTCCAAAAAAAGAATGACAAAACATTGGGATAGATTAACTTAAAACTTAAAGAATGAAAAATCTATAAATTTTTGTCCAAAATAACATTTTAAGCATGAATAATGATGAAACATTGGGATAGATAACTGACAACAACTATTATATTACCTCAACTTCAGCACAACTATGACTGTGCTACACATTCTTATCCAGTTTATCTTGATTATTATCAATATAAATAGCTTTGTTGACATCAAGATGTTTTCATTTCATGTTGCTTTGATAAAATTGCTCTGCATGTGGTTTAACCATTATGCAAAAAAATATACAAAGCATTCAATAAATTTTTCCAAAAGAACATTTTCTGGATTACTCCAACAATAAAGAAATTGGGTTGGATTCTCCTTCCACTCATATTTCAATCTACATATTAAGAGGCATTTGTGTATAGAATTTCCAAACAAGAAGAAATGAGATCAATAGAGCCTCTTAGCTCATCTAAATTTGTGGAATTATGCTCATTCCATGTAGAAACTATAGGCTTAACGAAGGCAACCAATTGAGAAACTTTCTTAGCGAGATCATATATGCAACTCATTACATGTTGGTACCCTTCATTTGAGTTGACATGATATGGAGAGGCTCTTAATAGGCGTCTAACACAAGGTTGTGAAATCTCTGTTGATGAACCAGATTTACTAGGATCTAGTGTTGCCATTTAATTGACAATATCTTTTGTACCTGCTTCTCTATTACTGTTTTCCACCTAAAATACAATGTCAATTTCAACATATAGTCATTTCAATAAAAAATGAAATAAATAACACAACGTAAATTAAACCAAAAAGCCCTAAATTTACTCCAAATTTTTCCATTTTGGCCTGCAACCTGCCTCGACCAAATGTATATCCAACCCTCACATGTTATCTCTTGCTCTCGTTCCTTTGTTAGTCTTTGTCAAATATTCTTTGGAACACATACTTTCTTTCAGTGCCTCCCACTGTTTGGGAGATAGAGTGGAGTTTAACCTCTCTTTTCCCTCCATGATTGTTTTTCTACAATTGTATCTAAAATTGTTCATCAAAAGTCTTATCTTTTTCTTGTAATATTTTCTAGAGATTTGTCCACCAATAGTCTCAAAAATTTTTTCCACACTTCATGGATCTTGGTTTGAAAAATATGATTTGCAAATATCCAAATGCGCCCTCCATCTTACACCCAACTTGAAGTTCCACCTTGTAGCATTTGGCCCAATGGGCTCACCATCTCTTGATAACTCAACCAAGAATGGCTTTTTGCCTTCTAATTTTATTTCTTTTGCATTCCTCTCTATAGATTTGTACAAATATTGAATCAATCTTTGTCCTTTGACAAAAGTAGACATATCTTCTATTAAACCACTACCAATATTTTTAGTTGATCCACTAGTTCCATCAAAAGTTGTAGATTCAACAGGTGCACTCTGCGACACCCTAGATGCAAGCGGTCTCTCTTCATGACTTTAATTAATAAAAAATTCATGCTCCTTGGCCACATCAGGTGTGGCATGAGTAGGTAGATCAATACTGGTCTCCATAGATTTCACTTCAAACACATCCTTTAATATTGAATAAATCATTTGTAGACTTACTATTCCTTTGCTCTCATGTTTTTCAATAATCTCTCTTAGAATTTTTGCTAAGATATCATCATGACGTTGCACATCACCATGTGCTATGTCAGGCTGCACATTACCATGTGCTATATCAGGCTGCACATCATCACAACTATTCTTTTCACCAACTGCATTTGTTGAATCACAAATGAGTTGGCCTCTACGATTTGGTAGTACTATATCTTTTCTTTCCTTTTGTTTTTTCTCCACATTTTCTTTGCACTCGTTTTCTTGCCTATAAAACAAAAAATATACCATATTATGTCTTATAACATAAAGCTCTTACCTATTAAATTTCATTAAACACTATTAAAAAAATAATATACTACTTAGTGGATTTACAACTTGCATGTTTGTCAAACCAAGTCGCGATAAATATTCATTATTCTTGGCCACATTTTCTCTATGAAAGCATTCATAATCTGTCACTGAAATTTTAACATTATGATCACTATCATGTAATTTGTACCTTAAAGTCTTTTTCCTCATTTCTTGAAGTCCAAAGAAACAATAATGTATGAATTGACATCTTGAATCAGTAGAATAGTGGAATATGAGTTTGAATCTCATATTTTGAACATTAAATGGTATTTTTCTTTTAGAAACCAATCAAATTGATCACATAAACAACAAATGTGCTCTGAAAAACCAAACATATACTGATACACTTGATCTGAATAACAAAGAAACATCAAACTAGAGACAACCACATGTAATTGTATTCAATAATATCAACAAACAACTGAAACCAAAAGTTTAGCCAACAAATTATAACTTCTTCTCCATTGATATGCTTCAAAATGATTTTACAATACGTATCAAAAGTCTTTTCTCTTCAAACAATTATCCTACTACTAATGATTTTTTGATTCAGTCTTGGTTTCCCTTTTGTAGATAGATAAGGGAAGTGACAAGCTTTAGATCGTTTCATTTCAAAAAATGTCTTTTCAGTTACCTAAATCAAAGGGTCTTAGTTATTGTTATTTACATGTGGTTACATAAAAGTAATGAAATATAAGAAATGAAGAGAAATCATCAAATGTTGAATTCCAGAGCACTCGCAAGACACCAAATTCTATGAGTCATTGTAAGGTACCCGTGATCATTAGGATCTAGCAAGGTCTTCTCTCCATGATAGCATCTTCAATGCTCGATACTTCACAATTTTTGACACCAGGCCTATTCTTTTGGGGGAGCCAGATATGTCTACTTTGATTTGAACACCGTATAGTCATTAGGCCATTTATATTCCTATATCTCTTATATGTTGGCAAGGTGACTTCTCCATCTGCTGTCTAACAATCCTCTAGTTTCTGCAATGAACTTTGAATATCTAGAATCTAGTGCAATCATCCCATCTAACATCAAATTAAAACTATGGACATTTATATCATGATCTTGTTGTAAACAAGTAATACAATTTGGGACTACTTGTTTGAACTCAGTTTTCCAATTGGTGAATTTTTTTTACTGATCATCTTCTCCAAGCATCGTAGGAACAAACTATTTTTTGATTGTATGAAAAGATTCTATTCTTGCAGTGATCTTATGGCTCTCCCCTAACACATATTGGGACTCATCAGTCACTAGTTTCACCATCCTCTTTGTGGGCTTTAAAGCTGTAGGTACACAATGTGTTAAGTGCATGATGGATGTGTTTCCATTTCTTAAATAAAGGATCTAAAATGAGAGCATGGGATGTCACCCATTTGACTACTTGGGACATGGAAGTATAACATTCATGTACATTTTTGCCTTGTTTATCACCATCTTGATTCTATGCTCCAATACTTTTTGTAAGGCACCATAGATTTGTTTCCTTACTTTGCTTTTGGTATCCTCATTGCACTTCTTTAAGCTTTCTATTTCTTGCTTCAAGGACTCTATTTGATCATTGGAGATAACATCATCCTTTTGGGTTGAGGGCTAGTACACTACCATTTCACTACTTTGAGAAGGGCCTGCTCCTTTCAATTGCTTCTTTAGCTTCATATTCTCTATAAACAACTTGTTTACTTCATCATTCATATTTGTTTGTGCTTTTTCATATTCTACAAGTTTATTCTCCAAACTCTTGACAGCTACTCGGGTGAACATAGTAGAATGCATAGTCATGGTAGCTACTTCTAAGCCTAAGGTATCTTTGAGGGTCTTGACCATTGCACTCCCTCTCATTTCTTGCACAATTTCCAACAATTTTTGCTTGTCTGTATTTTTTTGCTTAGCCCAAAAGGCTAAGGTATCAATTCTTGGATTATATCATGTCCCACTCATGCCTTAGTATCAAACTCAAACATTAACATGGGCTCTCCTTGATTTCTTACCTGATCAAGAAGGAAAATCCTTTTCAAATACATCCTAGATATAAGAAAGATATTGCTTTTCAACACCATTTTCCTAGCTTCTTGTGGACTAATGTCAACATCATGTATCCTCAATTTATTCAATTTATTGAAATTTTGGGCCACAATTTGATCATAGTGAGATTCCTCAGCACCTATCTTGTTTGTCTCAACTCTATCCTCAAACTCTTTCATTTTCATTTTAATCCAAAAGTCTTTGAATTCTATGGTGTTGATAAATTCATCATTCACCATGAATCTGAGGGCTACAATCATTCTTTCATCATCATGCATCTCCTACTCACCCTATGCAGACATATCCACCCTCACCTCTAGCTTGTGTACTTTAGTATCATGCTCTTGGAGTGGTTGACTGACTTCAACATCATCTTTTAAGTGCCTTACCACCCTGGCTAGCTCCTCTGTATCTCTAACCTCTTAGCTTATCTCATATGATACAAGGGGATTTGGCTCCTATACCCTTTGTCTCTTGGGCCTTGATTGCTCTAGAGGTGATTTTGGAGAAGCATATTGCATTGAAGTGGTTTCTGGAGGGGGCTTAGAGATTACAACTCCACTTGGTCTTTTGGTAGCAAATTTGGTGGGCTTCTCCAACTCCATTATTGATTTACCATATAATTTCTCAAAACTATCAATCATTAGGTTGATCCTCTTAAGGGGATCTATTTGATCTATATGAAATGCCAAGAAATCGATGTTTGTCTTCATCTTTTCTTCCTCTAATTTTGTTAATATCTCCCATTTTCTTCTCCTTTGAAATAATGCTTGGAGAGTCAAGTAGTTTCTTATCACATCCTCCTTGTAATCAACCTCATGGGTGATCCCGGCCTTAGTGAGGATTTTTTTCCTCACAAAATTCATGTGGCCTTCGGGGTCAAAGAACCTTTCTCCCCTAGACTCCAAAGAATATCATTTTTTTCAAATAAAGTTGCATCTCCTCAAGAGTATCAGATCCAATGAACAATTCTTCACATACAATCAAGTTAGGCAAGAATGTTCCTTTCTTCTGTTTATGCATGGCTACCTTATCCATCCATAAAATTTTCCACATAAACTCTAAGAAAGCCAACCGGAGAGGAACAAACTTGGGAAAAACATGTGGGGCTTGGAAATATCCATAAAATCTTATTACTGTAACATCTGGCAAAAAGAACCAATCCCCAATGTTGTGGGTATGTCCTTGCTCTAGCATCAATGCCAAGGGTCTTAATTATTGTAGTATTGGTGTATGTATCCTTGGTGATTTATGACCAAGCACATACATAATTCTTAATACAAAATCATCATGAAAAATCACATAGTTCCTCCTCTTGCATCTATTGTCCCATTTATAACACCAATTTTGAACAAGTAGTTGATCACCCTATTGATCAAACATTCCCAAACACATTCTTGTTGAATATCCAAGATACTAAGAGGGGGGGTGAATCAATATCTTCTTAAATTTTTTGAACATATAACATCTAATTATTCTAATGCAAACAACAACAAAGATAAGTAAAAGCATTAACAAAACATGAAATCACAAAGCACATGAACACCAAGATTTTTACGTGGAAAACCCAAAATGGGAAAAACCATGCTGAGTGTTAGCTCACAATATAGTATAACCGGTTATAAGATATTATAAAAGTGGGGTGACTCACTGCCATGACTCATTGTCCAAATACAAAGGCTCACTCCCTACAAAATTACAATGAAAAAATGGTTTACAACTAGAAAGTGAATTGATAAAGTACACCTAGTGAGTGTTCATTCAGTTCCAATGAAGCTCAATAAAATGACTTGACACACTTCATCATATTCACTCTTCTTCACATTCACATTTATAATACTGTTGTCAACTAGAAATGCACCATATGCAAAGTGATGGAAACTGAGCTTTCTAGAGAAACATGGGATCATTTCAAGGTTGTGGGTCACCTAAAATTGAAATGAACCTCTCGAGAAGGCTGACTTCCTTTGTGCTATCACCTAAACTACTGATTATGTGAAGGGAAAGGGAGAAGGAATGCATAAAATAAAACTAACGCTATGGTGATACACCGAACTGAAAAGAACAATGAGATACTCGAGTTACACTTGAATACTAATGGTGGAGATGGGGCTGCACAACAAGATTCTGTGGATTATGCATACAAACAAGTTTGACATGCACACACTTTCAAGAAGGAAAAATAGACTTTCACAAATTAAAAGCTCATGTGCAATTGAGTAAACATAGTTTATAACCTACATGATACCACTTTTGCAAAGAACGACATGCTAACATGAAACAAAGCTATAAGGAAAAGAAATATTTCACTAAGTAGTTTGATGAATCACTTAAAAATGCACAATACTTCACAAGAACCAAAAGGCAAAATATGAACCATCAATGGTAATCAAGGTAAATTTTATATAACATGTTCCAAAATGAGTTACACAATTCTGCTAATCCGAGAGAGGACTATAGAAGTCACCGACTTTAGAAAAGCATAAGGAGAACTCCTTTACAAGAAGGAAAAAATGCCTTATATACAAAAGTGTGTCGACCCCTCTAGGCTTACAAAATATCAGTCCTTAGGAAAAAATCTCACCTAGATCTTTTAATAGAGTTAATGCTGTGATCGATTGCATCCCTACTGTCCATTTCGGTGAAGAGTCGCTTTCATGAATGGTCTTCTTTAGATCTTTCTACAACCACCACATTTACTTCTGGTCCTTGTGTCCACCTTTGAATCCCCTGGTGAGCTACTTTGAATGCTCCTAAGCTCAAAACAGATACATGTTGCCTTTCATTTTGTTAATCCTCCTCTTCCTGGTCAAACTGCCATGACTCGCCTTTAGCTCCCTCCGATTGGTTGATCAGATGTCACATAGATTCTTTAGGCAGTCAAAAGCTCTCTCTATGGAATTGCATGTCAGTGAGACACTAAGCTGAAGCTACCAAATTACACCGAAGGTGCCAATCTTTCCTATCAGGGAGACATCATATCAGCAACTGGGATGCTACAGTGAAGTCTTTTCTTTTCCCCTGTTGACATCTGTCTTTGCCGAGACCTTCACGCTTTTGGCGAGATGTTATGCCAAATGCGGAATCCTCTGGCAAGCTCATTTCCAGTTGGCGAGGCACATAAAGACTCTCAGCAACAGGGATGTCTAGGCGACTGAAGGGCCTCCTTTGAATAGAATGGAACACCAGTTGGCAAGACAACTGCAGATTCTTGCCAACTTTTTCCTTAGAACAATTTTATGCCAAATTGGATTGGGAGATGCCTTCCAACTAAGCTCCTTGAGGAATACCATCACGTGTGTGATTTTCCCCTTTTTGTAAATGTTCCATTTGGCCTTCTTGAACGTCTAAAACACAATTTGTCTTGCCTGATTGAGCCCGTAGGTGAAAATTGGGTAACATTTCTGGCGACCTTTGCTGGAAGTTTTCCTATTAAACACAGAAACTAGTAGCCTAGGCCTATCCATTGGGCATGGAGTCATTTGATAACTCAGAGATTGACTTAAAACATCGGCTTTGTACATGGATCAAACACATTAGTATCTCAAAAAATAGATCATTTGGAGACTTATTGAAAATAGGAAAAACTGCTGAATGGAAACTACTTAACTGTGCTGGAACAACACTTAGGGAATTGAAAAAACTACAACTAAACCTACCCTATACTAACTAGTAAGAAACTAGTCAAACAAAACCATTCACAGGATGGTTGAAATAGCTGCCCTTTCTTCTCAAAGTATAATGTCTAGCATGCTTAAGGTCAGCTGAGTAAAAGTGAAAAATAGAAAAAGGTTTAACTAGATGATACACTGCATCTTGAAAGAGGCGAACAAGCTCACTTACCTCACTTGGAAGACCATACATATTTTCAACCAAAGGAGGAAAAGTGAGCTGAACATACTCTTGTTTGGTTTTTAGTGCATCCTAGATATCTTCTTTCATTGTACTTTCATGTGTAGGTACAGGGTTGGTCCTTGGTGTTGTATTGGACTTTGTCTAAGCTAGGTACTTGATTGGACAACCTCAGGTAAGGGAAAAGCTTGAACTTTCCTTGCTAGCCTCTTGTTGATCTCTAAAGACTTCATTTTTTCCTTGAAAAGATGTTGATTGGAGGTAATATGCAGGTTTTTCATTGGCTACTACAGTTTGATCTTCTCAAAATATTCGACCATTATTGTCGATAGGAGGATCAACTATTCTTTCTTTCAGCTCTGTAATGAAAAAAGATTCCTACTTCTTTGCATCATATATAACAGTCTTTGAAAAGAAACCATTAATGTTTTTGATGGTTGGATCTTCTTGAATAAGGAGTTGATATCCTTGTTGGATAACTAAAAACAAATCTTCAAACTATGGTTCCTTATGCTCTTTGTCAATGACAAAATATAGCTCCTCCTCAACAAAGTGGGGCAACTCTAATTAATTCACAGGCTGCAAGGCATTATCCTCTACAACTTTTTCAACAGTCTCACTGATTTGAATGGGTTGATCACATGCTTTCCTTTCATATGATACTATCTCATCATCTATGTTAGCACAAAAAGCCTCTATGATATCATCTAACTCATAATTTTGCATTAAATCTAGATGAATTTTATCATTTAGTTGCTCCATACTAGGAATAGATGCTATCATACATGTGAGATCTTCATCTTTATCAACAAATTGAGGAAGTTCATTGAAGAAGTCAGCAATATTCTCTGGCTGTTCCAAATCAACTGGTAAATTAGGAACCTGCATGTTCTCTTCAGCTTACTTGACAAAACTAGGTAGTTGGTCAAGCAAATAAACCAATTGTTCTTCTTCGCATGGCTCCTTTTCCAGAGAAACTTGGGCATCCTCTATCTGCAAGTGGAGCTCCTTGACTGGCAACTCCTGCATTCTGCTTTCAGCCATCTTATAAATATCATATTTTTTTTCAAATGAATCAAAATCTAAGGGGTTCAGCAATGGATTTGATTCAACATCGTCTTCACATGTGCTATTGTTGCTTTGCTGACTGTCATCAATCGACAACTACCCAAATTGTTCGATGTCTTCTAGCTGTTCAATACTTTGCTGCTGCAATTGATGAAACTTTATAGCTAGATGTAAAGGATTCACCTTTTTAATCCTTTCCCACAGGAGTAAGCTATCTAGATTAATGGGCTGCTCTTCCTTGGCTACAACACTCTGCTCCTTGAAACTCCCCTCAAGTTTCTCTTTTGAAACTCCTCCATTAGTTGGTGTTGATAATCTGAGTAAGCTTGAGTGTTCCACACTTGAGCATAGAGCATCTTCATTTGTTCTTCCTTAGCATCTATTTCGTGTTTAAGGTCTCCCTCAAACTGGATTCTTTTTGCCACTCTTTCTTGATCATAAAAGTAGACTTGCTCAGCCATTTCTTGCTGTTGCATAATGGTACCCTGTTGCATCTTGATATCAACCAACATCTTAGATAGACATGCAAGAACTTTACTAATATCGTTAATCTTCATATTGTGAAGACCTTGACTGAGATCCCACAATGTATGGTCAATCTGTTGGAGCAAGTCCAATATGTTTTGGCATGGATGTGTAGGAGCAACATACTCATGATATGGAGGGTAATAGTAAGCATCTTCATAAATATTTGACATCTTTTTAGTCAAAGAGCTAAAAACTCAGAATTAACAGATTATTTTGAGACATTCCAAGACTTGTGCTTATGAAACTAAAAGATTTGAGCTCGGAGTCTCTAGGTGTTATTCAAACTGCCTCCAAAGGCTGAATGATACTGAGGTAGACACCAAATCTTTCAGTATTTTGAATTCCTCAATGATGCACTAGTACACGGAGTCCCCATGATATGCTGATGTTAACCTCAGAAAGGCCTGAATCTTACTGGTTGCATATCAAAAATCAATAATAGACATGTAATTTTCAAACTGTCTGCATGAGGTCCCATCGGGCGTGCCAGAACTGTTGTCAACCAGTAATGCTGATGCAGGAGCATCCAGTGGTGTAAGAGCAATCTTGCATCACCCAAAAATAGTTAAATTTCAAGTTTCTTGGTTTTTAGATGTTTTTACATTTTTAGATACCCTTTTCGTCATAATGAAATTCCCAATTTACGGTTTTTATTTTCTATTCTTGGGTTGAAAGATATTGCAGTTTTAGTTTCCCAGATTTGCACTTGAAAATCTTCTGAGTTGGATTTGAGGCACTTAGAGTTCCTAGATTGGCCCCAAAACTTGCTAAAATCGGTGTACCAAATTTTTAGCACATTATTGGCTTCGAGACCTTTCCAATGGTTCAAATAGTTCACGAATCGGAGTCCCAGATCAAAAGTTATGGCCCCGGTAAGTTGGCGCACTTTCTAGAAGATACAATTGCAAATGTTCTTTTGAAATTTGAACTTCAAGTTGTAATTTTCTGGTGCCAAACTGCCTAAACTCAAATTTGAATGTTGTTTTGGCTCCAAACTAAAGATGAGCTCTATTTATGGGTAGGTTTCTAATTTTTGGGTAACTTTTTGGGGACAAGCTCGCACATTGCAAAAAAGGGTTATTCTGAGCTTTCTATAACTTGCATGTGTTGTAGAACTTGGGGATTTGAGATCCTCTGATGTAAGAAGCTCCATTTTCTGAATAATAAAATTATTCTCTTGTTTGTGGGATATTTTCTGTGTCTCGAGCCGTGCCCTCATCAAGTGGTATTAGAGCGGGTTTTCTTGAGCGTGTGGACAAATCGCCGATCATGAGACAGTTCACACCAGGACTGTGGTTGTGGGTCAAGGTCAAGAAAGATGCCTCCAAGAGTGATGCCTGGTAGGCATGGTGGTGCCAGAGGTGGTTGAGGTGGCAGAAATGCTAATGGAAGAGATGCACTGGCAGCCCTCCAAAGACAGATTGATGCATTACAAGAGCAGTTGAGAAGATGGTTAAACCTGAGGGAGGAAAGTGAGGATGAAGGAGAGGAAGAAGGTTCACATGTAGAAGAGGAAGAAGAAGAAATTGATCAAGACCAAATGCGGCTAATAAGGGCCATTTCAAAGATTGGGAAAAGACCTAGAGCAGAAGTCCCCAGTTATTTTGGAAGTCTGAACTCAGAAGAGTTGATCGACTGGATCAACGAGCTAGAAGAATATTTTGAGTATGAAAAAATAGAGGACCCAGATTGGGTTAAGTTTGCAAAAATGAAGCTAAAGGGCCATGCCAATATTTGGTGGAAAGAGGTCCAGTTGGAAAGAAATCGAAGAGGAAAAAGAAATATCACCAGATGGGATTGCATGGTAGAGAAACTAACGAAGCAGTTCATACTAGTGGACTACGAGTTAGATCTGTTGAAGAAATTGCAAGGGTTGAAGCAAGGAAGCAGATCTGTGAAAGAATATACTGAAGATTTTCACAAGAAAATCATCAGAACGGGTCACATAGAGGCCAATAAGGAGAAGGTAGCCCGATATCTCAATGGGTTATGACCGAACATTCAGGAGAAGTTAAGCCTAGTCAGAATGACCACCATTGATGATGTGTATCAGGTTGCTCTAAAGGTGGAAGAGAAGCTAAACAAAAGATTTGATGGCAAGCAAAAATGATGAGGAGGTCAAAGTAGAAGGGGCAATGGAAGATCTCTAGGAAGCCAAAATGATGATGAAAAGAAAAGTGAAGATGTGGGTACCAGCTGAAGCCAAAGGAATGACAACTTCTACTGCCCTCGTAATCAAAACAGTGGTGATCAAAGAGGTAGAGGATGAGGGAGATATGGACAAGGATCTAGAAGAGGTGGTTTCAGAGGAATATGTTTCCAGTGTGGTGAAGAAGGGCATTAAGCCTATGAATGTCCACAACACCAAGGAATGACAGAAAAAAGGCCAGAAGGTCGTGGAAGGGTTGCATATGCAGATGAGGAGGCCCAATCTGAACATTCAGATGATGCTGAAATTGGAGAAGCCCTAGTGATTAGGAGAGCCCTGGTGACTGAGGAAATGGAGCAGAACAGAGGAAGAATCTATTTCGCACAAGGTTCAAGTGTGAAGGAAAATGTTGTGATGTCATTATTGATGGTGGGAGCACTGATAATCTGGTGTCAAAGGAGATGGTCACAAAGTTGAAGCTGAAGAGGGAAAGACACCCACATCCGTATCGGATTGCCTGGTTGCAGAAAGACCACAAAATTTTGGTCAATAAGCAGTGCCTAGTAAAGTTCAAGATTGAGAGCTACCATGATAAGGTACTCTGTGATATTATCCCCATGGATGCATGTCACATGTTGTTGGGGAGGCTGTGGCAGTTCGATAGGCGAGCTATACATGATGGCCATGCAAACACTTATTCCTTGACAAAGGATGGGGTTCATCACAAGTTGAAACCCCTGATGGAGACCGAAGAAAAGGTATGCAATAGTGCTAGAATTTGTTATGTAGATGGAAGAAATTTTTTAGAAGGTATGAAGCATGAGCGTGTGTGTTATGCATTGATTCCTAGAGTGAGTAAGGAGGATAGTGAGAAGGTTCTAGAAGAAGTTTCTGGGATGTTGGATAAGTTTCAAGATATTGTTTCTGATAATGTACTTGAGGGTTTACCACCAATAAGGAAGATCAGTTATTAGATTGACTTGATTCCTAGAGCCAGTTTGCCAAATAAGGCAGCTCATAGAATGACTCCAGCAGAAAATGAGGAGTTGAACAAACAAGTTTAAGAGTTGTTGAGAAAAGGGTTTGATACAAGAGAGTTTGAGTCCATATGTAGTACCTACAGTACTAGCACCAAAGAAGGACGGGGAGTGGAGGATGTGTACAGATTCCCGAGACATAAACAAGATAACAATGAAGTACACATTTCCCCTGCCAATGATGGATGACCTGATGGACTGTTTGAGTATAGCTTAGTACTTCACAAAGATTGATCTAAAGAGTGGATATCACCAAATCCAGATTCAAGAGGGAGACGAATGGAAGACTGGCTTCATGAGCAAAGAGGGCCTGTACGAGTGGTTAGTCATGCCTTTTGGGCTAACCAATGCACCGAGCACATTCATGCAGCTCATGAACGAGGTACTAAAAGAATTTTTGGGAAGTTTTGTTATTGTGTATTTAGATGATATTTTGATTTTCAGTAAGATGTTGGATGAGCATCTGATGCATATATCGAGAGCCTTTGAAAAGTTAAGAGAAGAGAAACTATTGATTAATCAAGAAGTGCAGTTTTGTGAAGAGGGAGTTAGTGTACTTGGAGTTTGTTGTCTCAGCAGAAGGTCTCAAGATGGACCCAGAGAAGGTGAAGGCTATTCTAGAATGGCCTACCCCAAGAACTGCTACTGAGGTGAGATCTTTCCATGGTTTGGCTAGTTTTTATAGAAAGTTCATTAGAAACTTCAGTAGTATTTGTGGACCCCTTATTGAAACAATGAGAGGGGATAGAAAAGAATTCAAGTGGAGCACTGGAGCGGAAAAAAGTTTTGAACTATTGAAGCATAAGGTGACAGAGCAACCTATTCTAACCCTCCTAGATTTCAACAAGGTGTTTCAGGTGGATTGTGATGCTAGTGGTTGTGCCATTGGAGCAGTGTTGAGCCAAGAAGGTAAGCCCATTGCCTATTTCAGTGAAAAGTTAAATGATGCGAAAAGAAAATATTCTGTATATGATCAGGAATTTTATGCAATAATGCAAGCATTAAAGAAATGGAGACATTATTTGTTGCCGAAGGAATTTGTTCTATATACTGATCATCAGGCCTTGCAGTACCTAAATAGTCTAGGAAAATTAAATCAGAGGCATATGAAATGGGTAGAGTTTTTTGCAGAGTTATACCTTTGTTTTAAAACATAGGAGTGGGAAGTCAAATAGGGTTGTAGATGCCTTAAGTAGGAGGCATACATTGATGACAAAGATGAAGATTGAAGTGGTTGGGTTCAATGAACTCAAGACACTATATGCAAAAGATCTTGATTTTGTAGAGGCTTGAAAAGCTTGCAAGGAACCTGTTACAGTGGATAGGACAAGGTGGCTAGATTTCATAATCCAGGATGGCATGTTATTTAAGGGAATTCAATTGTGTATCCCGAGGAGTTCTATGAAGGAGAACTTGGTAAAGGAGAAGCATAGTGGAGGAATGGCATGACATTTTGGTCGGGATAAGACTATTGCCATTATTAGTGAGCATTATTATTGGCCTCAGTTGTCACAGGATGTGAAGAAGTTTGTACAAAGCTGCAGGGTATGTCAGATGGCTAAAGGAGTGAGTCAGAATACAAGCTTATATCAGCCCTTACCTGTACCAGAGAGGCTGTGGGAGGATATAAGTATGGACTTTGTTCTTGGTTTGCCAAGGACACAACGAGGGAATGATTTAGTCTTTGTGGTGGTTGATAGGTTTTTGAAGATGGTACATTTCATTCCATGTCAGAAGACCCATGATACAGTCCACATTGCTGACTTGTTCTTCAAAGAGGTGGTGAGGCTACATGGTCTGCCAAAGAGTATTGTTTCAGACCATGACACCAAATTTGTGGGGTACTTTTGGAGGACCTTATGGAAGAAGCTAAAGACATAGTTGAAGTTCAATTCTACACACCATCCACAAATAGATGGGAAAATAGAGGTTGTTAATAGGAGTCTGGGTAATCTACTGAGATGTTTGGTAGGAGATAAACCTAAGGGATGGGACTTGATCTTACCCCAGGCAAAATTTTCTTACAACAATTCTGTCAACAGAAACACTGGTAGATCACCATTCCAGATTGTGTATGGAGGTAGCCCCATAAGAGCTCCAGAATTGAGGAAGATGGACCAAGAGAAGAAAATAAGTGCTGAAGCTGAAGATTTTGCATAAAACATCAAGGATATACATGAGAAGGTAAGAGAACATATTAACAAGATGAATATACAGTATAAGGCTAAGGCAGATCAGAAGAGGAGGTATAAGGAGTTTCAGATTGGTGATGAAGTGATGATCCACTTGAAAAAAGAAAGGTTTCCAGTGGGAACATATAACAAATTGAAGATGAAGAAGTTTGATCCCTGTAAAATTTTGAAGAGGCATGATTCAGCGAATGCATATGAGGTAGAGTTGTCGGATGGATTCAACATTTCCCCCATGTTCAACATTTCAGATTTGATAGAGTATCATGAAGGTGGCGCAGAGGAAGCACCAACGATGGAACAGTGTGGGACTCCAGCACCTACTTCAGAAAAGGAGATTGAAGAAATCCTGGATAGTCGCGTGGGAATGAGTACCAGGAACAAACAGTATGAAGAATATCTGGTGAAATGGAAAGGAAGGCCTGTTGAAGATTCATCCTGGTTGCCTAAGGCAGAGGTTGACCATTTGGATTTTCCTCCACCATCTGAGACATGACGAGGTCACTTCTCAAAATACCCTGGGTGTCTGATGTAGGAGCATCCAGTGGTGTAAGGGCAATCTTGCATCACCCAAAAATAGTTAAATTTCAAGTTTCTTGGTTTTTAGATATTTTTACATTTTTGGATACCCTTTTCGTCATAATGAAATTCTCAATTTACAGTTTTTATTTTCTATTCCTGGGTTGAAAGATATTGCAGTTTTAGTTTCCCAAATTTGCACCTGAAAATCTTCTGAGTTGGATTTGAGGCACTTAGAGTTCTTGGATTGGCCCCAAAACTTGCTAAAATCAGCATAGAAAATTTCAAGCGCGTTATTGGCTTCAAGACCTTTCCAACGGTTTAAACAGTTCACGAATCAGAGTCCCGGATCAAAAGTTATGACCCCGGGAAGTTGGCCCACTTTCTAGAAGAGACAATTGCAAATGTTCTTTTGAAATTTGAACTTCAAGTTGTAATTTTTCGGCGTCGAACCGCCTAAACTCAAATTTGAATGTTGTTTTGGCTCCAAACTAAAGAGGAGCTCTATTTAAGGGCAGGTTTTTAATTTTTGGGTAACTTTTTAGGGACAAGCTCACATATTGTGAAAGGGTTATTCTGTAGCTTTTTGTAACTTGAATGTGTTGTAGAACTTGGGGATTTGAGATCCTCTACATGTAAGAAGCTCCATTTTTTGAATAATAAAATTATTCTCTTGTTTGTGGGATATTTTGTGTCTCGAGCCGTGCCCTCATCAAATGCACCCTATGCAAAGTGATGGAAACTAAGCTTTCTAGAGAAACATGGGATCATTTCAAGGCTGTGGGTCACCTAAAATTGAAATGAACCTCCGGAGAAGGCCGGCTTCCTTTGTGCTATCACCTAAACTACTGATTCTTTGAAGGGAAAGGGAGAAGGAATGCATAAAATAAAACTAACGCTATAGTGATACACCGAACTAAAAAGAACAATGAGATACTTGAGTTACACTTGAATACTAATGATGGAGATGGGGCTACACAACAAGATTCTATGGATTATGCATACAAACATGTTCGACATGCACACACTTTCAAGAAGGAAAAATAGACTTTTACAAATTAAAAGCTCATGTGCAATTGAGTAAACACAGTTTATAACCTACATGATACCACTTTTGCAAAGAAGGGCATGCTAACATGAAACAAAGCTATAAGGAAAATAAATATTTCACTAAGTAGCTTGATGAATCACTTAAAAATGCACAATACTTCACAAGAACTAGAAGGTAAAAAATGAACCATCAATGGTAATCAAGGTAAATTTTATATAACATGTTCCAAAATGAGTTACAAAATTCTGCTAATCTGAGAGAGGACTGTAGAAGTCACCGACTTCAGAAAAGCATAAGGAGAACTCCATTAGAAGAAGGCAAAAATGCCTTATATACAAAAGTGTGTCGGCCCCTCTAGGCTTACAAAATATCAGACCTTAGGAAAAAATCTCCCCTAGATCTTTTAATAGAGTTAATGTTGTGATTGATTGCATCCCTGCTGTCCATGTCAGTGAAGAGTCGCTTCAATGAATGGTCTTCTTCAGATCTTTCTACAACCACCACATTTACTTCTGGTCCTTGTGTCCACCTTTGAATCCCCTAGCGAGCTACTTTGAATGCTCCTGAGCTCAGAATAGATACACGTTGTCTTTCATTCTGTTAATCCTCCTCTTCTTGGTCAGACTGCCATGACTCGCCTTTAGCTCCCTCCGATTGGTTGATCAGATGTCACATAGATTCTTCGGGTGGTCAAAAGCTCTCTCTGCAGAATCACATGTCGGTGAGAAACTAAGCCGAAGCTACCACATTACACTGATGGCGCCAATCCTTCCTGGTGGGGAGACATCACCTGTCGGGGAGACATCATATCAGCTGCTGGGATGCTATAGCGAAGTCTTTTGTTTTGCCCCATTGACATCTCTCTTCGCTGAGACCTTCGTGCTTTTGGCAAGATGTTATGCCGAACACAGAATCCTCTGGTGAGCTTATTTCCATTCGGCGAGGCACATAAAGACTCTCAGCAACAGGGATGTCTAGGCAACTGAAAGGCCTCCTTTGAATAGAATGGAATGCCAGTCGGTAAGACAACTGCAGATTCTTGCCAAATTTTTCCTTAGAACAATTTTATGCCAAACTAGATTGGGAGATGCCTTCCAACTTAGCTCCTTGAGGAATACCATCATGTGCACGATTTTCCCCTTGTTGTAAATGTTTCATTTGGCCTTCTTGAACATCTAAAACACAATTTGTCTTGCCTGATTGAGCCCGTAGGTGAAAATTGGGTAACAGATACAATCATCTCTTTTTTAGTCTTCAAAAATTGTCCAATATATATATCTGATCTCTCCACAAGCATCAATTAGGTCAGCTTAATTAGATCCACTTATTATTCATCGAAAATACCAACTATTGGCTACATGCTTTCACAAAATCTTCCTAGAAGGCAATCCAAATGTCCAACACGCTACATCATGTTGACATGGACCTAAGATAGGTCACACATATATCTGCAAAACAAAATTGATTCACCATTACATTGATTATTCATTAGGTCGGCCAACGATATACCTAATAGAAAAATTGTAATCAATAGAATAATGCCAATACACCATACGAGCATTTGAATACGTTACATCCATGCACCATTTCCCAAAACTGCACACAACAATAATCAACAAGAAATAATTGTGGACCAAAATACCAGAGGATGTACCAAAATACTAGAGGATGTAAGCATTATACCGGTTCAGATACCAGAATAGAATACCAGAAAAAATTCAGACTTGATCTCGCAATTGCAACTCATATATCATGGTGACATCAATGACAACATGAAACAACAAAATGAAATGTTCTTCATTTTCCAACAATCTCCCCCTTTGTCATTGATGGAAACATGTGCCAAAATTTCAAAACAAAACTTGAAAAAAATTCCAAACTCTTATTTACAACACTTCTCCCCCTAACACCAACATTTCACCTTCTTCACTCCCCCTTTGACATCAAGGATAAAGGGTGTCCAAAAATTGAAATATGAAAACATAGAAAAAGAGGAAGCATGTATTAACTGGAGGATGGCGTTCCTTGAAGCTCCTTGAGAATATCTTCCCATACTGATTTACCATTTTCCCAACTATTCTTTGTAGCAATCAACATCATGTTCAGGGATTCCAACTCTACCATAGTTTCTTTTGCACCATCTGAAGTATCAGGAGTCAAATTTATCTTCTCAAGTTTTTTTGTGCCTGCCAAGGCCTTTCCAACTGAAGTGTATTACACTCTTATAATGTCACTTAAATGATCAATTTTTTTGATAATCTCTTCCTTTTTCTTTTGCAAACAAATAATTTATCTTTATGAGTAGTGATGGCGTTCCAGGTTAATCTGTTTCTGTCTTTGGATATACTATAAATACCTGAGACAACAGTCAATTAGGACTCAATGGAGTCCATAAAAACCTTAATGCTCTGGGTGGCATTCAACCACTTAAAGCAATAATCAAGAAAAACATTTGATTCTAGTTCACAGATCTTCATAGCTTCTAGGTTCTTTTCAACATTTGAGTGTGCTAGAGCACACTTGTCATGCAATGCCAGTAGCCTTTTCTCTTCCAATTTCTCCTCAACTTCTTGTTTTGTCTTTTCTCCAAGCCCAGAGGTATACTCCTTGAAATAATCCAACAAAAATCTCAAATTTTCAATAGGAGCGAGGGATGCATCAATAGATGCACCAGGTGTGACCTCCTTCAATTCCTTAAGTGCATCTTCAATGAGCTCTATTCCTTTATGATGTGTTTCAAGAATCTCCTTCCTTCTGGATGCCTGCAATGCATCTCCTAACACCACTTTATGAACTAGAGATATCTTCTCCACATCTACAAACCCTTCAATCATAGGAAGTTGTAGAAGCTTCTGAGGAATTATTGGTTGAAATCTGATTTGGTTGGATAGCAAGCCTTTCAGTACATCATTACTAGAGGATGATTCTCTGGGAGGCTTAAGAGATTTTACAATCTTCTTTTGACTTTCTTCATTTTTCCCAACAGATTCCTCGTTTTACTTTTCTTCCTCTCCCTTTTCCTTTTCTTCTTCCACTTTCTCTTATTCTTCTTCTTTCTTTTCTTCCTTTTCATTTTCATCTTTATCTTTATCCCTGTTGTCTTCTTCATCATTTCCATCTTTTCCATTTTTATCTTTTTCTTCTTCTTCACTTCCTTTTCATTCTTCAATATTACCTTTTTCATCATTTCCTTTTTCACCTTCAATGTGCTCTAGAGGAGCATCATCATGTTTTTCAGGCTCAACTTCACCTTCATTCTGCTTCTCAATTTCTAGAGGATTATTTTCACCATTGGCATCATTTTCAACATCAATGTCTTCTACATCAAGAGGAGTATCTTCCTCAACATTTTCAGCAACAACATCTTCATCATCCTTAAACATGCCATATTTCTCTGTTGTATCCCGGATCACCATTGCTATTTCCTTCCTTATTTTGTTTATCTACTTTTTATCCCTTGTCATTAAAATATTAACCCTTTTCTTCATTTGAAAAATCTCTTCACAAATCTTTTTCAAAGTCTCCACATCATCTGGGGTCAGAGAAGACCCAATTTTATCAAATGTATTTTTCTTGATTTCTCTTCAAGTGCAATGACCTCTAATCTCCTTTTCATTAGAGCTGCCCACATGTTCTTAGGTACATATTCTTTCACATCATCCCATTTAACTTCCAAGATGATAACATATTGAATGAAAACTAAAAGTAAAGTTTTCTTATCCTCTTTTCCAACATTTTCATAATATTTTGTTGTTGGTTTCACCATGTTCTCAAAATGTAACAAAGAATTGAGAGTTACCTCTAATTTGAAATGAGGACCAAAACTTATTGGAATGTCATATTCTTCTCTCTGGTCCGCAGAGGCTTCATCAAAAACCTTAGTCTTCTTCAACTTTGGTTTGGTGTCCACATAAACACCAAACTTTTGCTCTTCCTCTTCATCAGAAGATGATACAACATGCACTCTCTTAGAACCAACAACTTCCTTAGAAGCACCTTCACTAGAAAATAAACTTCCTCTTCTTTTCCTCACTAGTTTTACAACAAGATCCTCTTCCTCTTCATCCTGATCATCTATGACACTAATATTTTTCTCCTTTGTAGCTTTCTCTTTCTTTCCTCTTTTACCAGGGGCCACTGGAGGAATTTATTTCCTCTTCCTAGATCTAGTAGTAGGTCCAAAAGAAAACAAGCCTTTACCTTTATTAGTAGTACTGGGTTCAATTTTTACTGTAGGAGTTGCAGAGGGTTTAGTAGTAGTCCTACCAGATCTCCTCAGGCTAGATGATTCTGCTTCCAACTCTTCTCCCTTATCCCTTCCAAGAGCAATATGCTCATTAGTGAATCTAGCTTCTCTAAGCTTCTTTTCCACTCTCTTTCTAATTATTGGCTTCTAATGCTCCATGTGGATCTCCATAGATTTTTTTACATAAGTACCAATTCTGGGTTCATTGGGATCCTTCGGGTTTTTCAACAACATTTGTACATAACCCTCAGCCTCTTCTTCTGTAATTTCATATCCCAATCGCTGAATCCATATGGTCTAGGGTTCTACTACTTTGATCATGCATTCATCAAAGGAAACATGAAATATGATGTCATCTTTGTATTTCTCAACAAATTTCCTCAGAATCCTATCTCTCTCATTCATGTTGCTCTTAAATACAAGAAAGAATGTTGTTAGAGCATTTTATTGAGTTTTTAGATCACCCAAATCATGCATATAATAAAAAATTTGATGTGCCACTAGTCTGGATGAGTCCCAAAACACTTCCTCATTCTTTCCAGGAAGTCTCTTCATGAAATAGAACAATAGACATACAATCAATGAACCGAATTTGAAAGCATACTTCCTTTCTTTTGTTGACTTCAAATTCTCAAGCAACTGTTGCCGAAGAAGCTCACATAAGTTATAGTTTGCACCATTGATCACAATATCAAAACTAGTATAAATGATTGTGGCCAAAACAAAGTTCTCTTTGTTGGTGAATTATATTTTGTGACCAATCATGATAGCTACATACTTCATAGCTAGATTAGTGATGGAATTTTTCATTAAGGCTCTCTTGTCATATGTGGATCCTATAAGTTATGTTACCACCTCATTCTTCATGGATTTTAATACAGGTATTGGTCCTTTATCCTAGAGGCTAGTAATAACCCTAATCGCTTCCTTAGTTATTAGGTACAGTTGGTCAGTCCACAATAATTTATCATGAATTCTGCTTAGGATTGGATTCACAAATTTATCATCAACCACATAACAAAAGTTGGGAAAGTTGTTCCATCTATCTAACCTCTTCACAACTAGGTTCAAGTATTCAGGTTTTATCAAGAAACTATCTCCAATAATCTCAGTCTACCAAATGTCAATCAATTTGGTGTGATTGAATTCCTTAGTCCTTACTCGAATATACGTTATTGTGTATTCAGTTGGTGTAGCCCCATGAGAGATCGATGAGAAGGCACCCATAGGGTCGTGTTCGAAAACCTTTGTGGAATATTTTCTATAGGATGGTCTAGGTCTCTTTGATACTTTAACAACTATAGGGGTTGGCATTCTTCCCAATAAACAACTCAAAGATCACAAACCACAACTACATAAAACAATGATCTACCCTAACTCGCATTAAATGTGGAAGATTTCAAAAAGCTGCTAAAAACTCTTCTCTACTCAGAAAAACCCTAATTTTCTCTAGAAAAGGTCATTCCTTCATATTTTCTTCCAGTTCCACTTGCATAAGCTCTAGCTTATCATTTCTCACAACATATCTTCATGCCAAAGACTGACACGCTGAACATCAAGGGTGTTCAAGTGATTTTCTGTTGAAGCTCCCCCTTAGACCTTGTTAGGTCTAATTCTTGGAGGAATTGTCTGTACTAGATGAGGGCACAAATTTTTTTTTCATCTCAGTCTCTTCTTTCTTCCTTTAAATCTTATTCATTTCTTGCTTAATCTCATCTTTTTCAACTTTCTTTGTAGGTTCATTCTTTTCTACTGGATTGGTCTCCTTACCCTTTTTTTTTGCAAACTCTTGAGATATGTCTTGGTTTGTTGCAATTATAGTAGACAACATTTCTCTGATTAGATTGACTTCCACTGACTCTTGTTCTACACTAATAAGCTTTAGGTCCATACTTGTTACATGTATAATAGTAGCCATTAAAGGATTGATTCACTCTTCCTCCATTAAATCGATTAATCATCAAGGTTCTACATTCACTTTCCCTATGTACAATTCTTTTGCAAGAAAAACATTGACCAGTGAAGAGACTAGGAAACTAATTCATCCTACTCCTACATTTTGTTGCCTTGTGACCAAATTTGTTGCATGAAAAACAAGTGCCATTAAAGGATGAATACCTTTATGCATTAGTCTGTCTCACAGATGGTCTCCTAGAAAATTTTCTTGAATTTCCTTTATTCCGAGTCTTCTAGTTGTCCTTAGAGTTATCACCTCCTTCCATTCCCAAGCCACCTTTGTCTTTACTCAATTTTTGTTCTGAGATCAATTCATCAAGCTTGCTTGAGCTAGATTTGAAATTTTTTTCACAAAGTTTTTCCATCTCCAGATCCACTTTCAGGTTCACCACTTCTTGTTCAAGCTCGGTACACTCATCAGAGTTGATTTGTACCAATTTGTTCAAACATTCTTCAATTCTTTTCTTCTCCTCTACTTGCACTTTCAAACCGATAATTTCTTCATTAGCCTACTTCAACTGATCAGTTACTCCCCTATGCCTTTCTTTGAACTTTTTCAATTGCTCTTTTAATTTTTGGACACATTCATTTGCATCTTCAAGATTTTCTTTCAGATCTTTGTTTTCTCTTTTAACTTTGTCAAGATCCTCAAGAGTAGTCCAAATCTCTTCTTTATCATTGATTTCTTCCATCTTCAACATCTCCCTCAAGCTGTTAGGATTTTATGAAGGAACTAAGCTCTGATACCAATTGTTGAATATCCAAGATATTGAGAGGGGGAGTGAATCATTATCTTCTCAATTTTTTTGAACAGATTCCATCCAATTATTCCAATGCAAACAACAACAAAGATAAGTAAAAGCATTAGCAAAACATGAAATCACAAAACACATGAACACCAAGATTTTTACATGGAAAACCCAAAATGGGAAAAACCATGCTGAGTGTTAGCTCACAATATACTATAACTGGTTATACTTGATATTATAAAATTGGAGTGGATCACTACCAGGACTCATTGTCCAAATACAAAGGCTCACTGCCTACAAAATTACAATGACAAAATGGCTTACAACTAGAAAGTGAATTGATAAAGTACACCTAGTGAGTGTTGATTCAGTTCCAATGAAGCTTAGTAAACTAACTTGAAACACTTCATCATATTCACTCTTCTTCACATTCACATTCACAATACAATAATCTCTTTTTCATTCTTCAAAAACTGTCCAATATATATATTTGATCTCTCTACAAGCATCAATTAGGTCGGCTTAATTAGATCCATTTCTTATTCATCAAAAATACCAATTGTTGGCTACAAGCTTTCACAACATCTTCCCAAAAGGCAATCCAAATGTCCAACATGCTACATCATGTTGGAATGGACCTAAGATATGTCACATATATATCCGCAAAAAAAGTCATTCACCATTACATTGATTATTTATCAGATCGGTCAATGATAGACCTAATAGTAAAATTACAATCAATAGAATAATATCGATACACCATACGAGCATCTGAATATGTGAGATCTTGAATGTATGTGCTTACAACATCCATGTACCATTTCCCAAAACTACACACAATAATAATTAGTAACAAACAACTGCAAACCAAAATACCAGAGGATGTAAGCATTATCCCAGTTCATATACCGGACCAGAATATTGGAAAAAATTTAGACTTGATCTTGCAGTTGCAACTCATATATCATGGTGACATCAATGACAACACAAAACAACAAAATGAGATGTTCTTCTTCATTTTTCCAACAATTCTAGTAGTTCATTTATCATTGTTTTGATATAGAATTAGGTGACACAACAAAGAGCAACATCTAAATGTGATGGGGGCTTATCTTCTCTTGCAAAAATCCTTCATGCAATGCTCTTGCAATGAATGAAGCAAAATCATACTCAATATTTTTCTTAGGGTTTTGGATCTTGATGGTCATCATCATTAGGCCAATTGGCATCTTCTATTGGGCATCCATTCCAAGAATTTGACACAAGGAAAAATGGGTTCTCTTAAAATATATTTGAAAATACTCTGTAGGAATGGATCAATGCAGGAAGAGGAGATAGTTATTCTTTTGTTATTTTCACTCATCTTCATGTGCGTAGGGGGTTCATCACTCCTATAAGTTTTCCTCAACCTATTGTACTCCTCCTCACTTTTTTACAAGTTAATTTTAGGAAGGGATTGTTTATTCAAGTTGAAACACTCTACACTAGCAGACTTGGTTAATAGCACTAGTGGTGAACCATCTATCATCCTTATGGTTTTGGTGGCTGGATGATAGTTTTGTGCCAATACTCTAATGAATTCAACATCTTTAAAGACATTTAGGACTACCAACTTAGCTAGGTCTAGAGTCTAAGGATTCAATACTGGGATTATTCCATCTCTTTTATCATAAAAATACCAAAAAAAATCCCACCCAAAGATGGGAATGATTGCATCCTGACACTCATGAGCTATGTCTCTAAACACTTTCTTATATCCTTTATTTGTTGAATCAGGTATTTTGTCTTGTATGGATTGTTGCAAAGGCCTTTTCTTCACCTTGGGTTCTTCCTTCTTACTCACAGGTTCACTCTTCTTAGGTGGCATGGTGTAAAATTTTTACTTCATTTTGAATTTTCCATACCCTTAATTGTAGATCCTAGTTGACCAAATTATTTAGAATTGCTTATGAAGAGTGTTCGTGCACTTACCCAGTGATTATTAGTTGCAAATATTTTATTCCTCAAACTCCTTAGCTCCTAGCATGATGATCGTTTTGCAAATGATTGCAAAAACTGACATCGAATTCTAGATATAATTTCTTTTGAACTTAGTGATTTCAACATTAATGTCTACTTCGTGCAAAATATTTCATAATTTCCCCTATTTCAATTTTGAATATATTATCGTTGATCTTAGAAGATCAAATAGTTCATAATAATTAAATAATTACTGTCATATTTGGCATAAATTCTTTTTCCAACCTATCCTACAGTATCGTCGTCACTTCTCTTAACCATTGCAAGATGGCAGTGTCACATAATATACTCATTTTGGCTATCCTGCTATACCATAGGATTTATTTATGTTATCACTTTTCTACTACGAGACTATGGTTCTCATACTACCATACTGCAGACTTATTTTATGTTGTAGTTTTCTCACTGCGGGACGATGGGTTATACATCCTTATATTGCCATACCGCAAGTCCCTTTTAATTTTAAAATATGTTTATCATGGGGTGGTGGGTTATATAGCTTCATACCGCCATACCACACACTTACTTTTTCTTTACAGATTGCTGATCGCGGGATAGTAGGTTACATAACTTAACACCACCATAACACATGTTATTTTGATGCCATTGTTTGTTGACTACGGGACTGTGGGTTAACCTTTGATAGTTAAGTTGAGATCATACTGCCATACCACAATTTTTATTTTATATAGTCATTGCTTGCCATGGGGTAGAGGCATACTTCTATACTCAAGAGACCTATCACTGCCATCCCCACACACATCTTTTATGACTACCGTGGTATAGTGGTATATGATTACATCTTACTTTCTACCCTGCCATACCACCAAGGGCTCTTATAATTGAACTACCCCCGCGAGGGTGCGGTAATGGATTTTTATGAATGCAAAGGTGCTAGACACATCTTATTTAAGAATATATGATGATTTCTTAAATATTTGGAACTGTATGGAGCTTTTCAGTGTTAGTTAGACCTAAAAGGTTGTTTTTTTATATGTCTAGTGAGCATGTTCAGGTAATGCAAGGGTTCACTTATTATTTTTAAAGTTTTCCAAGGTGATAGAACTGAAGGTTCCAATGTTGAGGAAGCGAGAAAGAAAGTAAAGGAAATTTGTATTCTTTTGCTTCCTAACTTAGACTTGCATTCTACATTTTTGATTGACCAAGTTAGAAGCCAAAAGGACACTATATTTTCTTCAAAGTTTGAGGTGGGTCAAGCAATACTAGGCTCTACGTACCATCCTAGTTCCAAGGCATTAGCGATGTGGGTAGAAACACTACAAGTTGATGAGGAGATTTCAGTTAGGGGGTTAATTGGTCAATTCCTTTTCCATTGATGCATGTTAAAGTGGGAGAATTGAAGTAGTAAAACATAGCATGATCAAGAACAATGAGATAGTACTAAAGTTAGGGGGAGCATAACAATAAGGGGGAGCATGATAGGGAATTCTACTTGTCTTTTCACACAAATTGTTTAATAGTATAGGTTAAATATTTTGTTCACCTAATGTTAAGATATCTATATGTATTATTAAATCACATATGTTCATTATTGTTTCCTTCACATAAGCATATTCAATGCATGTGGAGGTTAGAAGCTGTATTACAAACTAAAGCTATCTAAATATCAGAGAAATGACTACAATTAATTGCCTAGATTTTAAAGAGTTGTTTACTTTCATAGGCATCTTGTTGTCTTATTTGATACCTTTAGACCTTGCTTGCTTCTTTTCATATCTAGCAGTTCTAGAGAAGTTAGAAAAGTCTAGCATCTAAAAAAAAAATATAGGACATACAAGAAATTGTATTCTAACTAAATAAAATTAATTTCAACCAAAGTAAGAAAACTAAGAAGAATTATTGAACCTAACTTTAAATGCACTTCAAATCAACAATGAACATCTCAGGTTTTGTACACAATGTGCCAGCAAAATAATGATGATTACATTAAAAAATGTATCAATAAAAAAATAGTGAATAAGAAAACCTATACTCAGATCTTTATTACATTTAATAATAAATTACACCATACATATAACTGAAGCTTAGGTGACAAGCTAACAAGTTAAGGTGACAAAACATCATCATAATCATCTGCATTGCCAACAAGATTAGAATCCTAATCACTCATGTCTGCATCTACTTGATTTTCTTCCTCATCCTCATCTATGACACTAAATACATTCTCTCTCCCAATCTCTTCATTGGTAATCAAAACCTCTTCTTCAAGCACTCCATCATCATCTTAATCCACTTCTTCAAATGTTTCTTGTAAATTAACATATTTCCCATCAGGCATTATATCAGCAACTTGAATGAATTTTCTCTTTGAACGAGACTCTATTTGAATGACATAAGACCATCTTGGGCTTCTTACATCATCAATTATAAATGATTGGTTAATTTGAAGAAGGGAAACATACGGCTCATCCGTCTCTAATAAAAATATCATGTATTTGTATGTACAAATCCATACTCATCAAATTATATTGCAGATGGTCAGGTTCACTTACATTTTAATAATATAGGACTATTTTCACCAAAATCCACTTGAATAATTTCTTGGATGTATCTAACATAAAATTTCTTCTCAATTTCATGATGAAATTCAACACTAACACAATCACAATTTGTCTTTCCTTTGTCTTTTTCTTCCACTCTTAAATGACTATCATAGGCCCACATTCCACTAAAACACATAGCCCATAAATGTGGAGATTGTGAAAACTCACTTTCCTTCATTTTTATATCTTGAACTTCTTCTTTTGCATCACTGACTGCATTAGCAATCCATTCTTCAAATTTTGGAAAAGAATCACCTTCAATCAAATCATGACGTCTATACTTTTGAGGTCGATGTTGCATCCAAGTTTGATTCTCTTCATATTTTCTACATAGAATATTAATGTACAAATAGTAAGACTAATAATATAAATGTGTAGCCACCACTTATAGCAAAGTATGTTGGGGCTTGGGGTTTACATTCCTCGAGGTCACAGGTTCAGCTTTGCTTCATAGTGGGAAAAGGCAAGGGTCATTTATATTGTGTTCCAATTCCTACTCTGATGAACCAGGGTATAGGAATGGACTTTTCCCATAACCTCCTTGAGGTTAGAAATTTTTTAAAAAACATGGGACCTACAAAGGGTGGGTTAACATGGCTGAGAAATGGTTAGGAAAAACATGGCTAAACAATGATCAATTTGCAATAAATGATATATTCCTTGGCCATTGTAAGCATCAAATTATGAACAAAAGGCCTCACCACAGCCAAGGGCCCACGAGAAATGTAGGAATGATTTATGCAGGACCAAAAACACAACCAATTAGGCATAGATTTTTTAGGCCTAATTGGAAACCATTTGGGCTGCATAGGCATTTGGATAAACACAAGCAACCAATCTTGGATATATGTGAAAAGGAAGTGCTCCCAAAGAAAGATAGAAGATATCTTGATCACTTCTAGGTAGATTGTGAAAAGGATTTAGAGTCAACAAAATGCCAGCAAAAATGTTCATCTACTAGGGTTTGTGGACAATCAAAGGAAAATATCCCTTCTAGACATGCAAGAGGAGTTACTGGTGAAGAAAAGGATTTTCAATAGAAAAATAAACAACACCCACAGAGGCATGGTAATGAAATGAACATGGGTGTTCAACACACATGTTATCACAATCATAAGACATCATCTACTCAAAGGCAACAAAATGGAGATTTCTTCATATCAAATTTTTCACATGTAGAGCATTCAAAGGAAAATGCTTCATTTGGACAGATAAGAGGAATTAAGGGAGAAGGAAAGAGCTTGCAACATCGAAATCATCAACATCCAGAGAGTTGGAGTTTCAACCATCATGGTGAAAATGAAAAGAACATGGGTGATCAACATGTGCACTAGTCTAATCAAAAGGTAACATCTACACAGAGCTAGCAGTTGAAATCTCAAGGTAGGAGAAATAGAAGAAAGGGATGAAGGGCCAAAATGAAAACAGGTAAAAACCCACAAAGAAAAGAATGGAGGAGGAAAGAAGTGCAAAGAGAGAGCCAAGAAAACCGCATTATAATGCCTAAAGTAGGGGCTGATGTCTCTAAGAAGGTAGATAAGGATATACCTTTGCAGTAGTAGGGAATAATCAAGGTCACATTTCCAGAGCATTTGTTGTACCTACAAGTTAAAGATTTGAGAGAAAAATCCCTAATATGTAAGTTTTGGAACCTTACCTTGGATTTAGAAAAATTAAAGGATTTAATATTTGATGAATGCGAAGGAGCTATAAAGTTTTCTATCTAGATCAGGGTAAATGCATTTTCATTGTTCCATTTCTAACAAACTTGCAAAGATGAGGTATTCAAGATTAAATCATGGTCATTTCAAGGATCTGGTTTATATGCAACATTGGACTCCAAGTTTTAAATCTGAGGATTTTGTTACTTGTTTTATTCCTTTTTGGTTCCAAATGCATGCATTACCATTGGAATATAGAGAGTTGAATTTTCTAGAAATCATGGCTAACTAGATAGGCATCTTTCTTAAGCATGATTTTCTTTTCTTCAATAACCCATCAAAGCCAATAAGGTTGTGTGTATTGCTCGACACAACAAAGAAGCTTCAAATGCATATAGAGATAACATCCAAATTTGTCAAATGGTTGGAAGAGCTAATCATTGAAACCCCTCAAAATGCATGTGTTAAATGTCATATATTAGGGCATTATATTTCTTAATGTACAAAAATGGATAATACACAAAATCAAGCTTGTATTTGGAAAAATAGGGGGCAAAGTATAGACTTGAGTCAGCAGGTTTCAACAACTACACGCCATTCAGAGGTGGCACTTAAGAGTAGCAGAAATCAAATTATCCCAAAATCTAAACAATAAGGATTTAAACAACCTACAATGGGAGGAGGAATAAATAAAATTGGCTTATCACCAATCATATGTGCAAAGCAATTTTCAGTGTCAATAGATTTTGCTATAAAGCTAGATATTTTGGGAAATTTGAACAAGAGCTACACTCTAAATTTATATTCCCCGTCCCTGTAGATTTCTGAACATCAATTGGATGTTGTAGTTAGGAAATTGGTGTTTCAAGACTCAAGGTCACTTATCCTAGCTGGTAAAATGGAAAAATAAGAAGTAATTTCGACCCAAGCAAAGGATCTTTCTCTTGGCTCAGAACAAATACAATTGCACGACTTCTCAAAGAAAAATGAGAAGGTTAGTGATGTAGAGTTGGAAGTTTTAGCAAAGAAGATCTTTCTGTCAGTTGGTTTAGAAATAGTTAATGAAATAGCAGATGTAATTGCAAAAGAAAGGGAATTTTGGGATTGCAACATTGCAAAAGACAATGGGGTAATCAATAGAAATTTATTAGAGGAATCAACTCAAAATGTTAAGAAAAATAATTTTTGATTGACTAAAACAGATCAATTGCTAAGTCATAATGATGCAGAGTTTGATTATTCACAATCGTTATCTGTATCTTAGACCCCATGCCAATCAATGACAAAAAAATCTATGGCAAAGTGAGGTCAGAAATCAAAACTTACAAAGCTATAGGAGGAAATAGATGTATGAGTCCAAAAGACATTACATAATTTTATTACAAACTCAACAAATAAGCGCTTGAGGAGAGCATGTTGCTCTCCTCACACAAAATGAAAATCATATCATGGAATGTCAAGGGAATTAATTCCCCTGGAAAATGCACTTGCATCAAACATCAAGTGGATAGGTGTGGAGCTGATATTTTGATTCTTCAGGAAACAAAAACTTTAGTAGAGACATATGAAGCTACAATACAAAAATGGAAGTTGTGGAAATTAGTGCACTCACCTGCTCAAGGTGCATCAGAGGGGCTAGTGGCTTTATGGAATCCAAAGTCATTAAGTGTGATGTCAAGCAAAAATGAGAATAATTGGCAATTGTTGGAAATAACAAAATTTGACTTAAAATTTTGGTTTCTTAGCATTTATGGGCCTTCCTCCACTTCTGATAAGAAAAATTTGTGGGATCAAATCACATAAGTATTAATTGATTTAGGGGATGAAAATTTTATACTAGTTGGATACTTTAATGCTATTACTTCACTATAAGAAAAGAAAGGGGGAATTAGTCCTCCTTCTAAAGTAATGGCAGGTTTCAGTACATTCATCAACACTAATGCTTTGAGGGATATTATTACAGCTAAGGGAAACTTTACATGGAAAAATAGAAGGAAATGATTTCTCCAGATAGCAGTAAGGATAGATAGATATCTTGGAACACCTATTTGGTTCAGCTCATATCATAATTTAGTATCAAATATCTTTCCTTTTCCAAATTCCGATCATTATGCAATCTCTCTCAGCATCTCAAATGTCTCTTGTCCGAGAATCAAATCTTCTTTTAAGTTTGAGAGTATGTGGTTTAGGAATCCCTAGTTCATGGGTTTGATTTGTCATTGGTGGATTATGAAACCATATGAATAGGGCACAATGATGTTTCAGCTGTGTAAAAAGTTAATGCACATTAAGTAGTAGCTCATAAAATGGAATAAAGAGGTTTTCAAGAACACTTTTCACCAAAAAGAGTTAATCCATAAAGAACTAGAAGATGTGCATGAACACATTATTCAACATGGTTTGGATCATTTCTCATATGCTAAAAAAAAGAAATTATAAGAGGAGTGGAAAGAATTATGTGCAAGAGAAGAGTTATACTAGAGGAAAAAGTCAAGGGAGTTGTGGCTGAGGGAGGGTGATCGTAATACCAAGTATTTCCATGCTTCTACTTAGATTAAAAGGGCTGCCAATGTCATTCAGTCTATCTAGAGATTCCAACTGGAAATTGGCTTACTAAGGAAGAAGATATAAGTAGAGAGTGTGTTAGATCTTATTCATAACTCTTATCTACACCACAAGATAGAGGAGAACAAAATGATAAAGATGAAGCAGAACTTTTGGAAGCAATTCCACAAATTGTTACTGAAGGGGATAATGAATCTTTGATGAGATCATTCTCATTAGAGGAGGTGAATTTTTTTTTTCTCTTTGGCTCTAGATAAAGCTTCTGGCTCGATGGTTTTATTGCCCACTTTTTCCAAAAATTCTAGGGTATTATGTGCTTTGATTTGTTGTGGGCACTTGAAGAATAAAGAAGAATGGGTACATTGCTAAAACAATTCAATGTAACAAATATTGTAATTTTTCCCAAAGTTAAGGACCCTAGAACATTTGTAGAATATAGATTGATATCTTTATGTAATACAATTTATAAGATCTTTAAGTTAAGAAAATCTATTTGAGGTTGCAGCCCATTATGCCAAAGATCATTTCTCAAGAGCAGGGTGGGTTTGTTCCGAGAAGAGAAACTTTTGAAGGGGCTATTGTAGCCCATGAAGCTTTGTAATCAATTTCTACTACTAATTCTCCTTCCATCATTGTCAAGTTGGACATGATAAAGGCTTATGATAGAGTTAATTGGAACTTCTTCAAAAAAGTGCTTGCAAAGTTTGGATTTAGTGCAAGAAGGTGCAAATGGATACTATCATATCTTTCAGGGGAAAAGTTTTCAATCATACTCAATGGATCTCCCACATATTTTTTTAGTGCATCACAAGGTGTTAGGCAAGGGGACCCTCTTTCACCTTTCCTATTTATAATCATGGTCGAGGCGTTGAGCAACTTTATTATTAGAAAACATTCTTAGGGGCTTTGGAGGGGGATTCAAATTGAAAACTCAGGGTTAGTAGTCACACATTCTCTTTTTGCAGATTACACCAATTTTTTTGGGAAAGCCACCATTGTAGAAGAAAAATAGATTAAGGAAGTCTTGGATAAATACTCTTCAACATCAGGTCAAAAGATAAATGCTTCAAAGTCAAAATTCTATATTCTTAACACACAAGAAGAGATAGGAAAAAATATAGTCAAAATTCTTGGATTTCAACAAGCTGTCTTACCATGTACTTAATAGAAAGATTAAAGTAGCATATTGGGTGAAAGGAATAGAAAGATTAAAGTCAAGGATCTTATTATGGAAGGCCAGATGACTATCATTTTTAGGGAGAATTCTTTTGGTAAAAGCAATCTTGTCCTCAATTCCTAATTATTTTCTAGTAGTTCTCAACGCTCCACAATCAATGATATTAGAAATTGAGAAAGTTATTAGATGCTTCATTTGGAAAGGAAATATTGATGAACAAAATAAGGCTCCACTAATCTCATTGAGGGCATGGCACGAGACAAATGTTAAGGTGGGGATGGAATCCACAACATAGCAAATAGGAATAAAGCATTTGGTGCAAAACTTGTTTGGAAAATGTATGTAAATCCAAAGGCTAAATGGTTCAAAATTGTGCAAAGTGAAATATTTGGATAACTTGAATCCCTCAAGAATTCTCACCATCTCTAATCCCCCAAAATGATTGGCTATGTGGAAATTTTTGATTTCCTATAGGAAACCAATTACTACATACATTTCATGGGAGGTAATTAATGGTAAGAGTGTCAAATTTTGGAGTGATTCTTAGAATGGGAATTTTCCTTTGCAGAATAACCCTAATTTAATCCATGAAAAGGTAACTTTAAAGGAGGCATGGGGGGAAAATTTTCTAGATTATGTGCAATTAGTTGAAGTTACAATAGGAAAAGTGATTTGGAATAGCATCTCAGATCAATCTCTTTCTATACAACAATGTAATGGGATTCAAAAAATATTAAATGAACGTGTGTTTTTTATTTCTTCAAAGCCTGAAAAACTTATTTGGGTGCTTCAAAATATGGTAATTGCACAATTAAGCAAGGTTACAAGGCTCTAAGTAAAAAAAAGGTCAACTAGCTCCTCAAAGGGCCTATTCATTTTGTTGGAACAACAAAATTCTACCTAAGGCTAGGAGTTTTGCTTGGTTGGCATTAAGGAAGAGAATTCTAACTAGTGACTGACTAACAAAGCTAAAAATAGTAGACCCTTTTAAGTTCCCATTATGTGATGAGGAGGTAGAAGATGTAGATTATTTGTTTATTAAATACAGTTTTGCACAATAGTGTTGGGCCTTTGTTATGATCAAGCTTAACTTTTTTACACCTTTGCCAAATTCTTTGTGGGATCTTTTTCAAAGCCAGCTAGTTTTATTTAAATGTTCTTTTTTTGCGTGTATTTGGAAAGTGGTGCCAACTTTAGTCATATGGAATTTATGGTGGGAGTGTAACTTGCACATTTTTAGGAAAGTAGCTTCCTCAACTAATTCAGTAAATGCAAAAATTGAGAAGGTAGTTTCTGAGATTGTAAATTCAAATGTTCAAAAGCATAAGGGTAGTTCATTTTTAACAAGTTGGGATGACCTGATTCTACTTAAATGGAAGAGTTTAAAGCTGCCATTTCCAAGCATCCTTCTACATTCGCACTCTATGAAGAGTGATAGGAAGCATATTAAATGGAAGGCAGCCCAGGATGGTTTCATAAAGTTGAATTTTGATGGGGAATCAAAAGGAAATCTATGGGATTCAAGGGAAGGTATTTGTTTAAGAGATTCAAGGGGAAAAGTAATAGTATTTTGTTCTAATCATCTCCTAAAAGGTTCCAACAATCTTGCAGAATCAAAAGCACTTTTGATGGGATTGGAGATTGCATTGAAGCTTGGCATTAAAAAATTGCATATTGAAGGTGATTCTTCATTGAATGTTAATGCTTGCAATGTAAAAAACATTCAAAATTAGGGTTTAGGTTACATTCTTCAAAGAGCTTGGTCTTTGCTAGAATTTTTTTTGAGAATTAAGAAATCACTCACACATATCGTGAAGGTAAAAAAATAGAAAATTACTTAACAAATATGGGATGTAATAATCAATAAAATTTTCTAGCCCAAGACATTAGTCGAATCAAATAACATCCTCAATTGGAGGAAATTGCACACCAAGAAGCTTTAAATCTGGAATAGTCGAAGGCACAAAAGGTGTATTTTGTTAAATATATGCATATATACATTATTTTATCAAAAAGGGAAGCGTGGTACAATCCAAGAAATCTTAATACAATGTGGTAGGTGGATAATCAACTTATTGTTTCAGCATTCTAAATTTTATCATAAAAGTCTGCTACGACGGATGGTCATCTTACAGTTCAACACTCTAAATTTCAACATAAAATATGTGAAGGTTATTTATCATATTTCCATTAGGTTCATGTGTCGAGATGCACAATATCCAAATTGGAAATGTGTCTCAACTTACTAGTTTTTATATTGGTAGTGTTATGTTCTTTTCTTCCTTTGAATAGCCAAACTGTGCTCCATCAGTGAGAACTTGTTCACTGTCCCCTCGATGGTTTGATATCACTCTTTTGTTGTCATGTGTTTCATTGGTGGGATGCACTCTTGTCGGCGGGACCTTGTCTATAGTCCCATTGATGGTTCGATGGTCTTTATCGATGTAAGTTTGATCTATCAGTGAGACCACATGATTTTGACTCACCGATAAAACAATAACACTATCTTGTTGATGGGACTCTATACTATTAGTGGGACTCACCACTGTGTCTCAATGATAGTTTGATGACTATGGTGGGACCCATGTTAACAAGTGGGGAGAGGTAATTGGTGCTGACTTGGTAGTGGGGACCATATCAACTATTGTGAACTTCATTTGTATGACATCCTCTTATTGGTCGGAATCAATTAGCTATCTCACTTGATATTCTGATACATGGTGAGAATTTTGAGCGGTTAAGTGGACATCAACATGACTTTCTTGTATCAGTGGAAGCAACATGGTTTCCCCACGATGTGGCAAAGCAATTGGTTGACAATATACTTTAAGGAGCTTATTTTGGTGGGACGATGAGTGTTCAGTGAGACATGGTCTCTTAGCTCGCTGATACTCCGATACATGGTGGGACTCGAGTTGATAGTTGGGGAGTGGTAGTTAGTGCTGATTTGGTAGTGGGGACCATATTGACCGGTGTGAACTTCATTGGTATGACATCCTCATATCAATGGAAGTCAATTTGTTGTCTCACTAATATGTCAATACATGGTGAACCTTTTGAGCGGTAAAGTGGACATCAACAGGACTTGCTTGTATTGGTGGGAAGTGACATGGTGTCTCCCTGATATGGCAATGGACTTGGTCGACATTATACTTTAAGGAGCCTATTTTGGTGGGACGATGAGTGTTTGGTGAGACATGGTCTCTTGTCTCGCCAATACTCTGATGACTATTTGGTTTGGCGGGTATTACACTCGTCGCAGTGACTCAAATAGATTGGCGAGAGGACAATGGCATTAACAAGAGACATATCAAATTCCCCAAATGATGTAGAATTGGGTGAAGGACAAGGAGACAATGGGTTTGATCTGAACATTAGTAGGGTGGACATTTTAGCTAATAGTGGACCTATGGAGGAATAATAAAAAAGCTCACTAGTACTTCCATATTATGCAAAAATAGATGTATTAACCTAGTTTTTTGGTTTGTATGTCTCTGTATTGAGCCTAATTACTTACCTAGAAATGTAATATTTATAGATTTGGGCTCATTTGAATGTCACTTTCTGTTTCTAGTAATTTTGCTTTTGTTATAACAGCTCTATCAATGCTAGTACTATAATTCTGGCCTCTATGTAGTCCTCAATATTACAATATTAATATATAATTATAGGATCTAGCCTTTTATCCAAAAATAATAATAATATAAATGTGTAAATGCAATTGAGTAAATAAATTATTGTGGAATTTTTTTTACCTACACCACTTATCGAACAAAGATGGGTTTTGAAGAATATAGGCATGTATTGCACTTCTTTCTTGATGTGATAGCTTGAAGTGACATCCATTGCCTTCTAATAATTCACTTGCAACTCTCTCATCTTCATCACCATCCCATACAAATCGATTGGAATTTTTTAAAATCTTTCATATATTCTAAGTAAAATCCCATGGCCTCTTGCATTGAATATCCCTTAGACATGCTGTAAGGAAAGCAGAGGTGTGGAAACACTTTCCTAATGTCAAATCCACAGGGAAGAATGCAATGCAAGGCTTTTAATTTTTCAAATTACAATCTAATTAAGACACACATGAAATATTTATAGAAATAGAGAAAATACTCAAAGACAATGAACAACAGATTTATGTGGGAAACCCTTATGGGAAAAAACCCATCACACCAAGCTGAATCTCTTTGTATTACAGTAACAAAATATTACATACAATTCAAAGATACAACTCTCTGGTTATCAGTTCTCAGTAGCTACAATCACTGTTCATCCAGTTATAGAAAATTCTCTCTCAACAATTCGATTCACTCCTTGTTCTTTTATCACATTCTGATTTTGTCTTTTGTGCATCCTTATCTGCCATATCTCCATCGAAGAAAATTTCCATGCCATTTCAAATTTTTCCCTGCAAGTTGTTCAATTCTAGTGTTGCAATAATTACAAAAAACCAACCGCCATCTGATTGAAAACCACTTCCTATGATTGGTCCAGCAGGATGCCACACAAGATGATCACGTGGTCAATGAAATTCACACTTTGTTGGCATATCGGTGAGACACTAACAATGTCTCCTCGATGCCACAAAGTATTCGCTATCGAAATCTGTTCCTCAATAGTCGGCAAGAGGTTTCTCATTTGACAAGACTCATTCTGAAAACCATAAGTCATATCAAACTTAGAGAGACCATCGGCAAGACATACTGATCTCGCCAAGACCTCATATCAAAGTCTTCGAGTTATGCCATCGAGTGATTTCCTTTTGGTGTGACAATCACATTTCGAAGAGACTCATATCAAGTTCAAAAGTCACAACGATGAGTTATACTATCAGCAAGACATACCGATCTCGCCAAGACTTCCCATTGACCACTGCATGCTACACCAAAGCCTTACTACTATCGGCAAGACCCCACGGTTTCAGTGAGACTTCATACTGAAAGACAAAGCTTCCACTGAATGTCATATACTATCGGCAAGACTCATGTCTTTCACTGTGACCTTTCTCTGAGTACTCCACGTCTCACCGAAGACCATTGGCATGACTTACCCAAGTCGCCAAGACTTCTCAATGAAGTCTTTTGTCACCGTGAAGACATACTCCCATCGGCGTGACCTAGCTGCATTGCTGAGACATCTCCTCGTGACCTTTATGTTACCTCGATAGCTTTACATCCCAGTCGGTGAGACCTTTCATACTCATGGAGACATCTTATCAAAACCCTTATTTCATCGATAGAGCTAGATAATGTCAGTGAGACATTCCAAATCGGTGAGACCACATACATACAATAGACCCTTCAACCAAGTCTCCCTGATGCCCGATAAGAACACACTGTTGCCCGAAGGTTTCCATTTGCAAGACATCAACCCTGTCACAGCGATATGAACATTTCAAGAGATTCAGAACAGTCAGTCAGCCAGACATCCATGATTTCACATTGACTTTTCCTTTCAGGAGTTCCATGTCAGTAAGGATTGAGGAACATATTCCAACAAACTCCCACTTGACAAAGATCTTACTAACACCTCCAGAGCAAAAACAAACTACTGAAAAACATGGGCCAAGAGGCCCATCGAACTAGCACACCACCTGTATTTGTTTGTGCTCACAGTTTTCTTCAATGCATCTGCAACATTCTCCAGAGTATCCACTTTCTCCAAAGAGACCTTCCCATGGACTCCACCATATCTCATACAAAGTGATACTGTACATCTATATGTTTCGTCCTAGCATGTAAAGTAGGATTCTTTGCCAAACATATAGCACTCTGGCTATCACAGTAAATAGTAATTTTTCCTGCATCAAAACCAATGTTAGAACACAAATTTTTTAACCAGATTGCTTCTTTACAAGCATGTGTAGCTGCCATGTATTCTGCCTCTGTAGTGGACAAAGTGACTACAGCCTACCGCTTGCTCATCCAACTCACTACATCACCATTCATCATGAAAACATATCCACTGGTGGATCTTCTACTGTCAATGTGCCCTGCCCAATCAGAATCCACGTAACCTTGAATACTGAGAGTCGTCTGTGATTCAACCAAGTCCCCATGGTAACATAGAGCATAGTCTGAAGTACCCTTCAGATATCTAAACACTCTCTTCATAGCATCCCAATGTGTTCTTCTAGGATTAGCCATAAACTGACTAAGAACTCCCACTGCTTGGGTAATGTCTGGCCTTGTACAAACCATTGCATACATAAGGCTACCAATCGCACTAGCATAAGGTACACTAGTCATGTCCTCCATCTCGGTAGGAGATTTTGGACAATCCTCAATAGATAGCTTCATTCCTTGTGTAACTGGAACAACTAGCTGTTTGCAATTAGTCATACAAAATCTCTCCAGAATAGTCTTGACATACTTGCTCTAATTAAGCCAAAGCTTTTTATTTTTCCTGTCCCTAGTTATTTCCATTCCTAGAATATACCCTGCTGCACCAAGATCTTTCATTTCAAACTTTGCAGACAACTGAGACTTAAGATCAGAAATCATTAGCTTACTATTGCCTATGAACATCATATCATCAACATAGAGTGCAATAATAAGGACATGATCACTTTTAGCTTTGTAATATACAAAATGATCACATTTTGATCTTACAAATCCCAATCACAAAACAAATGTGTCAAAATTTTGGTACCACATTCTAGGAGACTGTTTTAACCCATACAGAGATTTCTTTAACTTGCAAACCAGTCTTTCCTTACCTTTTTCCAGAAAGTGCTCCGGCTGGGACATATAAATTTCTTCTTCAAGACCACCATAAAGAAATGATGTCTTCACATCTATCTATTCAATCTCTAAGTCATATGTTGATGCAAGTGACAAAAGAAATCTAATAGATGTCAGCTTAGCTACAGGAGAAAAAATTTCTCCATAATTAATTCCCTGTACCTAGGAATAACCTTTTGCAACCAACCTTGCTTTATATTTTTCTACACTACCATCCAGACCAATTTTCTTTTTAAACACCCATTTGTAGCCTACAACTTTTTTGCCTTTAGGAAATGGCACCAAACTCCAGGTATCATTCTTTTCTAGTGATGCCATTTGTTCATTCATGGCTTCCAACCAAGAGTTTGAATCATACATTTTAAATGCCTCTTTCACAGTCCTAGGTTCATCAGTGCTAGAAATTAAAGCATAGGCACAAGTAGACTCTATTAGAGAAAACCCATACCTTTCAGGTTGCTTTCTTTCATGAGTTGACCTCCTCACAGGCTGAGGCTGAGGTGGTTCTTCATCTTTTTCAGAACTTTCAGAACTACTTGAGCTCTCCTTAGTATCAAGTACATTTTGATTTTTCAATTCCTCTTTATCTGGTGTTGAAGAAATTTCTGCTACATCCTTTTCATTCTCTGATTTCTTCTTTGACTGCAGATCCACTGTAGAAGGTTTCAACTCACAAAAGATAATGCTTTTGCTGTACAAAACCTTCTCAGTCTTAGGATTCCAAAGCTTGTATCCTTTTATTCCAGCGCTATAGCCAATAAAAATACACTTCATAGCTTTTTTTTCCAAATTAGATCTTTTTTCAAATGGCACATATGCATATGCCTCACAACCAAAGACATGAATATGTCTCAGAGAGGGCTTCTTTCCAGACCATGCTTCCAAAGGCATTTTCTCAACAAGAGTAGAGTTAGGAGAACGATTTACCAAGTAACATGTTGTAGAGACTGCTTCAGCCCAGAACTTCTCCTCCAAGCCAGCATTGCTTAGCATACTTCGTGCTCTTTCCATTACTGTCTTGTTGAACCTTTCAACAACTCCATTTTGTTGTGGAGTACAAGGTGGTCTTATGTCTTTTAATCCCATGATCTGTACAGTACCTTTCGAATTCATCTGAAAAAAACTCACCACCATTGTCATTCCTTAAGCATTTTATTTTCTTACCATTCTAATTTTCAACAAGGTTTTTAAATTCCTTAAACCGACTGAACACTTCTAATTTACTTTTCATAAAATATACAAATGTTCTTCTTGAATAATCATCAATAAATGACACATAGTATCTTGATTTAGACAGAGAAGGAACATTCACTGGACCAAACACATCAAAATGTATATAATCAAGCAAACTAGAAGATTTGTGAGGACTGGAATAAAAAGAAACACGGTGCTGTTTACCATATATGGAATGTTCACAAAATTTGAACTCAAGGTTACAATCTTCAAGCCCTTCTACCAGGTTTTTATTTTTCAAGGTTTTTAAACCTTTTTCACCAATGTGGCCAAGCCTATGATGCCAGAGCATAGTCTTTTCTACTGGAAGTTTAACCTCTATGGCATTTACTCCATCAGGAACATTTTCCTTCATTTCTCCATGAGCAACCTTAAGTGACTTTGTAGAGACATTGTTGCATTAAACAACTAGTGCATCTAGCTTGTATAGAGCACCAATTCGAGCACCCCTAGCCAACACCATAGAGCCTCTAGTCATCTTGCAGCCATTTCCAAAAAATGTGACATGCACTCTGATATCATTCAACTTACTTACAAAAAGTAGATTTCGAGCCAGACCCGGTATATGCATCACATCATTGATTCCCTTCACTCGTCCATCAGGGAATTGAATTCTAACTCTTCCACAACCAAAAATTTCCAAAGATGAATCACTTGCCAAGTACACCTTTCCACCATTGTATTTTTCATACTTTGTGAACCAATCTCTATGAGATGTCATGTGGAAAGATGCTCTAGAATCAATCAGCCAGACATCATCGGATGCCTATGTAGCCAAAGCTGCAATGAAGGCATCTGCATCACTCTGAGAAGAATCATTTCCAGAAGAGTTCTTCTTCTTATTTTTCTCCTCCTTGCAATCCCTTCAGACATGACCAGGTTGCCCACAATTCCAACACTTCACCTTGGACTTCTTGCCAGGAGACTTTGATCTCCCTTCTGATTTCGGTCTGGACTTCTTGTCCTTCTTTCCTTTCTCCTTTGGTCTACCTCTGACAGCCAGAGCCTCCTTTTCCATCTCAGAAGATTTTCTTCTCATTTCTTCTAATAACAGAGAAGCAACAACATCTTCCATTTTGAATGTGGATGTTGTACTCCCTATAGCCATCACCAAATGATCCCAAGAATCAGGCAGAGAACATAGCAACAGTATGCAACAATCTTCATCTTCAATCTTTACACCAACATATGTCAACTGAGCAATCAACATGTTGAAAGCATTTAAGTAGTCAACAATAGACCCTCCTTCCTGCATTCTCAAAGAGTACAACTTCTTCCTTAAGAACAACTTATTCACCAAGGACTTGCCCTGATAAATGGATGCTAGTCTTTTCCACAAGGAAGAGGCAGTCTTTCCTTCATGCACGTTCAGAAGAATAGAGTCTGCCAAATAGAGCCTTATCATCCCCTTAGACTTTCTATCTTCTAGGTCCCAATCCTCTTGCTTCATGCCTTGAGGTATTGTTCTTGACACAACAGTCCAAAGATCTCGATCAACTAACATATCTTCCATTTTGAGTTTCCACAACTCAAAATTGCTTCCATTGAATTTCTCTATTTCCATCCTTCCAGATGTGCTCACCATCTCAATTTGTAATTAAATTATTAGACCTCTACAAAACTCCCACTGGAAAAGGATTGACATAAAAAACCCAACCCACTCACAAGGACAACACAACTGACCAAGCTCTGATACCACTTGTAAGGAAAGTAGAGGTGCGAAAACACTTTCCTAATGTCAAATCCATAGGGAAGAATGCAATGCAGGGCTTTTAATTTTTCAAATTACAATCTAATTAAGACACACATGAAATATTTACAGAAATAGAGCAAATACTCAAAGACAATGAACAACAGATTTACGTGGGAAACCCTTACAGGAAAAAACCCACCACACCAAGCTAAATCTCTTTGAATTACAGTAACAAAATATTCCATACAATTCAGAGATACAGCTCTCTAGTTATCAGTTCTTAGTAGCTTCAATCATTGTTCATCCAGTTACAGAAAATACTCTCTCAACAATTCGATTCACTCCTTGTTCTTTTATCACATTCTGATTTTGTCTTTTGTGCATCCTTATCTGCCAGATCTCCATCGAAGAAAGTTTCCATGCCATTTCAGATTTTTCCCTACAAGCTGTTTAGTTCTAGCATCGCAACATTTACAAAAAACCAATTGTCATCTGATTGAAAACCGCTTCCTCTGATTGGTCCAGAAGGATGCCACATAGGATGATCACATGGTCAATGATGTTCACACTTTGTTGGCATATCGGTGAGACACTAATAGTGTCTCCCTGATGCCACAAAGTATTCGCTATTGAAATCGGTTCCTCAACAGTCAGCAAGAGGTTTCTCATTTGACAGGACTCATTCTGAAAACCATAACTCATATCGAACTCAGAGAGACCATTGGCAAGACATACCAATCTTGCCAAGACCTCATGTTGAAGTCTTTGAGTTATGCTGTCGAGTGATTTCCTTTCGGCATGACAATCGCATTTTAGAGAGACTCATATCGAAGTCAGAAGTCATAGTGATGAGTTATACTATTGGCAAGACATACCAATCTCGCCAAGACTTCCCATCGACCACTGCATGCTACACCGAAGCCTTACTACTATTGGAAAGATGCCAGGGTTTTGGTGAGAATTCATACCAAAAGACAAAGCTTCCACCGAATGTCACATACTGTCGGCAAGACTCATTTCTTTCACCGTGACCTTTCTCTGAGCACCCCACGTCTTACCGAAGACCATCGGCGTGACTTACCCAAGTCACCAAGACTTCTCAATGAAGTCTTTTGTCACTGTGAAGACATACTCCCATCGGCATGACCTAGCTGCATCGCTGAGACATCTCCCTGTGACCTTTATGTTACCCCAATAGCTTTACATCCCAGTTGGTGAGACCTTTCATACTCGCGGAGACATCTTATCAAAACCCTTGTTTCACTAATAGAGCCAGATACTGTCGGTGAGACCACATACCAACAATAGACCCTTCGGCCAAGTCTCCCCGACACCCGATAAGAACACACTATCGCCTGAAGGTTTCCATTCGCCAAAAGGTCACAACGAACACACAAGGTCATAGTGATAGACTTGTCGACAAGACATCAACCTTGTCACAGTGATATGAACATTTCAAGAGATTCATAATAGTTAGTTGGCCAGACATCCATGATGTCACACCAACTTTGCCTTTCAGAAGTTCCATGTCAGTAAGGATTGAGGCACATATTCCAACACATGCTACCTTCCAGTATTTCCCTAGTATGGATAATTATTTTCAAAATCTTTATATATTGTTCTATAGGGTACATCCATCTCATTCTTACTGGGCCAGAATGCTCTACTTCATATTCTAGATGTATCAAAAGATGTATAGAAATGTCAAAGATTGTTGGTGGAAATTCTCGTTCTAATAGACAAAGGACTTCAATAACCTCCTCCCTCAAACTACCAAAGTTTGAAGGATCTAATACATGTAAACTCATTCTCTTTAATACTAGGCCCAACCTTATAATTGCCAATCTTGGCCCCTTTTCCAAACTTGATATATTTACCACAATATGTAAAATATTCTCGATTATGACATGATAGTCATGGGTCTTGAGCCCTATTAAGCTATTAATGTCAATTTGGATTCTAATACTACTACTTACATATCTAGTGGGAAAGCAAGTCCGAGACATCAACTATAAAATTGTGCATGTTGTTTCTTTGTCTAGACATAAGGAGCACTGGGTTTTCTATATTTTTCATCATCATATTTTTCAACCCAAAGATTTCAATGAATATTTAGTTGTTGAAAGTCTTCACGTGATGAAATAGTATCAAAAGCACCAACAAGAGTTGCTATAATAGCATAGGCTATATTTTTCTCAGTATGCATAAAGTCATCTGTATATCTAATGGCTATATCCTTAAAGTATGGAAACTTATAGAATATGCACAACTGTTTTACACCTCTTTCATTACATGGATTATATCTACTACCAGCAATCCCATCATTTTTAATTATAAATGACATTCTTTTTCTTCCATTCTCAATAATGTAATCACCCATAATTAGCAATGGTGCTTCATGATTCTCTTCTTGACCATTGAAACATGTTTTTTGTTGATGATATGGATGATCCATTGTAAGGTAAGAACAAAATCCACAATAAATACACTTACACAAACTTCTTGAGTGCCTCACAAAATCCTTAAAGTTACAAGTAGGACATCCATGGTATCCATGAATAGTGACACCAAACAATGTGCCATATGTAGGAAGATCATGAATCGTAAACAATAAGGAGGCTCTTAAAGTGAATTTGATTGAATGACCATCCCTTAAAGATTGGATTGCTTCAATTCCTTTCCACAATTCCATTAGCTCATCAAATAATGGCTCTATATAAGCATCGATTGTATCTGAAGTCACACTTTTCTTTCCTGGTATAATCATTATAGTATTAAGAAAAATGGCTTAGTTGCTCACCATGGAGGCAAGTTATAATTTATTAAAAACACTGGCCAAGTTGGCCATTTAGTACTTTGATGTAATAATGGGTTTACCCCATCTAGAGCCAAACCCAACCTTATATTACAAGGATCTTGAGAAAAATAGGCCATCTGTTATCAAATTCCATCCACATCCTAGAATTAGGCACTTGTCATTGTTTTCCATTGGTGCTCTTATTTTGGGCATGCCATTGCATAATTTCAACAATGTCTCTGCACCTATACATTAAAAGTAACTATGAGATTACTAGGAAGTGGTGAAGAACCTTTCTAGAAACCACAACTGATTTCAACCCTTGTCTATATTTCACTTCATGACATTTCAGACATTCACTCTCATTTGCAAGATTATTGCAAAATAATACACAACCATTCACACATGTGTGGATGTTTTCATACCCTAAGCCTACCTTAGTGATTTTATTTCTACATTGACTTTGTTTTGTTGTCAATGTAGAGTTAGTGGGTAACAACGTTCACTTAATAATTCCAATAATTGATCTACAATCTCATTTGTCCAACCAAGCACCATTTGCAATTTAAGAATTTTAAGGGTTGTCAAATAACTTAACTTGCAATTAACATACATAAGCCACTTCATCTATGTTTGTTACCTCTTCATCTCTCACATTATGTAGTTCTATCATATCTTCATAATAATTGTAATCCCAAGGGCTTATACCACTATGCCCATATCTTATCATATACCGATAAATCACATTTCTTTTTTTCACCTTTCCACCAAGATAATCATTACATGGACATAGATATTTGTCCATGTCCCTCTTATCAACTACTCTCTCATCATATGCATGGTATTGATCCATATTCAACCTTTGAAATTGATCTATCTATAATGTTCTACATTCCAATATTAATTGAGTTTCCTATTTTAAGAAAAAATAAGAAATTTGAAAAAATTAACTTACTTAGGATCTTATACATGTAAATTCATTCTCTTCAGCACTTACCCAAAATTTAGAGCACTTCACAAAATTAGGATACAAATCACTCTACAAAATTAGAATTAGAGCATTGTACAAGATAGATAGCACTCTATAGAAATTCAAATTCAAGAAATATAGTTGGGTATCACTTTATATAATCAAATATTCTACGTCTACATAAATCTTTGTGGTCACTTTTGTGCATTTTTTACTTGTAGGATTCTTAGCTATCAATGGCTAATTGGCAAGAAACATAGCAACTATTTTTACCTCATTTTGTTTCCCATGTGCAAGAGGAAGAAATTAAAAGTATATGTTGTAAACTATCTATCATTGGCACCTCGCCATTTATATTTGTAATATAAAAAATATCTGTTGTAGTTAATAAGAATAATAATGGTCAAATTGTAATACACAAAGATAAGGAAATTTTGGGGTGTTTGTATACTATTTGTTTGCATTTATAGGAGCATGTTGTAATTTTGAAAATCTTGTTGATCATGTAGACTTATTTTTAGTTTACATGCCATCTACAATGTGCATAAAAGGAGTCCGTGATGACTGGAAATAAGCAAATGTTATTTTTATCCATGTTTTATTGAGGGCCTTCCTCGTCTAGATGAAAATTAAAGAAATTATTTAGCAATGGAACATGGAATTAATGCTTGTTCTATTGATGAACCAAAAGCATTTAAACATATGAAAATCTTGTCAATGTTAATGAATACACAAACACTAACAAATAGGCTAATGAATTCTTTGTTGTAACTTTGAGAAATATTTACTAGCATAAATTATTAACATGTTGAGATAAGATGACTTGTTCTAACAATTGATATACTCCCATTTGTGGCCATATAGTATCAATTAAAATAGCTTGGTCACCACATTGATTTGATGGGTGAGCATAACTTTCAATTATGCCATATGAGACCATCTTCTAGGATTCCATGCAATTAATAGATTAGGCTTGCACACAATGTTACTCAAGCATTGAGGTCTAGGCTAGGGACATAAGCCTGTGGTTTAATTGAAAAGTGATCAAAGGAATTGAAATTTGGATGCATGTTACAAGTTCAATTCTCATATGCTCCAAAATGCATAGAGGAAACTAGTGATTTTTTTTTTACTAGAATTAGAATTTTCTATATGGTTCTAGTACTTAGTTTCCTATGTAACTATTGTGAGTTACAGCAACCAATAAAAACTAATTATGATGTACATGCACTAACCATGTCATGAAGACTTAGTGAAAAGGATCTTTAGGGATTAGGTTGGTGAATTGGTTACAAAATTAGAAATTAATACATACCCATGCATGATAACATGGAACATAAATAGACAACTTCAAGATATGGTCACTACATTGTATTGATTATACAATGAATAAAATCATCCAATTCTTTCACAATCTCAAGAACTCCCAATTGTAACATGGTAGTCAATGTCTTATGACAAGATACCCTCCTATTTATGTTTAACTCATCTCTTGTAATATACCGATTTTGTTCTCCTAGCTAGATACAGTTACCAATCATAAAGCTATAGATTTTGTGTTTAATGTAATGAGGGTTTCAAATTACTTCTGAATTCGCTGCAAAGGGTGTCGATGCAAATTTGACTTAGTTGCAAAGGGCCTTATCCACTTCAAATTTGTTGCACCAAACTTCGAATTCCTTGCCCGCTTTTTTAGAAGTCTCCAGGTCCTCTCCAAACAAGCTTTATCACCAATGCTTGAGTAACTGCTATTCTTATATGCTAAAACCCAAAACGCCTCATTCCATAAAATTGGCACACAAACCTTCTTTGGTCAACTCTAGCTCTATTAATAATTAAAAAACCCTCCTTTTGTTTGTAGAGGTGCATTGCACAAATAGTGCTAACTGTACTCCCGAATGTACCCCATCAAATTACCTCTATCAAATTATGCACTCAATTTCCACCAAAAATTTCCCAATTCACTATTAACCCTACGCGCGATGCAACCCACTCCCACCAATAATTTCCCAATTCAAAATATTTTTTTAATTACCCACTTTAATATCATGTTTTCTAATTTTTATTTGTGTGACTAATTATTTAGTTGTGTTTTTTAATCGATGATCAAATTAGTCATTTATTTAGTCATTTATAGCTGTGTTGCAAAAAATTAGTATAATTTATTCATTTTTAGTTGTGACTAAAATTTTTAGTTGTCATGACTAAATTTTTTAGTCACATAGTCATTTATTTTCCAAATTCTACTAGTGGTGTCTAAAACTGGAATCTAATTTATTTGTTTTAGGTCCCTAGTTTGTAGCTTCTTCCTTCTAGATCCCATAGTCGGATATTCATATGTTAATGACATAATTGAGTTTTTGGATCTTGTTAAGTTGTAGGATTTTAATGCATGGATGAGTGAATTATATTCAAATATTCCTTCAATCCTCTTCATATCTATACCTACACATTCAAAAGGAGAGGAAGGGTTGTGCTATATAGGGGTTTACCTTACTCAAACCCCATTTTGGTGATTCCACCTTCACAATGGAAAAATTGATGAAATAAAGCTTATCCTTTTGAGGGATAGAGGCTAGATGATAAATGAATGATGAATCAATAATGGATTGCAACTCACCACTCAAATTTGATTTCCTTGAAGGAATGAAGTCATGCACATATTTTGAAGGCTTTATTGCAATTTGTCTTGGATTGCTTTGAATACCTACATGTTTTAGTCCTCACAAACAAAATGTATGCATAAACATGAATAAACTCACATAAAACTTGACATGATGCTTTGATGATGAATTGTTGCAATAAATTTATAAATTCTTCTCTTGACTACTCTTGACTTGATCTTGAAATATAAAAGTTTCTCTTCACAATTGTTCAATCTTTATTATTTTTTAAAATTATGAAAATAATATGTATTTATAGGAAATTTTTTGCAAGTATGAAGGTGTTGTCATTGATGTCAATAGGAAGTCTATTGAATGGTGTTTCCATTGATGTCAACTATGGGATGGAGGTGTTGAGGATATTGAGAAAATTGTCGAAAAGAGGAAAATAAGTTGTGAATGTGTAGTTGATACCTTGAGGAGATGTTGTGAGCACATGGAGCTATTGTTTTGTTGTAGAGTCTAAAGATGAGTTGAAATGAAGTAATGAGTTGAGATGATATCTTTGATACTTGGTTTCCAAGTGCTTTTGAGAAAATTTAATAAATAGAGTAAACTGTGTTGTGAAAATGTTCATAATGTGCTCCAATACTGTGCTCCATGTTCTTTCTGTGTTGATGCTATGCTTGTGCAGATATTATAGGTTATTCAAGATTGATAGAGGTTGCTATATTTAGAATTTGGGTTTCTAGATTGTTTTATAGTGCAATATATTTTCACCAGTGTGTGAACTAGTTGTTTAGTGATGTTTTATGTGGTCTAGGAGAAATGTATTTGCTTCATGTTTCTTCGTTGTTTGTCTTCAGGTTGCGGAAGTTTGGGAAGTTGCTTATAATGTATTTATCTTTTTGTATTCAAGATTTTACTTGATGTGGTGCAGTAAAGTGTGAGTTTCATTTATGAGTATGCAATTAAGGCTTATTAGTTGTCCCAAGTTAAAGTAATTGTTGATGTGAGCTTGGATGAATTATTTGATGAATCTTAAGTAGTTTGTGGACTATTATGGATTGATTTCAAGTGAATTATTATGAACTTTTGAGTTAATTCAAGGAAGCGTGTACTTAATGTTTATGGTGTTTTACACAAGTGTCGGTTGACCTTGTGTTTAACACTACATGCGAGGCTTGTGGAAGCGTGCTAAAGTGTGTTGGGATCTATTTGGGTCCTAATTAAGGATTTTTGTAGGTCACCTTTCATTCCTATCCATCGTGGGAATATTTAAGTTACAACTTATTTTGAGTTTGAATATATAACAGCTAGTGGCCGAAATTGGAGTAAGTTTTTGAGGTAGAGCTTGATATAAATATGTATGGTGTTGATGAAAAGAGTGTGTGGAAATAGTAAGAAGAAATATAGATTCAAGATTGTTGTAGTACCCCTCCAGTTGCTACTATGTGTATTAGTTTTCTTGTGTTCTTTTGATAGTCGTTTGCTATTTTGGATACTATATTGTATTGCTTCTAGTTACGAAACTGATGTTATGTTAGTTGTTAAACTCTATTGATGATTCATTGAATATTGAGATTATTTGGTTAATTTCATATGAAGACGTTATGATAGACGCGTGTGTGTTAAGGATATGCTATTTTTGAGTTTTAATGTGTTTATCAAGGTGTGATTGATGTTTATGATATAATGACGCTTGTCAGTCCTGGTGAAGAAAACAATGTAGCACTACTCACTTGTGAGTACCTTGTTGCACTGCGATTCTTCTTCACGGTGTGTTTTCTGATATATGATAATATGTTTAAAAATGGTGTTTTTATGCAGTTACAAGTACCGGGTATCAGCTCCACCTGCTTATCGGGCCTGAGCGTACCCTAATCCAATAAAATCATGATGATTCAGAGATAGCGTCAGGTCCTAGTTTAACCATCATTCTTCATTGAACGAGTATACAATTGTCGCCCATTGTCGTTTGTTATTTTGTCTTGTCGTGTCGATTTTGTTTGTGTTATTTTATTTGGAGATTAATTATTGTTTAATTTAGTTAAATGGATTATTTGTTTAAATATTTAATTAAATGTTTATTAGTAAGGTTTGTTTTATTAAAATAAATAAAACAAGTAATTATTTAAAGGTGAATTTTAATTTTGTGGAAGGGTAATTATTTAATTATAATTGTTGAATTAATTGTGCAAACTGAATTCTTGTGAAAAGTTAATATTTTAAAAGAGTTTATTTTCAAAAGTTAAAATATCTGAAAATATGAATTGAGGGAAAATATCTTAGATCTTTAAAGATTATAATTGCATGAGAAATTTTAGGAATGCATGATTACAATAAGTTAAGTTATAACTTGAGATAATTAATTGCATGAATAAGCCTTTAGGGATTCACATTTCATTCACGACAATAGTAGGAAGAATTTTCATGGTAGGAGTTTGCACGATAATATTTTGGAAAAGGTTTCTTTATAGCATAAGTCTCAAAAAATTTGTGATAAGGATATTTGGTGGTTTGATTATGAATTGGGCCAAAGGATCGTAATAATCAAAGTTGCAGCTACAAATTTTGGGAAAAGCTTTTGAAACTACTCTGCTACTCAACTAATCAGGTTTCTTTGTGATTCATTTTTGCTTGTATTCGTTTGAATTATGATTGCAGAAAAAGTTGTATTCTTATTTGTTTAATTGTTTCTTCAAAATTTGTGTCTGCCTTGCATTAATATCTTTCTTCACAATTTGAGAGTTACTTTTGATGAATGGGCAATCTCTTTATATAAATTAGGTTTCAGAATTTCTAGTTTTCCCATTCGAAGGTGGATGCAGATTTACTTCCCTATTCCTCTTTCTTCCTTGTTGCATGCGCAACTCTCATTTGCTAACTACACAACGACATGCACCCTGCACATAAACAAGATTATAATATGAGAATAATTTTCTGAATGTTTATTGATTTCAATGAAATGAGAGCTTCAGTATTATGCGTATTCAATATAATATTTCCTTGCTTGTAGGATCTGCGCACCACTGAAGAAATACATATTCTCTCTTTTATCTATTTGAAACCTTGTTGAAGATGCTAGTGCCGCCCCTGTTTAGATTCACCAATGCTTAGGATCTGGTCTAATCTCTGTGCGCCCTCTAAAATCTAAAGGTACACATAACTTCTTGATTCTGCCAAAAATCTTTTGCATTTGCAGCACTCGAAAGTAAAATATAAAAGATATTTAAATAAGTTTCTTGTATTCCATTGTCAACCTGTAATAGCTGAAGCGATTGAGCATATTAGGAAGTCTACAAGAATAAATAACCTCCAAGATTCCTTTTGCAACCTTTCATAGCTGTCACAATTGAACTTGGAAGGGTGTATAGATTTAAATAATCACCCTAATTCTATATGCATCTATTACAGCTGCAATGACTTGAAATAAGGTGTAGATGTTTTGATAGGAATCCTGATTCACTGGCTATTGTCTTAGATCGATTGAAGGATTTAATCTTATGTGTCACTTGGGTAATGTGTTTGGATCCTTGAATCTAAAGGAAATTACTCTTGACTTGTGTGTTGTTGGGGAATAACAATGTCAGTTTGTAGTGGGTACCAATCTAACACATGGAACACCGAAATTATCCTTTAAGAAATTCCTCCACTATGTTGGCTTGAAACACTCTTGGTGGCGGCTGCATGAGATGGAACTATGATGCCATAAAAACCTGCAGTCTTCCCTAATTCCATTTGTTGCACTTAAAATTTGAGTAATTATTGAGATTTTAAATAATTCCTCTGATTCCGTAGTCATCCTGTTTCAACTGTAACACATAGGTATAATAGGAAGTTTAAAAATATATATGTATATATATGGATCTCCTCATTCTTTAGCAGTTGTGGTATTGAAATTATAATATTATGGTGGTTTATATAGGTCCGTTGATTATCCCATAAGCAACCTGACCTAGCTACAACACTTGAATATGGCAGGGTGTCTAGATTTAAATAACCTCTTGGATTCTGTTGAGCAGCAATAGTTGCACATGATTTAGGCATTGGATTCAATTTTTAGACTGTTTCATTTGGCATCAGTGGTATTCTCCAACCTTCCAATGTTTTATTTTATTCTCCTATACATGCGTGGTAGCCTGAAGTAACTGGTAGAAATGGTATTTCTCTGTATTGCAAACTGCAAACTAAGTGAGAATTCACTGAGATTTAATCTAAACTACCAGTGTAAAGCATCGCCCTTGCTCTAGTTTAGTTAGTCTGCCAGTCAAGCCAATCAAGTTAGATTTTAACTTTCTGCATGTATTACCTGAGACTTAAAAAAAATTATAACCTTCCTCTTTAAAATTTTGTTGAATCATATATGAAAACCGGAGGTACATTTCCTTAATCACTAAACTACAATCAAATCATGCAAATTCATTGACTATGTTTCTAGTAGTCTTTGTACAATTGAAACTTCAATTTGTGAGTTTCATTCGATGCAACATATATTTTGGTTGAATAATCATGGCATCAAAATTCTGAGGTAGTGTCTGTTAAGAGATAGTGCTGATAGGATCCTAAACAAGATATTTACTTATGTTCTCTAGAGTTAATTCTATTATGAAACCAGTTTGCACAAATTATATGTATATTAATTTTTAGTTAACATAAGTTATCAATTGGTAGACACATAATTTATAAGTTTGTACTATGAGTTTTAAATTAGATGAATTTACACGCTCACTATTAGTACTCCACATTCCTTGTAGTATGCTAATATTTAACGTGGGCCTGTAGATATTGTAATTATATTTTGTAGGTGTGATTTATGATAAGTGTATTTTCCTGTAATTCTTTAATAAAATGTTGAAAAATCATTTAGATATTGTTGATTCTTGAATTTTGGAATTGAAAGTTTGATCGGTACTTATGGGATTAAATAGAAAATGTATAGAACTTATGTTATTCTTGTTTAAAATAATTATAGAAACATTTTGTTTTAAATAAGACATTTATTAATGTCAATGTGTTATCTATTTAACTTTTTGTCTATGAAGTTTTGATGATAGTGGATGATGAACACCAATTAATTGTTATTAGTCTCTGAGCAAACTTTCAAGTTGTGAGTTCTTTTACTTCCTAAGGCTAGAGGGTTGATTTGAGATATGAGCTTTTAATGTTTTTTCATGGCTATTTTTCTTTTACCTTGATCTATATTTGGGACTTAGCCATGCATGAGTTATTTGTCACCTTAGAGGTGTTTGAATTGTTCAATGATTGGGCCACGAATGAAATATGTTCTATTACAGTTTGTTCATATGTGTGATGGATAAATTTTGACTTGATATGTGTTATGTTATTGTGAAAGGAAGAGTGGCTTTTGTTAGGGGTGGGAACCTAAGGTGGTGGCTAGGGTAACCTATTGAAGGTTATTAATTCAGTGAAAATATTAATAATTGTACTTGGGATTCATTAATTAAATTCAGATAAATAAATGCCTCACCTAGTGCCTTAATGCTCATTTAGATTAAGGGTAGGTTGAGAAGGTCTGGAATGGCATAGTCATTTACCTTGTCTTCCTGAAAGGTAATTCGACTCCACATGAGTTTGTCTAGGGGCTGAGAATTGGTAGAGACTGCCAGGGTAACTCTGGAAGAGGGCCGGTAGTCTAGGAAGATTCACTAGAGTAACTTAGAACAACTATGTGATGACACTCTGTCGTGAAGCACGATTGTAGTCCCTTTTGTGTAGAGTTAACTATTATATTGTGGTCATCTATGGTAGCATAAGTTGTAAATGCCACAGTTTGATACACTCATGTCAATATGTGTAGTCAGTCATGTAATGTAATGTATGTTCTTGGTTGTTTGTTTGATTGACTTCTGGACCTGACATTATCTCCTAGCATGGAGGGAGTGGACCTTCGGGTTCCACATGGTTGGGTGGAAACCATGCTACACCTTCATTGTATACTCTTACAGATGACATTATACTTGTAGCTGGTTCTTATTACTTCGATGATCGTGACAATGGACGCTGAACGTGTTTGAATGTGGATATTTGATATGAGGAGATCATTACCCTATTGTATATTTATCTCATGTTTATGAGTGTACTCTTTGTACCATCATTATGATGTATTGAGATTTATGATAATCTCACTAGATGTAAACAAAATATATAAATGTCTTGAACTGTATAAGTTTTGAAAACTAGATCATTCATGAATGTGATTTGTACTTGTGTTTATGACTTTCATATTATGGTGTGATGTTCTTTATAATAATGTTTAAGTAACGTCGTCTTGGAATCCTTAAGACATTTGTTTAATCGAATGAATTTAAAAAAAATTATTTGGATAATTCACTACTTAATGCATTATTTTAATGGATTCCTTGGCAGGGCATTACAATTGTTGCAAGTGATGTGTATGATGCAAAATTTAGCAAAGTAGTGTGAACTTCAAGTTAGGGTTCTTGAAGGTAGTGAGCTAAAGGATTCAAATTTCTTTCATATGAGACTAAAAAGTACGTGAGAAATTGTGGTGGACTCCTTGTTGCATTAAGAAGTGTTTTCTTTGTGTAACATTCTTCTTTTATCTTCTTGTTTTCTTTCTGTGGTAGTGAGCCCTAGTTGTGAGCCTTTTTGGATAGTGTATCATATTCTGGCAGTGAGCGCCTTTGTACTAGTTTTTCTATTACTTATATTGTGAGCTAATCCTCACCATTTTTTTTCCCTCATTGGGTTTTCCATGTAAATTTGGTGTTCTAATGTGTATGGTGTTGTGATTTTAGTTTCTATTATATGCATTTCATGTTTAATCAATTCAAAAAAATAAGGGTTTAATGAATGCTTGTGGATTTGTTTACTGTTGAGGGTTTTGAAGGTTTAATTTGTTACAATTGATTCACCTCCCCTCTTAGTTGTCTTGTTCATTTCAAAAATTGGTATTAGAGCAAGGTTCCTTGAAGAAGAGCTTAACCGTTTGAGGTAGATCCAAGATGGTGAACAAGATTCCTTTAGAATATCCTAGATTCGATGACTCAAATTATGCATTCTAGAAGACAAAAATGGAAGGATATTTGTGTGCTCAGGAATAAATCAAGGCACATGAGATCAATGTTAGAGCAAGGTACATTATTGCATGAGTATTCTTTCAAATATTGAATTAGTTAAAGTTATGAGTTTGAAGATTGCTAAAGAAGTTTGGGATAAGTTAGAAAGCATTTATGAAGGAGATATGAAGGTCAAACAATCAAAGTTGTAGAACTTGAAGGTGCAGTTTGAAATTATGTATATGTTTGAAGATGAAAAAATAAAAGGCTACACATAGAGAGTTGATGAATTGGTAAGTAACATTAGGCCTTGGTGCAACAGTTAAAGAATCTAAAGTGGTGAAGAAGGTTATCAAATTTCTTCCAAATTTTTATAGTGAAAAGGTATCTGCTATTGAGGAAATAGTTGATTTTGGTAAATATTCTAGAGATCAATTGATTGGTACTCTGAATGCATTTGAAATGAGAAAACTAAAGAAAAGTACAAAAGTAGATACTACTTTCAAGGCTGATAAATTAGAGAAGGTTGAAGATTCAAGTGATGAAGATCTTGATGATTTGGAAGCTAATTTTGTGAGGAAGATGAAAAAGGGCATCAGTAAGTATCAAGGTAAATTACCTTTCAAATGTTTTAGCTATGGTGGTATAGGTCATTATGCTTCTAGATGTCCAAAAAGAGATTTAGACAATAAGAACAAGAAAAATAAAGGAAAGATGATTTAGAAGGCTTACTATGTGAAAGAAAATGTTGATATTTCTGATGAAGAATCTGATAATATGGAGATTTTGATGATAATTGGCTATAAAAGAAGACTTTGGTTCTACTAACTCTGAAAGTTATGTGAAGGAAAGTGTTCCGAGGATGAAGGATAAGGTTGAAGGTACTATGGTATCTTCTTTTCATATCAAAGAAGATAAGAATTACTGGGTTGTTGACAATGGCTACTCTAATCATATGATCAAAGACAAAAGTAAGTTTGTTAAACTTGAAAAGTATGATGGAGGATTTGTTAAGCTTGGAGATGATTCAGGAGCTAAGATTTGTGGAATAGGTTCCATTAGTTTTGATGACTAGCATAGTACTGGCAAGGTCTACTATGTTAAGGGATTAAGAGATAATCTCTTGAGTGTCGGAAAAATGTGTATCAAGGGGTATAATCTTGTGTTTAACGATGAAGCATGTGAGATTCAGAAAGGGCCCAAAACTATGATTGTTGCTAGTAAGAGAATAGATGGAAAGATATATTAGCTTAAGGATGAAGCATGCGAGATTTAGAAAGGGCCCAAAACTATCATTGTTGCTAGTAAGAGAATAGATGGAAAGATATATTAGCTTAAGGATGAAGCATGTGAGATTTGGAAAGGGCCAAGAACTATGATTGTTGCTAGTAAGAGAACAGATGGAAACATATATTAGCTTAAGGGTGTTGATGGTTGTTGCTTTATGTCACAAATTAATGATAGTTGGTTATGACACTAAAGGATGTGTCACATGAATTTTGATAATTTGGCAAGAGTTATTTTAGTTCATGATGTGATATATTTACCTAGAATCACTAAACCTATCAATATTATTTGTGAGAGTTATCAATTTGGAAAACAAACAAGGAGTAACTTTAAGGGAAAGGAACAATCTGCTATCAGATTTCTAAAATTAGTGCATATAGATCTTTGTGGTCTTACAAGGGTGAGAAGTCTACAAGGTGATAGGTACTTTATGCTTTTGATTGATGATTATTCTAGAATGACATGGGTTACTTTTCATAGAGAGAAATTTTATGCATTAGATAAATTAAAGGAACTTAAAGCAATGGTTGAGAATGAAATGGATTTGAAAATAAAATTCTTGAGGTCTGACAGAGGTGGTGAATTCACCTCCAATGAGTTTAACATGTTTTGTGAAGTTCATGGAATAGACATTTGTCTACCCTTAGAACTCCTCAGTAGAATGGAGTTGTTGAAAGGAAAAATAGAACTATTCAAGAAGTTGCAAGGACTATTATGAAAGAGGAAAATATACTAGATGTCTACTAGAGAGAATATATTCATACTACTATTTACATACTTAACAGATTTCAAGCTAAAGCTAACAACATAAAGACTCCTTATGATCTATGGTATGGAAGGATTCCTATTGTGAAGTACTATAGAGTGTTTGGAAGAAAATGTTATATCAAAAGAGAAGAAGAATACTTAGGAAAGTTTGATGCAAGGTTTTATGAAGGTATCTTCCTTGGATATTCTATTAGAAGAAAATATTACAAATGTTACAACAAAAGGTTGAGATAGATAATCAAAAGTGCAAATGTTAAAGTTGATGAAAATATGCAAAAATCCATTGCAGTAGATGGATATGTGTCAGATGAACTTGATTGCAGAGAAGTAGGAGAAATAGTTGATGAATAAGAAGTGTAGAATGAAGAGGAAGAAGCTCCGGAGAAGACCCCTAAAACCCCTAAGTATGTGCAAAATAATCATTCTAAAGACCATATCATTGGAGATAAGAGGAAAGGTGTATTGATAAGAAGCAAAACTGCTGAAGTTGAGGTATTTTTTTGCTTGCTTTCTAAAAATAAACCTAAAACAGTGAATGAAGCATGTAAGGATGAGCATTGGATGAAGGCAATGGAAGAAGAACTTATGCAGATAGAGAAAAATCAGACTTGGGAATTGGTCCCTAGAAAATAAAATAAAAAAATAATTGGAACTAAGTGGGTATTTAGGAACAAGTTGGATGAGAATGGAGTAGTGAGAAACAAAGAAAGATTTGTGTGTAAGGGTTACTCACAAGTTGAAGGTATAGATTTTGAGGTTACTTTTACTCCTGTGGCTAGAATAGAAGGTATCAGAATGTTTATGACATTTCTAGCACATAAATATTTAAAGGTCTATCAAATGGATGTGAAGTTTTCTTTTCTGAATGGAGAATTGGAAGAAGAGGTTTACATGGAACAATAGAAAGGTTTTCAGTTGTTAGATCAACTAGACATGGTATGTAAGTTGAATAACGCACTATATGGTTTGAAGCAAGCTCCCAAAGTTTGCTATGCAAGATTGGACATGTACTTGATACAACATGGATTTAGTAAGGGCTCTGTAGATAGTAACCTTTTCTTTAAAATTGAGGAAGACATAATCTTGATAGTTATATATGTGGATGATATTATCTTTGGTGGAAATGAGGCTATGTGTAATAAATTTACTAAAGAAATGCATAAAGAATTTGAGATGTCAATGTTTTGGGAGATGAATTTCTTTCTTGGGCTACAGATCAATCAAACAAATAAATAGATCTTCATTTCACAGTCTAAGTATGTCAAAGGGATGTTGAAGAAGATTGGAATGGTTGACTCCAAAAAAATATGTACTCCTATGGTGACTGGTTGTAAATTGAGCAACGAAGTTGATTCACCTAAGGCTAATCATAGAAAGTATAGATCTATGATTGGTCGAATATTTTATTTGGTTGCTACTAGACTAGATATCATGCATGCAATTTGTCTCGTGGATTGATTTCAAGATCCTAAAGAAACAAATGTTATAGAAGTGAAGAGAATATTCAAATATTTAAGAGGCACACTAAATTATGGCTTGTGGTATCCTAAGGATATTGATTTCACATTAAATTCTTATACAGATATGGATTGGGCTGGTTGTGTTGATGATATGAAACATACAAGTGGTGGTGCATTCTTTCTTGGATCTAGATTGGTGTCATGGCTGAGTAAGAAATGAGATTCAATTTCTTTATTCACTATAGAGGCTAAATATATTGTAGCAGCATCATGTTGTACATAGGTATTATGGATGAGACAAACACTGAAGGATATCAGAGTTGAATTTGATGAACCTTTATCTATCTTATGTGATAATACAAGTGTAGTAAGCATTTCAAAGAATCTAGTGATGTATTCAAGGAAAAATCATATATCTATCAGGTATCACTTTTTGAGAGAGAAGGTTATGGAGAATGAAGTAAAGCTCGAGTATGTTCCTACAAAGGATCAAATTGTTGATATATTTACTAAGGCTCTTCTTAAGGATACTTTTGAGTATCTTCGGGAGAAGTTGGGGGTTATTGCCCCTCCTTTCTTGAACTAGATGCACATAGAGGTGCATCAGTCTAGTGGATCTATGAATCTATCTCTTTTTTGGATTGATGATGGTGGCTACCTCTCAAGGGGAGTAGGTAGTTTCATGTGTTGTCATTGTGTTTTTGAGTTAGTCAGGTGTACTCCTAAGGGGAGTATTCAGTGCAAGAAATTTTGGTTTAGTGTCAAAGAGGGATATCAATGAAAAACATTTTATCCTTTTCCATTGATGTCAAATGGGGAGAGAGAATCATGCATAAAAGAGCTTATCTACTCAAGGAAAGAGAATCATGTGAAAAAGAGAGGTTTCAAGAATGTTGTGTAGGCTATCTAATCTGACAAAAAGGGGAGAGAGTATTCAAAGTTGATGTGTGGTCTTTGGTGGATTTTCACATTTTGTGTTGCCATCAACATGACAAAGGGGGAGATTATTGCAACTATGAAGGTGTTGTCATTGATGTCAATAGGAAGTCTACTGACTGGTGTTGTCATTGATGTGAAATATGGGATGAAGGTGTTGAGGATATTGATAAAATTGTGGAAAAGAGGAAAATAGGTTGTGCATGTGTAGTTGAGACCTTGAGGAAGTGTTGTGAGTACATGGATCTATTCTTTTGTTGCAAAGTCTAAAGATGAGTTGCAATGAAGTAATGAGCTGAGATGATATCTTTGATACTTGGTTTCTAAGTGCTTTTGAGAAAAAATAATAAATAGAGTAAACTATGTTTTGCAAATGTTTATAATGCGCTTTGATATTGTGCTCCACATTCTTTGTGTTGATGCTATTCCTATGTGGATCTTACAAGTTATTCATGATTGAAAGAGGTTGCTATATTTAGATTTTGGGTTTTAGGATCATTGTACAGTGCCAGATATTTTTACCATTCTGTGAGCCAAATGTTTAGTGATATTTTTTATGGTCTAGGAGAAATGCATTTGCTTCACATTTCTCCACTATTTATCTCTAGGTTGTGCATATTTTGGAAGTTGCTTATAATGTATTTATCTTTCCATATTCAAGATTTTACTTGATTTGGTGTAGTATAGTGTGAGTTTCATTTATGAGTATGCAATTAAGGGTTATCAATTATCCTAAGTTGAAGTATTTGATGAATCTTATGTAGTTTTTGGACTATTCTAGATTGATTTCAAGTGAATTATGAACTTTTAGGTTAATTCAAGGAAGTGTGTACTTAATGTTTATGGTGTTTTGTACAAGTTTTGGCCAACCTTGAGTTTAACACTACATGTGAGGCTTGTGGAAGCGTGTTGAAGTGTGTTGGGATCTATTTGGGTCCTAATTAAGGATTTTTGTAGGCCGCCTTTCATTCCTATCCATTGAAGGAATGTTTAGGGTTCGACCTATTTTGAGTTTGAATATATAATGGCTAGTGGTCGACATTGGAGAAAGTTTTTGAGGTAGAACTTGATCTAAACATGTATCGTGTTGATGCAAAAAGCGTGTGGAAAGAGTAAGAAATGATATAGATGCAAGATTGTTGCAAGTGATGTGTATGATGTGAAACTGAGTAGAGTAATGCAAATTTCATGTTAGGGTTCTTGAAGGTAGTGAGATGAAGGCATCCGATATGTTTCATGTGAGACTAAAAAAGTGTGTGAGCAATTGTGGTGGAATCCTTGTTGCATTGATAAGTTTTTTTCTTTATGTAACATTCTTCTTCTATCTTCTTTTTTTCTTTCTATGGCAATGAGCCTTGGATGTGAGCCTTTTTGGACAATGTGTTCTATTCTAGTAGTGATCCCCTTTATACTAGTTTTTCTATTAATTATATTGTGAGCTAATCCTCATTGTGGTTTTAATCAATTCAACAGAATAATGGTTTAATGAATGCTTGTGGATTTGTTTATTGTTGAGGGATTTGAAGGTTTACTTTGCTACAAATGATTCACCCCCCCTTTGTTTTCTTTTTCATTTCAACAAAATTGCTCTAAATTCTCAAAAATTAAATCTTGATGGTCAACAATCAAAATTCAAATTTAAAATATTAAATTACTACCACCAACACTTTGAGTTTTGGGGTCACATTAAGGGGACTAGGGTAGACAAATTCCTTATTCTAGATCCCTCAACTTTTGGGATCCAAAGTGCTAGGAGCCAAATATTAAGTTTGTACTTGGATCTTACACATTTGATTTCTTGATGAATATTAAAAAGGGTCATAGGATGCATGATTTAGGAAATTAGGTGTACAATTAGGTCCAATCACTAAGGGGGAATAAATACATAGTGTGAAATTGTCAAGGGTGACAATTTACAATGCTACAAGTAGTAAGCTACTAAATTTTGGGCTTGAAACTTGCTTAGAAGAAAATAAAAATAATAACAGACAATTTAAATATATAAAAAAAAATTAAAATTATCTTTATACCTATATGTTGCATGAAGTGAAGCTTCTAGGGCTCTAATTCCATATTGAAAGCTTAATATTCTCTAGAACTCTTGTATCTATTGTAAGATATTTAGCTACACACACACATACATATTCAATAAATTGATGAAACTAAAATAACATAACATAGATTTAGAACATGGGGAGCATGAATACCATGTTATATTTAAATAATATATCTTGTAATTCACTATAATTATGATAACTATCTTTGGCATAGAGGAACTCCATCTCGCTCTCACACACACTCAAAATCTTGAAGATCAGATTGCAATAAAATGAGAATAATTTTTATTCAATCAAATTTACAAAACAATATAATAATATATTGGCCAACCATGGACTATCTCAACATGCACACAATCTACTCTCACTCTCACAAGGGTACTCAAATTCTATCATCCTCAATGTTATTTCTCCTTCTACAATTTGATGCATATTAAAATGCTATATCTTTCTTGCTATGCACTCTTCTTCTTTCTTACACTTATTATTGTTTTGATCTTCAATTTACTATATAAAATTCAGTCTTGGGAAACTTCTCATGTTCTAATTTCACTCCCATCATGTACTATATAAGTTTCCCCTTATTCCTACTCTACGTTCTCTTTTCTTTCTATTGTTCTGAGCCTCTAACAAAGGATTTTCTCTTTACACATCTACCTTTTCACCTTCTTCCTTATTCTCTCTTTTATTGTTGTTTCATCCTCCAAAAGAGGTTTTTTTTTTCTCTTCTAAGCATTGCTCTAGAATTTGTTCACTATTTTCTTTTAATGACACATTTCAGCCTCTAAAGAGGCATTAACATATGGTACACTACCAAGAAGTAATTATTTTTTATATTTAGTGACTGCATAGAGGCCTAAAAGTGGTCATCTAACCACCACACCCTCCCTACTCATTAAATCATTTCAGATTAATTTCTAATAAAGGGATGCCTCTCTTTGATGTGTTGGAATTATATGGTTTATCCCAATTTTCTTTTTTTAAAGAAACCTCTTCAATTTCTACTCTAAACAACCTCAATCTTTTAATTTTTCACTATTTTCAAATATCAATGTCATGTAAACTTCTTCCCTTTGTAATAAAATGGTACTTCATGTATTAATGGAACAATATAAGGAAAATTAAAACTTTGGAATATACCTTATGGAGCTAGATAATCAATTTGGAGAAGAATCTTTACTTTGTGACTTTGTTGCTATGTGCGGGGAGTGAAAAATTGGGTATCGAAAGGTGACATAAGATTTGGCGAGTAAGCTCAAAATGATGTCCCTAGGTCCTCTAAAAAAAATTTCACTCTAGCCCTCTAGAATCTTGAGATTTTCAAGAACGTTTTGAAACTACTGACATTTTTTTAACAAGATTTTGACATTAAAATATCCCAAACTAGGAAAGATATAACTTCAATTAATTTTTCACATTCCATGTAGTACCTCCAAGAATTCACTTGCAAAAGGATTTTACTCAAGTCCTTATTTTCCAGAAATAATTTTTGAAAAATTTCATGGAGCCTTAACATGATATTTTGGTAAAAAATTCAAATTGATAGTCTGATTGCACAACTGAGATCCTTATACTGAGAGATGCGAAACATAATTGAAATAAACCAAAATTGAAAGAATCAAACTAGAATTTTTTCTAGTTGATGTTGATGACTAGTCTCCTCAGAAGCTCTTACATCACACATGTCTAGTAAGAATTATTTTGTGAGTAGGAATTGCAAGATAGAGTTGGGTAATAGAACTACCCTTTTAGGTTGTTAACAACCTACAACAAACTCCATCTCTAATCTAGGTTGGAAAAATTTATTCTTCCACCTCTTTGAGCATTTTGTTGAAACACTTGTCATCCTCCTCCACCAAGTGTGCACCTTCTTCTTCCTTCCTCTCATGGACATGAGTTCTTACAAATGCTACATGTTCTTCTCTCTACTCTCATGGGATTTGACCCTCCATTGACTGGCCACCTCCACCAAATTTCTGTTGTACTATCTTCTACAACATCCACATACAAATTTGTAACAATTAAATGCCAATCTATTACTACAAATTCCTTCTTCATGTCTACTGACTTCTAACTTCTATCCACAATATCCAAATCAAAATTTTCCTCTTCATCAATTTGATGCTTCATTCCCACCAACATATCCTCATTATACTCTTTCTCTATTGCTGCAAGTTCTACCTCATCATCAACTACTGCAATTGATTTTATTGGTTCGACACTTTCATTCTTCTCAAGATTCTTATTTGATCTAAAAATATCCTCCTCATCAGGTTTTTTGTCAAACATAGAACATCCAAAAATCTCTATATTCTCATTCTTCTCCTGATCTCTGCTCCTTTCCTCTTTCACATCTTCTAAAATACATGATTCTATTGCAACTCTTTTCTTCTCCTCATTCTTGAAAATCTTTTCACATTGCAAGGCTTGCAACCTATCCAATCTCACATTCTTATAAGCCATCATCCAAAAAATATTTCTCTTTTGATACTGCCTCATCCATCCCATATCACAGTTTTCTTCCTTACATATATCTTCATCTCATCTATTGCAATCTTTCACCATCACTTCACACTTTACAATCCACATAACACTTTTCTTCACACTTTCCTAGCTCTCAATTACTCAGGAATTCTCTCTACCTACAACAATTCTCTCGAGATATTCACAATCAAAATTCCTCTACCCACAAGTCCTAATGCATACTATACACACTCAAGATCTTCTAGCTCTGATACTAAATGATGCAAAGGAACTCCCTCTCACTCTCACACACAAAATTCTGAAGTTCAAATTGCAATGAAATAATTTTTTTATTCAATAAAATTTTCAAAACAATATATAATATATTGGCCAACCATGGCCTTTCTCAACATGCATACAATCTACTCTCACTCACACATGGGCACTCAAATTTTTTCCTCCTTAATGTTATTTCTACTTCTATAATTTGATGTAGATTAAAAATCTATACCTTCTTTGCTATGAACTCCTTTTCTTTCTTACACTTATTGTTGTTCTAATCTTCAATATGTTGTATAAAACTCAGTCTTGGGTAGCTTCTCATGCTCTAATTTCACTCCCATCATAAACTATAGAACTTTCCCCTTATTCCTACATTGCCTTCTCTTTTCTTTCTATTGTTTTGAGCCTCTAACAAAGGTGTTTCTCTTTACACATTTGTCTTTTTTTCCTTCTTCCCTATTCTTTCTTTTATTGATGTTTCATCCTCCAAAAGAGGTGTTTCATTTTTTTTCTCTTCTAAGTGCTACTCCAAAAATTATTCAACATTTTTTCTAATGAGAAATTTCAACCTCTAAAGAGGCATTTTTAAGTGGTATGCTGCTGAGAAGTGTAGTGTAGATAAATGTATCCCTTTTAAATTTTCACACTTAATTTAGAATTACTGTTAATTTGGACTTAATTGTTCCTTATTTTGGTGTTGTAAAGTGTACCCCTTTACACTTTCACACTTTTTTAGGTCTCCTTTAATTAATTGAGCTTAATTTGTCTTAATTGGCCCCTTAATTGAATTTCCAAGCCTATTTAATTGTATTTTTTGAGGAGGAAACCCAACATTCATTAATGCCTTAACATAGCACTTCTCATTGAGCAATGTGTGTATTGTGGTTAGGGACCTCAGACCCATTCACCCATGAGTGAATGGGTCCTCCCTTATACCTAGGACATAAATTTAAATTATGTTTTTGGCAGTATTTTAATGTTCTCAAATCTATATTCAGATGTTAGCTTGTGATATTTGAATTTCGAGAAATTAAGGTTACATATCTATAAATATAAGGTTATTTCACTATGTTTCACCTAGCAAGTTTATGAGCAAGTTTATGAGATCAAGAGAATTTCAAGAGAAATTCATGGCATTCAAGAGTATATTTATTGTAGCAATCAAGATCCAATTGTCATATCAAAGTCTTATTGCATTATGCATGTTATTGGAGCTAATATGATGATGTATGTTTCATGACCCATTCAAGCATTCAAAGCATTGTTTCAAGTCAAGATCCAAGATCAAGATCCACATCCATTGAAGTCATTTCATGCAAGTTTCAGATTTACATTCCAAGGTTTATTCAAGGGTTTAGTGAGTTGTGAATTCATCATTCCTTTCATACTATTTTGTTTCATTTCAAGGCCTGATTACCAAAATGGGGTTTGACCAAGACAAACCCCCATTCACCAAAGCTAAAAAAAAATCCCTCTTGGTTTGTGGAAGAAATATTGAAGATTTCTTGAAGAGAAAAATTGAAGAACTTGTCAAAGTTGCAAAAATTGTAATAAAAGTTGTCACCTCATAGAAACTCACTTGTGGAATTTATTTCTGGATTTTCAAACCTGAAACCTAGGCAGATTGAAGGATTCAAATTTGTAGCAAAAGCTCTTAAAAGTTGTAGGAAAACCATAACTTAGGACCCATTTTCCGCTAGGAAAATGAGTACCATATTAGCTTCAACAAATTTTGGTGATGGTACACATCATCCTATTTTTAGTTTACTATTTTTAGTTTTTCTCTTCAAAGTGTTGCTTGACTAGGACCCCTGTGCTTGCAAAAAAAGGAAATCTAAAGATTCTGACCTTAATTTGATTCACCTAAGGGTCATTAGTCAATTTGAGGTGGGGATCTCATTTCCTAATTAATTGAGGAAGAATAGGTCCCTAAGTGGTTCATACCCCTATTTTAGTTCCACCTAACATATTTTTCTTTCTTTTCATTTTGGTGAACTCGTGTTTGATCATTGCATGCAATAAATGGTTTTTATTAGCATTATTCTTAATATATCAAATCCAATGTTTACATGTGATGAATGATTACATTTGGTATTTTTAATCTTTCTCCCAAAACCCATGTTTAATCATTTTTGTCAAAATGTTATCTTAGGACACTTTGTGATTTTTTTTTAGATCAATTTTAACTATCCTCCACTAATTCAATTTGCATGAAATAAATTGTGTCTAGTAGCTCTATGTTTAATCTATGCAGATCTCATCTTAAATTTTAGTTTTGAGTTTATTTACTATTTTTGGTGTGTCTCCCAAAAGTGTTGTTCAACCCATATGCACATATAAAGAACATTGCAAGATTATTCAAAGAATTCACTCACCTAAGGGTTGAAAGTGGATTTTAACTTGAGGGATATCATTTCTTCAATGAAATAGAAGAATAGGTAGGTTCATTCATGTCATTTTTCCCTTTCTATATATAGTAAGTTTGGTGAAACATTCCAAATTTAGTATAAAACCCTATGTGTTTGAACCCTACCCAATTTTTTGTTGTTTCATTTTGGTGAACTTGAGATTTTGAACATTCTAATTTATGATTTGGAGAAAATTTAAGCCCTAAACCTAGGTTTTTATTTAATTCATTGCATTTAGGGTTTCAAAATTTTTCTTAAAGTTGCATTGCATTTTAGGTATAAACTTGCATTTTGCATTCATTCTAAATCTAAAAATTCAACAAAAATTGCATAATGTTAGACTAATTTTGCATAGTACTTGCATATTAGTGTATGTTCAATCATTCACATTAAAAAATTAAGTAAAAAAATGACATTTCAAAAAGTGTCATAGAGTTCATCATTTGTCATTAATTTTACTTGCATTAGATCATCAAATTATGGAAAATTATGTTACAAAAATACTAGTCTGAGACTTGGAATAGAGAACACATATAATCACTTAGAAATTGCATTTTTCATTTTTAGATAACCTTGTATAGGGACCCATTATCCCATGGGAAAATGAGTCCTTCAGGGCCTATAAAAACCAACTTTTCTGAGCTTTTTTGTGGTTTTCTGCACTTCCTAGATCTCTTGGTAGCCCCCTATTTTAGTCTGGAAATTTTTAGGAATTTCTATTTTATGCATCTAGGTATAATCATCCATTTAGTGTAGTCATTTTAGATCATTTAAAATTTATTTAAGTAGTGAAAATCATCAAATCTATAGGACATTTCTTTACATTTTGAAGCATTGCATAAGTTGGATAGATTACTTTTCACAATGTTATTATCTTTCCTTTCCAAGTATGCCAAGAAAAATCTCATTAACAAGCATGTTAGTCATTCTTCCAATATCTTTCCAAGTTATGAGAGTCTCTTAGTGCAAGAGAGTGAAAATGTTAACACATTCCTTAATTCCATATCCCTTAATATCTCTCCTATTTGTGGGAATGATGCGATAGAAGAAGATGTAAGCATAGACAATCATGATAATCATAGTTGCTCTTCTCCCAATACCTCTCCTACTTGTGACAAAGGTATTTTGGTGTTATAAGATGCACCCATTGAGATTCATGACAATCTTGAAAGCTCTTCTTCTAAAAACTCTCTTGCTTTGGAAGATATCTTGGCACAAGAGGACGAGATCATTGACACATTTCTTAACATCACTTTATGTAGTCTCGATTCATCTCACTTGTGAGAATGTTTTAGTGAAAGAGAATGAAACCATAGATAACCATGAAAATCACATTTATTCTTTTCCTAATATCTCTCATATTTGTGAAGAAGATAGTTTGGTGTTAGAAGATACACTCATTGAGAATCACAAGAGTATTTTTTATCCCTCTCCTAATGCTTCTCCCACTTGGGAACATCTACTTGATGAAAAGGATCCAATCATTGGTAAGAATTCTTCTCTTGATGCCCCCCCTATTTGTGATGAAGCTACTTTACAAAATCTAACCATGGAATGTGATGAACATCTTGTTTACTCCTCTCCAAAAAAATCTCCTACTAGGGAAGATATCATGATGAAAGAGGATGATAGTTCATTGATGCATGTATTTCAAACAATAGTAATGTGGCTTCCTTCAATGAAAATAATGAGGTAACTTTAGAATCTCCTTTGCTAAAGGATCATCACAATAAGGATAAGTCTTTTGAGGTTATGATCATTAGATATCCCTTGAAGCGATCTCCTGAGCAAGTTCTTATCCTTTATCCAACCTCAAGTTCAAACCAAACCCATGCTTATCTTAGAGCCACCTAAAAGGAAAATATTAGGTCTAGGAGATATCTTGAACTTTACAAGGAAAATTGATAGTAACAATATTTTGCAACAACCGATTTACAATAACATTGCTCACACATACAATGCAAGGAACAATAGGCAACCACAAACTATCCCTACTTCATTACCATTACCTCAACTCATCTTGCCTAGTTCCCCTTTTTTGACTTTAAATAGTGGAAAGAAGTATGATCTTGTTGAACAACTCAAAAACACTTCTACTAAGATATCCTTATAGGATCTTATTCAATCCTCACCTAGTTATCATAGTATGCTTCAAAATGCATTACAACAAGTTGTGTTTCCCCCTAGTGCAAATCAAAATGATATAACAACCATAATTCAAGGAATGAATGCAGACATTATTTTTGACCAAAGTGAGATCTCTCCTTTGGAAGTGAAAAAACAAAATGAAGCTTTCATGATAATAGCTATTATTAATAGGAAGGGGATAACGAGAACCCTTGTTGACAATGGCTCAACCCTTAACATGTGTAGCATAAACCTTTTGGATAAGACTGGAGTAGACAAAAGACAAATTCAACCTAAATTTTAATACATTTGTGGGTTTGATAACATAGGAAAACAACCGCTTGGTGTGATCACATTACCTATTACAATTAGAAAGGCTACATTACAAACTCCTATTCATGTCATGCTTGATAATCTTTCATATAATCTTCTCTTGGGTAGACCTGGGATTCATGCAATGAATGGGGTGCCTTCTACTCTTCATCATATAATGAAGTATGTCTATAACAACAAGGTTTATACAATCAAGGTTGACCCTGAACCAAAAAGTTTGCACATTAAGAAAGATAAGGAAAATCATTTGAAAACATTGACAACAACTACACATTGTTAGAGTAATAAGTTATTCCTTTTAATTAATTATATCATATTGGTTAATTAATTAAGTCACTTATTCCTTTAGTTACTTAAACTAAACTTAGGCACATTAATAATTGATTAATTATTAAGTGTGCACACTAGGGTTTCATTTAGGGTTTCCCTTTTAGGGTTTCTTGATCTCCTTCATAAGGATTGATCTCTTTGTAATAATCGATTCTCAATAATGCATTTTTACTTTGAGGTTTACATTTAACATCTTCTTTGGTTCTGCATGTCTTTTGCATGTGACAGGTGATTGCATGTAGGTGATCTTGGTTTCTAACATGGTATTAAATCTCTAGACCTACAGCTGCCTGTTCGTGATCTAAAGATATGGCCTTTTAGTGAGTTTCTAATGCAAGGGTTTCCACAGGCATCTTTTTGCAAGATCTAGGGGTAGCCAATTTTTTGGGACACTTTGGGCTTAAACAAGCACTGCCATCATGTTTGCAATGGCCAAAAACCCTATGAACACCTGTCGTTTCGTCGATTTTGGTGCAGTTGATCCAGGAGGTAAAAAAATTTTGTCTCAGGGGCCGTATGGCCTCCCCAACATGCAATTTGAGAAAAACTTTTGAAAAAAAAATTAAAAAAATTGAAATTCTTTTTGGAAAATCTATGCTGCCCGCACAGATCAAATCGTGCCACCCGGCGGCCACTAGGCAGCTACCAACCCGCCACCAACCACCGCTCCTTTGCCAGGGCACCACCGACTAGCTTAGCCCCTGCGGGCTTCCACCAGCCAATAGCCGGTGCCATGGGGCACCAGGCGCTATGTGCACAGCCCCGGCTGGCCACTTCCTCCATAGTGGGTGGTCCTATTGCGGACCAGGACCTCAGCCCACTAGCCTGTCGGTAGCTGAATATTCCGGCAAATGGATAGAATATACCGGCACCAAAAAAGTTTTCCGTCAAGGGGGGGAATTTTTTTGCCCCGACAGCCAGATGGCCATCAAATTTAAGCTTACTTTTTTTTACGTCAGCATGACGTCATAATGACGTAATCCGTACAGCCAACCCTCTTTGCCCCCTCGTAGCCGTAATTTTTCCTAAAGGAGTAATTTTTTTCTTTTAGTCATAACTTGGGCATACGGTATCGAAATCGGGCAAACGAGATATCGCTGAAAAGCTGGTTCCGAACACTTTCTAGTGGTGATGTTTATTTTTTAGTATTTTACTATTTTTCTACATTTATTTCTGTTTCAATTCAGATGTTTATTTTGGACTTTCGAGCTCATAACTTTTTGCCACAATCTCCGATTTTCGCTATCTTTGTGGTGTTGGAAAGGTATTAAGGAGCTCTATGTTTTTGTCCATACAATTTTTTTGTATCTGTCCCAGGTTGATCGTTTAGTCCATATTTGGCTTGATGGGTTGTTTGGAGATTACTTGGATGTTTTGGCAGTTGGGAGGGTGCATCTTGCATCTTTGCACTTCATTTTCAGTAATACATCATTCAATAATCACTTGCTGCTTCATAGATTCCAGGGTTGTTCCCGTTTGTAGTTTTTGAGTGTTCCGAGGCATTGGGTCTGCTATTTCTTTTTTCATGATTCCTTGAGTCAATCAATGACTCTCATCTAGTTTTAGTAGTAGACAGAAGAATCTTTCCTTGCTTGCTAGATTTGGGTTCCAGTGTTACTCCACAGTGTTCTTCCAGTGCTTCTTGTAGCAGTCATCTCATTGTAGGGGGGTTTTTTCCCACTATTTTTTTCCTTCTCTACCTCATTCTTGCATTTGTAAATGGGTACCTGATCAAGCCTAGTTGCCAGGACCCATCTTTTCTTTCATGCATCTTCTTCTAGTGTTTTAGCTTCTTCCTAAGTTCATCTTAAGGGGGGGTGTTAGAGTAATAAGTTATTCCACTTAATTAATTATATCATATTGGTTAATTAATTAAGTCACTTATTCCTTGAGTTACTTAAGCTAAACTTAGGCACATTAATAATTGATATATTATTAAGTGTGCACACTAGGGATTCATTTAGGGTTTCCCTTTTAGGGTTTCTGGATCTCCTTCATAAGGATTGATCTCTTTGTAATAATTGATTCTCAGTAATGCATTTTTACTTTGAGGTTTATAGAACATCTTCTTTGGTTCTGCATGTCTTTTGCATGTGACAGGTGATTGCATGCAAGTGATCTTGGTTTCTAACACACATGTGGAACTCGTGCAAGAGAAAGAAAAAGAAAATCATATTGAAAAGGTGAAAAATTTCTTGAAAGATGATTGGGGTTCCTTATATCTTACACCTACATTCATGGGAGAATACAAGACCATAATAAAAAAAATTAAAAAAGGAAAAGAACCAATAGTAATGTAAACAAAAAATTTGGAATAACCTTAGAGAGCATCCACCTCAATCAGTTTAGGAGAAGAAACAAATTACACAAAAAAACTTTGATGAAGTTGATTACGAACAACCACTAAATCCAAAAGAAATGATAAATATTTATGGAAAAGGTTATGAACTTATGAAACAACTTGGCTATAGTGGAAAAGGATGTGGTGCTAGAGAACAAGGTATCTGTGTCCCTATAGAGCCTAACACATAAGAAATGACTAGTGGTCTCAGTAATTATCCATCATAAGAAACAAAAGCATAAAAAAAGCATTCACTCAATACCAACACTATTACAAAAGTTTCTTCTAAGATACCTTTAACCTTGGTGCATCCTAAAATGATAGAGACAACTAGTAGTCTTGGTTATTGTCCCTTGAAATAAATAAAAGAATCAAAGAAATCTTTGCTTTTAATATAAATTCCATCACAAAAAATACTCCTATGAGATGTCTTAGTAATGATTGGAGTTCGTTAGATTTTACACCCTCCTTTAAGGGAGAGTAAAAAATCTCACAATCTAAAAAGTCATGTGTAAGTATGACTCTTTGTACTAAGCAAGAGATGTCTTTGTCACAAAATAAAGGAACATCTACTATTTATGAAGAGAGTATCTTGTCGAGACTTCTCCAATATTTTTTGATATCTCTCCCTCCAAGAACATGAAATAAATTTTACAAGAGTTCATTTTGTGCATATCATAGGGTTCATGGTCATTCAACTAATGAATGTAAGGCTTTGAGTAATAAAATTCAACACCTTAAAGATAGTGGTGCTCTTCCTTGTGTTGATGCACCTATTTCTTCTAATTGACATTGACTTTTCATCCTATCTTGTTTCTCACCACTATGTGGCATTAGTAGCTTTATGTGGCTTGCTCATTGTCATTCATAGTGGTACAATTTTCGATGAAACCATATCTCTGTTGGAAGCAACTTGATAGTTCTTGGTGGTTGTCTTTATCTCTATGATTGGGGGGCAAGGATAACTAGTTTCTTCAGGTATGAATTATTTTCAAGGATCACCTATTCCTCTCTTTCTACTTAAAATACCAAGATTGCAAGTATGTTGCCATTTTAAGTGGGGGGCATGTTGGTTTATTCAAGGGTTTGGTGAGTTGTGAATTCATCATTCCTTTCATGCTATTTTGTTTCATTTCAAGGTTTGATTACCAAAATAGGACCATTTGACCAAGGCAAGGCCACATTCACCAAAAAAGGAAAATATTTTTTGATTTGTGTTTGTAGATTTAGGTGGAAGAAATATTGAAGATCTCTTGAAGAACAAAATTGAAGAACTTGTCAAAGTTGCAAAAGTTGTCATAAAAGTTGTCATCTCATAGAAAATCAATTGCAAAACTTATTTCTAGCTTTTTGAACATGAAACCTCGGTAGATTGAAGAATTTAGATATGTAGCAGAGGCTTCTGAAAGTTTCAAACAAACCCTAACTCAAGACCCATTCACCCCTAGGAAAATGAGTCCCAGGTCAACTTCAACAACTGAATTTTGGCGACTGGTACACATCATCCCGCTCTTCTCTGATTTGTGATTTGATTTTTGGTTTTTCTTATTTTAAGTTTCATTTAGCTATTCCAAGTTGTAGATTACATTTTGGAGTTAGTTTATTATTTTTTATTTTTCTCCCCAAAGTTTTGTTTGACCAGGACCCCTATCCTTGCAGAAAAAGGAAATCTAAAGATTCTCACCTTAATTTGATTCACCTCAAGCTTGTTAGTCAATTTGAGGTGGTGATCTCATTTCCTGATGAATTGAGGAAAAATAGGTCCCTAAGTGGTTCATACTTCTATTTTCATCCACCTTCTCCTATTTTTCTTCTTTTCAAGAAGTAATTTTTTTTGTATTTAGTGACTTTATAGAGGCCCAAAATGGTCACACAACCACCACACCCTCTCTACTCATTAAATCATTTTAGATTTTTTTCTAATTAAGGAATGCATCTCTTTGATACATTAGAATTTTATGGCTTATCTCATTTTTTTATTTTAAAAAGAAAAACTCTTCAATTTCTACTCTAAACAGCCCCAATATTTTAATTTTTACTATTTTCAAATCTCAATGTCATGTAAAATTCTTCCCTTTGTAGTAAAATGGTACTCCATGTATTAATGGAGTAATATACAAAAAATTTAAACTCTAAAAAATACCAAATGAAGCTGCATAATAAATTTGGAGAAGAAACTTTATGACTTCATCACTATGTGCGAGGAGTGTGGAATCAGGTATTGTCACACGAAAAATTTAGACTACTCTAAATTAAGTAAAATTGGTGAGTAGGCTTAGAGTGATGTCCCTAGGTCCAAGCTACACAAAAATTCCATTCTAGCCCTCCAATATAAGAAACACAAAATTATGGAGATGAGAAACAAGCACAATGAATAATATCCAATATTGTATTTAGATGAACCAAATTACAATGAGTACAAAACCTTACATATATAGGAAAGGAAGCGGAAATTCACCTATAACATGGATTGACAAGTGCCCCATGAAGTGGTACAAATGGGTAGACAAGTGTCCTATAGGTGTCAACCTTAGAATCACTTGGAATGTGCAAACTAACAACCTATTTGTTCAAGTCATAAACCTTGATGCCAAGTGTTGAGTGAACTTTGAGGTGATATGTAAAGTGTTCCAACCTCAAAATGGTGGCACATGAGGTTTACCAAATAACTTTGTAACCTCTAGAGGTCTAAAAGGTTGCACATTTAGTTAGACAAGATGTTGTCTAACCTCATCAACCTAGGTACACTTAAGTATGGTGAATAGATAAATTATTCACTCTAACACCCCCCTTAAGTGATACTTGGGGAGATCACAAAAGTGAAAAATAGATATAAATGGGTCTTGGCTAGAGGCCATGTTAGGTACCCATGTACAATGCATTCTCTCACAAATGGAGAAATAGGAGAAAATCCAGTGGGAACAAAATTTCTCTCCAAAAAGAGAATTAGAAGGATTTAATACCTTCTAAAATTATGTCCCTTGATGATAGGAACATGATGATGAAGAAATCCTAAAGCATGTACAAGTTGTAAAATCTGTTGAAAAGGAGAAAAATAGGGTGTTTTGGGGTTTTTAAAGGGGGTTCACCACAATGAATTGATAAAAAAGGATCTATTTCTCTAATTTCATTCAAGGAAATGAGATCCAAACCATGAAGTGACTAACAACCACAAGGTGAGTCAAATTAAGGTACAAATCAACAAATTTCTTCTCTATGCAAGGAGGGGGTATAAGCTAAATAACACTTTGAAGAGAAAGATTACAATCATCAAATAAACTCCAAAATGCAAGCTATAAAATGCAAATCAAATACTATACTTAAAACTGATAGAAACAACAATAAAAAGGGAGATCTGGAAAGGGGAGAATGATGTGTACCTTTCACCACAAGACACTTTTTGAAGTTCACTGAGCACTCATTTTCCCTATGGTGAATGGGTCTTGGCTAGGGCTCTTGAAAAACACTTTATGGGTTCTCTTATGTTGTCTCTACACTCCTAGATTCCTGAGTTTCAGTGTTAGATAGCCGAAAATAAAGTTTGTAAAAGAGTTTCCATTATACGACAACTTTTCTTGTAACTTTGACAACTTTGCAACTTTCTTCAAATTTTCTCTTCAAAGGATCTTTCACCTAAAATAAAACCTCTAATAAAACATTGGATTGTAGATCTACAACTATCATGAATTGGGTTGAATGGATGTGGATCTTGATCATGAAACTTGATTTGAAATAATGTCCCAAGAATGCTTGAATAGATCTTGAACTCTACAACACCATATTAGCTCAAACAACATGCATGATGCAATAAATCTTTGACATGATAATAGAGTCTTGGTTGCTGCAATAATCTTCAATAATTATTCTCTTGAATGCCTTGAAAATGCTCTTGAATGTTCTTTTGATCATAAAATTTTCTATAAGGATGCTCTCATCAAAATTGCTAGGTGTTGATGTAAACTTTCTCTAGGTGAAACATAGTGAAATAACCTTGTATTTATACATATCTTAACATTAATTCCTGAAATTCAAATATCACAATCCAAAATCTAAATATATATTTTAAATCATTGAAAAACTTCTAAAAACATAGTTTAAATTTAGGTCTTAGGTGCAAGTGAGGACCCATTCTCCCTATGGTGAATGGGTCCTAGGTCACTTGCCTAGGACACACATTACTCATGTTAAACATTATGTTATGACATTTATGAATTTTGGGTTTTATCCCTCAGAAATTATAATTAATTAGGATTGCATTTAAATTAAAGGGGCCAATTAAGAAAAATTAACCTCAATTGATTAATGAAGCTCTAGATTAGTGTGAAAGTGTAAAGGTACACCTTAAAACACCAAAAAAAAGGCACAATTGAGTCCATTTTAATAAATACAGCCCTAAACTTAATGTGAATATGTAAAACATATTACAACACCAAATTAAGGCATCATTGATCTCATTTTATTAGTAATTATTCCCAAATTAAGTGTGAAAAAGGGATACTTTTTCCTACAGTACATTTAGCCCCCACTTTAGAGAGAGGATGACCCCATGTCAAACTCACACTAAAGTAGACATTCAAGACACTTATGTAAGAAAAAATGATAAAGATACACAATCATACAAAATTAAAGACCAAGAAGATCAAGCCTAGATAGTCTGATATGCATTGAACACATCTAACCTTTTTTTTTTTTTCACATGCTCACTCCACTGTAGTGGAACCTCAGGTTGTCCACTAGGTGAGTATCCTAAATGTTGGAAAATGAGAGAATCATTTTAGGCTTCTATAGCATATCAAATATATCCTCCTAAAAACTTCAATAAGGCACCACAAGTCAAGGTTTCATGCTCCATAGGGATTAACAAGTTGTGTTATGCTAAGCACCTATGAACAAGGAAAGGCTCCACAGGCAAGCAAGGTGTGTTATGCTAGGTGGCATTGAATAGGTTTTTGAGATCCACAAGGTTAGAAATATGTGTTATGCTAAATACTTATGAACAATAATGCTAGTAAAGATTTTGTTCAAAGGGACTTTGCTTAGTTTGTGTAAGGTCTTTTTCTTAGGGAACATCATGCTTAATATCTCCAAGAGAGGACAAGTCAAGAGTAAAAGATTCACAACTTAGGGAATGCAATCACATCACTACTAAGAGTAAAGTCATATGCTAAAAAATATCGCACTCTTGGAGGACATCAAACCCAATGACACCACCAAGAAAAGAATGCATCACAAAAATAAAGAAAATCACACCATGAAACATGAAAAATGTCAAAAGATATTATCAATGTATGCCCCAAATTTAAAGAAATTGCTACACCCTTGCCTTGATAAATTTCTTTAAAGTAGCCAATGTTCAATCCTAAGACATGAGAGCTTACTCAGAAAGCCCTATGCTAAGTCACATGTTTTCGAAATGAAGCTACCGCATGAAAAAGGAAAGAGGGGTTGCCCCCAAAAATAAATAAGGGATTTATGGATTCGGGGTCAGCATATATTTTCTATAATGTTGTTATAAAGCTCAGAAATGTCATCATTCCCCAAATACTCATAGAACTAGAAGAATGACACATAGAGATCGAAAAAATAAGAAAAAGCTTTTGGGTCAACATAGAAGATACCCAAATGTCTTGACACCTGGGGTCATCCCCAAAAGGAAAACATGAGACAAATGAAAAGATAAATGTTTATGACAGAGAAGAATGAAGATACAAATAAAGGAATGCACACAAAAGGGAGAGATACATCAAACAATACAATATGGGGGATCACATTACGCACATGCAATCACATAAAGAAACATTAAAAGGCAATATAAAGCAAAATACTAGTAAGGAACATGCGATTCGACCTATAACAGGTTGTTCACATCCTAATCTTGGTCAGTAAATATGGAAGGTGGAAACCTACCAAAGGGACAACATCAAGTGCCAAACTAGGACACACACCAAGTTCAACATTCTTTTTAGGAGAATCGTCATTTAAACTCATGGAAGAGGAGAACAATGAATTCAAATCATTATGCACTTGTTCATCAATCTTTTCAATATTAATATGATCATCTAAATTAATCACCGCACTGTAGAAAAATGGTCCCTTGTCATTTTGATGGACTTTTAGGCCTTTCTTCACAATTTTTGGTCCATTTTGCTTTGATTTAATGTTGCAATTTGGCTTGAACATTCACATTAAGTCCTTAAAATTCAAATTATGGCATCTTGTGAAGGTGTTGTGAAGTGTTGTAAAACATTTCTACACTTTTCTAGACTCTACTCATTACAATTCACTTAAAAAACACCTTTTCATCACTTATCAAGTCCTATTTTGAAGTGTTGCAAAGTCTTGTGACAAGATTTTACACTTTTCTAGGCATAATTTCACTATTTACACCTTTCTTATGCTTTATTTGACCCTTTTATGCCCTTATAAGGCTTAATTAACTGTGTTTTTAAATGTAAACCCGAAAAACAACATTAAATGCAAGATAATTCCTAACACCCACATTCAAGTCCAAGGTGGGACCCATTTGCCATGGGTCGTGAATGAGTCCCTCTTGGCTCAAAATTCAAAATATTTCAAATTTTATTTTGGGTTTTTATTTAAAATCACCTTATGTCGGCCTATGATGAGGTATCATCGGGTTACTAAGGCACAAGTATGTATAAATAAGTTTTTTTATTCTCATTTTAACCACCCCATTCATCAAGTTCACTTATTCACACATTCATTCAAGTATTCAAGCACTTTGCATCATTGAATCAAGCATTAATCAAGTCTTTTGGAGCATCCATTATTATATCTTCAGATTTCTTCAATAAGGGTTTGGTAAGTTGATAGCATTTGCATGTTATTTGTTTATCATTCTCTTCCATTTCATTATTTCATTAAGGGTTTGATTACCAAAGTGGGATTTGACCAAGGCAAATCCCTATAACCTAATCCTTAACCATTTTTCCCCTTTTGCATGTGTGTTTACATACTTGAGTATGTAGATTTAACAAGCTATTAGGTGTTGAAAAGTGGACAAGAAGTCAACAAAGTGTTTCAAGTCAGCTACAACCTATTTCAAGCTTGGAGAAGACATTCTGTCCATTTACTACAGAATTAACTTCGTCAATCCGACAAACACTCAACCTTAGATCTGGTGCTACATGATTGGTCCCTAATTTCTCAGAATTTTGGGAGTGGACTAATTCACCATCAATGGCGAATGAGTCCCACCTTAAGGCTGAAAATCCAAATTTTGTCAGATTTCGGATCTCGACACTGAGAAACTAGCTTTCAACAGTTTTCATCAAAAGCAGGACTAATTCACCATCAGTGGCGAATGAGTCCCACTAGTGATTTTTAGTGACCTCTACCATCATTTAGAATATTCTAGAATCTTCATTAGACCTCTAGGTGCACTTTGATTCAACCTTCTTCTTCTCTGTTTTGCATTTGTTCATCTTTTAGTTCATGTTTGCATATCACATTGTGTTTTCCAAAATTGCATAATTCTTAGGTTTTGCATTCATAATCATTCAAATAGTTCATTTAATTGTACTTAGAACATTCCATTTAGTCTAAATAACATCATATATTGCATAATTTGAGTGAACCTAGCTAGACTTTTGAGTGGGGTTTATCTCTCTCCTTTTAGGTGAAACATTCATAAGAGTGCAAGAGTAGCCTATAAGCCCTACCTAAAAATATATGGTTCAACCACAACAGGAGGTCAAATGATAATGTCCATAGGAGGTTCTTGTTTATGTTGCGGTGAAGGTATATAATCATCATGCATTGCTTTAGGAAATTTTGGATTTTGATTTTCTATGTTGCTCTTTTCTTCTTTAGTTTGTAACATACGAGCAATAGCACGATTCCTACACCTACACTCTCTAACACTTCAGTTTCTTTTCATTCCATTTTCAATTTTTTGATTGTGTAGGAGCAGGTTTATCAATCATATGTTTCTTTTCTTCCCTTAGGGGAGGAACAAAAGGAACCATGAGAGGTTGTTCAACCCCTTTCTCTTTATCTTTGTAAACTTGTTTGATTTTAGGAGGCACAACAAGATTTTTTTGATTGTCTCGTGGTCTCTTATATGAAATGGGTGAAGGATTTGTAATAGGTTGTTTTTCCTTAGTTGGAAGGACTTTTTGGTCAATCATGGTTTCGCCAAGGATAGGTGGGTCAATCATGGGTTGAGGCATATTTCTAAGGGATAATTTTGCTATGCGCTTTTCCTTAAACTTTTGTTATGCTTTGAAAAAGAATTATTCACAAGGTCTGATAGGTTCAATAGGCTCGAATGAAAAGAAATCCAATGAAAGGTTCCCATGGGAAGACACAAGATTAAAGCCACTATGGTGCATAGTAAAGATTTCATTGCCAAAGGGAAACTTCAAACTTTTATGCACAACTGACTGGATGACATTCATGGAGCGAAAGCCATGGATAGCATTTCACACAAAATTGGTCCAACAATGGGATGATGGTGAATGAGACATTTAATGTTTTCCATCCAACCTTTAGAGGGAGATTTATTGAGCCAATTGTAGGGAAAGCAAAACCATTATGGGTTTTGATCCATGCTTTCGGTCTTTCATATGTATCTTGATAGAGTTCATGCATAAATAGGAATTCTTCAGTGATCACATTCTCTACATAGACAAGATCAATTAATATCCCCATTGGTAGGTTTTTCATTGATTCTTCCAACTGGGTATGTGTTGGATCAAGGTGGGCCAAAAAGTGGCGATATGATGCGTATTTGTAGGGTATGTGGTTGACAAATTTTTTTTAACCCAAAATTAATGAAATAAAAAGGGTTTTTAAAGGAGATTCTCAGCTTTCCACCAATATAAATTATGTTTTACTTTGAATTTAATAAATAATTATTATTCATTTTCTATTTGAATTATGACTAAAGTCCTAATTGATAGGCTGATTGAAAAACATTTATAACTTTCAAACGGTATCACATTTTTGGAATCCAAAACATGTATCACATTCTATGCTTCATATACTATAGGATTAAAAATAGAAAAATTGAATTTCATGACGTTTTCACCAAGTTAAGGTGGTCAGACATACGAGTTTTTATATTTTTTAAAAGTTGTAATAAAAAAATCATAATTAATTATTTATTTGGAAAAAAATTACAAAAAATATGCATCACATCCGAACATGAGTCATCTACTTATGTCTAAAATATTATAAAAAAAATTATCATTTGATTGTGGTTAGGCTGGTTAGATAGACACCTACTTCTTATTTTTTCCCTGAAATTTAAGTACTACTTGATTGAAATTTCAAATTTTCACCAAATAGATTTTAAAAAAATAAAATAAACTTAGTAGTTTAGAAACTACATTCAATTTTCTACAGATTCTATTCTTACATATTTTTGAAATAATATAGATAAATTATTCAACATTTTATGTCAAGTTTCCTAACTTTCATTTTTCTAAATTATTTGCCACTTAATGGCCTGGTTTTTCCATGATGATCCTGCACATACCCAACTATGTAAAGAGGACCATCGGGTGCATGTTTAATTATGTCATTATATGAGAAATAAATATCAAGGGGAATTTTGGTTTGGCCCTTACGAGGTTTAGCTTCAATAAACAACACTATTTTAACCATTTCGTCTTCATTGTCATCTTTTGTGTTTTCATCATCAGTGCCAACATTCATCACATCATTCTTTGTTTCACTAGCCTTGATAAATGAAATAATGTGTTTCAACATGGGATTGGTAAATATTTGTAAGTTTTGGTTAAGAGGAACTACATACTTATTACCTTGATTGTTCATACCTCCAATTTGATTTCTATTAGAATCGATGAGGTCTTGCACAAGATGTTTAAGACACTTACAATATTTTGTATCATGTCCATTTTGTTGGTGGAAATGGCAATAAGCATTTTATCTATAGTTTGAGGGTAATATTTAATTAGGATTAAGAGCTCTAATAGGAGCTAAGGAAATCATATTCTTGTTCAAGAGCTGAAACATGATATTATGAAGGGTATCAGGTAGAGGGGTAAATTGTCTATTCCTATCCCCAAGGGTAAAAGGATTTGTCATCTTTATAACATCCACTTGGTTATTAGCTTGTTGATTTGGTTGAGGGGAATTAAGTTGTAAAAATCCCCTATTCTGTTTCTTGAAAGGTTGGTAACTATTTTGAGGTGCGGATTGAAACTTTTTAGGATGACTAGGTGGATTTTTCACATCATGACTACTAACTAAATTCTGATAATCATGAAAGGTTATGCATAACTGTGTGAAGGAGGGAAATCTCATCAGATCTCAAGCTCTTTTTGAATTTTTTCTTGCAAATTGGAAATAAAAATTCTTTAAAGGTCTGTATCAGGAATCTTAATGTTTATTTGTGAATAAAGCATTTGATGTCGCACTATAAAATCAGTGACTTTCTCAGCATCATTTTGTCTACCTTTGATCAGGTTTACTAAAGTCATCTTGGGACCCATATGAATTTGGAAGTGGTTGTAAAAGACATCAATAAGTTCATTGGATGAACGAATTGAATTATTTAGTAAGGAGAAAAACCACTTTAAAGGGATATCTTTCAAGGATCTAGGAAATAGCTTAGCCAATATTTTATCTTCAAAAATGAAATCACAACATAGGGTTGTGTAAGTGGAAACATGGATAACATGATCTCCTTTCCCACCATATTTTTCAAATCTAGGAACCTCTATACCTTGTAGCATTTGTGTTCTCAATATCTCCAAGGATAATAGATTGGTTTTGATGTATTGTGAAGGTTGGCCATTGTTGTTTTGATTTAGGGTGGTGATTTGTTGTTGAAAGGATGACATGTTTTGCAAAAGTGTGTTAATGATGGGATCATTGTTGGTGTTGTGAGATGGAGGGGAATAAGGTGGAGTGGTGTATATTTGCAGAGGGCAAGTGAATTTTAGGTTTGTAAGGGGAGATGGTTGAGGAGATGTGAGATTTGAATGCACAAAGCTAGAAGGATTCCTAGTGGAAATACCTAAGGAAGTGCTGGGATTTCTAGTAGGATGAATGGTTGTGGTAATATGAGTACTAGTGTATGTAGTAATAGAGGTTAGGGTTGTGGAAGGAGGAATTTAAGTTCCTACTTTTCTTTAGTATAACCCAAAGCTTGAGTACAACTAGTAATGGTAGAAATGTTATTATTAACAAGATGACCTATACCTCACATAATCTCCATTCCATGTTTGGTTTCAATCATTTTTTGTAGATTATCTAAACTAGGAATGATACTAGTGTCCATGTTTTCATTATGCACAAAGTATTGTAACTTTTCTAGGCCTTCATTCATTCTTCTTATGTCTTCTAGTGAGATATGAGTAACATCATGCACATTGATTGTAGGTAGGGAAGTCATTGGAAATGAGGTATGCAAGATATGATCCATAGGGGGTTGATTATCAACACTATTAGAAAGAGAGTTAGAAAACCCAAGATCCATGATAAATGGTGTATCACGAGATGACATGAGTCTCAAACTATGTCTCACAATAGTATTGCTAATAGGACACCAAGTTGTAAAGCTCATACAAGATTCACAAACTTAATGTCAACCCAAAATGGAAAGAGGGTAAAATGCAATGCAATGATCTAGAATGCAATATGAAATGCAATTTTCAAATTCTAAACAAGGTAATTTTTTGAATACACTATGCAAAAACCTAAAAATAATGCCTTGTAAATGCAATTTTGAAATCACACAATGCACTAAATTTATCAAAGTAGCCTAAATATGATTAAATTGAAGAAACACAAATTCTGCAAACATAAATAGAGATATGAAAACAATAAAAAAAAATACAGAAATGGACGTTATAATGCCCAAAAAATCAAGAAATGGCCTTGATCAAGGACTCATTCGCCCTAGGGCGAATGGGTCCTAGATTAGGGTTTTGAAAAATGTTTTTACAACTTTCTAAGTTAAATTCTAGTCTTTAGATTCTGATCTGAAACAACAAGTTACAATTTTAATTTTATATGAAATGAAGGTTGAATGCAAACGCAAAATGTGATAAAATGAATACATAGAAAACCTAATTTGATATGCAATTTTGTTTCAATTTTCAAATGCAAGTTAATATGATGCAATGCTATGTAAATGATATGCAAAATGACTTTTTTTTGTATTTTTTAGATTTAAAGAATGCAAATATGCAATCCTAAAAACCCTAGATGAAATGAAAAGTTAAATGCAAACTAGACACCCTAAATGAGACTCAATTCAATGGAAAGAGATGCAAATGAATGTAAGATCTAAATCTATAGTGAAAGAAGACTCCAAAATCATAAAATGTAATGATCAAACTCAAGTTCACCAAAATGAAAAGGATAAATAGGGTGTTTTGGGGTTTTGAAAGGGGGTTCACCACAATGAATTGATAACAAAGGACCTTTTTCTCTAATTTCATTCAAGGAAATGAGATCCAAACCATGAAGTGACTAACAACCACAAGGTGAGTCAAATCAAGGTACAAATCAGCAAATTTCCTCTCTATGCAAGGACAAAGGTATAAGCTAAATAGCACTTTGGGGAGAAAGATTACAATCATGAAATAAACTCCAAAATGCAAGTTATAAAATACAAATGAAAGAATTTACTTAAAAATGATAGAAAAAGCAATGAAAAGGAAGATCTGGAAAGGGGAGAATGATTTGTACCTTTCACCAAAATTCACTTTTTGAAGCTCACTAAGGAATCATTTTCCCTATGGTGAATGGATCCTGGCTAGGGCTCTTGAAAAATGCTTTCTGGGCTCTCTTTTGTTGTCTTTGCACTCCCAGATTCCTAAGTTTCACTACCGTACAACCAAAAATAAATTATGGAGAAGATTTTCCATGATATGATAACTTTTTTTGCAACTTTGACAACTTTGCAACTTTCTTCAATTTTCCTCTTCATTTTCAAAGGATCTTTCGCCTAAAATAAAACCTTCGATTGCAGATCTGCAACTAGCATGAATTAGGTTGAATAGATGTGGATTTTCGTCACAAAACTTGATTTGAAATAATTTCCTTGAATTCTTGAATAAATCTTGAACTCTACATCACCATATTAGCTCAAACAACATGCATGACATCTGCAATAAATCTTTGACATGATAATGGAATCTTGATTGCTGCAATAATCTTCAATAATTCTACTCTTCAATGCCTTGAAAATGCTCTTGAATTCTCTTTTGATCATAAAATTTTCTATAAGGATGCTCTCATCAAAATTGCTAGGTGTTCATGAAAACTTTCTCAAGGTGAAACATAGTGAAACAACCTTGTATTTATACATGTATCTAAACATTAATTCCTGAAATTCAAATATCACAAGCTGACATCTGAATATACATTTGAAATCATTGAAAAATCACCAAAAACATAGTTTAAATTTAGGTCCTAGGTGCAAGTGAGGACCCATTTTCCCTATGGTGAATGGGTCCTAGATCACTTTCCTAGGACACACATTACTCAATGTTAAACATTATGTCATGGAATTTATGAATGTCAGGTTTTATCCCTTAGAAATTATAATTAATTAGGCTTGGATTTGAATTAAAGGGGCCAATTAAGGAAAATTAACCTCAATTAATTAATGAAGCCCTAGATTAGTGTGAAAGTGTAATGGTACACCTTACAACACCAAAAAATAAGGCACAATTAAGTCCATTTTAATAAATAAGGCCCTAAACTTAATGTGAATATGTAAAACATATTACAACACTAAATTAAGGCATCATTAAGCTCATTTTATTTTTAATTATTCTCAAATTAAGTGTGAAAAAGGGATACTTTTTCCTAGACTACATTTGTCAATGATGAATTGTGTCTACTGGAATCAATGAATCTTCAAGAAATGTAGATGAATATAACAGATAAAAAACACTACATGAGTGAACATTGGAACACTACTCAATGATGCACACAAATTCAATCAAACCCTATGAAGTTGAAAATATAGAAAATACTATGATTAGGAGTACTAAAATCTCATGTACATTTATGATCCACTAAACTAATCCCCCATATGAGAGAATAAGGTAGAATGTTCATGAGGCCTCCCAAAAAGAAAATTTGATCCACTACTGCATTGAAATAAGCATTAGCATATAACACACCATAGTCCCCCCTTAATGCTAAGAGAATAAGTAGACCAACTGAGATCGAGAGTGTGCAAGGAACATAGACCAAGATGTAGGCCCAAAAGATGTTCAAGAAATTGAAAAAGGGTATGCATCAAGGCACACTCACATGAGGTGAGGATCTTGAGGATGCAATGTTGTGATGGCACAAATGCCCATTACACTTTATAATTTAGTGTAAGTAAATTCTTTCCAAATTCCTTCGATATGGAACACACATTTAGTTTTGTGGCACTTTAAATGAGTGCATTTAGATACTTAATTGCTATTACAAGTTCTTACATTTTTTTCCAATGTCATGAGGTAGAAATAAAGACACATGTCTTTCAAACCTCAATAATGAAAAAAACAAGAAAATAAATCCCCTTATTCAAGGAATGACCTCCTTTGCCAAATTCATTATAAAAGAAAAAATTGACTCCTCTTTTACAAATTTTTAACTAAGGAAAAATAATTTTCACCTTCCCTTATAAACACTTTCCCTTTTCCAAATTCATTGCAAAAGAAAACATTAACTCCTCTTTAACAAATTTTTAACTATGGAAAAAAATTCACCTCCCCCGCAAAAGTAGTGATGAAATTACATTAGCATAAATTGTTAACCAAAAAGATTTAAATGCTATATTAAAATGCTAACTATTTAAATTAAATTATTAACACAAATGTAGCAATAGCATAAAAAATACTAAATCATCAAGCCAAATGTTGAGGTTGATGATCGATTCAAAGGAAGTAGAGATTTTGTTAACTATTGTGAAGGAGCTAGAAACAAGTGAAAATTGTGTGTAAAGAAAAGATGAGTAAAGAGTTTAGAAACTCTTGAGTCCCTTACACCTCCTAAAAAATTCATGAAAGGTAAATGCGACACATTATTGGGTGCAATAGATGATTGTAGACAAAGGCGTGGCTTATGAATTGAAAATTACAAAAAATATCCTCAGTGCCATGCATATGAAATGATCTTCTTTTGGTGTAAGAGTTGAATGGTGGTGGTTGAGCATGCAAGTGTAATCAAAGATCTTGTAGCACATCCTAAAGAATTTGTTCTTCAATGGAGAGATATGACACTACCAATAATAAAAAATAAAGATCTTTATGCCTCACAAAATAAGAAATAGGAAATTATGGACATAAAGAAAGACATTATGGAGATGAGAAACACACACTATGAACAATGTCCAATATTGTATTTAGATGACCCAAATTATAATGAGTACAAAGCCTTGCATATATAGGCAAGGATGAGGCAATGTGGATTGACAAGTGCCCCATGAAGTGGCACAAATGAGTAGACAAGTGTCCTATAGGTGTCAACCTTAGGATCACTTGGAATGTGCAAAACAACAACCTATTTGACCAATTCATCAAACTTGATGCCAAGTGTTGAGTGACCTTTGAGCTGAGATGGAAAGTCTTCCAACCTCAAAAAGGTAACACATGAGGTTTACCAAATAACTTGGTAACTTTTAGAGGTCTAAAAGGTTGCACATTCAGTTAGACAAGATGTTGTCTAACCTCATCATCTAAGTACACTTAACTATAGTGAATAGAAAAAATATTCACTCTAACATCCAAAATATTCATATTTTTAAACTTTTCATAAGTTGTTGACATTTTCTAATAAGTTTCTGAGTTTAAAATATCCAAAACTAGGAAATATATGACTTCGATTATTTTTGCACATTCCATGTAGTACCTCTAAGAATACCCTTGCAAAAGGATTTTACTCGAGTCTTTATGCATTTTCCAAAAATAATATTAAAAAACTACCTATGGAGCCTTTTTAGCAAAAATTTCAAATTGACAGTTTGATTGCACAACTGAGTTCATTATGCTGAGAGATGCCAAACATGACCAAAACAAAACAAAATTGAAAGAAACAAACTAATTTTTTTATGCTGATCACCAATCCGCCCGAATGCTCCTCCATCAATCTTCCATAATTCAATACCTCAACTACTAAATCACTATCATCCTATATAGATAAGGTAGAGTTTAGGGATAAAATTTGGAAAGTAGTTATCTAAAACATGGGTTTATCTAAGGGATAGTTATCTAGACTAGCAAAACTCCTTAAGAGTAGTTAATTACTATAACATATCTACTTAAGATAGAAATTTACTATTAATACAAATAGCATCTAGATAAGAAAACATTAGTTAACATATTATCCTATAATACAAATAACATCTAGATGAGAAAACATTAGTTAATGTATTATCCTATTAATACAAATAACATCTAGATGAGAAAACATTAGTTAATGTATTATCCTATTAATACAAATAGCATCTAGATAAGAAAACATTAGTTAATGTATTATCTATAAATTATTACAATGAATATCATATTATTACAAAAAATCCACAAATTATATTATAATGAATTTATAAATGCATCTTAAAAACATACAAAAGTGTATGATTAATTAAACCTACCAATAGATGATGAAACTCCAACTACATGATTATAATGATTGATCGCAAATTTAGATTATGTTATTGTTTTCATATTGTACAAGATTTATCTTCTACTCAATTTGTTACAACATTAATTTTGTGAGTGAGCTCTAGCATGAGTACCCCGACCATGCCAATTACTACTATCTTAGACATATGTGTGAATATAATATATTCATAGAGCTTCCAATAGTCAAAATTTTGAATGGTTTTCTAGCAATGCATTATGAGAAAGTATTTTCAAGAGGGGTTTGAAAAAATATCATCATTTTATAAAATCTAGATTTATTTTATTCCAAAATCCTTTACAAAATAGTTGATATCTTTTTTTCAAATATCTATTTGCAAATTTCATCAAAATTGATTTTAGATTCCATTAATATTATTATTAGATTTGATTAATACAATGATTAGATTTTTAATTAATACAATTATTGGATTTCTCAATCAACCTTTTTTAAATTTTACACAAAGAAATATTATATTTCAATATTGATACACACACAAAACTTTCACATCATTATGACAAATCGCATCAATTAAATCAAAATAATAATAAAAAAAAATGAAAATAAGATAATACTTATAAAATAACAAATTCTAAATAGTCACATCAATAACTTAATACAATATAATATAAATAACTAAAAAAAGACAAAACATATTTTTAAAAATAAATAATTGATCAAATAACCACATCAATTAAATCAAAATAATATTTCAAAAATAGACCAAATAATCACACCGATTAAAATGATATAATAAAATAAAAATAAAAGAAAGAAAATAACTTTTTGAAAAATAAAGAATTGTTCCAAAATCTAAATGATATAAATCTTATCTATATTACCATTAAAAAAGATTTTTTAATTAAAATATCATATATATATTAATAAAATAAAAAGCCTTAATAAGGCTATCTACTTACAAAGAAACCAAATAAGTTCAATAAATATAGACAATAAAATAAATATAAAAAAACAGCTCATTGCATCGTCAAAATCGTTATTATTGTCTTATTTGAGAGAAATTCCCTTCCCAACAAGCTGGATAGCAATGTTTGTTCTCGTTGGTTATATCTTCTATAACTTGTAAAACATTCTTTGATTGGCATTTCTTTAATAATATATAAACTTATTTTTTATTTTAAAAACAATCTACTTAAAATTAATTTTCTAAGTATATTAAGAGTATATTCATTAGAAGTTAAGTATATTCATTGGAAGTTCTTTTGTCACATTTGTTATCACTATTTAATGTTTTAAATAAATTAGTATATAAATATTTAATGTTCAAATAGTTTAGTAGTATTTTGTTTGTTTCTTCAAATTTAGTTTGTTTCAAATATATGTTTTTTAATATGATTGAATTTAGATTAAAATTAATTTAAAATATTATATTTATTTTTTAATAGATTTAATTAATGAGGTGCTCACTAAATCATGATGTTTCAAGGATATTAAATATATTTGGAATATCACATATAACATCCTTTAATAAAATATTACACAATTACAAAATATTAAGTATTTTAATATATAAGGTGGACAACACCTTCAGAACACGTATGAGTGTGTGGCTGATAAGTCACAATTTTCCTAGAGCATGAGAATATAGTTTTCAATATTGATTAATATCAAAAATACAACTTTATAAACTAAATTTAATTGATTTGTTTTGTAAAATAAGAGAAATAATTATGAAAAATCAAAGTATATATATAATTTAATTTTTCATAATTATTACTCTTTATACTTAAAAAAATTATATGTATGTATGCATATAAATTTTTACACAAAAGTTTAGCTTCCAATAAGAACTATTTGGGCATGGAAATTAGATTACAAAATTAGTCAAATTTGTAAGTCATCATTAGTGATGCATACTAGAAACAATATTAACACTATTTTATATATGCTACTTTGTTAGAAAAACCATATTAAGGCATGTCACCTTCTTCATCCTCTAGTTTGATGAAATTTTATTCATAGATCCCATTTCAACCCTTAACTATTCCAACATGGTAGATAAAAAAATTAATTATTTTTCAACCTTGACATTGTTGAAACTTTCTTGTTCTTCAACCCTTTAAAATGACATGAGAAAAACCATGGTGTCTATTTTTGGCTCGTAAATTGTAACCCTACCTATGAATAACTCCTAAATCATTACAACCTCTTTTAGTAGATACACTAAAGGGTCCTTAATCTCCTAGACCATGACCAATAAGGTGGGGCCATGAAACCCTTTACTAGATGATAGATAGAGAGGCACAAATGACCTAAATATCACTATTAGTTGTAGCATCAATGTTTTCATATTGTTTCTTCTAGAATTAGTACTTTCCAAGAGCCCTTGTCATTTCATCTTTGATTATCATCAAAATATTTGAAACAAAGGTGTAGAGAACTATTGAATTAACTCAATGAAAATAAGTTTCCTCCACATAATCCTTGCCAAAAACTTATTTATACCATATATAATGTCACCACCCTAAAATAAAGAAGAGTAAAGATAATTTAAGAATAAAAGTAGTAAAATTTTCATAAGTATTCAACTTAAATCTCTCACACACAACCAAAAGATAACATATATAAAACAACACAATAATTTACCACTATTTATTTATATATGATTAAATATTTTTTTAACAGACTGTTAGCCTAATCAATACTTGAACTCTTAATCATTTGTGTATAATGATAATTTCCTTAGACTAAAAGGACCAAATTTTAATTTAGACTCAATTGGTACTCAAGGAGTTTGATTTCACCCTCATTATTCCTATCAAAGAAATTCCTAGTTAGCTCCACCATGAAAATGAAGGACTATCACTTTTTGTCCTAGTCTTTGTGGTTACAACTATATGATATTAATTTTTGAATCAATATTTCGAATTATATTCCATGATCCATCATTAGGATGACAAAAAAAAACTTACTCTAATGATGGATCATGGAGTATGATTTTAAGTGTTGATTCAAACATTATCACATAATTAAGTTCTAAAAGTACTATGATTTACTTACAAAGGAATTTAGAACTCTTAGAACTTATATGTATTCAATAATATCAAAATTTGTGTTTTAATTATTGGTTATGATATAATTACTAGCATACCTATCTTTAAGAAAATCTATGTAAAACATGGGGAGAACTATCATTCTTGAATCACCTATTGTTTTATTAGATAGGTATGTTAGGATATACATCTATTTATAAATAAGATTTATAACTTGTTAATTGACTAAAAAAAGTCATGTAAAATTATTTTACTATATACATGTGTATAGATCCAACAATATAATTAATTTACATTAAATACATTATATTCAAATTGAGATGTAAAATATATAATACAATTTATAGAAAACAAGACTTAATCAATGGACACATCATATATATTCTCTTTTCAACAATCAAACCAAAATACATAGAATCTTGACCCACTTTGGGATGCACAAAAAGATAATTAAATTTAAAAACTTATTTAAAGCAACTAAAATTACTATTTCTATTTATAGTGATTTTACAATTAAATACAAACAGGCCTAAAATTTTACCCATAACTCGTGCAACAAAACAAGTCTTGAGAGTGAAACCTTTCAATATCACATTCAAACTCTAAATTATTAAATCTAGAAAATTCTTAAAAGAATATTAATTTTTTATTTTCAAATTGTAGATTCTTGAAATCAACCTCAAAAAATCAAAACAATTTATTTTTCATATATATATATATATATATATATATATATATATATATATATATATATATATATATATTCTCTAAAGGGGAATACAATAAAGCTTTGTTTTATCATAATACATAAAATATGAAATTTGAAATCAATTTTGAAATTCCGTAATTCTATGATAGAATAACTGTTGTGCGCTTCATAAACTATCATTGACGTTGACATGACACACCCTTCACGAGGATGAGGGGGAGACTAGACCTCATGACCTCTTCTTGCAATAGGATTTTTTAGCCAATCAAATTAGACTCCCTACCCCCTTTAAATAATAAATATAAATATATTATATGATTTAAAATTGTTTGAAGTTTTTAATGTAATTTATTTAGATTTAAATATGAAATATTGTTTTATACATATTTTAATATTTTATATTTTAGTTTTTGATATAAAATATCATTCTAAAGATTATTGATGATTAATCTAAATTAATTATATATTCTTTAAATTAAATTGATTATTAGATTAATTATTAGATGTGAAAGAGTTAATCAAATTTATATTAGATTATTTCAAATCAAGTCAATAAATTTATAAAGAACTTATAACATTTTTTAAATAAAATTGATTTATACATAATATAATTTGTATTAAACTTTTTTAAAGAGAGGTAAAGACTTTTCATCTAGAATTATGAATTTGTGAGATCATAAATGAAAGACCTCATTCTCAACATTAACGCTCAATAATAACACCACACTTGAACCAACACACTATATCAATATCCTCTACAATTTATATTAAACTTTACTATAAAATATTATTTTCATTAGTTTTGAAATTTTCATAAATCTGAACAAAGAACCAAACTTTTATTCATAACATTCGTTGAAGTTACAGCATAATCTTTTATAAATGTTTAGATTAAGAATCAAAATTCCTTTGGATAAAGTTGGAATTTCATTAATAAAGTTTACATCTTGGCTGTGACCCATTTAAAAACTACGCTGATAACTTGACATATCAAGATATTTAGGAACCATAAGAAGCTTTGTAAGGATTTCTTGGACAGATCTCAATATGAGATGAAAATCACCAAACTGCAATCCAATGATCCAGAAGGCAGCTTCTCTCATAGCTGCATAAGACAAATCACCACATTCTAATTAGCTGATCCAAGAAGTATCTCATAAAACTCCAATAGAATCTTCATTTACCATGGGAGAAGTCTGGGACTTCCCTCAAATGATCCAAACATTAACCATGTGAGTCCTCTTCCCACAGTTTTTACCTGTAAACCAAAACCAACAAAGCTCCTACATTCTATATACATAATTAGACTAATAAAATGTAAACATCCAAATGAAAATATGCAGGAATTACAGCAGGTGTGTGAGTGGTAAGTAGAACAACCATTAGCCAGTCTAAATCTTAATCAAACTCACTATAATCAATAAAACCAGTCATAAAGCACACAGAAATAACACTTCCATGAAATTTACTTAAAAAATCTGCCGATTTGCCATAGAAGGCATGGGAGGTGGTGGGAAAACTATTTAGAGATGTATCTATCTCTATCTCCTGAACTCAGTTTTCCCCTCACCGCCCACCCCTTTTATGGTCGACTGAAGCATTGCCCATATCATCTCTCTATACAATGATCCATTTGGCGACTTCTATTTATAGAGAGAGGAAGGAGACTAAATCTGTTGAACATTTACCATAGGAAAATGAATACGTTTTTACATTACAAGAAAGACATTAAACAAGATCCGGCTGGAATCGCACTACTACAATTGGACATGCTGTACTTACACTTGCCTTTTTATGGTTACATAGTTATCATAAATTTTATTCAAAGAATCCATAAATGAGGAATAATTAGTGATAGGGTGGTCCCATGCAGCTGTTTATTTAGATTAATAATTTAAATTTTAGCAGTAAAGACAGCCTTATATAAATTTTAAATTAAGCACAAAAGATAATTTAGAATCTTTGAAAGAATATGGGGTTGAAATTATGCAGCCATTGGATAATAATAAAATATGTCATATGTGTGCATATATTTGTTTCTTCTTGGGGAAATCTTGGTCATGTCAATATTAGACGTGTTGGGCAGAATAGTTTTGGGATTGTTGAGTTTATCTTTTTTTGTTTATAAGGGTCTGCATACTAACAATGTGATCGAGACTCTTGCCATTTTATATGCTGTGGAGTGCGGTTGCACTCTTGGGTGGAGATAGATCATTTGTGAATTTGATTCTCAGGTGGTAGTGACTTTGTTGAAGAGGAAACAGTTAGAGTCCGATGTTAGTTGGCATTTGGCTGTAATTATAAAACAAATTCTTTTTTTTGGTAAATAAGAGGCTAAAGCCAAATTATATTAATGTGTATGAATTCACACAGTTGATATTTAGCAGTTCATATTGCTTTGCCTAGCAATCTGTAAACATAATGGATCTGTGATTCCATATAAATAAATATTAAGCTTCCCAAGCCAGTCTTCATCATGGACATTAAACATATAAAGATCTTCCATTTAACCGGCATAGCTCTTTCCAAATGCCTTGTTCCTGAATGGCATAATTATCAAAATATCCTAATTCTAAGATACTAACTATCGAGAAAGAAAAAAACTTAAGCCCTTCCCTACACAACATTAAAGTACTAGAAGCTTAATCCCTAATCCTTCACAACAATAATCTACTATCTACAAAGACACATTCTCCATGGGGTGGCTGGAGACTTCCCTGGTTCTGTGTCTTTGTTGTTCTTTTGAAGAAGTCATGGCTGCTCTAGTGCACCTCTTTCAAGGGAAACCAACTGGGTTTACTGGTTCCTTCAATGGCCTACCAACTACTAAATTAATGACTACACTGTCCATAGTTGTAACTAGATTTCCCAAGGCCTTGCTGCAAAAGACAACCCTGCATAATTCTTTCACAATGTCCATTGATTCCCCCATAAAGATTCATCTTACATAATTCTTATGCCACCACCTTTCCTCTTTACCTTCTATTGCAAGCTTAGATAGCTCATCCACTTCCTTATTTGCCTCCCTATGCACATGATTGATGGTGAAGCATTCAAAATATTCTAGGATTGTCATTATCCTATCCAAAAGAGCTTTTAGCCTCCAATTTGGAGTCTATGTTGTTCTTACTGCATTGATAGTAATAGCTAAATCTCCTTCAATCTCTAACTTGTCAATTCCCTTCTTTCTGCATTCGATTAATCCAATGTATAAAGCACTAAATCCTGCTATGTTATTGATGTCTTTTGGAAGAGGAACAACAATCTTGCCTATAGTAAGTCCCTGACTATCTCTAATTATGCATCCTACATCAGAGGGGCCAAGATTTCCTTTAGAAGCCTCGTCAAAGTTTAATTTCAACCAACCATCTTGTGGTGGGTGTCATACTACTTGTTCTCTTTTCCCTTTGCTTCTACTTGAAAAAGAAGGGACTTTGAGACCCGACCAATTGAATCTCATTCTTCCGTCCCATTCAGTGAAGTTCCCTTTAATATTTTGTCTTAATGCAATCTTACTATTTATATTGTCCACAATGGAGCTTTCAATCATGTTAAGCACCAATTCAACCGATCTTGCTTTATTGTCAAATAACCTTTTGTTTCTTTCCTTCCAAATTTCTCATATCAAGGTTGAAGGGCTTATTTCCCATAAGATGCTAAGAAGCCTGTCCTTGGATCTAATTGGCCAGCTTTGGAACAAGGAAATGATGTCATTAGGAAGAGTCATGTTCCATCCTAGTTTAGCACAAATCCATCTCTAGCATTTCACTGAAAAAGGGTAATTTAGAAGATGGTCGATATTTTCTTCATGTGCTTTGCATAACACACACCTAGAAGGGCCTGCAAAGCCCATTTTCTTGAATCTTTCTGTTGTTAAAATCTTATTTCTTGTTGCTAACCAAGTAAACACTCCTACTTTAGGTATGATTGTTACTCCAAAAACGTTTTTGTGATATGCCCAGATCTTTATTCTCATCTTAGCTCACTAATAGATTATATCCTTCTTTTGCATTAAATTGTCCATGTTTGGATACTGCCCAAATTAGCACATCATTACCTTGACTAAAAATGAATTTTCTATCCCTTATTACTTCCTTTAGCTGGAGAACTTTGTTATGAGGGATTGGGAGACCCTCTAAGCTCTTCAATTCCCACCCTAAAGCTAGATCAACATTTGGAAAGTTGACATAATCTCTTATTTTATCTCCCCACCATTGTTTGAGCCAAGTCTTGGTTCTTTCAATTGTTAAAATATTGTCTAGATTCGGATAGTCCCCCCATGAATCTTCCCAAAAAAAACACAATCGGCCATCATGGACATCCCATGAAACATGGTATGCCATAGTTAATCCTTTGCATTTGAGAATGAAATTCCAAATTCTTGAATCCTTAGGGGGATTTTTTTTTCTTATAAAATCTCTTGAATCTCCACCATTGAGGTACTTGGTTTGCATGAGTCTCACCCATCTCGATTGTGGGTCTTTTACCATTCTCCATACAAGTTTGGCTCCCAATGCCTGATTTTGCTTGTCACGATTTATGAGGCCCATTCCTCCCAGAGATTTTGGCTTACAAATTTTTTCCCAAGATATAAGAGAAATTTTATTTTTCTCTTCTATGTTTTTCCAAAATAAATTTCTCATTTTTTGAATCAAAAAGTTATTCATTCCTATTGTCAAAGCCAAAAATGATAGGAGATAGATTGGTAGTGTTGATATTACTGCTTGAAGCATAATTAATCTTCCCACCCATGACAACCATTTTCCTTTCCAAGAATTCATCCTTTTATCCATTTTAGATTTCAATGGATCCAAAAGCTTTGAGTTTCTCAGCCCCTTGTCTATTGGGATACCAAGATATAAGCAAGGAAGAGTTTCATTCGTGCTTTTTAGTATGTTAATAATTTGAGTTTCTTCTACTTGAGTCGTTGAAAAGAAGAATTTTTTTTGACTTAACCCTATTAATTGCTTGTCCTAAAGCTTCCTCATAAGACCCAAGAATCTCATGAAACCTTTTCGCTTCTTTCCTTCTTGCTGCTCCCATCAATAACGTATCATCAACAAATTGTTGATGTGTAGAAATAAAGCCCCTTGTCACTTTGATGCCTTCAACCTACTTCTTGTCATGATTTTCATTTATGGATCTACCTAAGGCTTCTGCCATAATGATGAAAAGAAATGGGGATAGTGGATCTCCTTGTCTAAGACCTTTGGATGAGCTAAGATAACCTTTTGGATTCCCATTAACCAATACTGAAAATGTAGGAGTGGATATGCATTCAAAGATCCAATTTACCCATTGTCTATTGAAGCCAAATGCTTGCATCATTTTACATAAAAATCACCAATCTACATTGTCATAAGCCTTTAAAATATCTAGTTTTATCATCATTCCAACTCTTTTCAAGTGCTTTGTAGAGTCTGGATCACTTCTTGAGCTATAATTACTCCATTAAGAATAGATCTGCCTAGGAAAAATCTTGTTTGTTCCTTCGAAATAATGTAATTTAACAAGGACCTTAGCCTATTAGCCATGAATTTGAATTTAACAAGAGTCTTGGTAATGAAATTCTAAAGTAATTATCAAATTCAACCATAACATATGGTGGTGGATCTCGTGGGCCACTTTCATGTTTGTATATGATATTTTGAATGTATCTTAAAGCTCCATTTACAATACTTGCTTCTGTCCATAAATTATATACATCAACATGACCCTTGCATCTTTAGAAATTAATAATTCAATGTCCAATTCATCATTTTCACCTCTTGTTGGATTAGTACTACCTTCTTTAGTTGTGATGCTAAAGTCTATCTATCTTTCTAATGAATATAATATTTTCTTTTTATGGTTATGGACATTATCTTTTGTTGCAAATATATGAATATTATTATCAAACTCTTCCCAAACTGTTTGATGTAATGAAACATCTATTCTTGTCATCAATAATTTCTAGTCATTGATTGTTGGATGTGCATCTCTAATATTTGTGAGTATTTGGTGAAACCATTATTGATCCTCACCTTCACCTTCTTGTCTAAATACCTTATCCAAAATGAAAACTATCTTAAATTCTTCCTATAGTAATTTTTTGTGTACATTACTATCATAAGGTAGTTTTCACTAATAGGAGGTAGTTGTCCCAAATCTCCTACCAAAATGATTGATCTTCCTCCAAAACTCAAGTTTGATTTTCTAGGAAAAGCTTGGCATAGTCTTGAATTAATATTGTGTAGCAAATTTAATCTAATAAGACTCATTTCATCAATCAATATGTAATTTATATGTCAAATTTATTCTTGGAAACTTGTGAATCTTGTGTCTTCTAATTCAAAAAAAATGTAAGAAAAATTCTTAGCACGGTGAATGAATCATCGATGTACCAATGTTAAAAGTTGTAACTATAGTTGATGCTACCAATAATAGGGGAGAACATTGCAGTTCTAATGCATCTTAAATAGCTTTATGAATTGCATGAATTAGATATGATTTACCTATTCCATGTGTTTCTTGAATTATCATGCATAGTGACATTAAATTTTCATCTTGATAATAATGTGACATAATAATATCAAGTTCATATTTATGCTTAGCGCCTAAGGTTCTATTTGATATACTTGAAATTATATCATCTAGTAACAGTAATTCATTCTCTTTCATGGTGTTAATAAAATTTATTGCTTTATAATTTGTGCAATCTTCTCTTTCATATTTAGTACTTTATAGAGTTTGTCTATCAATATCTCTTCTACCCAACATACCTATTTCTATTACATCAATATTTTTTCCATGGTGTAGTCTTGAGATGATCTCCCATTCATGTTCAATTGTATTTTGATCATGAAGTAAAACATCCTCATCTTCAAAATCATTATAATTTTTCAGCTTCATTTGTAATACTCTTTCTTTCCAAATTCTGTGGATTATAGTTGAGTGAGTCCCAATTTTATATAATTGTAGTATCATCAAGTCCGATATCTCTTTGTATATTTCAAAATGACTTGTACAACAATAATTTGACCAATAAAAGTTAACCCATTTTTTTGGTTGACATGTAGGTTCTTAGAGTTATCATGTATTAGCTGATAATTAATTAATCTTTAACTAATTATTAGTCTAATTTATTCTCATGCACTTAAGCTAAACTTAGGAGTGTTTTATGCTTTTATTAGTTGAGCTAATATTAGATCATTATGTCTCATCTCATGTGATGTTGACACTTGTAATGATCTGATCCCTTTCTCATTTAGGGTTTTTATCTTATAAGTGCTCAACCCTCATTGGAGAATATCTTGAGCTTTCATATCTTCTTGAGAGTCTCTTGCTTCTGTAGCTTTTTCTTGTTGAGGAATATTCCCTATATTGCTTGTAGATCTCTTGCGTAGAAGGTGTATTTGTTTTTTGTTTGATCTTGTGGCTCATGGTTTTGTGCTTGTTTCACAATTCTAACATGGTATCAAAGTTTTCATATCTTCTTGAGAGTCTCTTGCTTTTATAGCTTTTTTTTGTTGAGGAATATTGCATATATTGTTTGCATATCTCTTGTGTAGAAGGTGTATTTGCTTGTTGTTTTATCATGTGGCCTATGGTTTTGTGCTTGTTTCACAATTCTAACATGATATCAGAGCATTTATATAATGAAAAATTCATACAATGGGAGTCCATAATGCATTTTTTAGGATTTTTCGCTACTCCCTAAGTTCATCTTAAAGGGGGGTGTTAGAGATATCATGCATTAGCTAATAATTAATTAATCTTTAATTCATTATTAGTCTAATTTATTCTCATGCACTTAAACTAAACTTAGGAGTGTTTTATGCTTTTATTAGTTGAGATAATATTAGACCATTATGTCTCATCTCATGTGATGTCAACACTTGTCATGATTTGACCCCTTTCTCATTTAGGGTTTTGCTCTTATAAGCATTCAACCCTCATTAGAGAATATCTCGAGCTTTCATACCTTCTTGAGAGTCTCTTGCTTCTGTAGCTTTTTCTTGTTGAGGAATAAATTGCATATATTGTTTGCAGATCTCTTGCGTAGAAGGCATATTTTTTTGTTATTTGATCCTATGGCTTATGGTTTTGTGCTTGTTTCACAATTCTAACATGGTATCAAAGCTCTAGATCTACTTCATGTTCCTTTTTGAGGGATCTTGCATTGAAGCAATTTTTTAGTGCATCCAAGGTCAAATCAAACCTCTCCATTGAATCTAGAGCTATTGAAATAGTCAAGATTGACCTTTGTTTTGTCAAAATTGGCTTCTGTTTGTCAGATATGTTAGTGTTTGAAGAAAGGGTTTTTTTGCAAATCCTGGGGGTAGTTGGTTTTTCGGAGCACTTTGGGATATATTGTTTGCATAGGGTTTTTGAAAAATGAGATATCATCAGAAAGCTTTTTCTGCCAACTTTCTAGTGGTGTGAGTCTCATTGCTTTATTTTGCTACTGGTGTGTTCGACAATCTATTGAAGTTAAAGGAGCTATTTTCAATCTCAAGCTCATAACTTTTGATGAGTTTCTCTATTTTTTCATGATTCTAGTGACGTTGGAACTATCTCTCAAATCTCTTTAGTTCCATCCATGCAATTTTTCCAAATTGTTCTCCAAGTACATTTTATTTAGATTTTTTGTATTTTCACACTTTGGTGAATTACTTGGATGTTTTAGCTCCTAGAAACTTTTTGTTTGTGTGAGATGACTTGTTTTTGGCTATTCTATATGTATTTCCAGTATTTTTTCCTATTTGTAAATTATAGACATTCTTTTATGCACATTCTTATTTTGTAGATGCACTAAGATAAAGTGTCATTTTGGTATGTATAATTTTTTGGGGATTTTAAACATCCTGTTGTTCCTTTTGTATTCGCACTATGATATAAAGTGCCATGGGGGGTTGGTGTTTTCCTTTGGTTTTCCATCATACCTTTGCAAGTGAGTGTCCCTTCCACGATAGTAGTGGATCACTGTAATTCTCGCCTCATGTGTGTGTGCCCTAGTTTGCACACCCTTTTATTTGCAGGTTGTTTCTCCTACATGCACTTCTTGGTTTCACACAGTTTCAATGTTCCTATCATGGCTCTCCCTTTTTTCAGCATTATGGGGGGGTTTCTAATGTTGGTGCTAATGCTTCCTTGGTTTGCATTGGAGTGAGCTATGTATACATTATTTTTTCCTATGTACTTTCAAATGTAGCGTACATCAGTGGGTAGTTACGTGCATTTCGGTGAGATGGATCATTTACCATATGGACACTCTTGCATTCCTTTTTTTGGAGGTTCTTCATTTCAACACTCTATTAGTCATCTTTCGACATCATTCTACAACTTCATCCTTTTGGATTTTCTACATGTTCCTATTTTTCAAGACATTGTCTTGTTTGGAGGCTTCTTCACTCCTTCACTTGGCTTACATCTCTTTTAGGAGTGGATTTTTTCCCATCAGGTTTTCTCTGTTTCTCCACATTATAGAGATCTTTTGTTTGTACATGCATACCTTATTTGGCCTTATTTGTCAGGACCCATCATGCATTCTTTTATGGTTTTTAACTACTCCCTAAGTTCATCTTAACGAGGGGTGTTAGAGTCATCATGCATTAGCTAATAATTAATTAATCATTAATTGATTATTAGTCTAATTTATTCTCATGTACTTAAGCTAAACTTAGGAGTTTTTTATGTTTTTATTAGTTGAGCTAATATTAGATCATTATGTCTCATCTCATGTGATGTTGACACTTGTCATTATCTAATCCCTTTCTCATTCGGGTTTTTTCTCTTATAAGCACTCAACCCTCATTGGAGAATATCTTGAGCTTTCATATCTTCTTGAGAGTCTCTTGCTTCTATAGCTTTTTCTTGTTGAGGAATATTGCATATATTGTTTGTAGATCTCTTGTGTAGAAGGTGTATTTGTTTGTTGTTTGATCCTATAGCTATTGGTTTTGTGTTTGTTTCACAATTCTAACATAGGTATGGTGGTAAATCATGGAAACACTCTCATAATAGCTTGCATAATCCTTGATTCCCATTTGTTATCTCTTCTTTGTTGGGGATTATAATTTCAAGATTTAGTTGCATCTATAAGTATAACACTTTTCATTGCATATGGTTTATCCAAATATCGTTCAATGAAATGTTTTAGGTGACTTTCATCATCATTTACTTCAGTTTTTGTCACTAAATTGAACACCTCTCTTGAAACATTTAATGTGACAAATATTTACTACTTTCTACTAATGGAAACTCCAATAACATATAATGTGTTTCTTGTGCTCCAATATCTCTTTTGATGAGGGTTTTTGTTAGAAGTATCTTATGTTCTCTCAATGGTGCTTCCTCTAGGTTTTTTATATTTCCAAGTCACATTAGATATTGACTATAAAATTATATTTAAGTGCTTTGTATACCCTCTCTCTGATGATTGTAAAATTATAATTTGTTCCACATTGATCCTTTGAACAATAATAATTGGTAAATATTTTATTCAATGAGGTAAAATTTTATCTATTTCTCTTACTTCTTGTGGAAATCTTATGGTGTGTCCTTTATATTTATACTAACCTCTAATTGCATGTATGACGGAAGAATTGGGTTGATGCGTGCTATCAACATTTCTTGAATTTATGTTAATTTTGCAGGTTGTAATGGTTGTGGACCAAGATCCATGTTGTTTAATACTAAAAATCAATGTTCATGCCTCTCTTGTGAATATCTATTATAAATAGGTCCTTCAAGTACCCATACAACCTTCATCACAAGATAACTTTGTTGACAAATATAGCACACACTTGTTGTACAAAAAGTGTATATATTCCATGTAGAAATATTATTTGTAAGGTCTTCAAATCAATCTCAACATTTCTATTATTATTAACTCTTCCTTGATCCATTCCATTTTGTGTTATGTGCAATTGTCTTTTTCTTCTTAATTAACATGTTAAATCTTCTTGTGAACTGTTATTTTCTTCATGGTTTTTAGTATCAACATTCATTGCATATTGAAATATATTATTTGGTGTATGTAGCACATGGTCTATTGTAATAGATTCATCCCTTCATAACTAACCTCAACATTCCCATGAGATTGATGAAGTCTTTGAACTAATTGAGGATTGCACACTTGTATTTGTTGTCTTTCTATCTCATTGAATTGATCTAAATGCATATTTCTTTGCATTCTTCTTCTCAATATATATTATTCCTCTTGAGATATTCATTCATGATGTTTTATCATCTCATCAACATGTTGTCTCATTTTTAATTCATTATCTTCCATCATCATATCTTCCCTATGTTTAACACATTTTTCTCTATCTTTTTGGTTACAATGATTTTTTACTTCCTATCTTTGTGCATCACTCATTTGTTCATGTCATTTTCTCATATAATTTTGAGTATATATTCTCTTCATTGTTCACTTTATTTCTCTTCATTTATAAGAATTCTTACTTCTCTGTATGCATCATCCATGTGTTCACATTGTTGTCTAATATAACTTCAAGCATATTCTCTTAGATTTTATCTTTGTTTCTCTTCATTTTCAAAATTTAACCTTGGGTGAGATATTCTACAAGTTATAAAAAATATATATTCATCATGTTATAGTACATTTTTGTTTGATTGGGAAAAGGGATCTAGGTCATAAATCACACTTCTCCCAATATGGGACATTAAGGATCGGAAACGATCTCAAATCCACTTGAATACAAACTTGAATGGAAGAGTCAGAATGGTGGAATAGGGTTCTAATCCTTGTTATCAAGGGGTTGATGATTAATTTAGATTGATTAGTTGATTAATATTTAAGATGCAATGTTGTTCCTAGATTAACTATACAAATGGAACAAACTTTTATTATTTTTTAGAAATGAAAAGCTAAAAGAAAGAAAAAGAGTCCAAAAATGTAGAGGGTATACATAGAGGAACTTGACATGTAAGTTTTTTTTTTAATTGGTTGGTCAAGAGTGTAGTGCACCCCAGACTATCCTATTTTACTAGATCTAATTTCATAGGCCTAAGGTCTATGTTCTACATCTCTTATTCTTCCAGGCTCACTATTGAAACTTCATCTGTTGATGAGAAAATCCAGTTTCCATGTCTTGACAACTTGTAGGACTTGAATACATGAATGAGAAATTAGTCCTCAATCTTTCTCCACTTTTCTTTAGATTTGAAAACTTGCATAAATGAAAGAGGGGAAAGGGTTGTGTCATATAGGGTTTTACCCAAGTCAAACTTTGTTTTTGTATTTCTACCTCCACAATGGCTACATGATGATGTATAAAGAGAGCTTACCCTTATTCAGATAGATGCTAAATGATAAACAAACAAATAATTGAATAATATTGCAACTCACCACTTAGATCTACATTCCTTGATGGACTAAATTCATGTACTCATAAAACAAATGATCATAGAACATGAACAAAGTGTTGGTATGTGGCGACTGATCATGCTATACTGTATAGCCCATGGTATACTGTACACCCCGATCCCCTGACCTTGCCGAGGTCCGGGGCCGGGTCGGGCCCCGGGCAGGGGTTCGAGGGCGGAAATCCCCGAGAAAAAATTTCTTCCTACTTTTTCACGTGATCACCGAAAAAGGGAAAAAAATCAATGAAAAAGAAAAATCTGATTTTGTAGAACCCAAAAATTTGGAACCTTCTAAGCTTGGTAAAAAGGGGTTTGGATGGGTATTACTGTATGATGAAAAACATGATTATTTGCAAGATTGTAATAGGTTTTTCACTAGATAATAAAAGTATTGGATGGTTATAGTTTGGTGGATGTAGCCCAGATTGGGTGAACCATGTTAAATTCTGTGTTATGATTTATTCTGTGCATGCTTTAGTTTCTCTGTTTTATTTATTAAATCTTCATTTAATTGTTAGATCTGCCATCTCTAACCCTAACAAGTGGTATCAAAGTGGGTTGTGTTTCAATTATTGTCTATAGGAAAGATCTCACGGTTGAGTGGGAGCAATGGCAAACGAGGGTAAGAAGGTTGAGAAGTTTAATGGGCAGAACTATTAGTTATGGAAGATGCAGATGGAGGACTATCTCTATCAGAAGGATTTATGGTGGCCATTGGAAGGGAAAACCAAGAAACTTGTAGCAATATCAGATGAGGACTGGGAGATCTTGGATAGAAAGGCTCTTTGTAGTATTCGTTTGTGCCTAGCACAAACAGTGGCATTCAATATTACAAAAACAAAGACAACTCAAGAGTTGATGGAAACCCTGGAAAAGTTATATGAAAAGCCTTCCGCTTCGAATAAGGTATTTCTTATGAAGATTTTATTTAATATGAAAATGGTAGAAGGTGGGTCAGTTACTGATCATTTAAATGAGTTTAATACGGTCACCAGTCAATTAACTTTTGTAAAAGTAAACTTTGATGAAGAAGTTAGGGCTCTTTTGATTCTGTGTTCTTTGCACGAGAAAGCTAGAATAGCTTGGTAATGGTTGTTAGCA
>VDFB02000003.1:712108593-712133480 GCA_007258455.2 Sequoia sempervirens | reverse complement strand
TGTCCATCTATAAATGTCACTTATAGTATATAGTTTCACTAGAAGAGAAAGAGAGAGAAAGAGAAATTTCCAAATAAAAAAATAATGCGAGCATGTTAGAATGTGCTTGTGTTATGTCAATGCAATCACACAATGCGAGTGTATTTCATCATAATTTTCTTGCGTTTTCTCTTTTATGGGACCAAAAAGTATAGTGGTCATTGCTTGGTCCCCCATATTTTTGTGCATGCCCTTATATTCATATTATTTATTTATTTTAAGATCTATTTTATTATTAAATGACATCCATGTGTTTATTATTAAATATTAATACTTTAGAATTAATATAAAAATACATAAAACCTTTTTATTCACTTAAGAGTTACTTCATAATTATTGTATTTACTATATATTTAAAAATTTTGGTGTCTATTTTATTTTATCTTGTATCTATTCATATTTATTCATCTCTTTTTCACCACATTCATGTTAATTTTAATATCTTGAAAGTATTGAAATTTTAATTAATAAATTAGATTTTACTTTTTTTACCTTAAAATAATTTTAAAAAGGTATTATTTGAAAGTATTAAAATGCAACAAAATTATTTAATTAAGATGTAGAGAATGACTTGTGATTTTTTATCTTGATTATTTCTTATATCCTCCTTTTGTAATTATTTTCTAGTGCAACTTCTTTCTTTTTCTCTTAATCCATAATTATTATTTACTGCACCTTCTTTCTTCCACTCTCAATTTATTTAATTATTTTAGATTTCAAAAGTTATGAATCGATTTAGGTTATATGTGTGTGTGTGTCTTTTAACTATTAATATTTACTTTGTTGGCTTATAAATATTTTAATTATTATTTCATATATGTCAGCTATTTAAAATTTTATTTAACTTTTTTTTGTTAGCATGCTCATGCCATTACACTTCACATTGTGTTGCCATTGTAGGTTGCATCTATCAATGTAAAAATAATTCTTTTATAGAATCACTACCTCCACAAAAGACACCTAACAAATTAAAACACATAATATCTTCCTATAAACTTATGCTTTTTGATTTTGATGTAAAATAAGAAAAAATATTGGAAGAGAAGGAGGAGCTACTCTTATCTATTAAAGACATTCATTGTCTATTTCTCATGAAACTTAATTGATTTTTCAATCTTAAATGGAAAAACTAGTAATATATTTAAACTCATTTCTAAAAATTATAAACACATAAACATTGTTGAATATTTAACATTATAATCTTAATTTTTTTAGAGATTTGATTCATACACAAGTTTTAAGTAAATGTATACCTATGCCATTTCTTCTTTTGTTTGTGCCTATTTTTATTTTATTGGTGTTATAAATGTAATAAGTAGTTTACAATTGATATATTCATGTGTATATTTGACTCGTGACACCATGCATCTTGATCAATTATTTCATCCACTTCTCTTAAGATATTCTCATTAGGAGGAGATACATTGGGAGAGGAGGAAATGTAAGCTTCATATTTTGTTGGAGGAATATTACCAAAAGAACAAAATGAAACATCAACCAAGAATTTAAGAGAATATGTTACTTTTCCAAAAAAATTAAAAAAATGAGAGTAGTTTGTCGAAAGTGAAACAATTATAAATTTTGAAACTCAATGTTATGTGAACAATGATAGAATATAACTATTATTGAGTAATTTTAAAAATATTTAGAACAAATTTGGACAAAAGTGTGATAGAGAATATTATCACTGAAATTTGGATAAAAGAAAGCCAAGACAAGGGAAAGGGTTCCCTAGACCAAGGATGTAAGTTTTTGAAAATTTAAAGATATGAAGATATAGTATTGTGTAAGGATTTGAAATTGTACAGGTTTAGGACTAAAAGTAGATAGATTTTTGAAAATGTAGGAAACCTAATTTTTCTATATATGAATGAAATTTTTTGTTTTTAAAGCAATGAGATGAATGCAAAAAGTTATCATGACAATTTCTAGAATATAAAATCTATAGCTAATTGAATTTATCTCCAAAATGTTGAACGGTCATTTTTTGAGCTTAGCAATTAAGTTTGTGTTATTTCATGCCAAGGATGTGATTTTTTAAAAGGGTAACAAAATTTCACACATTTATGGTCATGCTAACCGTCAGGTTTGCACATCTTTCAATGCAATTTTATAAAAAGTCGTGACGACTTTAGGTTGTCTCTTACCTATATAACCATATAATTTTTTAACATTTTGATTATGTTAAGGAAATTCCATCCATAACTTCTCTTCTTAGTGCCTCCATTTTTTGTCAAAAACCAATGTGTGTTAGTTTTAGTACATATTTTTACTCATTCGTTAAATTTTGAAACAAATTATATTTTTATAAACTATACTCCATTCTACACGTAATGAAACAAAAATGATTTTCAATTAGTTTTCAAAAAATTTAGTTGGGAGCACGCTTAAATTTTATCTTTTCAAGATGTGTCCACTTTGAAAATTTGTAAAATATTATATATTCATTAAAAAATTAGCCGAAATAATTGAGACAAACTACACGATGTTAGCTAATTTCTCATTGTTCAGTTTTTTGAAATTCTTAAAAAAAGTTAATGAAAAAGGGGGATCACAACAGACACTATCTTGTTTTTTATGAGAAAAATAGGACCACTTTTGGTGACCCCACTTTTTGTAACCCATAATCTTCATTATTTAAAAAAAAAATAGTAGCTTAGAAAGTAAATCCAAAGCACTAAAACTCTTTTCTTGTTGCATCTTCAAATTTTGAGAGTAACTATCTTCATTTTCTTGTGAACATCAAACTTTGTTGATTTCAAAAAAAAAAAGAAAAAAAAGTGACATCTTAAGAGCCATTTTTGTGTCACAACTTGATGCACTTACCCATTACTAAAATATTAAAATATTGAATGATCAATTAATAATTATTAAAAATTCTTGTTATCTAAACTAATCTAATGACTCTTATTTGATTTCATAGGTTTGTGTGCCCAAAATGTACCTTTCAAGATTTATCTTCCATAATTGAATTGCAACCATCCATCATCATTCATCAAAGCGTAACAAAATTGAGTACCTATCAAATTGAAATATGTTTAATTAATTTTATATTTAATATGTAAAACATATAGATAATTATTAGACACATAAATTATATGACAAATTTTATGTTAGTAATAAAATTGAGGTCAATTATAATTATTTTAATATATTTACTAATTACATATCAAATATCATACTTTATTTTTTAAATATATAATATTTTTAAATTATATTTTTATTTGCATATAAATTAATTTAAAAATATAAATAAGAAAATATGATTTTTTTGAATTATATATGATTTTTTTAATAGATGTATTTAATATATCTATTCTAGTTTGCATATGATCATATATCATTTATTTATATATCTTTTTTAGATGGTCATGTTTCAATAATATTACTTTTTTATTTATAAAATATTATATTATTTTGTTTATTAAATATATAAAATATACTTATATTATGTATCTAAAAAATATTATTATTTTATTTCCACTTGAATTCTAAATTTTTTTATTTTTTTATTTCCTTAATAATTATATATTTAAATTAATAATATCTATTTTATTTAAAAATTAAAAAATTGTGTATAAATATTAAAAAATAATATCTATTATTTTATTTAATAAAGCACATAATTATTTCCTTAAAAATATTTTATGCATTATACCTAAATGAAAAAAATTATGCACATAAATATATAAAATATAATAATTTTATATAGTTATTAAACTTTTTTATATTGATCATACATTTTATTTGTTTTATAATTGTATTATTTTTATGTCAATTCTTTAAAAGCTTTTGATAGTCTTAGAACTATTATAGAGAAAAAAAATTAAATTGAATAAAAAATCTCAAACCATTAGAAAGATCAAAGATTCTCATAAAAGTTTAGGATGATAAACAAGGAAGAAGTTGAACACTTCCATGTTCTGAATGGCACCATCTCTAAAGATAAATAATGCTTCTTTTTGAGCTATCTCAGTAGAAATTTATCTCACATCAAAAATATTGGCAATAAACCCATCTTTTATATTCTTATTGAAAGCAAAAGTAGCTTGAAGTGCTTACTCCTAAACATCAGGTTTGAAGAGAGCATGGGAAAACAACTCACCCCACATTTTTTATCCTGAAATTAAGATAATAGTCACAAGAAAATCTCCATACAACCTCCTATCATGCACACATGTTCCATTATTTTCTTGCCTACCTAGGGTCTATGTGATAGGTTTCTCAATTCTTTCTCTTCTTCAACACACAAGAAAACAACCGAGTTATCCATTCTTGTCACCACAAAGTTAAGAAGGAATTGGTAATCCAATGCACTTTTATAATCTCCATTGGTTAAAAAAAAAATCAATGCAAAGATCCTAAGAAATTGGCTATGAGAGATATGTGATCTGATATTGCCTTGAAGGAGAGATTTTTGATAGGGAATTTTGTCAAGCAATTTTAGTACATTCCTGCACCTGGATTAGATCCAACTCAACCCTATCACTCCCACTCTCCTTCCTTCCCCCCTCTCTCTCTCTCTCACTCTCTCTCTCCCTCCTTCCATCTCTCACCTTCCCACCTTACCAATCCTCGTGATTGTTCGAGATCTGGATGATCTCTGATGTTTGATCGGATGATCTTGATCTTGATTTCTGATGATTTTGATGCCGATTTCGTTTGATTCTGATGATCGAAAGATTTCTGATGATGATTCTTTGATGCGGATGATCTTGCTCGATCTGATGATGTCCGATTGATGATCTTGTTGATTGTTCTTTGATCTCGATTTGATGATCTTGAAAGCCTGCTGATTGATGATTTTTTGATTTTGATTTCTCTGATCTCGATCTGATTGATCCGGCGTCTGATCGATGATCCGTCGACTTTGTTCTGTTTGATCCTGTTCCGATCTGATCTCCCAATGGAATGATCTTTGATTTCTTGATTTCATTTTCTCGAACGATGATCTTGATTTTATTTTTCCGGATGACGCTTTGCGATTTTTCGATTTTCCTGACTCTGACATCTTGATTTTCCTGATTTATTTTTATTTCCGGAGCTGACTCGAATGATCTCTTTGCCTGAAAGATCTGATCCTGACCTGATGATCTCGATGTTCTGATCGGATGATGCTGATGCGCGTTTGACGCCTGATCGATGATCCGATTCTGATCCGGATCGATGATTGTTCTGACCTCTGATGATTTCTCTTGATTCGATCTGCCGATTGCCTGATGATCTGAGTCGCCTGATCTGATTCCTGCACGGGCCTGATTTGGCGATTTTTCTGATTTCGATGATTTCTTTTGAGATGATCTGCCGGATTTTTCGATTTGATCTCAAGAGCATCCAGTGGTGTAAGGGTAATCCTGCATCACCCAAAAAAAAGAGTTTCATTTCATGTTGGTAGTTTCTTAGATGTTTTTGCATTTTTGGATACCCTTTTCATCATAGTGTAATTCCCAACTTATGGTTTTTCTTTGCTATTTCTGGGTTGAAAGATATTGCAGTTTTAGTCTCCCATAATTACACCTAAAAACATTCTAGGTCAGATTTGAGGCACTAAATGGTCTCGAAATGGCCTCAAAACTTGTCAAAATTGGCATAGCAATTTCAAGCATGTTCTTGACTCCGAGACCTTTCCAATAGTTCAAACGGTTTATAAAATAGAGTCTCGGATCAAAAGTTATGGCTCTCGAAAGTTGGTGCACTTTCTAGAAGATACTAATTTTTGAATGTACTTTTGAAATTTGAATTGCAAGTTGTAATTTTCGGTGCAAGACCACCAAAAACTCAAATTTGAATATTGTTTGGCTCAAAACTAAAAAGGGAGCTTTGTTTATGGGCGAGTTTCTGATTTTTGTGTAGCTTTTTGGGGACAAGTTTGCATACTGCGAAAACGGATTTTTCTGTAATTATGTAGTTTGCATATTTCTAGAACTTGAGGATATCAGATCCTCAGCATGTAAGAAGATCATTTTAAAAATAATAAAATAACATTCTTTGTTTGGTGTGTTAATTTTTTGTGTCTTGGGTTGCACCCTCGTCAGGTGGTATCAGAGTGAGGTTTTCTTGAGTGTGTGGACAGATTGTTGATCGTGAGGCAATTCGCACCAAGAATGTGGTTGTGCATTGAGGAAGATGCCTCCAAGAGTCATGCATGGTAGGTATGGTGGTGCTAGAGGTGGTCAAGGTAGCAAAAATGCTGGTGGAAGAGATCCACTATTGGTTGAGGGTTTCAGAGCCCTCCAAAGACAGATTGATGTGTTGCAAGAGTAGATGAGAAGAAGGTTAAACCTGAGAAGGAGAGAAGAAAGTGAGGATGAAGAAGAGGAGGAAGATTCATATGTAGAAGACGAAGAAGAATAAATTGATCAAGACTAAATGCAGCTGATAAGCGCCATTTCGAAGATTGGGAAAATACCCAGAGTAGAAGTCTCCAGTTATTCTAAAAGTCTAAACCCAGAAGAGTTGATCGACTAGATCAATGAGTTGGAAGAATATTTTGAGTATGAGGAGATAGAGGACCCATATCAGGTCAAGTTTGCAAAAATGAAGCTGAAGGGCCATGCCAGTATTTGGTGGAAAGAGGTCTAGTTGGAGAGAAAATGAAGAGGAAAAGGAAAGATCACCAGATGGGATCGCATGGTGGAGAAACTAAAAAAGTAGTTCATACCAGTGGACTACAAGCTAGATCTACTAAAGAAATTGCAAGGGTTGAAGCAAGGAAGTAAATATGTGAAAGAATACATTGAATATTTTCACAAGATGATCATCAGAACAGGTCATATAGAGGCCAACAAGGAGAAGGTAGCTCTTTATCGTAATGGGTTACAGTCGAGCATTCAAGAGGAGCTAAGCCTAGTCAAAATGACTGCCATTGATGATGCGTACCGGTTTTCTCTGAAATTTGAAGAGAAGTTGAACAAAAGATTTGATAGCAAGCAAAAAGTATGAGGAGGTCAGAGTGGAAAGGGAAATGGAAGATCTTCTAGAAGCCAAAATGATGATGAGAAGAAAAATGAAGATGTGGGTACCAGTCGAAACTAGAAGAATGATAACTTCTACCACCCTCATGATCAAAATAGGGTGATCAAAGAGGTAGAGGATGAGGGAGATCTGGACAAGGATCTAGAAGAGGTGGTTTCAGAGGAACATGTTTCTAGTGTGGTGAAGAAGGACATCCATCCTATGAATGTCTACAACATCAAGGAAGGGTTGCACATGCAGATGAGGAAGAATTTGTTCCACACAAAGTGCAAATGTGAAGGAAAATGTTGTGATGTCATCATTGACAGTGGGAGCACCAATAATCTAGTGTCAGAGGAGATAGTTACAAAGTTGAAGTTGAAGAGGGAAAGGCATAAACATCTGTATTAGATTGCCTAGTTGTAGAAGGACTACAAAGTTCTGTTCAATGAGCAGTGCTTGGTGAAGTTCAAGATCGAGAGCTACAATGATGAGGTACTCTGTGATATCATCCCCATGGATGCATGTCACATGTTGTTGGGGATGCCATGGTAGTTCTACAGGCAAGCTATACATGATGGCTATGCAAAAAATTATTGCCTGATGAAGGATGGGGTTCATCACAAGTTGAAATCCTGAAGGAGGCCAAAGAAAAGGTATATAGTAGTGCTAGAATCTATTATGTTGATGGAAGAAATTTTTTTGAAGGTATGAAGCATGAGCATGTGTGCTATGCATTGATTCCTAGAGTGTGTAAGGAGGATAGTGAGAAGGTGCCAGTAGAAGTTTTTGGGTTGTTGGATGAGTTTCAAGATATTATTTTTGATAATGTACCTGAGGGTTTACCACCAATGAGGAGGATCAGTGATCATATTGACTTGATCCTTGGAGCCAGTTTTCCAAATAAGGCAACTCATAGAATGACTCCGGTAGAAAATGAGGAGTTAAACAGACAAGTTTAGGAGTTTTTGAGAAAGGGTTTGATTTGAGAGAGCTTAAGCCCATGTTCAATACCTACAGTACTAGCACCAAAGAAGGGTGGGGAGTGGAGGATGTGTACAAACTCTTGGGCCATAAACAAGATAACAATCAAGTACAAATTTCCCTTGCCAAGGATGGATGACCTGATGGACTGTTTGAGTGGAGCTCAGTACTTCACAAAGATTGATCTACAGAGTGGTTATCACCAGATCTGGGTTCGAGAGGGAGATGAATGGAAGATTTCCTTCAAGACCAAAGAGGGCCTATACTAGTGGTTACTCATGCCTTTTGGGCTAACCAATGCACCGAGCACATTCATGTGGCTCATGAACAAGGTATTGAAAGAGTTTCTAGGAAGTTTTGTTATTGTGTATTTAGATGATATTTTTATTTTTAGAAGGACTTTGGATGAGAATTTGATGCATATTTGGAGAACCTTTGAGAAGTTAAGAGAGGAGAAATTGTTGATTAATCTAAAGAAGTGTAGTTTTGTGAAGGAGCTAGTGTACTTGGGGTTTGTTTTCTCGACAGAAGGTCTCAAGATGGACCCAAAGAAGGTGAAGGCTATTCTGGAATGGCCTACCCCAAGAATTTCTACTGAGGTGAGATCTTTCCATGGTTTGGATAGTTTTGATAGAAAGTTTGTTAGAAACTTCAGTAGTATTTGTGCACCCCAGTTCATTAGAAAATTTAGTATTATTTGTGCACCCTGACTGAAACAATGAGAGGGGATAGAAAAGAGTTCAAGTGGAGCACTGGAGCAATGAAAAGTTTTGAACTGTTGAAACATAAGGTGATAAACTAGCCTATTCTAGCCCTCCCAGATTTCAATAAGGTGTTTCAAGTGGATTGTGATGCCAGTGGTTGTGCCATTGGAGCAGTGTTGAGCCAAGAAGGTAAGCCAATTGTCTATTTCAGTGAAAAGTTAAATGATTCCAAGAGAAATAATTTTGTATATGATCAGGAATTTTATGCAATAGTTCAAGCACTAAAGAAATGGAGGCATTATCTGTTGCCGAAGGAATTTATTTTGTATACTGATCATCAAGCATTATAGTATATAAATAGTCAGGAAAAATTAAATCAAAGGCATATGAAATGGGTAGAATTTTTGCAGAGCTATACCTTTGTTCTAAAGTATAGGAGTGGGAGGTCAAATAGGGTTGCATATGCCTTAAGTATGAGGTAGATGTTGATGACAAAGATGTAGATTAAAGTGTTTGAGTTCAATGAAATCAAAACATTGTATCCAGAAGATCCTGATTTCGTAGAGGCTTGGAAAGCTTGCAAGGATCCTCTTACAGTGGACAAGACAAGGTGGTTGGATTTCATAATTTAGAGTGGCATGTTGTTTAAGGGAAGCCAATTATGTATTCCAAGGAGTTCCATGAGGGAGAACCTAATTAAGGAGAAGCATAGTGGAGGAATGGCGGGACATTTTGGTTGGGATAAGACCATTTCCATTATCATTGAGCATTATTATTGGCCTCAGTTGTCACAGGATGTAAAGAAGTATGTACAGAGTTGTAAGGTATGTTAGATGGATAAAGGAGTGAGCCAAAATATAGGGTTATATCAGCCCTTACCTGTAACAGAGAGGTCATGGGAGGATATAAGTATGGATTTGTTCTTGGTTTTCCAAGGACACAGAAAGGGAATGATTCAGTATTTGTGGTGGTTGGCAGGTTTTCAAAAATGACACATTTCATTCCATGTCAGAAGACCCATGATGCAGTCTACATTGCTGACTTGTTCTTTAAAGAGGTGGTGTGGCTACATGGTCTACCAAAGAGTATTGTATCAGATCATGACACCAAATTTGTGGGATACTTTTGTAGGACCTTGTGGAAGAAGTTGAGAATGAAGTTCAAGTTCAGTTCTGCACACCATCCACAAACATATGGGCAGATAGAGGTTGTGAAAAGGAGTCTAGGTAACCTATTGAGATGCTTGGTAGGAGATAAACCCAAGGAATGGGACTTGATCTTACCCCAGACAAAATTTTCTTACAACAATTATGTCTACAGAAGCACTGGTAGATCACCATTCTAGATTCTATATGGAGGCAACCCCAGAACAGCTCCAAAATTGAGGAAGATAAACTAAGAGAAGAAGATAAGTGTTGAAGACAAAAATTTTGTAGAGCACATCAAGGATATACATGAGAAGGTAAGAGAACATATTAACAAGATGAATATGCATTATAAGGCCAAGGAAGATCAGAAAAGAAGGAATAAGGAGTTTCAGATCGGTGATGAAGTAATGGTCCACTTGAGGAAAGAAAGGTTTCTAGTGGGAACCTATAACAAACTGAAGATGAAGAAATTCGGTCCCTACAAGATTTTGAAGAAGCATGATTCAGGGAATGCATATGAGGTAGAGTGGCTGGATGGAGTCAAAATTTCCCTTGTGTTCAACATTTTAGATTTGACAGAGTATCATGAAGGTGGTGTGAAGGAAGCACCAGCAATAGGGTAGTATGGCATTCCAACACCTACTTCAGAGAAGGAGGAGATTGAAGCAATCTTGGATAGTCGTGTGGGAAGGAGTACCAAAAATAGGCAGTATGAAGAATATCTGGTGAAATGGAGAGGAAAGCCTATGGAAGATTCATCCTAGCTATCTAAGGAATAGGTTGACCATTTGGGTTTTCCTCAACCATCTGAGATGTGACAGGGTCACTTCTCAAACTACCCTAGGTGTCTGATGCAGGAGCATCCAATGGTGTAAGGGCAATCATGCATCACCCAAAAAAAAGAGTTTCATTTCATGTTGGTATTTTTTTAGATGTTTTTACATTTTTGGATACCCTTTTTGTCATAATTTGATTCCCAACTTAAGGTTTTTATTTTATGTTCTTGGGTTGAAGGATATTGCAGTTTTAGTCTCCCAGAATTACACCTAAAAACCTTCTAGGTCAGATTTGAGGCACTAAATGGTCCCAAAACGGCCTTGAAACTTGAAAAAATTGGCATAGTGGATTTCAGGCACATTTTTGACTCTGAGACCTTTCCAACGGTTCAAACGATTTGAAAAATAGAGTCCCAAATCAAAAGTTATGGCTCTCGGAAGTTGGCGCACTTTCTAGAAGATACTAATTTTTGAATGTACTTTTGAAATTTGAATTTGAAGTTGTAATTTTCTGCGCTAGACCACCAAAAACTCAAAATTGAATATTGTTTGGATCCAAACTAAAAAGGGAGCTCTATTTATGGGCGGGTTTCTAATTTTTGTGTAGCTTTTTGGGGACAAGTTCACATACTGCAAAAGGGGTTTTTCTGTAATTTTGTAGTTTGCATATTTCTAGAACTTGAGGATATCAGATCCTCTGAATGTAAGAAGATCATTTTCAAAATAATAAAATAACATTATTTGTTTGGTGTGTTAATTTTTTGTGTCTCAGGTTGCACCCTCGTCAAATCCCTATCTCCCTCCTTCCCTCTTTTTGCCCCTCCCTCCCACCTTACCAATCCCTATATCTCTCTTTCCCTCTTTCTCTCCCTCCCTCTACTCCTCCCACCCTACCTCTCCTACCCCACCTCTCTCCACCTACCCCTCCCTTCCTCCTTAACTCTCTCTACCTCTCTCCCAATTTCCATTTCTCTGTCTAGATTTTTTAATAATCACACAATATATAATATATATTAAATAATTAATATGTAAATATATATACATTATATCATATAATACATAATATATAATATAATATATAAGTTATAGTATATAATATTTAATGTATAATATATTTTTAAGTTTGATATAATGGATATCTCTTTTATTAAAAAATGGATTTTTTTTTTGTGCAACATGGGTACCTATTTTATTCTATGTAAATATTTTTTTCTTTCATGTAAAGTTTTCTTTATATATTAAAATTAATATATTGATATATATATAAATAATGTAGTGTCGAAAAAAGTATCCCTTTTTCACACTTAATTTGGGAATAATTAATATTAAAATGAGCTTAATTATGCCTTTATTTAGTGTTGTAATGTATTTTACACATTCACATTAAGTTTAGGGCTCTTTTTAACTAAATGGACTTAACGGTGCCTTATTTAGGGTGTCGTAAAGTGTATCTTTACACTTTCACACAATCTATGGCGTTATTAATTAATTGAGGTTAATTTTCCTTAATTGGCCCCTTTAATTAAAATCCAAGCCTAATTAATTACAAATTATGAGGGATAAAGCCTAGCATTCTTAAATGATATTACATAACATTTAATTTTTGAAGGTGTGTGTCCTAGGATAGTGACCTAGGATCCATTCACCACCTAGCAAATGGGTCCTCACTAGGTCCTAGGATGTTATTTTCACATAACATTACACATTGTCCGAAGTGTGTCATAGCTAAGTGAGCTAGGACCCATTCACCACATGGCGAGTGGGGTCCTCACTTAAATCTAGGACCCTTCTTGGGATATTTTTTTGGTGGTATTTTAATGATTTGAAATTCAAGATCTAATGTCAGCTTGTGTTATTTGAATTTTGTGAATTAATCTTAAGTTATGTATAAATATAAGGTTATTTCACTATGTTTCATCTAAGAAAACCTAAGAATTCTTATGCAAGAATCCTAATAGAAAATTTATGAGATCAAGAGTTCACAAGAACATTTCTAAGGCATTAAAGAGTAGAATTATTGAAGAATATTGCAACAATCAAGATTCATTCATCATGTCAAAGGCATAAGGAATCATGCATGCTATTGAGCTAATGTGTTGATGTAGTATTGAAGATCAATTCAAGTATATTCAAGTCATTGTTTCTAATCAAGTTTCATGATCAAGATCTAAATTCTTTGAGGCCACTTCATGCTAGATTGCTGATTTTTACTCCAAGGTTTCAATTGAGGTTTGATGAGTTGTTACACATTATTTTTTCATTCATCATTCCTTTATGCATTGTTTCATTACAAGGTTTAATTACCAAAATGGGGTTTGACCAAGGAAAATCCCTATTCCCTAACAATAAACATTTTTCTCTCCTTTGATGTGTGATTGCAAGTTTTAAGTTGAAGAGCATTTGGAGAGAAAAATTGCAAAAGTTGTCAAAGTTGTTAAGAAAGTTGTCAAATCACAAGAATTGAGCTACAAAATTTATTTATGGGTTTCCGATAGTCTCTCTCTAGGATTCGGAAGTGCAGAAATTGAAGAAAAAAACTAAAAAATTGATTTTCCAAAACTCTAGCTAGGACCCATTCGCCATAGGAAGAATGAGTCCTCAGTGAGTCCTGAAAAAGCACTTTTGTAATAGGTACACAACATTTGACCTTCTTAAAACTTGCATTTTTACTGGTATTTGGGTTAGGATTTATTTCTATAACTCATTTACACATTATAACCCTCATAATTGAATTAAATACAAGTAAAAATAGGTTGCATCCATTTGGTTAGTCCATCTTGGATCCCCACCCTATTTTTCTATGTTTTATTTTGGTGAACTCAACTTTTTGAGCATTGTAGTTTTCTAATAGTTTTTTGGAGTACTTTTCATCCTAGATTTAGAGCTTGCATTTATTGACATTGAATTAGATCTCATTTAGGGTGTTTAGTTTGCATTCAAATTTGAATCTCATCTAGGGTTTTAGGATTACATATTTTGTATTATTTAAATATGAAAAATATAAAAAAAAAATAGTCATCTTGCATATCATTTACATCGCATAAAATTTCATTTGAAAATTTAAACAAAATTTCATATCAAACTAGGTGTTTTAGGTCATCATTTTGTTCATAATTTTCACTTGCATTCCATATTGCATTTAGAGAAAATTGAAGTTGAATCTTGTTGTTACAAACTGAATCTTGAAACTAATAGAAAACACTTGAAAATCTGTAAAAATTAGTTTCAAAAACCTCATCTAGGACCCATTCACCATAGGGTGAATAAGTCCCTGATCAGGCCTTGGTCTGCATTTCTAGAAATTAAAATCTCTAGTTCTATGTTTCTGTTTGTTCTTATCCTATTTTCGTTTCAGTTTGTTGAGTTTTGTTTCATTAGTTTGATGCTATCTAGCTTAATTTGGTACATTTAGTGCATTAACTAATTTCAAATTGCATTTACAACATTTCATTTTTAGATTGTTGCATAGTGTAATCAACAAATTACCTTGTTTCAAGTCTAAAAATATGAAAATGGATGTGTTTTAACAATGTGTGGAAGTCTTTGTTCTCCTTGGTTGATTTTTCAAGTTGTATTTTTGGAAATGATCCTATGCAATTGAACCTATGCATGCTCATCCAACTCTTAATGACTTTCCTCATGAATTTGATATCATAGGAGAAGATGATGCTAGTATGCATGAGTTTATAAAAAATTTCCTTAAAAATCTTGAGAATAATGCATCTTTCTATCCTTCCATGAAACAACCAACAAAACTTGAGATGTTTGGTCTTTTACATCTTGAAATTGAGTCACAAACTAAGGCTAAACTTCCAACAATGAGTGAACCTAGCTCCTCCAATCAAGTGCATACTCATCTATCTTATGTTAATAAAGTAACCAACACTCCCATCAACCTAGAAAAGAGTTATGGCCAAGGCTTTAATATTTTAACCAACCAAGGATGTGACATAACTAATGAGCATGAAATTCATAAACTTTTAGAGAGAACTCCTATTGAACAAACCAAAGGAATAGGATATCAAGATCCTCCTCCCGACATAAGTGTCCTCCTTCCTAAAGAACAACCAATGCCTCATAAGGATGATAATATCATCTTAAGTCCTCCTCCTCAACATCTACCTTAATAATTTGGTGAATCAAGCAAGAAAAAAAAGCCTTACAAACTCAAAAAATTGTTATTCTTACATACTCAAACATAAATTGAATACACACTCAAACATAAATTGAATACACACTTGTTGTAGATAGTTTATATATTCCATGTAGAAATATTATTTGTAAGGTATTCAAATAAATCTCAACATTTTTATTATTATTAACTCTTCCTTGATCCCTTCCATTTTGTGTTATGTGCAATTGTCTTTGTCTTCTTAATTGAGATGTTAAATCCTCTTGTGAACTACTATTCTTCATGATTTTTAGTATCAACATTCATTGCATATTGAAATATATTATTTGGTGTATGTCATACATGGTCCATTGTAAAAAAATAATCCCTTTAGAACTAACCTTAACATTCCCATGAGATTGATGATGTCTTTGAACTAATTTAGGATTCTACACTTGTATATGTCGTCTTTCTATCTCATTGAATTGATCTAAATGCATATTTCTTTGTATTCTTCTTCTCAATATATATTGTTCCTCTTGAGATGTTCACTCATGATTTTTTATTATCTAATCAACATGTTGTCTCATTTTTTATTCATTCTCTTCCATCATCATATCTTCCCTACATTTAACACATTTTTCTTTATCTTTTTGGTTAAGATGATTTTTTACTTCCTATCTTTGTGCATCACTCATTTGTTCATGTCATTTTCTCATATAATTTTGAGTATATATTCTCTTCATTGTTCTCTTCATTTCTCTTCGTTTATAATAATTTTTACTTCTTCTCTTTATGCATCATCCATGTGTTCACATTGTTGTCTCATATAATTTCAAGCATATTTTCTTGGATTTTATCTTTGTTACTCTTCATTTTCAAATTTTAACCTTGGGTGAGATACCCTACAAGTTATAACAAAATATATTCATCATGTTATAATACGTTTTTATTTGATTGGGAAAAGGGATCTAGGTCCTAAATCACACTTCTCCCAATATGGGACATTAAGGATTAAAAATAATCTCAAGTCCACTTGAATACAAACTTGAATGGAAGAGTCAAAATGGTGGAATAGGATTCTAATCCTTGTTATCAAGGGGTTGATATTTTAATTTAGATTGATTAGTTGGTCAAGATTTAAGATGCAATGTTGTTCTTGGATTAACTATAAAAATGGAACAAATTCTTATTATTTTTGAGAAATGAAAAGCTAAAAGACATGAATAGAGTCCAAAATTGTAGAGGGTAGACATCGAGGAACTTGACATGTAAGTTTGTTTTTTAATTGGTTGGTCAAGAGCATAGTGCACCCTAGACTATCCTATTTTATTAGATTTGATTTCATAGGCCTAAGGTCTCTATTCTATAGCTCTTATTCTTCTAGGCTCACTATTGGAACTTCATCTGTTGATGAGAAAATAAAATCTAGTTTCCATTTCTTGACAACTTGTAGGTCTTGAAGACATGAATGAGAAATTACTCCTCAATCTTTCTCCACTTTTCTTTATATTTGAAAACTTGCATAAATGAAAGAGGGGAAAGGGTTATGTCATATAGGGTCTTACCCAAGTCAAACCTCATTTTTGTATTTCTACCTCCACAATGGCTACATGATGATGTATAAAGAGAGCTTATCCTCAGTCGAGTAGATGCTAAATGATAAACAAACAATTAATTGAATAATGTTGCAACTCACCACTTAGATCTACATTCCTTGATGGACTGAAATCATGTACTTATCACCTTCAAGGAGAATTTTATTGCTTGATTGAAGTCTTGCAAGTGTTAGTACTCATAAAATAAATTATCATAAAACATGAACAAACTTACTTAAAAACATGATGAATGATTGATATGATTCTAGAATGAAATAAATGTTACAATAATGTTGATAATTTTTCTTGACTACTCTTGATTGCTTTTAGGATGATCAATTTGATCAATAGATTTTCTAGCATTTGAAATAGTGAAAATGACTAGTATTTATATGCAATTATTTAGATTTCCAAAAAATTAAATACTAATAGTTGATAAATGACTTTGGAAATTTAAATAATAAAATATTGACACTAGTATATCCAAAAAGGAGCCAAAAAGGGGTGGTTTAGAGTGTAGGGAAACCTAGAGCATACCCATCCTTTTCGAGGCCCAAAGTGTCAGGGGCAAATATTGAATGCTAATTTTATTTTGCTTGTTTTATTTTCAAAAGATGTTTATAAAATGGGTGATTAAAATGCATAATTAGGTTCAAGCAAATAAGGGGGAGCTAAACCTAGTGTGAAATTTTGTCAAGGGTTACAATTTTTGATGCACTACAAATTTAATAATACATTATAAACTTGAATAAATGTATAAATAATTTAAATTTAGTTTTTACATTGTCACATAAACTCAAAGATAAGTAATGAATACTATTTTTAATTTGTAATAAATAATAACAAATATTTTTTACTATCTAGATTATTAATATTTATAATGACTTTATTTCAAATAAAACTCTTGAAAATAGAAAAACAAATTTCTAAAAAAATTATAATATTAAGCTATTATGAATAACATTTATAATAATTTAATTATTTTATAGATATTATGGGTAACTGCACAAAGATAGGGGACCAAAAAGGGTCCTTAAGTGCTCAATTTTTCTTGTAAAATAAGGAAAGGTTGGTCTTGTATGAGAAATTGAAGATAGTTACAATAAAAAATTGAAGATACAAGGAAAACAAGAGTTGTAGTGCTCTTAATCTACTTTCTAAACTACTATTTTTTCTAAATGGTAGAGATTAAGGGGTTCATAAAGGGGGGCCACACAAAGTGTTCCTATTCTTTTCAAAAAAAATAACATAGCATTTGGTTGTGCCCCCCTAAAATTGATGCAGGAGCATCCAAGGCCAAGAACAATCCTGCATCAATTTCTATGTTTGCTTGTTTCGAATAAGGGTTGACATGTTCTATCGACGAGACTTTGGAATATCAACAAAACTTTCCTTCAAGTCCCATCAACAACCCGATATCCATATGTTGGTGAGTTGCAGGTTTTTATAACTCCAGAACCTCTGAGTAAAGGTTTGTAAGTTCTAATCTTCAACGACTTAGCGATTAGGTTTCATCAGTAAAATATTAACTTTTCGGTGTGACGTCATTCTTTGTCCCTCTGATGGATCGATGTCGGTAGAAGGATCTCTTATCGGCAAGACTACATTTTCTATCCCTTTGATGGCCTGATAGGCCATCTAACCTATCAACAAACAACATTGGGGGGACTTAGAATTATGGCTAGGATGTGGGAGCAAGTCCCCTTGACAAAATGACAAGATGTATTGTGGGGACATTGAGATTTTGGGTGGACATGTTATCTTTTCCTAGCGATAGGCCGATGGTAGTGATTGATGGAATAGAAAAAGTGGATGAGCGATGGTCGAGAAAACAAGAGGATGACACATAGCAAAAAGATAGTCATTGATTATACATCTTCATTGTGAATCAACGTAAGTTTATTGGTCAAATTATTTTGATGGTCATTGGATGATGAATGGTACTATGATAGGGATAATCCTTATGATGTTGGGCCAAAATGCAAGAAAGGAATGCTATATGGTGAGATAGCCCAAGAGGGAGAGACATGGTGGAGTAGCTCGAGGGTGATGGTGAAAAGAGAACGAAGGATGAAGTTTCAACATCTATGAAACTCAGATATGCATTTAGCAGATGAATGTAAGAAGTTTCCCATGAGATGGCATGTAACTTTGTAATGTCATTCTAGTAATAAAGATCATTTTTTAATGCAAATATGGTTGTTTTGTATTGTTTTAGCTTGCAAGGGGAGTACCCTTCATCTAGTGGTATCAGACCACTGAATGTGAGGAAGTTACAACAAGACTTGTGAGTGTGGGATAAGAACAAAATGCCTCCAAGAATGGCCCGACATGGTAGAGGTAGAGGAAGAGATCTTCCTAGAGATGAACATAGAGCCCTCACAAGGCAGATGCAAGTCTTGCAAGAAGAGGTCTAAAGAGGGAGAGGAATACATAAGGAAAGAGATGGTAGTGATGATGAAACAAAAGAGGAAATAGAAGAGGAAGAACAAGATCAGATGGATTTTGGGGAAATGAATTTGCTGAGAGCGATATCCAGCATTGGGAAGAGACCTAAGATGGAGGTTTCAACCTTTAATGGGAGTTTAAATCTAGAAGAATTGACCGATTAGATTAATGATAATGAAGAATTTTTTGAATTTTGGGAGATTGAAGATCCTCACCAAGTGAAGTTTGCAAAGACCAAGTTAAAGGGCCATGCAAGTATTTGGTGGAAAGAGATTCAACTAGAAAGAGGAAAACAAGGGAAGGATAGAATTTCCATATGGGATAGAATGGTGTCAAAATTGAAGAAATAGTTTATTCCAGTTGATTATGAATTGGAACTGCTCAAGAAGATGTAGAATCTAAGGCAAGGAACAAGGAAGGTGAAGGAGTATATGAAAAATTTCATAAGATCCTAATCAGAATAAGACATTCTGAAGCAAGCAAGGAGAAGGTATCCCACTACATTAATGGGTTAAAGCCAAGCATATAGAAGGAATTGGCATTAGTAAGAATATACACCATTGAGGATGCATATCAGTTTGCATTAAAGGTGGAAGAAAGATTGAATAGAAAATTTAAGCATAAACAGAAAGGGAAAAGCCAAAGTTATGTGTAGCAAAAAGAGGACAAGCAACAAATTAGATACATCAAGGACAATGATTGTGAAAGAGTCAAAAAAAATTTGTGAGAAGAATGAGAGAGGTGGAGGAAGATCTAGACAAGGACCAGGAAGAGGTTTCCGAGGAACTTGTTTTCAATGTGGAGAAGAAGCAAATAGGGCTTTTAGTGTCCTCAACATCAAGGAAATTCAAATAGGAGGCCTGATGGCACTACTAGAGTTTCCCATGTAGATGAAGATGCACAGTCTTCACATTCTGAAGATCCTAAAGGAGGAGAAGCCTTGATGGATAGGCGAGCCTTGTTGCATGAAGACAATGAACCAATGCAAAGGAAGAGTTTTTTTAGAAAAAAATGCAAATGTGAAGGTAAGGTATGTAATGTGATTATTAATGGTGGTAGTACTGATAATCTTGTTTCTAAAGAAATGGTGAATAAGTTGTAGTTAAAAATAAGAAGGCACCTACATCCATACATAATTGCTTTGTTGCAAGATGACTGTAAGGTTTTGGTGCATGAGCAATGTCTGGTAAGCTTTAATATTGGTAACTATTATGATGAAGTTTTGTGTGATTTTATGCCTATGGTTGTTTGTCACCTATTGTTAGGCAGACCTTGGAAGTTTGATAAGAAAGCAATCCATGATGGGTATGTAAATACCTACCATTTCATGAAAGATGGAGTCAAGCATAAGTTGAAACCATTGAATAAAGGAGAAAAGAAAGTATGCAGTAATGCTAGGAAGTGCTTGATTAATGGAGCTAAACAGTCAGTTGAAGAGGATGAGGATGAACATCAGGATTTTCTCATGCAAGTTGTAGCGATGTTGATTACATTCAAAAGGCGTAGACTGAAGGTTTTAGTGGATATAGAAGAGGTAAAATCTGCTCTTTGTGAAAATGACATTACTGATTTGTATGAGCATAATGAGATTAGTGCAAATGAAGGTATTGTAGCCATGAGTACCTTGATGATTGAAAGTACTATACTGTTCAATAAGGAAAAAGGTGAGAAGGTGCATGCTGGTTTGGTTGAGGACCTTCTAGTTGATGACCGTCTATTGCAGGATGACTAGGAAGAATATTATGAATGTATTCTTGAAATTGATAAGGATACAAATGAGAAGGAAAGTATGAGTACTTTGATTGTGATATCGACATTGAAATTGTAGTTGAGAATTACTTTCCAGAAGATATAGGAAAGGAGGAGCACAAGGAACTAATGGAGAATGAAAATGAAACGACTATTACAATAGTAATTGAGAAAAAAGGTAATGCATGAGTTTCCTGCAGGTGGTAAAATTGAAGATTATGATTTTCCAACATTTCATAGTGTAGATATGTGGGAAGTGGAAATTGTTAAAAGAGGATGAAAGAGAGGAAGAATCAAGGAAGGTCGGGACATTAAATTGTAGAAGAAAGTTTGGAAGATTGTTCAACATGATAAGGTGAATAGGTGGATCCAGGACAAGCATAGAGTCTACAAATGTTATGAGTTCAACTCATGAAACATTTTCAAATTACCTCAGGTGTCTGATGTAGGAACATCTAGGGACAAGAACAATCCTACATCAATTCTTGTGATTGTTTGTTTTGAATAAGGGTTGACATGTTCTATCGACGGGACTTTGGCATATTAGTGGAACATTCCTCCAAGTACCATTGACAACCTGATAACCATACGTCAACGAGTCACGGGTTTTTATAACTACACAATCTCTGAGTAAAGGTTCATAAGTTTTGATCTTTAGTGACTTAGCAATTGGGTTTCATCAGTAGGAGATTAAATTTTTGGTAGGATGTCATTCTTTGTCCCTCCGATGGAGTGATGTTGGTAGGAGGCTCTCTTATTGGTGGGACTACATATGTTGTCCCTTTGATAGCCCGATAGGTCATCTAACCTATCAATGAACGACATTGGGAGGACTTAGGAATATTGGTAGGATGTGGAAGCAAGTCTCCACAATAGAACGACAAGATGTATCATGGGTACATTGAGATTTCGGGTGGATATGATATCTTGTCCTAGTGATAGGCTGATGGTAGTGATTGATGGACTATCAAAAGTGGATGAGTGATGGTTGAGCAAACCAGAGGATGACATGTAGCAAAATGATAGTTGTTGATTACACATATTTTTTGTGAATCAACATAAGGCTATTGGTCAAACAATTTTCAAGGCTTGTGCTTGATGGTCATTGGATGATGAATGGTACTATGATAGGGATATCCTTATGAGGTTGGGATGACATGCAGTAAAGAAATGCTATATAGTGAGATAGCTCAAGAGGGAGATACATCATGGAGTATCCTAAGGGTGATGGTGAATAGAGAACGAAGGTTGAAGTTTCAGTGTCTATGAAACTCATATCTGCATTTAGCAGATGAATGTAAGAAGTTTCCCATGAGATGGAACGCAACTCTATAATGTCATTCTATTAATAAAGATCATTTTTTTGTACAAAGCTGGTTGTTTTGTGTTGTTCTAGCTTGCAAGGGGAGTACCCTTCATCAAAAACATTAACTTTTTTAGTATTTCAAAAATGCTTCAATGAGAAATTAGCTAGCACCATGTAGTTTATGCTTGATGTTTCTACTAATTTTTTAATGAATATATGAACTTTTACTAATTTTTAAAGTTTACATATCTTGAAAAATTAAAAATTGAGTGTGCTCCCTCTATTTTTTTAACAATTGATTGAAAATCATTTTTTAATTTCTCTAGAATGGGTTCTAGTTTTTGAAAATGTAATTTATTTGAAAATTTTTATGAACAGTTAAGAATAAAGTAAAAATTATCAAATATTAGTTTTTGACAAAAAAAAAACATACATTAACAAAATAAATTAAAGATAAAAACTTTAACATACTCAAAACGTGAAAAACATCACATGGTTAGATATATCAAAGAGAGCTTAATATTATCACATGGTATTTTTTGACTTGACGTTGAAACACATGCAAACCTTATGGGGAGTACAAACAAGATTATATCAATTTTCTTAGTATTTGCAAAAACATGTCTTAGGATGTTGAAAATTCACTCCAAACCTATTGGAAGCCCAAGGAAAATCCAAACCAAAGGCTTAGAAATTTCCAAAGAAAACAATAACGCGAGTGTGTTATAACACACTCACATTATTATTTTCTTTGGGAATTTCTCTCTTACTCTTTCTCTTCTAATGAAACTATATATATGTATAAACATTTAAGAATTACTAGCATTTAATTTTTTGTAATTTAAGTTATATTTCATGTATATATTTTAAATATTTTTTAGAATGGTTTCAGATCTCCAGGAGTTATAATACAGATTCTAGGTTTTGGAAGATCTTATCAATTTTCAAACTTAGTCAAATTTCAATAATCAATAGGTCAAATTTTAGTAATTAGTAGGCTCTTATCATATTTATCTCTCTCTCTCTATCTATCTCACTCAGTCTATATTTTTCGTACCCTAGACCTCTCTATCTCCCTATGTCCATCTCTCTCTCTCTCTCTCTCTCTCTCTCTCTCTCTCTCTCTCTCTCTCCCCTTCCCTCTCTATTTCTTTGTATCTCACCTCTCTCTCCCTCCCTCCCTCTCTCATTTTTTCTACTTTTCTCTATATCCCCTTTCCCTTTGCCTACCTACCTCTCCCTCCCCATACTCCCTCTCCCTCTTTCTCATTCTCGCCTTCCCTCTCTACTTCTCTCTATTTCACCTCTCTCCATCTCTCTCCCTTCATCCCTCCCTCCCTCCTTCCCTCTCTACTTCTCTTCATATCACCTATCCATCTCTCCCTCTCCACTTCTCTCTATCTCACCTCCCTCTCTCTCCTCCCCTACCTCTCCCTCCCCACCTCCTTCCCTCTACTTCTCTCCATATTTACTTCTCTCTATCTCCACTCTTCATCCCTCCATCCATCTCTCTCTTGAGGTAGGAAGAGGTAAGTAGAGAGAGAGTGGTAGTGAGATAGAGAGAAAGAAAGAGAGTAGAGAGGGAAGGTGGGAGGGAGGGATGAAGAGAGAGAGAGACAGAGAGAGTTGAGATAGACATATGTAGTTTGCATATGATCATATATCATTTATTTATATATCTTTTTTAGATGGTCAAGTTTCAATAATATTACTTCTAAAAAAATATTATTATTTTATTTCCACTTGAAGTCTAAAAATTTTTATTTTTTATTTTTTATAATAATTATATATTTAAATTATTAATATCTATTTTATTTTATATTTAAAAAATTAAAAATTTGTGTATAAATATTTAAAAAATAATATCTATTATTTTATTTACTAAAGCACATAATTATTTCATTAAAAATATTTTATGCATTATAGCTAAATGAAAAAAATTATGCATATAAATATATTTAATACAATAATTTTATAGAGTTATTAAACTTTTTATATTTATCATAAATTTTATTTTTTTACATTTGTATTATTTTTATGTCAACTATTTAATAGTTTTTGATAGTCTTAGAACTATTATAGAGAAAAAAATTTGTAAATTGAATCAAAAATTTGAGACCATTAGAAAGATCAAATATTCTCACAATCTAAGCAGGAAAGTTCATGATGATAAACAAGGAAGTTGAACACTTCCATGTTCTGAATGGCACCATCTCTAAAGAGAAAGAATGCTTCTTTTTTAGCTATCTTAGTAGAAATTTATCTCACATCAAAAATATTGGCAATAAACCCATCTTCTTATTCTTATCGAAAGCAAAAGTAGCTTGAAGCACTAACTCCTAAACATCAGGTTTGAAGAGAGCATGGGAAAAAAACTTACCCCACATTTTTAATCCTAAAATTAAGATAATAGTAAGAAGAAACTCTCCATACAACCTCCTGTCATGCACACATGTTCTATTATTTTCTTGCCTACCTAGGTTCTATGTGATAGGTTTCTCATTTCCTGCTTTTCTTCAGCACACAAGAAAACAACCAAGCTATCCATTATTGTTGCCACCAAGTTAAGAAGGAATTGGTAATCCAATTCACTTTTATAATCTCCATTGGTTCAAAAAAAAATTGATGCAAAGATCCTAAGAAACTTGCTATCAGAGATATGTGATATCATATTTCCTTCAAGGAGAGATTTCTAATAGGGAATTCTGTCAAGAAATTTTAGTATGTTCCTCCACCTAGATTAGATCCAGCTCAAGCCTATCACTCACACTCTACCTCCTTCCATCTTTATCTCCCTTGACCTATCCCACATTCTCTCTCTCTCTCTCTCTCTCTCTCTCTCTCTGCGCGTCTCTCCCTCTCTCCCTACCAATCCCTATATCCTTCTCTCTCACCCACCCACCTTACCAATCCCTATATCCCTCTTCCCTCTTTCTCTACCTCCACCTATCCCTCCCTCTCTCCCTCACACCCTACCAATCCCTATCTCCTCTCTCTCTCTCCCTCTCACCTTACCAATCCATATCTCCCTACTATCCTCTTTCTCTCCCTCCCTCTATCCCTCCCACCT
>VDFB02000003.1:712067129-712108573 GCA_007258455.2 Sequoia sempervirens | reverse complement strand
CTCCCCCTCCCTCTATTCCTCCCACCCTACCTATCCTACCCCACTTATCTCCACCTACCCCTCCCTAACTCTCTCTACCTCTCTCTCCCTATCTCCATTACTCTATCTAGACTTTTTAATAACAATACAACATACAATATATATTAAATATATTAATATCTAAATATATATAATATATATTCAAAATAATAATAATAATAATATGTAATATAAATACATTATATCATATAATACATAATATCTAGTATTTAATAAATAATAGATTTTTTAGGTTTGATATAATGGATATCTATAATTTTATAAAAAAAATGGATTTTTTTTGGTGCAACATGAGTACATGTTTTATTCTATGTAAATATTTTTTTTCTGTGTAAATTTTAATTTATATATTAAAATTAATATATTGATATATATATATATAAAATATAATTTTATAATATTATATAAATAATGTAGTGTCAAAAAAAGTATCCCTTTTTCACACTTAATTTGGGAATAATTAATATTAAAATGAGCTTAATTATGCCTTGATTTAGTGTTGTAATGTGTTTTACACATTCACGTTAAGTTTAGGGCCCTTTTTAACTAAATGGACTTAATGGTGCCCTATTTAAGGTCTTGTAAAGTGTATCTTTACACTTTCAAACTAATCTAGAGCTATATTAATTAATTGAGGATGATTTTCCTTAATTGGCCCCTTTAATTCAAATCCAAGCCTAATTAATTACAAATTCCAAGGGATAAGACCCAACATTCTTAAATGATATTACACAACACTTAATTTTTGAGGGTGTGTGTCCTAGGATAGTGACCTAGGATCCATTCGACACCTGGCAAGTGGGTCCTCACTAGGTCCTAGGACCCTATTTTCACATAATATTACACATTCTGAAGTGTGTCCTAGCTAAGTGAGCTAGGACCCATTTGCCACATCGAGAATGGGTCCTCACTTAGACCTAGGACCCCCCCTTGGGATATGTTTTTGGTGGTATTCTAATGATTCAAAATTCAAGATATGATGTTCACTTGTGTTATTTGAATTTTGGGAATTAATCTTAAGGTGTGTATAAATACAAGGTTATTTCACTATTCATCTAAGCAAACCTAAGAATTCTTATGCAAGCATCCTAATAGAAAATTTATGAGATAAAGAATTCACAAGAGCATTTCTAAGGCATTCAAGGGTAGAATAATTGAAGAATATTTCAACAATAAAGATTTATTCATCATGTCAAAGGCAGAAGGCATCATGCATGTTGTTGAGCTAATGTGTTGATTTAGTATTGAAGATCAATTCAAGTATATTCAGGTCATTGTTTCTAATCAAGTTTCATGATCAAGATCTACATTCTTTGAGGCCACTTCATGCTAGATTGTTGATTTTTACTCTAAGGTTTCAATTGAGGTTTGGTGATTTGTTACACATTGTTTGTTCATTCATTCCTTTATACATTGTTTCATTACAAGGTTTAATTACCAAAATCGGGTTTGACCAAGGCAAACCCCTATTCTAGGTAAGAATCAACATTTTTCTCTCCTTTTATGTGTGATTGCAAGTTTTAAGTTGAGAATTTGGAGAGAAAAATTGTAAAAATTGTAAAAGTTGTCAAAGTTGTCAAAGTTGCTAAGAAAGTTTTCAAATCACAAGAATTGAGCTACAAAATTTGTTTATGTGTTTTCAATAGTCTCCGACTACGATCAGGAAATGTAGACATTGAAGAACAAAACTCAGAAATTGATTTTCCAAAACCCTAGCTAGGACCCATTCGCCATATGGTGAATATTTCCTCAATGAGTCCTGAAAAAGTACTTTTGTAATAGGTACACAACATTTGACCTTCTTAAAACTTGCATTTTTACTAGTATTTGGGTTAGGATTGATTTTTATAACTCATTTACACATTATAAGTGTCATACCTTAATTAAATACAACTAAAAATAGGTTGAATCCATTTAGTTAATCCATCTTGGATCCCCACCCTATTTTTCTATGTTTCATTTTGGTGAACCTGACTTTTTGAGCATTGTAGTTTTCTAATTTTGGAGTACTTTTCATCCTAGATTTAGATCTTGCATTCATTGCAATTGAATTAGATCTCATTTAGGGTGTTTAGTTTGTATTCAAATTTGCATCTCATCTAGGGTTTTATGATTGCATATTTTGTATTCTTTAAATCTAAAAAATACAAAAAAAAAAATGAATTATCTTGCATATCATTTACATCACATAAACTTGCATTTGAAAATTGAAACAAAATTTCATATCAAACTAGGTGTTTTAGGTCATCATTTTGTCATAATTTGCACTTGCATTCCACATTGCATTTATAGAAAACTAAATTTGAATCTTGTTGTTACAAACTAAATCTTGAAACTACTAGAAAACACTTGAAAATCTATAAAAGTCAATTTCAGAAACCTCATCTAGGACCCATTTGCCATAGGGAAAATGAGTCCCTGATTAGGCCTTAATCTGCATTTCTAGAAATTAAAATCTTTAGCTCTATGTTTTTTGTTTTTTGTTATCAGATTTTTGTTTTAGTTTCTCGAGTTTTTTTTCATTAGTTTGATTGTATCTAGCTTAATTTGGTATATTTAGTGCACTAACTAATTTCAAATTGCATTTACAACATTTCATTTTCAGATTGTTGCATAGTGTAATCGGCAAATTACCTTGTTTCAAGTCTGAAAATGGATGTGTTTTAGTAATGTGTGGAAGTCTTTGTTCTGCTTGGTTGATTTTTCAAGTTGTTTTTTTGGCAATGATCCTAATGTAATTGAACCTATGCATTCTCACCCAACTCCTAATGAGTGTGCTCATGAAGTTGACATCATTAGAGAATATGATGCTAGCATGCATGAGTTCATAAATAATTGCCTTAACTATCTTGAGAATAATGCATCTTTCTATCCTTCCATGAAACAACCAACACAACTTGAGATGTTTGGTCTTTTACATCCTGAAATTGAGTCACAAGCTAAGGCTAAACTTCCAATAATGAGTGAACCTAGCTCCTCTAATCAAGTGCATACTCATCTATCTTATGTTAATAAAGTAACCAACACTCCCATCAACTTAGAAGAGACTTATGGCCAAGGCTTTAAGATTTTAACCAACCAAGGACGTGACATAACTAATGAGCATGAAATTCATAAAATTTTAGAGAAAATTTCTATTGAACAAACCAAAGGAATAGGATATCAAGATCCTCCTCCCGACATAAGTGTCCTCCTTCCTAAAGAACAACCAATTCTTCATAAGGATGATAGGATCATCTTAGGTCCTCCTCCTCAACATATACCTCAACAAGTTGGTGAATCAAGCAAGAAACAAAATCCTTACAAACTCAAAAAATTGCTATTCTTACAATACTCAAACATGAATTGAATGAAGATGGAGCAACTCCTAAAAAAAGGTTGGATTAAATATCACCTCCTAGTAAAAGCAACACACCTAAGAAAAGCATGAATTATTGTACATAGCATAGAACTCTTGGGCATCTTACTGATGATTTTCATGCATTAAAATCAATATTGAGTGATTTTTACTTCAATGATGATGATTGTTATCAAATGATTGCATAGAATTACCTTTGCTCCTTGCCATGAAATAGTTGTAGGATATTAGTATGCTCGCTATTGCATGTTATACATTCATTGTAAATCATTCTCTTTGTCACAAGGAGCTTATTCTCATCACCTATCTCACCCCATCTTTGTCCCACACTTAGTGGGGGCATGGAGTTGGTTAGCCTTGTCCTAGTTTTGCATTTTATGTTGTAGCTTTGGCCAATTTTCCACCTTCCATATATATTAATCAAGATTGGGATGCAAACGACTTGCTATAGGTTGACTCACATGTGCCTTACTAGTCTTTTGCATTTTTTTTATTTTCATGTTTCTTTATGTGATTGCATGTGTGTAATGTGATCCCTAATTTTGTTTCATTTCATGTATCTCTCTCTCTTTTTGTGCATTCCTATATATGTATCTATATTCTTCTATATGTCGTAAACATTTATCTTTGCATTTTTCTTGTGTTTTCTTTTTGGGGATGATACAAGGCGACGAGACATTTAGGTCTCTTCCATGTTGACCTGAAAGGATTTTTCTTTGTTTTTGATCTTTTTATGTCATTCTTCTAGTTCTATGCATATTTGGTGAATGATGACATTTATGAGATCTATAAAAACATTGTAGAAAAGATATACTGACCTTGAATCCATAGATCCCTTATGTATCTTTTGGGGAAACCCTTCCATCCTTTTTCATGGTGTAGCTTTATTTTGGAAACATATGACTTGGCACAGGGTTTTTCGAGGAAATCTCTCATGTCTTAGGAGTAAATATTAGTTACTTTCAAGAAATTGCTCACAACAATAGTGTTAGCATCTGCTTTAAAGTGGGGACATACATCAATGATATATTTCAACATTTTGCATGTTTCATGGTGCGATTTTTTTTTCTTCTTGTGATGAATCTTTTTCTTGGTGGTATCATTGGGCTTGATGTCCTCCAAGAGTGTGATATTTCTTAGCATATGACTTTCCTCTTAGTGGATTTATGGGATACATTGCATTCCCTAATTTGTGAATCTTTTACTCTTGATTTGTCCTCTCATGGAGACATTAGGCACAATGATCTCTAAGAAGAAGACCTTACACGAATGAAAAAATCTCCCACTGAACAAAAACCCATACGTAATGTTCAAAGTTTTTAGCATAACACAATTTGCTGACCTTATGAAGCTCAAATGCAACCCTCATAAAGGCCACCTAGCATAACACACCTTTCTTTCCTATGGAGCCTTTCCTAGCATTTTGGTGCCTTATTGAAGTTGTTAGGAGGATAGCTTTGATATGGTATGGGAGCCTAATATGATTCTCTCATTTTCCACCCTTTTGGGATACTCACCTAGTGGATGGTCTAAGGTTCCACTACCCCAAAGTGAGTACGTGTGTCATTTTCATAGTGGACATCAAGTTCTACTTGTGAATGTTCTTTGGAAAAATAATTGAGACATGTTCCACATTGCGTTAGAAATTCAAGGATTGATCCTTCCCCTTCTCTTGGAAAAACAACTAAGACATGTTCCACATCACATTGGATAGTTGAGGATTGATTCGCCTCCCTTTTTCATCTTGGCCTTTGATGTTGTATGATTGTGTATCTTTGTCATTGTTGCATACATAAGTTTCTTGAATGTATACTTTAGTGTGAGTTTGACATGGGGTCATACTCTCACTAAAGTGGGGGAAAAATGTAGTGTCAAAAAAAGTATCCCTTTTTCACACTTAATTTGGGAATAATTAATATTAAAATGACCTTAATTATGCCTTGATTTAGTGTTGCAATGTCTTTTACAAATTCACATTAATTTTAGGGCCCTTTTTAACTAAATGGACTTAATGGTTCCTTATTTAGGGTCTTGTAAAGTGCATCTTTACACTTTCACACTAATCTAGGTCTTTTAAAAATAATTGAGGTTACTTTGCCTTAATTTTCCCCTTTAATTCAAATCCAAGCCTAATTAACTACAAATTCTAAGGGATAAAACCCAAAATTCTTAAATGATATTACACAACACTTAATTTTTGAAGGTGTGTGTCCTAGGATAGTGACCTAGGACCCATTCACCACTTGGTGAATGGGTCCTCACTAGGTCCTATTACCCTATTTTCACATAACATTACACATTTTCTTAAGTGTGTCCTAGCTAAGTGAGCTAGGACCCATTCACCACATGGAAAATTGGTCCTCACTTAGACCTAGGAACCCCCTTGGGATATGTTTTTGGTAGTATTTTAATGATTTGAAATTCAAGATCTGATGTCGGCTTGTGTTATTTGAATTTTGAGAATTAATCATAAGTTATGTATAAATATAAGGTTATTTCACTATGTTTCATCTAAGCAAACCTAAGAATTCTTATGCAAACATCCTAATAGAAAATTTATGAGATCAAGAGTTCACAAGAGTATTTCTAAGGCATTTGGGGGTAGAATTATTGAAGAATATTGCAACAATCAAGATTCATTAATCATGTCAAAGGAATAAGACATAATGCATGTTGTTGAGCTAATGTGTTGATGTAGCATTGAAGATCAATTCAAGCATATTCAAGGCATTGTTTCTAATCAATTTCATGATCTCAAAATCTACATTCTTTGATGCCACTTCATGCTAGATAGTTGATTTGTACTCTAAGGTTCTAATTGAAGTTTGGTGATTTGTTAAACATTGTTTGTTCATTCATGATTCCTTTATGCATTGCTTCATTACAAGGTTTAATTACCAAAATGAGGTTTTCCCAAGGCAAACCCCTATTCCCTAACAATCAACATTTTTCTCTCCTTTGATGTGTGATTGCAGGTTTTAGGTTGAAGAACATTTGGAGAGAAAAATTGCAAAAGGTTTCAAAGTTGTCAAAGTTGCCAAGAAAGTTGTCAAATCACAAGAATTGAGCTACATAATTTATTTTTGGGTTTCTCAAAGTTTTCAACTAGGATTTGGAAGTGCAAAAATTTAACAAAACCCAAAAATTGATTTTCCATAACCTAATCAGGACCCATTCACCATAGGGTGAATGAGTCCTTAGTGAGGCCTAAAAAAACACTTTTTGCAATAGGTACACAACATTTGACCTTAAAATTTGTGTTTTTACTGGTATTTGGTTTAGGATTGATTTTTGTAACTCATTTACACAAATAACCCTCATAATTGAATGAAATACATGTAAAAATAGGTTTCATCCATTTGGTTAATCCATCTTTTATCCCCACCCTATTTTTCTTTGTTTCAAATAATATAATATTATATGTAATATATTAATATAAATATTGTACTATTATATTATATTGTATTATATATATATATCTATTATACATATATATTAATATATCATATATACTAATATAAAATATAAAAATATAAAAATATGTATATTAATATTAATATTATAACATCTTAAATTTTTATATATTAGTATTTCTGCTTTTAATAAATGGTTATATGTTTTTTATCGAATATTTGATTTTTCTTTTTAAAAACAGATATTTGTTCATATTAGATATCTAATAGTAATAGATATCCGTCTTGCTTCGATATTTCTTTAGTATTTGGCTTGGGGGTGACCAACCTAAAAAGTCAACATCCCCAACATGTTTACAAGGGTTGCAAAAGTTTTTTGAATTTCGTGCCCTTCATGTTGATGGATTTTTCTTCATCCAATTTTGATGAAATGAAAAAGGGTTTGTTCATCAAATTGACAACATTCTATTGATATAAGATATGTTTTTTTTTTAATTTAATAAGTAAAAAAATGAAATTTCATAATTTTTTGACCAAGTGAGGGTAGCTGGAAAAATGGTTTTTAACATTTTTAAAAATTGCTACTAGAAAATTCATAACTAATTATTTACTCTCAAAAAATTTATAAAAAGATCTATCACATTCGAGTATGTGTCCTCTACATATATTGAAAAATTGAAAAAAATAAAATAAAATTTTTCTCCCTGATAGGGTGGCCAGGCAAACACCTATTTTTAATTTTTTCCTTGAAAATTTAGTACTATTGCATTGAAATTTCAAATTTTCACCAAATAGATTTATTTTTTTCCAAAAAAGGACTAGTAGCTTAGAAACTACATTCAATTTTCTACAAATTTTGTTCTTATATATTTTTCAAATTATGTTATTAACCTATTCAATTTTTAATGTCAAGTTGTCTAACTCTTTTTTTCTATATTTTCATTGCCACTCAAGGGTCTAGTTTGGACCCCTGTGGTCTTGCACTGACCCTAGTAAAAAATGTTGAGAAATCCTTAAGATGATCCCTTGATTGAGAAAGATAACCCTTACCAAATCCTTTCCTCTAGGAAAGGAATGATTAGGGGAAGGGGCCTTTGATTCCTATCTTAAAATTATTGGAGGTCAAGAATCATTCAAAATATCACTTTCCAAGAGACAAAAGGTGACATGAATATTGGAAGATATAAATTTAATTATTAAGTATTGAAAAAGGAGTAGAAAAAAGTAAGATGGGATGATGAAAAACTAATCCTCTCCCTTCTTGTTTTGAGAATTTATAAATTGAAGTTGTAATCCTCCCACCAATAATTAATCTCTTTTTTTCCTTATGAATTTGGATATTTGGAATATTAGGGAGTTAGAGGATACTGATAAATGGTGTGTAGCTAGATTTTTTGTAATTATAATTTAGATTTTCTTCTACTCTAGAAAGTTAATTATATGGGTTTTGGCCTTTACTATGTTTTAAAAGTAATTGGGCTTGGATTTTTGTTTTAATATAATTATAATTATGAATTAAAGGGTGGTGATTCTAATATATTGAAACCGTGATTGTCTAATATGGTTTTTAATTTTAGTTGCTTAATTTGGTGTCTACTATATTTATGCTCCAAATGACTAGAGAGTAAGAGATGGGGGAGAGAGGGAGAGAGGGAGATAGAGAGAGGAGGGGGGAAGGACAGAGGGAGGGATAGAGTGAGAGAGAGAGGGGGGAGGGAGGGGGGGAAAGAAGGAGGGAGAGGGAGGGAGGGATGGAGAGAGGGAGGGAGAGGGAGTTTTAATTATGGAATTGTCTTACCACCCAATTAACTAGTATCCTTTGAACTTTGGGAGAGGAATTTAATATGGCAAAAAATAAGGAGGACAAGCTAGAGAGTGTAAATTTCATTATAAAGGAGATGAGTTTTTTTGTTGTTGAAAATTAGAAAGGAAAAAAAAAATTTCTCATCCTTTATTTGGGTATAGATTTGATGGTAAAGGTGATTGGTTTACTTGAGAATAATTTTTAGAAAGGAGTGAAAAGGATTTTATCTCGACTTGGTAGATTTTATTTAGATAGAAGTTTTTGTCTTAGCTCTAGTTGTTTATAATGATGTGACTAAAGTTCTTACATACACTCTTTTGTATCACCACTCAATTTAGTTGGATTTTTTCTTTCTTATCTTATTTTACAAGTATAGGTTTTAAATTGGTTATTGAGATGAATGTCTCCCACTTGAAAAATCAAGATTATAATGATGGTTTAGATAATATTTAGATATTTTCTTTCAATGTTCACTTTCAAATCATTTTTTTAATTGGGAAGTCTATAGAAGTATATTAGAGATTTCTTAGACAACATGGGAAGGATAATTGTATGATAAGGGTCAAAAGAAGTAGGGATATTCAAGAGAATCTAGGTAATATTGAAATAAAATTTAAAATTATCCCTTTGATGTGAATTTATAGAATTGGGATTATTTTTTGAAACATAATATTATGTGTGATCTTACTTAAATAAAGGTAAAGTATCCAAGATAAGGTTAAGGTTAATTTTTTTTAAACTAGGGATAAAGGTACCAACTATTTTTTAAAGTTTTTATAGTGTAAGGAGTATAGAGAAAATATTTATGTTATTGATGTTGGAGGTTCTCTTGTTAATGGTGAGAGTCAAATAACGGTGGAATATAATGGTGGAATTTAAAGAATATATATAAAAAATTCTCTTCTAATGACTTGGGGGATAAAGATATTAAAAAACAAATGTTCTTACTAGTATTTTACCTTGTAAGTTGAGCATGCACTTATCTAATGCTCCTAATAAAGACATCCACCTCAAAATATTGCAGCATAATTAATTCACTTAGCATTGAGAAGAATTTTAGGTTTGATGGTGTCCTAATAAATTTTTATAGAAATAAAGGGTAGATTGGTCCAATTTTACTTTATGTCTATATAGAGGCTACCACTATTGGTACTTTGGGAAAGGAATTAAATATTGGTATGAAAATCCTCCCCAAATTTGGTGATACTACTCAAATAAAGAAATAGAGGTCCATTAAACTTCTTAATTTTTCTTCTAAAATTTTGGCCAAGATTGTTGCCTTAAGAACCAAGAAATTTTTACCTTTAATCTTCTCCCCTACTCAATATAGTTTGTAAAAGGGAGGTATATCATTGAGAATAATATAATTACCTAAAAATGAATTAATTGGGCTAATAAGTTAGGAAAAATTATTGTATGGATTTGATTGGTTTTGAAAAAACTTATGATAGAATTTAGTGATATTTTATCTTTATAGTAATGAAAGAGTTGGGGCTTGGTGAGATTTTATATAATTTTGTCAAGATTTTATTCAAATATTCTTTTGACTAAATTATTTTTAGTAGTGAATTATCTCAACATGTCACTCTTGGGAGATCTATTTGGAGGTGTCCTCTTTCCCTTGCACCTTTTTTTATTATTACAAAATATATATAGTACAATCTTAGATATTGTTCTTTGGGACCTCCAATTAAAGGTTTGATCACTCCATAAAATGAATAGAATATCAAATTTGAATATACATAGGAAACTTCTCTTTTCCTAATTTTAGACAAAGATAACTTTTTATCCTTCATTTAGGACTATCTCAATAATCTCTTTTTTCTAGGTTAGAAAAATTAGTGAGAAAGTACCTAATTTTAAGCTGTGCAATTTATCCTCACTTATTGATTGTGCATAAAGAGTTGTCATTGGGTAAGCCTTCCAAAATAGTTAAGTTTTGGGGGATTCATTTTTCCTTTCTCCTTTCTTCCAAGGATATATGGTTTGGGTTATGGGAAAATCAATAGTATTTTGTTTTTCATAGACATATTTCTTTCAATTTGTTAGATTAATTTTCTCCTTCTATGACATTTTATATTCTTCATGTTGACTTGTTTGCTCTTCTCACATTAACCAAATAAAGGAACTTATTAGGATAATTATCTAGTCAAATAGTAGAAGGTATAGAAAATGTCACATGGTTTATTGGGATTGGTGCATTAATCTAAGGTTAAATGGTGGAATGGAGTAAGGAACCTTTCGTCCATTTGGTATCCCCTACTATGATGAGGATTGATTGTTATTCGGAAGGTGATGAGACCTAGAATATTCTTTGTAAGCATAATGTCAATTATGGTTTTTGATAATATGGAGCTTCATATTCAAAATCCTTTTTTTGGAAACTTCAAAGTTGTTTATGGGGTTCTCCTATATTTGACACCATTTAGAAGGCTTGGGAAATTCCCAAAAAATAATGAAAGGTCATGAGGGTTTTTATTTTGAGGATATCTTTATACATGCTCATAGATATTTTTGGTGGAATGTGAGATGTTAAAATAAATGTATTTCTTTGAAAGATAGTTTTTTATAAAATGTTGGATTCTAAATTCATTCAAAAGTTTATTTTTATTTTAGGTAATGTGGATTGAAAATCCCTTGAGCTCCCTTTAGGTTGATAGCATTTTTTTTCTTAGCCTTGGCCCACGCCTCATATGCTTATACATCTATGGCCCCTTTTTTTAAGATTCATGCCCACTTGCTCTGCATGTATGCCACATGCTCCTTGCAAAGGTTACCCCCCTTTTCCTCTCTATTGAGCCCCACCGTGCCTCCACGTGTTAGTGGTGTGGGCCTTTATGATCCCGCTCCCATTTTCTTCTCTATCGAGCTCTACTTGCATGCCACATAGCATCATTCTATAGGCACCTTTTGGAAAACTCCACAGTCAATAATCAAGAAAAAGACTTCTCCATGTGTCATCTTTGTGGGGTGTTTCATCACATAGAAGGGAGGAATGAATGATGGGCCCTTCCTTGTTGCCACATGTCCTAACCAACTCTATGGGTGAGTGACACGTGTTTGCAGAAGGATTTTGCTACTTCCACACTGGGACCATAGTCATCATTTGCAGGGGATGCATTTGGTTCAAAGGTGACTGTATTCCATGCTTCAAAATATTTTATGTTGCAACGGCCATGGGGAATTATCATGATGGAAATCATTGCAAATGCGGGGAATATTTTCTATTACTAGCTCTCAAGTGGTGGGATGCTTCTCTATATAAACCACTTCATCCCTCTGAAAATGGTTTGATTCTCGAGTTTAAAGAATACACAAAAAATTGAAAAAGAAACTAGTCCTTTTGTATTGTTTTAGGTTATCGTTTTAAGATTCACAAACTATGGCTTTGTTGTTCGGCCTTTCTGTTTCTTAGGTAATTGAAAAAACATTATACTATGTTGTTATTGTACTTAGTAGTTTATTTGCAAAACTTCTATAATTTCAATATAAGTTTGTTGATTCAAACCATGTTTAGAACTCTTCTTTTCATTAAATGTGTATGGAGGTTATTTTATGTCATTTAATGAACTTCTTAGGCTTTTCATTTGTGCTCTCTATTTTTGGACATGCAAATTGCTAAATGGGCCCTTAAATCCCATTTGAAAGACATATTTACTATGCCCACACCTAAATCTTCATGTATCACCCTTGTTAGATCTTTATTTTATATATCTGCTTCCTTTTCCCATTCCAAATCCCCCAAATATAGAAGAAGTCAGCTTCTTTAAAAACCCAGAGGTCACTCAGTTTAGCACAATTGGTCCCCCCATTAACTGAGTTTCCCATAAGGTTGTTGTTTGACATTTTTAGGCATCGACAATTTCTTTTTTTGGCACACCCAATGGGAACTATTTAAATGTATATATATCTAAAGAGGGTGTATGATACATCGACCTATTATTAGATCCCAAATAGCGAATAACCCTGGCTTGTTAGTGCCATCGCTAGTAATAGTATGAACAAGAACCCATCTAGTGAACGTTTCGATCCGTCCACCATCCATGTTTCGAATTGCTAACAAACATGGGATTTCAGAAGCTCTCTTATAGCACCATTAACATTCGCCATTTGGGCCCCTATACTAGCCTTTGCTTTAAAAGCGGTACCAAAATTCACTGGGGAAGGCTCAAAAATGCCATCTAAACACCTATAGGATGTGGCAGACATGTGTCTAGTACATGGTGTTACTAACCAAAATGTTGCACTAAGGTTGCTTGCAACCTCTTTCAAAGGTAGAGTGCTAGATTAGTACCGCACTTTGGGAGCCAATACGATTAGTATCTAGAATCAGCTCAGAGATCCTTTCTATGAGAGATTTTCAAAAAATGGAGATCCGTCTTCACTATATCATTAGCTAGAAACAATAAAGCGATCCCCTTAAGAGGCCACGGCCAACTTTAATGCTAGGTTTCACATGACTTGGAAAAGGATTCAGCCTATAATCCATCCACCTGCAAAATTGGAATTCATGTTCTATCTGAAGTCTCTCAATGTTGACATTTTAGTGATGATCTAGTCCCTTGGTGGGAACACCTTGCTAGGTGCATATAGCATTGCTATTTAGGTGGAGAATAATTTGATCGATGTCAAAAAGTTACTACCTCATCCCACCATACCTATATTTCTAGATTTATCGATTCCCACCCATTGGATAGCATCTACCAGTGCATCTACTCCCCCAATCTAATTATGTGTATTCGAGCACGTCGTAGAATGTTGTTTCTATGTCTAATTCTTCAAAGATGAGATGAGAAATGTCAAAGAGTTGTTGTGGAGCATCTCAAATGAAATAACTACCATCTAGCAGAACCATTCCATGCCTCTGAAGCCAACTTATGAAAATTATCAAGGAAAAAAATCTTCCTACCAACAAAATCAGTTCCAAGGAGGCTCGCACACAAATCTGTAGACCCAAACAAGTAATCAAATGGTGTTGGTACCCACTTCACTACAGAATGCTCACCCAAGCTCGAGTAGAGAGTTGACAGTGGGGCAAAATAATCTCACTGATGACATCAATCCCTGGTGCTTCCCCTGCAGTGAAGCACATATGCCCTAAAATTATCTGCACGACAATCTGCAACAAAGAGTGGTCAAACAATGTAGTCAAGTCATGGTGTCAGATTTAGGAGGGTATGTATATGCCTCTCCATAAATGGAAAATGCGATACTCACATGAATTTCCCTAGAGCAAGAGACAGATATAGCTCTAGGTCACACACTCTTCTCATGGATGGAAGAAGAAAAGGTGGTGTTTGCAAATGATGCTTCCACATCCAAGGACCCGCAAGTGCAGTCCAATTACAATACTCACTCTAAGAGGAGATTCACGGGCGAACTAGTCATCCCGCAGGCTAAAAGTGGCTCCGACCAAACTCCTAATACATCTGTAGTTGCACAACAATTTCATCTTTGAAGGGAAATTGTTATAATAAGGGCTAAGGAACATAAGCCTTTGAATTCACTATCATTCAATGTGGTAGAAAAATTGAAGAAATACTTTGCTAATGTGTCTCTTTGGGATATCTTAGCTATTATAGAGAAAAAGTAATTGTTGTAGAAGACCCTACTTGAAGATGTAACCATAGAGCTAGTGAAGCAATCACTCAAGGGAAAGGCCATTGATCCATCACCTCTTACCAAAGTCCTCACAAATAGTGCAGAGGAAGCCTCTACTGAAGTTAAAGGTAAGCCGAAATTGAGACCCTTTTTCCTAACTCTTATTTTGGGTAAAAAATTGTTGCACAATTCTATGATTGACTCTGGTGTTAGTACCACAGTCATGCCCAAGTAGATAGTTGAAGCCTTAGGACTTAGCTATGAACCTTTAAAAAGAGGGGTTATACAGCTTGATGGGAACAATCTTGAAAGCATAGGTGTCATTAAGGATCTCCCCTTGACCCTATTCTCCTACCCTAGTATCATAGTTCCATACGATACCTTGATCATAGATGTTCCCCCCATGTTTGGTCTTTTTTTATCCTCAAAATTTACTTCTAAGATAGGTGGATATCTTTCTTTAGATTGGTCACACTTAATCCTTAAGACCAAACACAAAGCCAAAATGAAGATAGTGTTCGAATCTCTACATTTAGAACATGTGGTAAATGAAGCCATGATCAAATTTGAGGCTGCTCATACCTCTATCACCAAAGAGGAAATATATTGTACTGAGCTACTAGAGGATGAGAAGGTGATTGAAGACTAGACTGATTTAGAAGATATCCTCTTGAGTGAATATATAGACATTGATCCTTTTGGAAACTATCATACCACCAGATTGGGAACCTATGTCATCTATGATGAAGATCAAATGATTTTGAAGGTCATGAAGGAACCCGAGGGTGGTCAAGCCTTAGAGCTATGGACGCTACATTTTGATGGAGTGAGATGTAAAGTTGGTGTTGAAGCTGGGATATGTTTGACGTCCCCATCCGATGAAAATACCTTCAAGTCTTCCACTTTCAATTCACCTATTCAAACAACAGACCTAAATATGAAGGCTTGGTGCAAGGTCTAAGTCTTACAGAACGAATGGGCATTAAGCAAATAATGGTGTTCAAAGACTCTAAGCTAGTGGTCAATCAAGTCCGGGGGTTTTCTGCAGCCAAGAATGTCTGCATGAGATCCTATAGACATAGAGTCTAGGACCTGATTGAAAGATTTGAATCCTTCAATATCCAGACAATACCCGGAGAGAAAAAAGCAGATGCAGACTGCATGGTGGCAATTGGATCTCAATTTGACCCTATTCTCGACCTAATTCATAACATACACTCTGTATGAGTGATCATCCAACCGTCCATCCCAGATAATGATCAGAGCTAGACAGTGATTAAAAGTGATGAACATATAGCCTCATTCATCCAACAGTTAGGAGAGTTCATTGAGAAACTCCAACCAAAAATTGTCGAGGCCTATGAAGGGAAAATTAAATCCAGTTAAAGTCCAACAAGCTTCCAAAAGGATTTGTCACTCTTGAAAATCTATTTGATTGTGATGATGTATGGAATGACAAGAGGAAGTTTGTAGCAGACAAAAGTGGCTATGTTGACCTTCAAGTCACTGACGAAAGGAAGCTCAAGGTCAGAAAAGATGTCCTGTAGTACAATAAAGAGAGGCTCATTCAGTTTTTTGAGAAATATGAAGGAGTAGTGGCCTGGTCATATGATGACCTTAAGGGGTATGATCCTGAAATCATCCAGCATACTATAGAACTGATGGAAGGAGAAAAACCTATCTGCTAGAAGAAGAGGCCAATAAATATGAAGATTGAGGCCTTGATGGTGTGAGAGTTGAAAAAGCTAATTTAGTCCCAAACCATCTTCATGATCAAGCACAACACATGGGTGTCCAACCTCGTTCCTTTCTGAAAGAAGAATGGAGACATCCACCTATTTGTGGATTTGTGGGACCTGAATAGACCATCCCTGAAGGACCACTACTCCTTTCCCTCCATGGAATCTATCTTGTAAACATTGGTTGGCTCATAAATGTTCTCCCTATTGGATGACTTCTCCAGTTACAACCAGATTTGGGTAAAAGAGGAGGACCGACACAAAACTATGTTCACTACTAAGTGGGGAACATTTTCCTACATGAAAATGCCTTTCAGTCTATCAAATGTGGGAGCTACTTTCCAATGGGCAATGGATATTTATTTTAGAGAATTGATCAAAAATATTATCTTAATCTACTTGGATGATCTGATCGTATTCTCTAAGTCTAAGGATGATCATTTTGATCATCTAGAAATGGTTTTTAAGAGATGATAGGAGTTTGGGGTATCCTTGAACCAAAAAAAAATTGTCTTTGGAGTTTTGGAAGGAAAATTATTGGGGCACGTGGTGTCCAAAGATGGAATTGTAATTGACCCGGAGCGGGTGAAGGAAATCAGGGAGCTTCCCCTACTAGTCAATAAGAAGGGAGTTCAGTCCTTTCTAGGAAAGGTAAATTTTGTGAGAAAATTCATTTCTAATTTTGTAGGAGTAATTAGACCTATCACCCTGATGCTCAAGAAGGATCAATTATTCAAATGGACAAAAGAGGCCAAAGAAGCCTTTGAGAAGGTTAAGGATGCTATTTCTTTAGCTCCTATGTTGGTAAACCAAGACCTATCAAGGGACTTCATAATGTATGTTTTTAGTAGCAAATCCAGCATTGCTAATGTTTTGACCCAGAAGGATGAAGAAGGAAAGGGAGAATATATTATAGCATTTCATTCTCCTACCTTAAAGGATTATAAATTGAATTATAACTTCATTGAAAGGCAAGTATTCACCATTGTTAAGGGGCTCAAGAAGTTTCTACACCTCATATCTTGCAACAAGGTGGTAGTATATGTCACACATTCCAGTGTGCATAAATACATTATGGAAGGAGAAATCATAGAGAAAAGGGCCAACTAGATTGCTAAGATCCTCAAATATGACATTGAGTTCAAGCCCACAAAGACCGTTTAAGGGAGAGGATATGTGAATATTTGACACACGTTCAAGAGATGCCAGCTGAAGAGGAACAACATGGGCTTGTTCTAATGAATGAACCTGAGTTTGAAGGCTGTTGGTTATCCGATCAGAAAAGATTTTTGTAGACCGAGAAATATCCAATAGGCCTCCCTTCTCAAAAGAGAAGATTCTATAGATTGTAGAATAATGGATATCCGCTCATTGAAGGAGTCCTTTTCAAAAGGAACTTCAATGGAATCCTCCTATGGTGCGTCACCACAAATCAAGCAAAGAAAATTCTAGACATATTCCACAACATTCCTGACGGTAGACACTTCTCTATAAATACTACCACCATCAAAATTATGTGTGCTAGATATTTATGTCCTACACTATTTAATGACTCACACTCTTTGGTTAAGGCCTGCAAGTAATGCCAATTATTCACATGGAGAAGGAAGAACTCACTAATGCCCCTAAATCCAATAGTTACTAAGGAACCCTTTGCACAATGGGGCCTTCATTTTATCAGGATGATTAATCTTGCATCTAGTGTTGGACACAAATGGATCCTCATTGCTACATACTACTTTACCAGATGGACCGAGGCCATACTCCTAAGGAATGCAATGAAGGAAAAGATTGTGAATTTTCTTGAGGAAATAGTAATTATATTCAGCTCACTAAAGACCATCATCTCTGACAATGCTAAGGCTTTCCTGGGATCAAAGGTATGTCACTTTTCACTTAATCATGGCATATTCTTAAAAACATCTTCAAACTACTACCCGTAGGGAAATGGCCTAGCCAAGTCGACGAATAAAAATTTATTTTGACTTATTAAAATAATTGGGTCAGAGCATCAAAAGGAGTGGCATAAGAACCTCTGAGTAGTGCATTGGGAAAACTAGATAACTTCTAAGAATTTTTTTAAGACTTCGTCGTAGGAGTTGGTATAGTGGGAAGGAAGCACTATTTCCCATCTCCATGGAAATTCCCACATTACAATTGCTCAAGTCTTTGGAGCTGGAATAGAATGGAGCCATGGAGGTCCAATTGGCTAAGTTGTTGGAGCTGTAGGAAAAAAGAGAAAATGCCTTGATAGCCATGAATAACCTCCAATAGGTGGTTAAAAGGTGGTTTGACAAGAAGGTCTCAAACCAAGGTCTCAAATGCAGGGACCTAGTGCTAAAATTCAATGAAAGGGCCACAAAGCTTGGCCTACATGAGAATTTTGATAGCCTATGGGAAGGCCCTTTTTTCATTATTCAATGAAAATAGTATAATGCCTTTGAACTATGAAAAATGGAGAAAGAAGTCTTGGGGATTCCAATTAATAGAATCCACCTCAAATTGTTCAATTAAGCTTCATTAATCATTTTTCCATTGTAGATATGTAATTATATAAACTTCCTTTGTGTTTTTTTTTTGTTCAGTACATCTTTGAAAACAAGCCCATAATGGATCAAATGGAACCCATAATGCAAAAGTTGAAAAGGAGCTCATAAAAGGAAAGAATGAAAACCATAATGCGGAAATAGAGAAAGAAAGAGACAAAAAATTGATTTAAAAGTTGTATATTCATTATACAATATTATATACTTTGGTATTATAATTTCAAAATGGCTCTCAGGCCTATACTATGCAGTTTTTCAAAGCATGTATTAAAAGCCTTTTAAGGCATATATACAAAAAGTGGGAAAAGATAATTCATTCTTCGAGAAGGAGCATAAGCACTATCAATAGCATCTAGAACAACTTCATTAGCAAGATCATTAACAAGAACAAAAAGATCAATAATGGCAGTAGGGGTGTTAGCAACAACAATGGCCAGTGGTGGTGGATACACCAGGTCCCTAAAATTAGTATACCACTCCACGCAATAGAAAAACACCATGTTGTAGTAGCATAGCAGGAAGTGGTAGGCATGAGTAACCCTCTGGCAGTGCTCTTCATGTGTCAGAATGTGGAATCCACTCAGGAACAACACCCACAACACCACTACATCTTCTTCAATGTGTTTGTAGAGGTCGCTCATTGTAGGAAGACCAAGGCCATACACCGCATATGCCACAATTTCTCTAAGGCTACCAAGGTAGTGCTTTAGGAAGATTTCCAATGTAAGTCACAGGATCATTGGCTTGGGTACCTCTATATCAAGCAGGGAATCCATGAAATGGGAGAAAATGTCAGTATTAACCCTATACCTATCCTCATACTCTATGCAGTCCCTCCCTAGTATTGACTTCATTACTATAATTGCCAAAGAATGTCTATTCTTTGACATGTGCCTAAAACTCCTATTAGAAATTTCACCTAAAAAGGTTGTATGTGAATTTTTGCTAGTGAGCCTAATCGGAGTATTCATTGCACCTATCTCTACCCAACTACCAAATGCTAATTCTTCCCAATTACCAAGTGCGATTATGTTGTTTTATTAGGGCCTATTTATAGAAATAGCTAAGGTACATGCATGTAATAAGCATGATGTTGATCAAGTATTAACTCTGAAATCCCATCAAGAGCCAACTTGAAATTCCCACCAAGAGAAAAATTGAGAATCCCACCCAGTTGCACCTAGTGTGTATGAATTTTTGTGTGTGAAGTTAAGGAGTAATTAATTAGCTAAAACCAGTGGCAGTCCCAAGTGATCAAGTGCACGGTCAAGTGTTGATGTGTCACACTGTGGGAATTTTTATTTCTCCAGGGATGAACTCAATCTTTTAGTGTACTCATTATGCTTTGGTCCTAATAATTATTTTTAGGATATTTATTGCAAAAGCATGCAAAAGGTTTTGTGCCTTCAATCATCAGCTCCATTTCCCAAGAAATCACATTGTAGGACATAATGACTAATCACCATTAAGAATTATTTTCTTTTCAAAGGGAAAGAAATTCATTTTGCATGAACAAGAAGAGTTGGAAGTACATGCAAAATTTATTGCAAAAAGGTAGTCGTCTACAACTCCAAGTCGATAAAATACTAAGTGTTGCATGAGAAAGAATGACACTATGAAAAGTTTCCTTAGTATTATATTCATCGCTAAGAGCTTTGAGTGTAGAATTCACCAAAGAACCCAAGTGAATTGCAGAGAGTTTGAATGTTGCTAAAGCCTACAAATTCCTAGAAGGGCCTAGAATCTTTAGATGGAAGCACAAGGAGGAGTGACCCAAAGCTTATCTGATGCCATGCATGCAACACAAATGGCCAACATTTTTTATGATACCTCTTATGCTTCGCTTGGGATACCAGAGAAGCCGAAGTGGGTCTGCACGCGGGTCATGGACAAGAAAGTTCACAGGGACCAAAGCTTGATAACAAAGGAATGGCATAACATTCATGACCCCATCCTTAAAACCAACCCTAAGAGTCTTAGGGAAGTGGCTTGTGAGAGAATGAAATAGTACACTAGCCAACAATCTTTGGCATACAAGTTGTAGACATGGAAAATGTATTGATTGACATTGCACATCTGATCCCGACTACTAACACCATTTCATCCTAAATCATCCCTCAGTCTAACCATTTAATCGAATACCCTTATTTGATTAAATTCATCAATCTTCCTCTCTTAATTAAATAGATCATTTATCTGATTAAGTTAATTTTTCTTATTAATTAAATCAATCAGTCTGATCTAATTATCCCTATTTAATTAAATAATCAATTTTATTTGATTAAATCCCTAAAGTCTATCTCATTAAATTAAATAAATTAAAACCTTATTTGATTCAATCTAACTTTAGCTCCTTTAATTAAATAAATAAATAATCCTTATTTAATTAATCCTCTTATCATATTCTTCTCATATTTTATTTAAATCAACCCATAAATCTAAGTCAAATTTGTCACATAATCTAATCCTTCATTAAATTAATTAACCTTTGATTAATTTAATCCTAATTCATGTCCCATCCTCTAGCTTTTTCCACTTACAGATGAAAATAGATTTAATTCATTTATTAAATCCCTATTTTCTCTCAACATAGCATAATAGAGAATATTCCTTCAAATTTAAATTCAAATCCAAGTGGACTTAGTCCTTCCAACAAGGCATTTATTTCATCTTACAAGTCCTTTTGCATTGAGCCAAGTGGCCATTACTCCATTTGACTCTCCCTCCACCTTCTCATTTCAACATTTTCAAATTTCAAATTTATGCATTTATGGGCACATTCATCAAAATGTGCACATCCTTCATCCATCCATCTCTTGACAAGTGGCACCTTGCCATTGGTTGAATGTTAATCCCACATTGCTTCATTTTGGGAATTTCTCCAACTTGTCATTCTATAAATAAGAGGCTTCATTCCTCATTTTAGCATCCACAATTTGAGCAAACTTACTATACTCAAATCCATCCTCAAGCATTAGCATTCTCATCCATTTCATCAAGTCTTAGCTAGGCTATGCAGATTTTTCATCATGGAGCTTCATTGAATCTTCAAAAAAGTGGATCACATCTTCATCAAATCACCAAGGCTTTCATTAGGAGTTGGGAAAGGGCCAATTTCCACATCAAATTGGCACCAAATCCCCCAAGAGATTAAGAGTTTTATTTGTATTTGAATAGGATTTTAGCATCTTTCGTTTATGCTTGTTTATGTTCTTCATTTCATTCATTTTACTTTACAATTCAAATGGATTTCTTGGGGAATCATGATACTAACTTGTATTTGATCTAATATGGTGTTTGTTTCTCGTGTTTATGCAAGTTTGGAATCTTGGTTCACACAAGTTATGGTTCTACAGTCTCCCACAATATATGGTTCCTTTTGTGCATTACTGTCTGGAACTAGTCCATGAATGGATGCAACATTTTAGCCCAGATACCAACACCTTTGAAGGATAGGAATTTAGGGGCATAATCAGCATGGAGGCTATAAGGGATATGCTCTGCATCCCTCCAAGCAAGGGTTGTAGGGCAGAAAAGATGGAGAAGTTCACTCCAGAAGGAAGGGAAGAGTTCTGGAAGACTATATATTTTGCTCTAAGCTTTCATAACCAAGAAAGAAAAAGGCCTAAAGAAGATTTTAAGAAGTCGCCATAGATTATGTTCGTGCACCTTTCTTTTAACACTGACTTGCAGGAGGCCTTCTCTATGATGGCTTTTGTTTGTAGCATGGATGACGACAAGTATGTGCAAGAGTTTCAACTGGGTCTAGGTTTTCAGTTGAGGAGACAACATTCTATATTCTGGTATGACTTTGTAGAAGTCATCGTCTAGGAAATTCTAAGTCAAATCAAAGAATACAGTATATAGCATAAATTCAGGTTTTCTTCTCTCCTTGCTCATATGTTTTTGCACCAAAACCCTGATTTCTTTAGAAAATGAATGTAGTTGGCTATTTTTGATGAAAATGGAGTAAAAAGGCTAGTTTCTATATGGACTCCCCTCCTCTCTATAACTTATGATTACTATGAATTTTCATAGTGCTTCTTAACTCCGATTTTGCAAGATTTTAGTGAAGATGGAAAGCTTTATTGGCTATCTGTCGAGCAAACAGGGAGGATGCAAAGTTTTCGTCCACCTTGTGATTGGTTTCTTAGGGAGGATTTCACATTTTTTAGGCTACATGGATTTATCGAGAATACATTATGACTCCTGGTATGCATCACAGACAGGGTGTTAGCCCTTGAGGTGTTTCGGCAACTATCGATTATCGACAAGAACTTTTGTAGAGGGAAAAATAAGAAAGGTTTTTTCTTCTACCCTTTGAGCTTCAAAATTTGGTAATGGTAGAGAACCAGACACATGGTCTTCTAGAAGCAAAGCTGGCTCATCTGGGGCTAGTGTTCATTTGTGATGTGTGGTAGTACAACCCTGAAAATAACTTAGCGGACCTAAAAATCAAGGTGACTCACAACTCTTGGCCTTACTAGGAAACTCAATGGAACCCACAGTTAGAACATGAAAACCTATTTGTGGACTTAGCCTATATTCCTACTGATGATAAGAGGCCACTATGAATCTCTTTCTATTTTCCTTTGGTGAAGCCTAATGAGAAGCACCAAATGGGGGCCACCCTTCACAATAATTTGGCCAAGCATTTGCACTGGAGCAAGGAGAAAATTATAGCCTTCTGGATTTATTGTCAGGAGATATAATGCCTTGATGCCAAATTCCAAGAGGTAGACAAGGATGAAAGATTTAATACTTTATGCAACAAAGGGCATGATGATACTGATGCAAGTGATGATGAGGATATAGATCTGGAGGAAGCTAGGAAATATACACGGAAGGGAAAGGAAGTGAAATAGGCCCAAGTGCAGAGCAAAGAAAAGGAAATAGAGTAGTCTGACCAGACTTCACTAAAAGTGCATCTAACTACATCATAGTTGGAGGCCTCACTACCACACACATGGACTATGAAAAGATCTAGGGTAACCTAACAATCTTCAGAGGTCATAGAGGTGAACAATTCCCCACCCAATAAGAGGCAATGAATAGATGCAACCTCTAGAGAGGGCTCACAGGAACTTGCAATGAGCCAAGGACCAAAGTCCTCCACAGCTCAAGTATCTTTCTTTACCCCTCTTCTCACTATGCAATCTTTGGTTACTCTTGCCACCTCTATCATATTTGCACCAACAATCACATTGGGTATCAGCCTTTCTTTTTCTACTTCTGCTTCTATGGTCATGGGAGGTTTCTCCCAATTCTCCCAGATCAAACATGCAACTTTTACTCCCCACAGTCTGTTCCACCATTTGTCATAGCCTAATTCAGATCCGCCTTCACTACCCCTTTTACTCCCGTTGTGTCGGCTTTGACTCAACCTACCCCACAAATGGAATTCGATGTATCTCTGCTACTGCACTGCTCCCCATGAGTCCTACTACTTCCCTAACTAGGCCTTGGTATAACATTCCCCCGTTCTCCCCATTAATGATATCTCTGCCCAAGAAGACATCATTGGGACCACTACTCTCTCTTTCCCTTTTTCTCTTCCTCTCGGTACGCCCTTCACTGGCGAGTTGATTAAAGCACCAGCATAATTCATGACAGAGGGTGACAAAACAAGAGCAACATGAGCTATCATAATCTAGAAGAGGAAAGAAAAAGATGTTGCAAAGCCGACTGAACCATGTGTGCAGACCCTTTTTAAGGAAGCTCAACAATCGTTGCAAAGAGGAAAGCAAAAGATGTTGAAAAGTCAGTTGAACCATGTGTATAGACCCTTTTTAATGAAGCTCAACATTTGTTGCATTTCACAACTATGCATTCAAACACCATCAAGCCATAGGGAGAGATGCAACCTGAGGACTATACGATGCATGTTGTAGGGATTGATCTATGTGTGGCCTGGCTGCAAGACAAGGTTGAGCTAATGGAAGAAACCTAGAGAGTGTTGACTACTAACTTACTCAAGCATAGTCACCAATTGTAAAAGAGGGAGGATGAGCTCAAAAATGTCAAGGAAAGGGTGGAGGTCCTATTAAAGAAGGAAAAAGAAAGGGAGGCCAAAATTATAGAAATATCCCAACAAGCACAGGAAGAGGGTGTCAAAATCCGAGTGGAACTTGAAAAGTTCCAATCCATGGATCCCAACCTAGTCATTGAACTACAATAGACAAACCAAGAGTTACAAGACCAATTGGCCTGAGTAGAGGGAGAAGTGCAATGAAAGATTGAAGAGATTCAACAACAACAAACTCAATTGGAGTAGGAAATGTAGCTTAAGGATCAAGAGCTCCAAAACAAACAAGCTCTATTTGAGAGGGAGATCCAGGAAGTAAGACTTTCCCTAGAAAAATAATCCATAGCCAGAAGCCAGGTTGAGGAACAATTTCTTTCCAAGTTGGGGACTCTACAAGAATGATTCTTGGTTGCAGATAAGAGAATTGAGGAGCTAACAGAGGATGTTGGGTTGAAGGAGATGGAAATTAGTGCTTTGAAGAATCTTCCCCAACCCCTTGCTACTCAGTCAGATCTCCTTTCAGTGGCCTAGCAGCTGTACATTTCATACTGGGAAAAATTCAAGTCTTTATGTCTAACTCTTCAGTCGGTGCTACAATTCATGGAAGAAGTGACAAATTTGAGCATAGAGGTTTGTGGAACAATAGAGCAGTTCCCATAGTTCATAGTAGAGAAGGTGCCCAAGGTGGAAAAGTTTCTAGAAAAGCTATACATAGTGGCAAATGAGGACCTAGTAAATGCAAGCATTGAAGATCGAAGGTCAACTGCCAAGACAATAAAAGAATTCATCCATTGCCATGTGGCCATCATTCATGCTAGTGATTGCTCGGCAACACTGGGTCAAACTATGAATAGTATATGAGTGAAATTATCTCAAGTGACTCAGATGGGCTTGCCCTCCCCATTTCTTTCTGATGATTTAGTGGCCACAACAAAGCATATTAGAGCAAAAACTGGGTAGAATCAATAGTATTTATCCACTTTTCAACATTTTTGTCAACCCCCTACTATTGAGGACATTGAAGGTGTCACCCATTAGATAGAGAAATTGCTCTTTCAACTCAAGTTCGAGACCAGGATATCCATGAAGTTGTCCTTCAAATAAGTGATCGATGTACATGAGGCACAAGAGAATCTACATGCTATATTGATACCATACGAGGCCAACTAGTTGCCTTTATAGACCATGCTCTTGAAGCTCTAACTTCCTTGCCCAACAGATAAGGCTCTGGTCCTTGAACCCAAAATTTTGGATTCCCATTCCATAGGTGAAATCCCCCTGGTAGTCATCAAAGCTGTGGATTAAAAATCCCTTGAGATCCCTTCAAGTTGATAGCATTTTTTTCTTAGCCTCAGCTCGTGCCTCATATTCTTATACATCTTCAACACCTTTTTTGAAGATTCATGCTCACCTATTTCACGTGTCACTAATACATTTGACTGCAAAATACGACGAAACTAACCAACGAAATATGTAAAATTCGATGTTCGTCGGGTGCTTGTAAAATTTGATGTGTAATTTCCAATTTTTTGAAAGTTTATCCCCGATGTTCATCAAAATTTTTACGAACCTGGGGTTCGTCGAAATGTCGGCTATTAGTTTTGTTGAATTTTTGACAAACATGAAAAATTAAAAAAAATCAAATTGTGGCCAACATAAAGAAAAGTGAGTTCGCGCCTGATTTATTGCGATAGTGTTTTCCTCTACTTGAGACAATTTTTGGAGAACAAAGGACGATTTTCCTAGGAAAAATCAGAAAAAATTCAAGAAGATATCGCCAAGTTGAGGGTAGTCATTGTCTTTTTACAGAATTTAGTTGTGAAGTCAGATTTGTAGTTCCAAGTTTGAAAATCATATTTTAAAGCAACATCTCATCAGATTTTATTTTTAGAGGTTAAGGGTTTTGAGAATTTCATGTCTAGATTTTGTTGTGTGGAATCACCATAAGATCACAACCGAGGAACAAATTCTTGTGACTGTAATTATGTGATCCATAACTCTATTGGTCATGTGGCATAGTTGTGCTATAACAAATACAGGATGCATTCATGTGTGACCCAAGTTTAATGTGGCTATATTGTGATAGAAATGGAGGCACTCATATAATGTAGTTAATTCAGGTTGTATAATGTAGGTGTCAATCATCATTGGGTGCATTCAGGTTGTCTCAAGTTTAACAGGTTAAGATGTAATTATAGCATGATCGAAGAGTGATTACCTCTTGCTGCAATAAAGAGCCTATAACTCTGGTTGATATGTAGAGTGGTTGTGTTATATCAATTATGTAGTGCATTCAAGCACAACCCATGTTTAATGGGCTATTCTAGAGAGTGATCAAGATTTTATAAACCTTATGAATGTTACTTGACATATATTTGCATAATCTCAAATTCCTTCAGAGGCTTTTGAAGTATCAATGTATCCTATTTAGGGTTTAGAATGATTTCTTAATTAAAAAAATAAATAAATGATGTATTTCCCTATAACTAGATAATGTGGAGATCTCTTAAATCTGCCCCAACACACTATCCTCTTTGGCACTGTATTCATTACTCCAGCTACTAGGTTTTTGCATGTGACATCTTTAATATCTTCATGACCGTGGCTTTAAATAGATCTCAGTCTTTGCTTTAATCCTTTTCATGGTAACCCTTGAGTTCCATAATCCACCTTCAATCTCTTCTAAGAATGTTGTCTTAAGCTAGAATGCATAATATGCATATAAAGCAAGTCCTTCATACCTGCCATTGTTCCAAACCACCACTCACTGCCTTGCTTAAAATGTTGCCTCCATAAGCACAATAGCATGTTTTAAAATCATGGTTGCCAGTGATTGACCATTAAGGTCACCAATTTCATCATGAAGATACAATAAGATTTTTGTCTTCAAACTCAAGGCATTATGGAAGATAACATTGTGAATTGTTTGTTGAGTACGATTTGATTTTCTTGCACATTTACTGCTTTGCTAACTTCCTTTAAGACTAGTTATTGCACCCTTAGCTACAATCTCAAACAGCTCACTCACTATCACTTGAAGATTCCTTTCATGAGCATCCTTCTATAAAATCAAACTATTCCCTATAGACTACCTACTTACTACAGGGGACTCATTGTTTCATGGTATTGTAGTTCTTAAGATCCTTCAACCTTATTAACACTACTTCATAGTCCACAAGGTATTATTCACTATTCTCCCATGTTTGGTGAGTCTCAAAACACTGCTCAAACATACAATCCACTACCTCCATTATACAATATTAATGGCTAAGAAGAAACATTGAACCTATGATTAACACTGTTACTTCATTTGGATAGTCATTCCCTGATTGCATTTGCCTTGTCTAACACTACCAAAAGCATTTGAAAAACCCTTAAGGTCAGCAAGGGGGTAAGGAAACTCACTGTTAAAATCTCCACTTTATTATGCAAGGTTTGAGCTTTATTATCTTGTCACTGCTTAGCCTATTTTGACTGTCACATCTCAAGTGACGGCCATTCTTCTTACCATAGATTGCATTTACAAATGTCACTAAGCTACATAGTGTGCTTGTTATTGGCTAAAATCTTTAGATTGCAATATTTTGTTATTACCTACAATGTCTCAATCTTTTTGGTATTGCAACTTCACTAATCTACTATAGTTATTGTTTATGTTTCTACAAAGGCCTAGGGTTTGTACCCTAATCATGCTCTTACCAATGCTTTTGTTGTTTTTTATTAGGGCTCTCTCAATGTTGGGGGCCCTAGGGATAAGCTCGTCATAAGAAGTGACACATTGCATCTTTAACTAAAAGGATAAATCTATATTGACATTAGCAATGATGATTCTGACTTGTTGCTCCTTAGGAATGGGTCACTTGCTCTTACTAGCTCGCTACCTCCATTGTTGTAGGAATTTTGTGATCAAGTTCAATATTCTAATTTTAGGAGTCTTAACGATTGGAAATCATAGTAAAATAAGAATTTAATAAGTTTTGGAATTAGCATTGTAAAGTGTTTTTTGGGGTCATTAACTTCAAACTACTCTTTTGTAGGGGTGGTTGCATGCCAAATTATTTTGGTGTAAAATATCAGAATTATTAGATTATGTTACCTGTCTATGAATAAAAATTATTGGAGTGTGAGTTTGATATTTTTTGAAGATCTAAATAGTTAAGCTTGGTAAAGAAAAATCATGTCAGATAATATTAGTCCAGAACAAAATGAAGAGACACTTGATAGATTGCAGGCTAGATTGAAAAGAAAGGGTGATGGGAAATGTTATTGTCCTTGCAATAATTGCAAGGGCTTAAAGACGAGATGACTTTTAATCACAACAGCTAAGAAACATTGTAGGCATCATGGTCACGTTAAAGGGGGCATGATTATTGTGATGGTAAGTTGTTCATTATATGTGTTTATATTGATTGAATTTGTAAATGTTTATATTATTTTAACATTATATATATATAATCCTTGATCATGATCATGGTTTATTTGTGTCTATCATTATTATAAAGGTGGGGTGCCCTAGGGGATGATATGGATTATCATGGCCCAGAGAATGTGGTTTTGCAAGCGGATGAACATGGAGCTGTGAATATCGAAGATAAAGTTAATGATCCTATGGAAGAAGATGATCATGCGCCAGAAAACACAGTTGAAGATGATGGTACGAATACATTGATCCATACCACATTTAGTGGCAGAGCTGATCATGATGATCAAGATGACTTTGATGATGTTCATGATTTACCTGTACTTGACAAGGCATACGAGCCCCTTTATGAAGGCTCTGAAACAACTCTTCTCTTTTGTATTGTTGTTGTTGAACTTGAAGGTTATGAATGGTTTATCAAACATAGCAATCTCACGGATGTTAAGGTATGTCATATATGTCATCTTTTTTCATCTATTTTAATTGTTGTTAGTTCATCACTAGTAAATAAAGGATAAAATATGTACCGTTAATATTCTTTATATGAACAAATTATTTTTTGTTGTAGATTGATTGGTGAATTTTGTTACCACCATCAAATATTTTACCTCGCTCATACTGAGATTTATGTGCCATTATGAAAGATATCAAAATAGAGTATCAAGCAATAGATGCATGTCCCAATGATCATATTATATATCATAAACAATAGGAATTTGTAACAGAATGTTCAGAATGTCATATCAGTAGATATCGAACAGATCAACTAACAAAAAAGGTGCCTCACAAGGATCTTCGTTATATTTTCATTATTCCACGTATGCAACAATTATTTAGGTGCGAAAGCTTAACGCAATTGATGGATTACCATGCACAGAATAGAAGTGGAGATGAAATTCTTTGAATGCTTGCAGATGGTTCTGCATTTAGGGACATGGAGGAAAAATAGCCACACTTTAAAGAAGAACCTCGTAATCTCAGACTTTCATTGGGAGCGGATGGTGTCAATCCATTTAGAGAGTTGAGATCTGTTTACTCAGTGTGGCCTATTTTTGTTATCAACAATAACATTCCTCCATGGATGTCAATAAAGAGGGAGCACATAATGTTGTCAATGATTGTTCCAAATATTTGTTTACATCAATTTTCTTTAATGTAGTAGCATCTCATTTGTCTTATTTGTTGCATAATGACTTATATTTTTTTTCATTCAATAGTCATATACATTAATTTATATATATTGCAGTAAAATGGTTATAATAATTATGTAATGTTTATGTTCATTCAACTAGGTAAGTACCAAGTTAAAGATATGAATGTATATATCGAGCCTCTTATTGACGAGTTACTAAAGTTATGGAATGGCGTCACTATGTATGACATCTCTAGACCAATAGGACAAAGACAATTTCAATTTCATGCAATGTTTGTATGGACAATTCATGATGCCCCAGGGCTAACACATTTTTGTGGTATGTTATAATGTTCAACTACACTTGAACAATATTTAATTTGATGAAGTAGATATTATGAATATTTTTAAAATAATCTATTCATTATATATAACTATAAAAATTGGCATATTTAATCCAATTATATATCATCTTACAGGTCTTCAAACAAAGGGAAAATTTGCATGTCCAATTTGTGGTCCAAAGATGAAATTTCGTCGTTTAACAAGTTTAGGAAAGTAGGTGTTTGATGAGTATAGGCACTTCCTCCATAGAAATCATAAGTATCAAACAACTAAAAACCATCTTTTCAATGGGAAAGAGGAGACTACATCAAAACCACGAAGGATGTCACCACACCTATGGAAGTTGGAATATAATATAATTAATCGTCAAGGTTATACATTGGATCAAATTGTTTATCTATCATATATGATATGTTTTGAATTTATATTTTTATAATGTGTTGTGTTTACTCATGTTCTAATTGACAATGATTTTCGTTGTTAATTTGTTTAACATATATGCTTCATGAAGGTTGTCAAGGCATTAATGGTCGGCTTCCATAGGGACTAAAAAGTTATCCCAGACAATTAAGTAAGTTGCCCTACTATGAGCAGCTACAAATTGTGCATTTGTTTGATATAATGCATATCAGAAAGAATATAACAAAAATATTATGAAAAATATTGGATGGAAGGAATGACAAAGAAAAAATTATCAAAATTTGTAGTGACATTCAAGAAGCCAATCATGCAATGAAAAATGTCATTCAATTAAATAGTGATGGAGACCAAATTAATATAAGTGTCTTTCCTTGGTTATTAATAGAGCAGCAAAGCAATGCTATAAAAGAAGTCATATAAAAAAATTGATTTCCCACAGGATTTGTTGCGAACATAAACAATATAATAACAAAGAAAGGTGAATTTGGGTCAAGGATGAAAACACATGATTGGCATACTTTCCTTAAGGTAATTATTCTGGTATATTATATACACTTGTATAATGCATGTACTTTTCAGTGTATTGTGTTTACTACTTTTGAAAAAATAATGAAAAGATCATTTTATAATCGTTGCAGTATATTCTACCTCTATCTCTCCCAGACAACTTTGACAATAATGTCAAGCAAGTTATATATGATCTTGGAAAATACATGAGGTAAGTAGCGAAATTTGTTCAATTAATTGTCTACATCTTATAATTGCCATTTGTTTTACTTTTAATGTAATATATGATATATTTTTGTTAAATATCGTTAATATATTTGTGCCTTGAATCACTTGTAGATGGCTATCATCTAAAGAAATCCATAAAGAAGATATAAATTATTTGAAGAGAAAAATTTCTTATCTAATGTGTGAAATTCAAAAGAGTCTACCTTCAACATTTTTCAATGCACAAGAACACTACCTCATACACCAAGTTGAGGAGATTGAATTGTGTGGACCTGTACACACAAGGTCAATGTGGATGGTTGAGAGGCACTTGAAATTTTTGAAGGCTTTGGTTAGACAAAGAATACATCGCAGGGTTCTATGGTGGAGGATGCCATGGTATACCCGAGACCATGAGTGTACATTAGTGAATATCTTCCCTAAGTTTAGCCCAGCAAAGATCCATTTAGATCGTTTGGGATCCCAACTCCATTATGTAATTCGAGAAGGGGAGTACTGTTGGGGAAAAGTGGAGTGAAGAAAGTACGAGAACATTTATAAGATAGTCGCGGAGATTAATTGGAATGCATTTTACATATGATTTTTATGTATGTGTACTTATTTAATTTTTTAATCTTTTTAAATATACATCAGTATAATAAGGGTTTGTATACTATGGTATTTAACTAATTATCGTCATTTTGTGAATTTCAATTTAATTTACAATTGGTCAGGAGTGGGATGCACTACATTTGTATGTCACCAACAATCTTGATTGGATAATGGTATGGATTGAACAATGTCAAAAAACTGGTTGCACATTAACATGGGAAGGTGTGGCTTCATTGGTTAAAAAAGCTCATCGTAATGGAGATTCCAATGTACACAAGAGAATTATTATAGCATGGTTTAAAGAGATACTTGAGTGCATGTAAATATATATTAATTACCCATATTATTTAATTATTTTCAAGTATATTGATGTATATATATCTTGAGATTATTTTCTTTGCATACATTCGGCCAAGAATAAATATGTTTATCAGCTGACGATATTGCAATAATTTTTACATGTTTGACATATTGTAGGTGAAACACCACAAGGCTATGTGGTGCAATGGTTATAAATTTCGAATCAAAATGTTGGATGACATGAAGAAAACTTGTGATTCTGGTATAACTGCAGTCTTTCAGGTGACTAATGTTTCATCTAGAAGCGACATACATCCAGAAGTCTCAGAAAATCGATACTATGGCATTTTGGATGATATACTTGAGTGTGACTTTAAGTCCTTCAGATTAATTTTGTTCGTCGTCCTATGGTATAGGCTACGATTGAATGAAAATGATCCTGAGAGAACTGTTATTGAACATGATAATGGATTTACCATAGTTAATACAAGGTTGATTGAGCGAGCTGGAAATGAGCCCTATGTTCTTCCAAGCCAATGTGAGCAGGTATTTTACTCAGAGGTTCCAGGTAAACCGGGTTGGTCATTTGTTGTTAGACATGATCCAAGAGGAAGGCCGGTAAAGTATAATATGGTGGAAGAAGAAGATATCGAAGAACTAGAAGATGATGTAGATGATGATTAGGATCAACGGTTAGTTGATGATGTCGCAGCGAAGATGTCAAAAGAGGAGAACTAGATGATGATGATGTAGGATTTAATGTTCATGAAGATAACATTATCAAACCCGTATAGGTGTGTATATGATGATATGACTTCAATCCTTACAATGTGAATGCGGATGGGATGATACAAACAAAGAGTTGGATGAAGAAGAAGATCAATGACATTGAAATGTATAAGTTATGAGATTATATTATCTATTTGATATTAATTTCTTGATAGAATTATATTTGACTTATGTGGTTACATAATTAATTCATGATGTTTTTAATTTTTATGCCATTACATGATTGATTTAATGATGTACTTTTAATGTTTGAAAGGTCAAAAAATTAAAACATTTCAATAGTGATGTTAACAACCTTGAAATTAGTGTGTTTTATGTTTCATGTGATCATAAAAGATTAAAAAGTCAGTTGTAGAGGTGGTTGTTCAGTGGTTGATGTGTATGTTGGTTAATTTTACAATGTAACCAGGTTTGTCTTCTAATATGCCTATGGAATTGCCAATTCCAATCAAAGGCAGCTCGAAGGACCTGGACCAACTGATGAGGACTTTAAAAGCCTCATACACTTCGGGCTCTACAAGACTCAGGAGGGTGATCCCTTAATGTGTTTACAACCTCTGCACCATTATTATAAACAACATTAACAATAGCAGATGATCTCATTTAATAGCTCAACACGATAAGATAATATCAACTAGATATTGGTTGTTCATAGACAATATCAACTATTTGGAGCGTGAGATAACTAAACACAATCCATTGTATAAGATAGTCAATGATTTGCAATTTGTAGCAAACTCTAGGCAAAGACAAACAAGTACTGAACTACATGAATAATTACAACTTAGATCGGTGTCATATATCCATTTCAGGAGTCAAATTCATAAGCATCTAGAGGTTTATAACAAATTTAATACATCACATATAAGATCCCTGACAATATTGCATTACAATTTCATCAGTGTGCATTCTAACCCAGGACTACTTATCAAATCCTTATACAACACATATTTGCCTATAATTCCTTGAATTAAAGCTAAAATAGAATCATACACACCACAATAGTGAGATGGATAAAACAACCCTTAGTTATTTCATTGAAAGTTTAGATATGCATGTACAATGGAGAGACATGAGCTCAAATTTTCATTTCAACTCAAATGCTAGTATTGTTATACAGCATTAAGTCTATGAACTCTGAAACACAATTTACATAATGACTCAAAACCTAAATTGCATTTCGAAACCATCCCAGGACTTTACAATTAAGCTCGCAACTTCACCTAGACTTGACGAAGTAGCATCTAACACACTAGCTTACGTGCCGGCCTTGAAATCCTTCTTATAGAAATGAAGGAAAACAAGCACGGGGGCTAGAAAGTATACTGTCTGATCCAGTTAGACGCCAGTGATATTCAAAATTTGTTACAACAACCACCACCTTGAAAAATATTCTTGTACAAAAATTGTTACAATAGCAATCATCTTGGATCATATTCTCATTCATCATGTCGGTGGAGGAAGGTTGATGCAATAACAAAAAACCACTTGAAACCCACGCCAAGAAAGTCATCCATACAAAACTAGAAACAATGTAACCACAACATCTGATTTGCCACCTGTCAGTAGCCCACTCTTTTTACTCATCATCATTCAAATAATTAGCCACCCACCTCTGGTATTCTTCGTCAGTTGGCTAGTCAAAATTAATCACCTCTTTTACCTTTGTACTATAAGGAAAATACTTTACCGCTACTTGATTAGCATCTCTTTCAAAAGATTCCAAAAATGAGTCAATACCAATAATCTTATCGATACAATTTACCAACAAATCATTATCTGAGTCATCACAAATTATTTTAATTTGATTATTGATGACTTCACTTGCTTGATCCTGCCATTGTTGGAGTGTTCTAATTTTCCCCTGCTCATCAGTTATATTAGGTAACAGTGTGCTACCCCAATCATTGAAGTTCTTTACCAATTCCCTAATCTTCCTACTTAGATCATCTAGTAAGGTCTGAAAACCTTGCAATGATTTAACTAATATATAAGTAGGCTTCAATGATTGGGGTCTATTATTTACATCAAACCTTGAGGCTTTATTCATAACATCTAGATTATTTTCCCTAGGGATCCAATTTTGAATTATTGGAATCACTATCCTCTGATCCCTATCAATATTATTTATTGCTTCAAATAGAAAAGAATACAAAGAATGTATAGAGGGCAGTTTATTATCCACCTTTTCATTTAAATGCTCCAAAACAAGAGTAACAATTTCTTTTTTTTTTGAAAGAAAACCCTCCTCTTTTACCATTAGTGATGTTTGTAATTGATCAATTTTCTGCACGAGCTACCTCTTTGTTGGATCAACAGAGCACTCTGTTTCTTCATCAACTTGTTCTAGAGGAGGGGTAAGAGTAGGATTTTGAATGGAAGACCCTGGTGTAGAAACATTTGTACAAGCAGGAGGCATTGACCTTGCTATGGGAGGTGATGTGTTGGTTCCTGGAGCATTGGATGTTTCCCCAGTATGTCTATACTTGAACCTTTCTACTTCAGTTTGTAGCTCAACATTTCTTTGTTGTATTTTACTATATTCTTCAATTAAAATGTTATACTTCTCCATTAGGCTCTTTCTTTCAGCCTCCTCCCTTTTAGCAATCTTTTGGGCTAACTTGGCCACATTCACAGTTAAACTAGTGGCTTTGATTGTTGTAGTCTCTGAAGCCCTCTTTATTATTAATCCTCCTTTGAAATTTGGATTAATATTAGCAATGTCTAGCTTTCTTCCTTGTGGAGCCAATGCCCAAATTGCCAAGGTCTCATATTCTTCACTAAAGGTAGAGATTTGTAATGCTGCCTTAACTTCTTTTTCAGAATCCTGAAAAGAATTCTTTGACTTCATAATGGCATTGAAAGCCATTGCATCTGCGATGTCCCATTCAGGAAAAATCAAAACGCCAACCTGATTCACTAGTTGTCTTCCTTCTTCAAGAGTGATATTTTTGAACTCTTCCATTAGTTCAACTTTCACTTCTTCATCATTCTCCTAAACTGACCTGTCAGGCCTTAGTTCTCTTCTCTCCTTGCATTTATTTTGATATTCCTCAAATTTCATCCTCCATGCCAATTGCAAGAATACAGGAGTCTTTACAAATGCATTGTCATCTAAGAACTCCTTGCAAGCCTCCATTCTTACATCCTGCACACTCTTACCCTTCATATCCAAATCAGATAGAACCAATTCAGCTGACCTAGGAGGGGCAGCATACCAACCTGCATGTTTTGATCAGTAACAATAATTTTATCTATGAGATCCTCAGGTAGGTGATTAGTTCTTTTCCTCTTAGGGCTTGGCTCAGGTGGTGGTGATGGGGGACTGCACTCTGGTGAAGATTTTAATTCAATGATTTTGACAACCCTAGGTACTTTTAATTTTGGGCTTGGTCATGAAGGTGCCTTTATTATTTTCTTCCCTTTTTCTTCTACTTCTTCCTCATCACTGGTAGTATCCCTTTTCCTCCTATAGATGGGCCACCTTTCTGTAGGCTGACATACTGGGCTTGTTTCAATTGGCATATCCAGACATAGCCTTAAATTTATCTTTTTGGTTGTCAAGGTTTCCATTATCTCCTTGAAATTCTTCATTAAAAAATCAATTTTCTTGTTGTATGGAGTGAATTCTATCAATGGATCATATGTCAGATCCATTTCATGCACAATATCCAGTAGCTTACTATAAGCTATCCATTTTTCCTTGTTCAATTCTTGTCTATTTAAATCAAAATCATTCCTGATCAGGTCCTTAAGGAAATTGAACTCATGTGCAAATTTTTCACCTTTTATTCTTTGTTTGAAAAGAGCAAAGAAACCTTCAGGATCATGTTATTGCCTTGGACCAAATCTCAAATGGTAATCAACAAAAAAAATTTCAAAATGTGTCTAGCCTCCCTTTGAAAATGTAAAGTCAGACACTAATGTATAATCAGGGAATAATGCTCCCTTCCCCTTTCTAGTTAGGTTATCTTCATGAATACACCCCATCTACCACATAACTTCTACAAACCCTAGTCTTAGTGGCACGTTGTATGGCAGTATGTGAGGGGTTCCTTGAAATCCATATATTCTCAGGACACTGCTGACTGGATATGGGATAATGTCACCCTAGTTATGTAAAACCCTCAATTCTGGTTTCCTCTCCTTCAACCTAAGGAAATCATGCACTTCCTGAGGGATCCTAGGTACATTTACCATCAATCTAGCCCTCAATCTTGTAGCAAAACAATTATCAAATTGCACATAACTGGTGCTTTCCTTATTACAGGACAAATCTGCAGTCCATATCTATACTAGAAATCTTTCTCCATTAACTGATTGTCTTAAGTTCATCTTCTCAGCAAAGAAATCAACATTCCTAAACAAGAACATATGCATCAACATGGAATACCAAAAGAATTGAGTACCAGTATCACCATTTTGCAGCTTCGACAATCCTTCATCTATCCTTTCCACCAAAAAAGAAACAAAGTCATATGTTACAGAGAAGTTAGGGTGTTGTATTTTCACCCCCATGAACATGTATGCAATCGACATTACTACACCAGGGCTGAAACCCAAAATCTTACATAGTGAATAAAAAGTAGCCAAGAAAGGCTTTCCAAAACATTTCAATTTGAAGGGTTCCTGGTCACTAGGGATGATGTGAAATTGTGAACCCCTTGCCTTAACCAGATGAGGTGGAAGCAGCTTAACCCTAAAAAGAGATTTCAATTTTGTATACTCCTGCTTCATTTCTTCAAGATTAATAGGAACCAAGTCATCACTTGGCTCACTCAAATCAAAATCTATTGGATAACATCTACGCTTCAATTTCCTAATAGAACCCCTCATCATTATCTCGTTACGGTGTGATAGGGTCCTTATCTTTTCCTTTGCTCTAAAGTAAGAGTCACATCCCGGGGGAACACATTTGGAACAACCGACTTTCCCCATGTCGTACATCCATCCATTTGAAAAAGGATGAGAATAAATTTCTCTTTCCATACCATATCACGAACGTTTCTAAGCACGTGAGTGGAACCCTAGCATCAGCAATGTTGGAATTCTTACACACCAACCCCTCCCCTAGGATTTTCCCTCACATCAACACCAAACCTTTCCTTCTCTCATTTGTTGATAATGGAAATTGATCTAGGAAATCATCGTACAAGTTTCTTTTCAAATACTCAATGTGGCTAGAGTGTTGCTTGGTTGGCACCATTTTAGACAAACTAGGGCCTCACTACAATGTTACACTTCAAGTGGCTATGACTAAGTAGAGATAGGAGATTACAGAGTAAAAATACCGCAATTCCTCACAATTTATGATTAAACAATAGCCCTAACAAAATATTTTAATGAACTCAACGACAAGCATAGCAGACCCCCCCTTTCCCAAATTTAGGTGTAGAATGACTAGGAAATAGAGAAAATTAACTCATGGCTTTTTTCGCACAAACTCCAATTTCTGGCAATAGCTACTCGCAATTTCACCTTTGGCTTTGAAATTGTTTTCACAAAATACTTGGATGCTTTGTGATACAAATGAGATGACTAAATTGATTTTATGTTGATCAAATTCTTCTAGTGGATGTCTCATCCACCATTAAAGCTCACTTGCGGGCTGCAAGAACAGCTCCAACCATAATTTTATATATATTTAAATTTGAGTCATTGATCCTTCAATTTGATCAAATCATCGACGACCATCTTCAAAATAGGCTGACATAATCGCCAACATGGCAATAAAGGGGCCCACTATGTCATACGCCGTGAAGGAATGTCACGTGGCTGTTGCTCGTGATATCGCAATCCTTTGATTTATCATCATAGGATTGCGGGCACCATCGATCCTTTTACCATAAATCATGCTCCTTCAAAAATGGTCATCATCCTTTCCTTTAACTGTCGAGCAGTTTTTCCCTTAAAATCATAACATCTATGTTGAAATAAAACACGTGCATCTTACAAGCGCATTAGTAATCCACCCCGTAATACATTTAAAACTGGCAAACGCTTTCTTCACTCCTTAGGCTTCATTGGATGAGACACGTGGCAGGCACCCACGACATTACGATTCCAAAATTCCTAATCGCGGGATGGCGGGCATCGTCATTCTTGAAGAGACAACTCATCAATGGTCATGCAAATTTTATCTTTTAGGAAGGGCACGTGGCACCCGCCCATGATATCGTGATCCTTGTAATCCATGATCGCGAGATAGCAGGTGCCATTGATCTCGTTCCTTTAACATAGTCACCAGCCATGTCATTAACCTTTGAGCAACTTTTCCAATGACATTATAACATATCCGTCAATTTAAAACATGTGCATCTAGAGAACACTTTAGTAATCTGCCCCTTAATACATTTACAGTCGGCTAGTATTTCCTTTACTCTTTAGGCTTCATTGGATGAGACATGTGGTGCCCACCCGTGATTTTGCAATCATGTAACACCCCTCTATTTTGGATATTTGGATCAGCACTGCTTTCTTGGTAATGTTTGATTATGCTTAAGATGTGACTATGAACTTAGTGATTATTTGATTATGAACTGTTTGGTGATGCACATGTTATATCATGATGCGACGATTGTGTCTAAACATGCTTGGACTTTGGAACTTGATTACTTGTGATTATGATTGATTAAATGATGTGGAAGTTATATGTTGATGTGATGTTCTTTTATTCTGAAGTTATCCTTATGGCATGATTTAGAATAACTTAGAAGATATCTGATTGAATGATGTTTTATGCTATTGATCATATCATTGATGTTAGATGCGTCAGTTAGAGATACTGTATTGGTGAAGGGGACAGATTGTATGACTCTCTTGCGAGCGCCCTACAATTCTGAGATTTCCTCCTCACGGCGTGTTTGATCATAATACATATATATGTTGCACATTCGACATGTTCTTTGTTGCAAGTTTACAGGTACATGACATCGACTCCACCTAGTTTCATAGGTGTGAGCGTGTCCATTTACCAACGAAAATTGATTGGGAGATAGTAGCTATGTTTTCCAAACCAAGTCATCACCCTAGTCATAGTGTGTGGTCGGGTTGTCATTGGGGTCAGTTGTTTTAACTTGGTCAGTTTCCCCTTGAGTGTTTATTTAATTTCAAGTTAAAGTTTATTAAATGACTTGCGTAGTTTAATTAATGATTAAATGTGTTTAATTGCAAGTTAAAAGTGATTAAATGGCTTTTGAAATTTATAAAGGATGATTGTTTTGTCTTATTGAGATGTTGGAAAATTAGTGATTAATTAATTAATTTAATTTAGTTAATAAAATAATCTAATTTTGAATTAGATTTATTTTATTGACTAATTAAATTAATAGGGATAAATTAAATAAATTTAGCCATGTTGGCATCATTAGATATTTGGATTAAATCAAAAATTAGAAATATGTTTTATATTTTCCTCCTAGAAATAAAGTTGAAAAATAATGTTATTATGAATTGTTGAATTATATTCTGTTAAAATAAATTTATTTGATCTTGGGGTTGTAAATAGATTTTTATTTTAAAAAGGATATTATGTAAATTACACTTGGAAATAGAAATTGTTTTATGATTTTGCAAAAATGAAATATCTTCTTTTTAGCAATAAGTTTGGTGGGTGAGTCCATTTTTAGGGCTTTGAAGAATTTGGGGGAGGAGCTTGCATAAGGAAATTAGGATTTCATTTTCATTTTAATTTGGAAAATGGAGAATTCAAATTGGAGAGAAAAAATGGGATTGGTTTGGGAAAAAGAATTGGTGAAGGGAGGATTAAAAATTTGGAGAAGCTGAATTCAAAAGTAAGGGCAAGATCTCCATTAACAAATCTTCAAGCATTTGGAGAAAACAAAAGGTTTTTTCTTTTTTTTTCCTTCTTGTTTTAGTTTCAATTAGTAATAATTTAGAAACTGTTCATGTTTCCTTTTAAAAGATTCAATCCCTTTTGTTGCAATGAAAATACCCATCAAAAGAAAAACTAGTTGCAAGATTGAACAAATAAATAGTGAAAATTTTGGTTAAATTGTGTGAAAATCTTCAAGCTAGGGTTTGGAATTTCAATAATAAAAATCCTCATTAGATCTTGTTGTGGAATTTATTCTGGTTTTTTTTACCAGAAGAGGGTTTTAATTTTTTTGTTTATGATTTCAATTTTGAATGAAATGGAATAAATTTATAAATAAAAATAATTTTTTT
>VDFB02000003.1:712007600-712067029 GCA_007258455.2 Sequoia sempervirens | reverse complement strand
TTGCTTACTACTATGCTTTGATAGATTTTTTCCAAACATTCATAGCTTGTTCAAAAACACTTGTTTTAGGCTTTTAGCCATAGAAGTAAGCCTGTGAACTGTTTGATAAAATGCTTTGGTAGACATGTATGAAAAATGTGGTAGCATAGAAAAGGTAGTGAACTATTTGAAAAAATGCTTCAAAAAAATGTGGTCTCATGGTGATGGAATGCCATAACGAATGCCATGACAAGCAAATTTCCATGGATTGTCATGGCATTCCATCACCATGAGACCAAATTTCTTTGAGGCATTTTTTGAAACAGTTCACTGCCTTGTCTATGTTATTGCTTACTATTATGCTTTGGTAGATTTTTTCCAAGCATCCATAGCTTGTTCGAAAGCACTTGTTTGAGGTTTTACTTTTTAGCCATAGCATGAAGGCGTTGAAATATTTGATAAAATGCTTTGGTAGACATGTATGAAAAATGTGGTAGCATGTAAAAGGTAGTGAACTATTTGAAAAATAAAAGCCCAAAAAATGTGTCTCATGGTGATGGAATGCCATAACTAATTCCATGACAAGCAAATTGCTATGGATTTTCATGGCATTCCATCACCGCGCGAGACCCTCACATTTCTTTGAGGTATTTTTGAAGTTCATCACTTTGTCTATGCTATTGCTTACTATTATGCTTGATAGATTTTTCCAAGCATCCATAGCTTTTTAAAAGCACCTATTTTAGGCTTTTAGCCATAGCAAAGAAGGCGTTGAACTGCTTTGATAAAATGCTTGGTAGACATGTATGAAAAAAATGTGGTAGCATAGACACAAAATGTCACCATCTAATATTTATGAGTTGTATGTTTTGTGCAATGTAATCGACATGAATATAACCAACAAAAATCTATTTTCTATAATTCATGGATTGAACTCTATATTTTATATGCTCTCAATGTCCGTGATGCTATGGAAATGCCATTAAATTCTTTTTAAAAAGTAGCATGCCATGTGTGATACTATCAACAATGTAATTATATACCGACATCTTTCTTTTTACATAATCTAACACCAGATTTCAAACTTTTCATAGGTCAGCCCGACACATCAAGGAAACAAAGGCAAGACTAGAAAAGCATGGGCAACACAAACTAGGCTCTGGTGGTTATATGAAATTAGTCGCATGAATTGTAAGTATCAATAAATGAAATATTGCATCCAAATTATAATAAATTGAAAACAATTTTGGTTTTATCACACCATAGAAGGAAAATTCATGATCTTCTACAAAAATGTAGGGCTCTGAATTCAACAGAGTTCCCACAAAAGAGGACTTGAAGATTGCCTTCCAGCAAGGCTATGGAGCCATGGTTGAATGCTTAAGAGTCTTGACTAGGCAAACACAATCTTCCATTGCATCCGACATGCAGGTAAATAAACTCAATAAAGTTTATTTAAAATTGAATACTTGTGCAATCTATTCAATATTAATTTCCACCATAAAGTAATTACATGCCTATTTGTTTTAAACATTCAAGCAATGATAATATTGCACATGACATTGGAATACAGCCTGGTGAGGGTGGAGCAGAATGTGCAGATGAAGGTCATGGTGTGCATCCTAGTACTTTAGAGCAAGTAGAGCATGATCAACATGTTGAGCATGATCAGGCTAGAGAAGATCAGGAATATGATATGGCCCCATCAGGTAAAGAGGACCACTCTAAAGTTCTTTTAAACATATCTAATTGCAATTGGTGTATTAATTAATGTAACCTTTCATGTTTCAACTTTAGATCATGTAGAGCGTGATCAATGTGTTGAGCATGATTAGGCTAGAGAAGATCAGGAACATGATGTGGCCCCATCAGGTAAAGAGGACCACCCTCATATTCTCTTAAACATATTTAATTTCAATTGGTGTATTAATTAATGTAACCTTTTGTGTTTCAACTACAGATCAGGATTTAGAGGGTGTTCAACATGTTGAGCATGAGTCTATAACAAAAGTTCAAGAACATGATGTGGACCCATCAGGTAAAGAGAACCACTCTAATGTTCTTTTAATTAATGAAATACTTGTAACAATAATAATAAAACATATCATTTTAACATTTCTTTCTTATTGCAGCAGATCCCCCTTTGAAGCGATTCATGTCATGAAAGTAGACAACTACGCATACATTAAGATCACAAGAAGAGGGTAGAACAACTAAAGGGGGGACAAATATTGATTTAGAAAATGATACTCCACTTCAGCTTTATGTAGCTTTCAAAAAGAAACAAAAAAAAAAGTGATTGTAATCATATCATGACAACCATATTTTTGGTAATATGTAAAAACTGAAAGAATGAATATTATATGTTAATGAATGAATGTGAATATGTTAATTAATGAATGTTATATGTTAATGAATGAATGTTATATGGCATTAATGGATGAATGAATGTTATATGTTATTAATGGATGAATGAATGAATGTTATATGTTATTAATGGATGAATCAATGATTAATGTTATATGATTGGGTATGGGGAATTGAGAGTGATGTGAGGGGCGGTGAGGGGGGGGCCAAATGAGCTTCCACTGTCACGTGGTTGGCCCTGTTAAGTAGAGAATATTAAACTATTCTTGAAACAAAGAGAAGCTCAATAAGGTAATGCACTTTTCAATATAAGAAATGCATCGTTTGAAGCATCAAACCAATATCCATTTTTTATGTATGATCAGTCGTCAGTCTCCGCAATGGTACATTTCCACGAATTTTTTTTGTTAAAAAAAATTGATTCTTCATCGCAATTTCGATGACAACCACCGACGAATCAACAGAAAGGCTCGACGAAGTTGCTATAGCTATGACAAAGATTTCGCTGTAACTCCCTGCCCATTTCATCGCAATTTCGATGATCTTTCAATGTTGCTACCACACTACTTCTTTCCCATTTTGTTGCACTTACAAAGAACTTTTGGTGTTCTTCTGATGATACTCCTTGCTAATCTCGTCGCAACATTGACGAACTCTTGGTGTTGTTTTGATGCTACTACTTACCTATTGCATCACACATTTGACAAACTTTTTGTGTTGTTTCGATGCTACTCCTTCCCCATTTTGTCGAAATGGTGATGAACGTCTATTGTTGTTTTGACGTTACTGCTTGCCCATTTCATCAAACTGGCGATGAACTTCTGGTGTAATTCATCGGTGGATACACAAAGTGTTTGTCGATATTCTAACGCAATCTCGAGGTATTTCACGATGTCGTTGATCGATGATTCTTCTCCGTTATTTCAACGTTTAATTCGTCATCGGCCTTTCAATGAAAAAATAGTGATGACAAGATTTTCTCCATTGCATCACTCTTCTGACAAAGATTTGTTGAACGAATGATGAACGGTCATTGGAAAATGGTGTCAAATTCAGTAGTGTGTCTACCATGCGCTCCTTGCAAAGGTTTCCCCCTTTGCTTCTCTATCAAGCCATGCCATGCCTCCACGTGTCAGTGGCATGCGACCTTTATGATCCTACTCCCCTTTGCTTCTCTACCAAGCTCCACTCACATTCCACATAGCATCATTTTGCAAACACCTTTTGGCAGACCCCACAGTCAATGCTTGGGATGAAGAGTTCTCCACGTGTCTTCTCTGTGAGGAGTTCCATCACATAGAAGGGAGGAATGAACAACAAGCCCCACTCTATTTCCATGTGTCCTAACCAACTATGTGGGTGAGTAACACATGTCTACACGGGGATTTTGTTGCTTCTATAGTGGGACCACAATCATCATTTGCAGGGGATGTATTTGGTTCGAAGGTGACTGCATTCCATCCTTTAGAATATTTTCTGTTGCAATGGCCATGGGGAATTATCATGATGGACATCATTGAAAATGCAAGGAATCTTTTATATTACTGGCTCTTAGGCAGTGGGATACTTCTCTATATAAACTACTTCACCCCTCCAAAAATGGTTCTAATTTGCGAGTTCAGAGAATACACAAAAATTTGAAAAAGACACCAGGCCTTTTTTAGTTTTTTAGATTATTGTTTTAAGATTCAGAGATTGTGCCATTGTTGTTTGTCCTTTATTTTTCTTAGATAATTGACAAAACATTATATTGTGTTGTTATTGTACTGAGTAGTTTATTTGCAGAACTTCTATAATTTCAATATAAGTTTGTTGATTATGACCATGTTTAGAACTCTTCTTTTCAATAAATGTGTATGGAGGTTATTTTATGTCATTTAATGAACTTCTTAGGATTTTCATTTGTGCTCTTTTTTATTTTTGGACATGCAAATTGTTGAACGAGCCCTTAAATCCCATTTGAAAGTAGATTTATTGTGCCCACACCTACATCTTGGCATATTGCCCTAGTTAGATCTTTATTTTATATATATGTATCCTTTTCCCATTCCAAACCCCTCAAATATAGAAGAAGTCGACTTCTTTAAAAATCAAAAGGTCACTCAATTTAGTGTAATTGGTACCCCCATTGATTTAGTTTCCCATAAGGTTGTTGCTTGACATATTTAGGCATTAACAGGTAACATTGGCTTGGTCTCTTGCAGGTATTTATTTACATAATTCTACTTTTATACCAACATAAAATGACTTATAATATTATATAGAATTTTGTTGTAATTTCTTGTAATTGGAAATAAGTAATTAGTAATGATGATTGGGATCTTGTAAAATAAATTAGGTGTTATAAGTTCTTGCAAGCCTTTTCAAAGAAAATTTACCCTTTACTATATATTTCAAATAATTTCATTAAAATTAACTCTCTCTAGGGACACGATGATGCTATTTATTCTTGGGATCATAGATTAAAAACTATTTTTTCATCCTAGCATAGTCCTAAAAAATATTTTATTAGATAACTTCTTCTATTTCATTCTATTACTTGGTTTTATAGTGTTAATAAGTCTCTTGTGTGTGGTGAGGTTAAGTCCACTCTTTATTATTTTGGTTTTGTATTTTTTTCTTAATTAGTTTAGGATTTATTCCTTCATAATTGCTCTAATATTGTATGCAAAAAATATTCATTGTTGGGATATTCTCTTTCCTTCCTTTGAAACTATCTATGTTTTTGAAGAAATTATGGTTGATACTCTTTACTAACATTATTTGGTTGATATAAATGGTAAGAAATAAATATATTTTTAAGGTTTCATAAGGGATCCCACTAGCTTATCCAAAGAATTCATAATCACTTTGATACCCTTACAAGTCAACTTTTAGATCAATGTGTATCTATATAAGGTCAAAATATTTGTAACTAGTAGAAACTCACTTATCAATGGTCAAGATAATTAGAAGTTGACTATTTTAATTGGTGATAGGTGGTGATTTAGAAAATATAAGGGTGGTGAGTATGGTTGGCCTATGAGACTAATCACTCAAATGCTCCTATGTTTGTTGAGAATATGGACTCTTCCATCTCTTCTTCTAATGAGGGTTTTGATGATACTTCTATACCATATCCAAATGTTCTAGTTAGAATGCATCCATATTGGTGGTTAAAATAATTTGTTTCTTTCATATAGAAAACGATGAAATTTCTAGTTTTGTTGGTTCTCTCCATCCATGAAAAAATCTAAGAAGATAGAAAATTTCTAGTTTTGTTGGTTCTCTCCATCCATGAAAAAATCTAAGAAGATGAAATTTCTAGTTTTGTTGGTTCTCTCCCTTGCTTGTTTTGTTATTTTTTCGGCTCTTCTTTAGGTTTGTTTTTATGTTTCTTTCTTTTTGTTTAATTCCTTCTTCGAATGCCTTCCTTTCCATCTATTATTTGTGACTTATTTTATTATTGTATTGATTTATTTGTTAGAATTCATGACTTTATTTTTCTTTTTGGTATTGTTTATCGGCTCTTATCTTCTTGTATTGGATGTTTCATTTGTTCCCTTCATGTTCTTTATCTTATTGTGTCCTTTCAATCTCTTTTTATAATTGTTGCCTCCTATTAAATTTCTCTCAATTTTGTTTTTTTCACTTTTTGTTTTTCTTATTCTTTTCTTTAACTTTAGGGTTCTTATGTCCTTTGTTAAATTAGTTAATTTTCTGCTTTGCAATTTCTCCAGTTTTTCTCCTACCTTTGAATTTCTTATCTTTTTGGATTGAGTGCATCTCATCCTCCCCTCACCACCTTTCCCCTATTTATATCCAAGTCTGCTATCTATTCTTCACTTCTCTCTATCTGCTAATCATCCTGATGATGGATCATGGAGTATGATCTGAAACGTTGATGAAAAAAACAACACACAGTTTTATCCAGAAATCTTGACCACTTACAATAAAAAGTGGTTTTCCTTCTATGTTTAATACTTCTAGATACTCTAAATATTTTATACTTATTGTCTTAGTAGATAAATTACAAAATGATTGTTAGAAAGAGGAAATGAGAGATTACAATCTAGAGATTTGTACCCTAGTATCCATTATGTAGTATATTTATACCTTATAGGATACAATGAGAGAAAAGAGTAAGTATGGTAGGGATCTATATTTATTAGCATATTATATATCACTTAATTAAAGAGAATAATTCTTCATATTCCACACATGTATTAAATCCATATAACTCCATATATATGTATGCATATAGCATTTACAATAGAAAGTCTTAGTATCTACTCTATATTACAATCTTTTCCTATGATTCTCTATGATCCTCCCTTAATCTAATATCTATTACACACATATATTAATGTTTTGTCCCTTACAGAGACATGGCCCTTATAGGGAATCCCTTATTCTATCTTCCTTGTCGGCCTAAGGTTCTACAAGTCCTTTGTGGTAGGTTGCAGTAGCTTTTACTCCCATCCTATATCTTGGTAACAATTAATTCTCCTTATGAGATCCTTATTATGTATTATTCATATTATTTGTTATATTTGATTTTAGTCTAAGTTATTATATTTTTTACTATTTTCTCAACAAAAGCATTTTTTTTGTATTCTATAAAGTCTACTTGTGATCATAATAATTCCTAGACCTCTTAAAATGATTTTATTTTCCTTAGTTTGTATGTAGAAGATTGTTCAGCGATAAGGTTGAACTATAAGATTTGGATTAACTCAAAACTAGAGAAGAATAAAGAAGAAACTTGTGCATGTGATTAAATGACGAATTCAATGCTTTTGACAATGTCATGGAAAATACACTAGATGCCATGATGAATAGAACAATATTACACTGAAAACACATATGCAATGATAGAAGAACCAAATATTGCAATGAGTTTTCTTAGGCAAGAAAAATTAATAATTTTTTAAGAATAAAAACACAAAAATAAAGTATGGGCAACAAGTATAAGAATAGAATACATCCAAAAGGTCTTTAAAGGTCAAAATATGGGGATTTTCCTTAAAGAAACGTGTCAACTACTTCATATTTATTTTGATTATGTCATTGGGGTTATTTGGGATTCACATCATTATTGAGCATGCCAAGTTGGCTAGTATAATTTTGGGCACTTATAGATACACACAAGTGAATGAGCTTTTAAAACTTATAGATGTGAACCTAGATCCTACACCTGCAATAACACAACAAACAATACATTAGTAAGCTTTGATGCAAGTTATCATATAGATCCCTCAAGAAATCCATTTGCATGTAAGAGAAAAGGAATAACATGAAGAACACAATAAATTAAAACTAAAATATCAAATCCTATTCTAAAACAAAGAAAACTCTTGATCTCTTAAGGGATTTGGTGCCAAATTTGATGTGAAAATTGGCCCTTTCCCAACTCCAATGCTAGCTTTGATGATTTGATGAAGATTGTGATCCACTTTGTTGAAGATTGATGAGTGCTCCAAAACAAAATCTTCATAACCTAGCTATAAAACTCAATAAGATGGATGAAGATTCCTATGAATTTGAGTATAGTAAGTTTACTCAAGTTGTGGATTATGAAATGAGGAATGAAGCCTCTTATTTATAGAATGTCAAGCTGGAAGAATGCCCAAAAGAGAGCAATGTGAAACTAAGAATTAACCAATGACAAAGTGCCACTTTTCAATATGTGAGTGGATGGAGGATCTGAAAGTTTTGAAGAATGTGTCAATAAATGCATATTTTTGAATTTTGAAATTGTTGAAATGACATGTAAGAGGGAAAGAAGGTGCATTGAATACCACTTGACTCAAGGAAAAAGGACTTTCTAGGTGGAGTAAATGCCTTGTTGGGAGGACAAAGTCCACTTGGATTTTGAATTCAAATTTGAGGAATATTCCCTTAAAGATGCCTTGTGAGAGAAAATAGAGATTTAATAAATGAATTAAATCTATTTTCATGTCCAAGTTGCAAAAGCTAGAGGATGGGACATGAGAAGAGATTAAATTAATCAAGGTTAATTCATTTAATGAGAGATTAGAATGATGTGACATATTGATTCAGATTTATGGATTGATTTAAATCAAATATGAGAAGAATATAGTTTCAAGATTAATTAAATAAAGATTTTTTGTTTTTATTTAACCAAGGAGATGAAGTTAGATTAAATCAAATAAGGTTTTAATTTATTTAATTTAATGGATGAAATTTAGAGATTTAATCAAATAAAATTGATTATTTAATTAAATAGGGATAATTAGATCAGACTGATTGATTTAATTAACAAGAAAGGATGACTTAATTAGATAAATGATTTATTCAATTAAGAGAGGAACATTGATGAATTTAATCAAATAAAGGTATTTGATTAAATGGTTAGATCAAAGGATGATTCAAGATGAAGCAATGTTAGTGGTCGGGATCGGATGTGCAGTGTCAATTAGTACATTTTATTTGTCTACATTTTGCCCCTCTTTGAAGCAGTGCACTCATGTTGGTTCAAAGAATAAACGGTCTCGATTAGAAGCTAGAATTTTTTTGATTTTAAAAATTGCCTCACTACTGCCCTAACAAAGGAAATTATGGTAACATACTACCCCCTCGAGAGATCGGATGAAAATTATAATTTTTTTGGGTGATCTCGCGAAAAAGAGGACAATGTACAAGGAAGGTCTAGAAAGGCTCTGGGAAGTCAAAAAATGAGGTAAAATGCCAAAAAATGGTGCAAAAGGGCCCTCAAATGGATAAAAATGGAACTGACTGTCCAAAACCATAGCAGGATAGCCGAACAGGGTCAAAAGCCCTAATTTTAAGGCTTAAATAGGCCTCAAGGGGCCACATCCAATTCATTTAAACACATTCACCCTTAAGAGATTTCACAATTTGAGCTCTGATTCCCTGACGAGATGGCACAATGACAACTTCCTCTACATATCTCTGACCGAGTACGACATACCAGTGACCTCCTGGCAATAGTAAACTGGTATGTGATCCTTACCTGAGGTTTGTTTTCATTTTACATGCTTATTTATTGCTTTTTAGAGCTAGGTCTCTTTCAACGGTGCAATATAGCGCCGCTAAAATTTCAAACTGGACCGCTCGGTCCTCCAAAATGAACTGCCATCATGAGATGGACTACCATAGTGGAGTTTGGCGTTTGAAAGGATTCCTCCAACTCTGACACCTTCGTGGAATGGAGTGTTGGTCTTTCAAACTTCGACGCCACAGTGGAGTTTGGAGTTTGAAAAGATTCCTCCAACTCCGATGCCTTCATGGAATGGAGTGTTGGTCTTTCAAACTCTGATGTCATAGTGAAATTTAGAATTAGGGTTTGGGTTTTTTAAGCAAAGTGCATCGCCATGGTGTAGTTTAGGATTTTGACATCCCAGCATTGTTGTTTGCAAATTTCAAACTGTGACACCTTCACAGTTTGCAATGCTAGACCAATTTTTTGAACTCTCGGGAATAAAATTTCTCGATGATTTTAACATGGTGATCTTTCCTGATGCAGGAGGGAGTGAGGGAGCTCTATTCTTGTGAGCATAGATCATGGGAGATATTTGGTTATTTGGGAGACCTGACTGACAGGGAGCAGGATCGACTGTGAAAGATGGGGCTATGGTATATTGCTTATGCAGTGCCCATGTGGACCCACCTTGGCATGATGTTTACGCTTGCTAAGAGATGGTATAGTGAGACATCGTCATTTCATCTTCCCACTAGTGAGGCCTCCGTTACCTTGGAGGACATGTGGCGCATCCTTAGATTGTCGATTCATGGTCGGTGAGTTATTTACGATATGGATGTCGGACAAGATGCCTGCCATGTGGTCCTGGCCATAGATGAGGTTATGTTTTGTGAGGGCTAGATAGAGCTGGAGCGTCATCGATTTCTCACATCACCATTCCATCTAGTGATAGCTGCTATCATTTCAAGTCTTGTTGCTCCGGATCAACGAGCGTGATATTTTAGTCCTGGCTAGGAACGGATGGTTCACGACAGGCTAGTCCATTTTTTGTGGGGTTTAGTTCTTCTTACACGAGTATGCATACTTGGATGGCCGGGCACTTGGTCTAGGTGTCACGCTTCTTCACATGTGGGTGTGGGAGTACATCTCCATTCTTCGGCCATAGATTGTTCCAGTGCTAGTCAGACCAGATGATCCAGTGGTTTGGCACTACAGGGGTGGTGTGTCCTTCACACACACAGGCGAGCATGACATCCCTCACTGGAGGAGGGTTATTGACGAGATGATAGTGTTTACATGGCATCCCTACCTTGGTCAGCCTGGATGGATTGACGATTTATAGCAGTTATTATTTTCCCTCCATGATCTGTTTATGGAGAGGCAAGAGCATACCATAATTGACTGATATCTGCAAGGACGAGTTCAACGTTAGTTTGGGGAGGTACAGGATAGGCCAGATGATGGTTATGTGGTCATTTTTGCTCATATAGCTTCACAAGGTGCCTAAGGGTGATACATTCCTACCTCTAAGGTAGTTGATAGTTTCAAGCAGTTGGTGCCCCAGCCATGGGCCTATGATCAGGGGGTTGCAAATCTAGGAGTGACCCAGGCGTACAAAGATTGGTTTCAACTGTCTCTGTGTTTGACACTTCTAGGTGTACCCATAGCTCGATGGAGAGCCAGGGGTAGGGGAGAAGGTCGAGGATGAGGGGGTGGTGGTCCTTCAGGAGGATAGCCTGTACAGGATCAACCTGCATAGGTCTAGCTGCCACAGGTCCAGTCGAGACAGGCTTAGCCGGGACAGGTTCAGATGGATTGGCCTTGTGTTGATGTACAAATGCAGGATCAAGACTAGGGACCAGAGGATGGACATGATGGGCACCAAGATCGGGCCACCGCACCACCATGAGTTAGGGGTGAGGACAAACCTAACATCCATCCTTCGCTAGGATAGCCAGCAGATTAGCCGGATCTGAGGGACAAGTTGATAGCTAAGTTGCAGGCCCAGATCCAGGCCTTGATAGTAGAGAGAGATCAGGCCCGTGTAGAGAGGGACCAGACAGTGCTATAGAGGCAAGCCACAGAGCTACAGGCGGCTGTAGAGATGGGTTGGAGACAATAGTTAGAGAGCATGGCTGCCTCCTCCTCTCAGAGCACAATGCCTCTTCATTCTTATAGGGAGTCCATCCGGGAGGTGGACTATTATTGGTTGAATTACATCAGGTCATACCCAAAGCAGTCTAGCCCCAGATTACTCACATTGGACCAGCCACAGACCGGCAGAGGGTCATAGTGACAGAGGCAAGGCATCAAATAGGAGGGTTAGATCTCATTTTGATCAAGATATTATTCTTTCGTGCCATATGGGCTCATTTTTTATAGCCTATTGGGCCTTTTTGTACTTCTTGATACACACATGTACAGTGATCCGATTATTTTGTACTATGGCAACTACCTATTGATATATATGAGATGATGGTGTTGATATGATGTGTCGTGTATCATTTATTTATTATGCATTTATGGATGGTTCTATTTCTATATGCTATGCAATAATGTTATGTTTTTATGTGACATATATATGGATGCATTTCTTTCTGATGGTGTATGTGTTATGTGATGGTTATGCGAGTAAGAGATCTATATTATGCTTCTAATGAATGATGACATGGATATGCAAATGAATTTGTATGTTATGTGGTATTGATGGATGATAGATGATATGCATGATTTTATGATGGTGCAATATATATGATGACTTTATGTATGTTGATGCACAAGTAATGATTTATGCACTGATTTCTTTTTCATTTCCTTTTCTATTATGATGGTGATAATAATGTGAATGCATTGATCATGATATGCGGCTATGCATTTATGTATGTGATTTTCCATTTATGATATGCACTTGTGACGATGTTATGATGTGATGTTTATATGATGTGATATGTTATGCAAAATAGTATGGAGATGCTTTATGGTGGATATGCAAAATGATATGTGAGAAATGACTTTATAATGTATATGTGAAATTCTATAATGAATTTTTTATGAGATGTTCTATATAATAATGGATAGATGTGTGCACTTAATGCAATGGAGTGTGTATAATGTTTATGTACCTATTTATGTTTTGTTTAATTATGCACCAGATGCTTATACTGATACGGGATGATTCATGAGATGAAATGAAAAATTATTGTGATGTGGTAATTTGTGAGATGTTCTATATGATATGGATGGATGATGGATGATATGTATATTTATATGATGATGTTTTATGCAAATGGATGCAAATGCCTAATCTATAATGTGATGCAATGGTGGTTATATGATTATGCCATGGATTATGTGATGGATTATTCATATGCAAATGTGTATGTAATGTTATGATTATGAGATGTTCACAATAACAAATCTATATTATATGCATATGAGATTATCAATGTTTCTATATGCCTTGTGCTGACAATTTGTGGATGCAAGATTTAATGATGGTTATGATTAACTGTCGTAGTACCTTGTTAGCATGAAAAAGCAAGAAGAAATAGAAGAAATAAGAGATTTCAACAAGACAAAAGATGATGATGATGAACATCCACCATGGATTTGGGGTTTTCAAAGGGCCAATTATCTTATGTTTGATAACACACATAAATACGATGCATCAAGGTATTAAGAACCAGGATGACGTATTTAGTGTGATGGACTTTGACTCAACAATCAGATAGGAGTACTCTTGTTCACACCTGGCATACAGAAGCCTTACTAGGATGCACTTTAGGTACTTCAAACATCTTAGACTAAAACATTGAAAGGAAAACCTTCCTATGTGGTCAACAAAATATCTAAAACACCCTCTATATATACCTAAATAAAGCAAGTATTTGTCGAGGTTATATTGCAAGAATGTCCAACAAGTGCAATAGATAAAAAGATCATGATCATTGCCCCATTCCTATCTCTCTAAATCCCTCCTTTGGGGACATCATTGAGAGGTCCTTGGACTGAGTAAAATAAGATAAATAAATAAAAAAGATCCAGTACATAAACAAGTCAATGTTCTTCAATACCTCTAGCCAAGACTAAACTACGGTGATGTTTGATGTTGATTTCCATTGTAGGAAGGATGCATTCTAGGACATGATGATATCAGATGATTTGATATGGGACTGATTCGATGATAGGTTATTGACACAAAGAGTTGACCAACTTGTTTATGCACTAACCTAGATTTTGAGATTTTTACTTTTTGAGTTTTCACTTTTTTAACCTGTTAGACTTGTTTCCAGTTGTTTCACCAAAGGTTGAGGATGACGATGATTTATTATGAGTGATGTTTATTGTGAGTGAAAGCGAGATGAGATGGATGGATTTATTCAAATATTTGGATGTTTTTGGAGTTTTCGAGATGTTTTGAGGCTATTTTTGGTATTTTTTGGGATTTTTCAAATTGTTTTGATTTTTTTATTTTTAAATGTTTTGGGGTTTTCTGAGATTTTGACCAAGAGACTAACCTAAGGACCTATCCTAGGGGCCTTGGGGGCTGATCAATAGATTATCCTTGCCTATGTTATACACTTAGAGACCACGTAGTTCGACTGACGACTTGACCGATTTACAGATGAAGATATACATGATGAAATGTCAGTTTATTATGACAGACTCCTAAAGGACTGACCTAAGTGTCTCTGGATGATCAAAGATCAGCCTTGCCTACGTTCAAGGCTCAGAGACCCATAGTTCGACTAACAACTTTTTTTTGACTTTTTGACTAAATTTTTAACCTATTTTTGGATTTTGATATGTTTTGAATGTTTTTGGATTTTGTGATTTTTTGATGTTTTTCAGATTTTTTGAGATTTTAGGACTTCAAGAATATACATGAATATGATTTGATGAGAACATTTCCCCAGCGTGATTCCATAGACTACTCTGATAAAGGCAGGACAAACTGACCTTAGGAATGGGTCGATTAGTACTAGGAGGGATCATGATACGAACATAGGACCAAGCTATGATGCAGATACCAAATGGATGGGTGATGGATGGAAATCTGAATGTAATGGATGGATGATACAAAATAGGTCATAAAGATCTTGGTGGATGGAAAGTGCTTATTTACACAAGGTTCCTATTTACCAGGTTTTCACCAAGGTACTTACCCAAAGTGCCACTGAAGTGGTTTTCACTAGAGGACGACTATTTTTCTTTACTATTTTTTATCTTTTTCCTGATTTTTTTGGATTTTTTTGTTTTTGATTTTTTTGTTGTCACCAAGATGCCTGTTTTCTAGGTTTTTGCCAAGGTAACCATTTCTTCAAGACATTTTCTAATTTTTTTGATTTTTGGTTCTATACCTTGAAAGATTAGGCATAAAACTTTTTGAGATGGGAGTTATTCATGGGCTCTTGCAAAGGTTCCCCTTTGGGTGTTGATAACTAATAAGCCCCTGACTTATAGCTTGCTCTAATAAAAAATGGTCCCAACAAGTTAGGTTCAAATTTTCCTTTGCTATTTGGATTTAGGACGTTCTTCTGATTCTCCTTTAGTACTAGTTCTCTGATTTGGAAAGTCTTGCTTCTAATTTTCTTGTTATAGCTCCTCTTAAGTCTATTCTGATAGACTTGCAAATGATTTAAATCCTCTATACACCGCTCATCTAGTAGTTCCAGCTCATTTAGTCTTGATACCCGGTACTCTTCATCCGTGATGAGTTTTTACAGTGATATTCTTAGTGACGGGAGCTCAATCTCAATGGGGAGTATGGCTTCTAATCCGTAGACCAAGGAGAAGGGGGTGGCACCAATGGTTGTGCGGATGCTGGTTCGGTAGGCCTAGAGGGAGGGATTAAGCTGCAAATGCCAGTCATGACTTGTGTCATTGACTTTTTTCTTGAGGATCTTTAAAATGGTTTTATTTGTGGCTTCTGCTTGGCCATTTCCTTGGGAATAGTATGGGGTGGAGAAGCGATGTTGGATTTTGAATTTTTCACACAATTCATGGACATCCTGATTCTTAAATGGTGTCCCATTATCTAAGATAATGGATTGTGGGACACCATAGTGACAAATGAGATAGTTCAGGATGAACTTTGCTATCTTCTTCTCGGTTATATATGTCATGGGTATGGCTTTCACCCACTTGGTAAAGTACTCAGTGGCGGTTATGATGAGCTTGTGGCCATTAGATGAAGTGGGAGTGATTTTTCCACTAAGATTGAGTCCCAACTACAAAAAAGGCCATGGTGTGATGATGGGATGAATTTCTTGAGCTAGAGCATGGATGAGGTCTCCATGATGTTGACATTGTAGGAACCTTTTGACGTAGTTATGTGCCTCTTTCTCCATAGTGGGCCAATAATACCCCATCCTCAACAGTTTCTTGGCCAAGGTCATTCCACTCGAGTGTGAACCACAAATGTCATTGTGCACCTCAGTTAAAGTAGTGAAGGCTTTTTCAGTATTAAGGCAGTGCAATAAGGTTCCCTCTATGCTTCTACGGTATAAGGTATTTCCTAGGATGACAAACCTAGAGGACTTTTTAATAAAATTTCTTTTTAAGATTGAGGGTAAGTCAGCAGGTAAGACACCTATTCGTAGGTAAGTATAAATGACATGGTACTAGGGATCACTGGGACCAATGATTTCACACACAAATTCTAAGTTTGGTACCTTGAATGCAGGAATAAGAAGCTACTCTACCAAGAATTCATGTTTTAGAACATTGCTAGGGATTTCTAGTAGGGATCCAATTGTTGCCATGGCGTCTACAACTTTGTTGTTTGCTTTGGAAATTTGCTCAAATGTGATCTTGATGAATGATTCTTTGAGAGTCTCCACCAGTTTCTTGTATGGAGTGAGCTTATCATCCTTATTTTGGTACTCACCGTTCACTTGGTTTATTATCAGCTGAGATTCTCTGTATACTCTAATGACTAAGATGTGCCACTGCACTACTATTCTCAGACCTATTGTTAAAGTCTCATATTCTGCAATGTTATTAGTGCAGGGGAATGCCAATTTATATGATCTTGGTATGCAGCCCCCTTGTAAGGTGATAAAGAAGACATCGGCTCCTAATCCATGTTGCGTATATGAGCCATCAAATTAAATTTTCTAGTGGTCTGCTATGTTGATATTGAAGATGGATTCATTTGGAAACTCTAAGATGAGAGGATTCTCTGAATAGATTGGTGCTTCTGTAAGCTGATCTACAATGATTTGGCTTTTAATTGATTTTTTCTCCACATATTCAATGTCATACTTTGATAGTATCATGACCCATTAGCCATCCTTTCAGTGAGAATTGCTTTTGACAGTAAGTATTTGAGAGGATCAATTTTGGTGATGAGTTTTATTTTGTGTGCTAGCATGTAATGTCTAAATTTTTGTGAAGCAAACACTACTGATAGACATGATTTTTCAATGAATGAGTAGTTTAACTCATTTCCAACCATTGTTCTACTAATATAATAGATGGCCCTTTCTATTCCATTTTCATCGTGTTGAGCTAGAAGAGCTCCAAGGGTTGTTGTTGCTGACACATAGAGAATTAATGGCTTTCTTGGGATTGGTGGCATTAGGACTAGTGGTGTAAGCAGATGTTATTTGATCTTATTGAAGGCTTCTTCACACTTGTTGTCCCACTTGTATGCTAATCCCTTGTGAAGTAGGTGAGAGTATGGATTTTGTTTATCTTCCAACTGTGTTGTGAATCTTTGGATGGACTGAAGCCTGCCTTGGAGACTTCTCAATTGTTTCAATGTTTTGTGTGCCCCCATCTCAAGGATGGCTTTTACTTTTTTTGGATCTACCTCAATACCTCTCATTGACACTATGTATCCTAGTAGCTTTCCTGATTTTACTCTGAAGACACACTTCTTTGGATTTAATCAAACCTTGAATTCCTTCAGCCTGTCAAAGATGGCACTTAGGGTTGCTATGTGATCCTTCCTCTTTCTGGATTTGGCTAATATGTCATCGACATAATCTTTGACAGTTTTAAGGATCATGTCATGGAAGATTAATTTCATGGCTCTTTGGTATGTTACTCCTGCATTCTTCAAGTTGAATGGTATCATATTCCAACAGTAAGTCCCCCATGGACAAGTGAAGGCCATTTTGTGTTGGTCTTCTTTAGCAATCATGATTTGGTTGTATCCCAAGAAACCATCCATTAAGGAAAGAATTTTGTGTCCCGTTGTCATGTCTACGATCATGTCAATGTTGGGCAATGGGAAATCATCTTTTGGACATGCTTTGTTTAAGTCCCTGAAATTTGTGTAGATTCTAATGCCCCCATCGAGTTTTGAGATAGGCACCAGGTTTGACACCCATTCTGGATAGTCTATTCATCGAATGAATCTTGCATCCAATAGCTTATTTAGTTCCATTTTGACTAGCAAGGCAATCTGAGGGTGCATTTTCCTGAGATTTTGTCAAATGGACTTTGCTTTAGAGTATACTGCTAGGTGATGAACTAAAATTTCTGGATTGAGCCCTGGCATGTCTGCATAGCTCCATTCAAAGTTTACCTATCTCTCTCTCAAGAAGGATGCTAGGAGTTCTTGTTCTTTTGACAGTAATGACTCCACATAGAATGTTATGTGTGGGGTCTCCTCTGTTCCCAGATTAACTAGATTGCACTTTCTTGCTAGAACTGCTGATTTTTCCTTATGAAGAGCTCTAAAAGGAAGATTGAATCCCCCATCCTTAGGTGCCTCGAAGAGGTTTTCACCATTGGATGTGTCCTTTCTTTTTACTTTTTTCATGTTAGAGAGTTCCACAATGTGGTTTTCACTCAAGAACTTAGATATTATTCTCAATTTTTCCCTTTTATGACTAAGGAATTCAATCGTTTCCCCATAGTATGCATCTATATCTAGCTCAATGATGAATCCTGCTTTGTGATCCCCACACGAAATATTATCCCATAGTCCCATGAATTCTGAGAGTGCCTCATCATTTTTGAATGTGTCAAGAATTGGTGGTCCTTGTTGGTCATAATCGATGAGTTGGGGGTAAACTAGGCGGATTTCATGATTTTGATGGTCTAATTCAAAGGATAAGGTGCTAATCATGAGAAGGGTGGTATCCTCAAAAGAGCCTAGGTAGGTTGGTTATGGGATCCTCGTCATCACTAGTACTACAAACATTAGTTATGTCAAAAGTGAACTTATCTATGATGTGACCAGTGGATATAGGTAAGCAAAGTTCATCTGGCGTTGGTTCACGAGGAGTCTTAACGGCTTTAACTAGGGGGCCTCTTCCACGTATGGTTATACTCAGAGGGGTACATTTGAGGCCAATATTTCTCATTCGTATCTCATGAATGAGGGGTATTATAAGCCCATTGTCATTTTTTCCAAGTCTCTGGTTTCTGTCATAGCCCATTGTGAGCATCATTTGCAAACCTTTGCTTCTATCATCCATTGGTAGATCGGTTGTTGGTCTATTATCTTGGTATAGGAGATGAGATGGGTCCTCCTTTATGACTTTTTGACCAAGATCTCCCCAACTTCTGAAGTTGGGATAGTCTTCAGTGGATGTTTGGGATGTGGAGGCTTCATTTGATTGTGGACGTCCTCGTGATCTGGGAGATTGTGGTAACTCTCGTACAACAAAAGCATTCTTGGGAATTGTATAATTCTCGCAACCATTATCCTGGATGATGATCTTGATATTAGAGATGGTAGGGATGGCAGGAGTGGTGGGTGTCTCTGTCGCAGAAGTGATGTGAGAGTGGCTGGATCAATGTATGGTGTCGATGGGCCTTCATCATTTTTAGGCACTTGAGGGATTTTGTAGTATTTTTCCTCAAGGTTTTTGCAATAGGAGAATGGTTCAAGATCTCCATGGATGGTGACCTCTTGTCCTTCATATGTGAATTTGACACATTGATGGAAGGTTGATGTTACTGCTTGCATTACATGGATCCATGGACGTCCTAGGAGAATGTTATAAGGTAAGTTGAGGTCCAGGACTTCACAGGTGGTTTCCATGATAGTTGGCCCTACTTGAATAGGGATTCTTATTGTGCCTTGGGACACTCTTTCTTGATCATCATATGCTCTGATTGTAATACCTTTTCCTTTGTCGATGGAATCCTCTGAGATTTTTAACTTCTTAATGAGCTTGAGGGAACAAATATTCAAGCCTGCACCTCCATCCACCAAGACTCGCTTCACTTTACTTTTCTACACTAGGATCTCTAAATGGAGTGCGCAGTTATGAGATGGTTGAGTAGGAAAATCTTGGTCAAAGAATGTAAGGAGATTCAGGGTAATGATGTTTCTAACCATAGCTTGGAATTGTTCCACATCAAGATCTGTGGGGACGGTGTATGAAGCCAATGCTTCCTCAAGGATTTTCTTGTGGGTGGATGAGATTTTTAATAACTCCATGATGGAGATTTGTGTTGGCATTCTTTTTAGCTAATCAAGGATAGTGTAACCATTGGGAATGGATCTTGAATTGGACATGAAAGTTCTATTTGGTTGAGATGATCCTACGATAGTAACTTTTCTACCTCTTGTGGTGACTCCACAATCAGCTTGAGCTCCTTTGATAGTGATTACTGCAAAATGTTCATCTAGGGAAGCGACGATAGTTTCATACACATGATTCACATTTTTAAAGGTTCCTTTCCCTTTATCAGTGTTGAAAGGAAATAAAAAAGAGCAATGGAAAGTACTAATAAAGAGCAATTGTTTGAAGGAAAGAGATTACCAAATAAGTTGAAGTAGCCAAACCAAGCACCACCAAAGCAAGAGAGACACAAGAATTTGTTAAGGGGAAAAACAAGAAAAAACCCCAATATTATGAATGGAGGAAAAATGCCTAAAGAATAATACAAAGAGAGAGAGCTTCAGCCTTAGCTTGCTTGCATGAGTCTTGAAGAATGAGAAGAGAGGCACCTCAATAAGTAGAGGTGAGAAGAAGGAGTTAGAATGTAACTCCCAACTCAATGAATGCCACCATTCATCTATGTGTGTGCAAAGTGTCACCTCTTAAGGAGGTGGTTACAAATATTCCTTAATAAAGGAATTAAAAAATAAGTTATCCTCACACATGTGTGAGATGACAAAAAGACAAAAGACTTGTAGGGATTCCTTTGGAATATTCCTACAAGTTAATAAAAAATTACAATTAAAGAATAACCTTTACCAAGTAAAGATTAATATTCTAACATCCCCCCTTAAGCTTTACTTGGGGAAGTTACATCAAACCCTTCAATGGGTTGTAATCCAAGATTTTTACAATGGAAGAGAAATTTATCTTTACAAAGAGCTTTGGTGAGAATATCTGCAACTTGATCTTCACCTTTACAATACAAAAGAGAAATTTGCTTGTCTTCAATTTGCTCTCTAATGAAATGATGTTGAAGAGCAATGTGCTTGGTCCTTGCATGAAAAATTGGATTCTTTGCCAAAGCAATAGCACTTTGATTATCACAATATAAAGGAGTAGGATCCTTTGGAGGTAGACCCAAGTCTTCAAGTAATCTTCTTAACCATAATGCTTCTTTAGATGCATTTGTACAACCTTTATATTCAGCTTCTGTAGAACAAAGAGAAGTAGATTGTTGTTTCTTACTATTCCATGAGATTGCACCTGATCCAACAAAGAAACAATAACCACAAGTGGATCTCCCATCATTGGGATCACCTCCTAAATCTGAATCAGTATAACCCTTTAAAGAAAAATCACAATTTGCATCATAAAAAAGACCAAGATTAAGAGTACCTTTAACATATCTTAAAATTCTTTTTTCAACTTTAAAATGAGTTTGTTGTGGTTTAGACATAAATCTAGAAACCAATCCAACACTATAAGAAATATCAGGTCTAGTAAGAGTTAGATAATTTAAACTTCCTACTAATTGCCTATATAAAGTAGGATCAACAAAAGGAGTTTCCATATCAACCATTAATTTAGTTCCTAATTCACAAGGAGTAGAAACACACTTTGCATCATTCATTTTAAATCTATCTAAGAGATCTTGAGCATATTTATGTTGAGAAATAAAAATACCTTTAGGTGTTTGCCAAATTTGCATACCCAAAAAATAATGTAATAGGCCTAAATCAGTCATTTGAAATTGTTGATTGAGTTGAGACTTAACATCACTAATCAAATTGTTAGAACTAGAAGTGATAATTAAATCATCAACATATAAAATAATAATCACAATATCATCTTCACTATGCTTAATATATAAATTTGGATCATTTTTACTTCTAATGAAACCTTGAGATAAAAAGAAAGCATTGATCTTTGAATACCATTCTCTAGGAGATTGCTTTAAACCATATATTGATTTCTTCAATTTGCAAACAAGATTTTCATTACCTTCCTTAATGAAACCCAAAGGTTGAGACATATAAATTTCTTCATGTAAATCACCATTTAAAAATGCACTTTTAACATCCATTTGATGAATAGGCCAATGCATATGAGAAGCTAAAGCAAGAACTAATTTAATAGTGGGCATCTTAGCTACTGGAGCAAAAGTTTCATTATAATCTAAACCTTCAATTTGAGAAAAGCCCCTAGCAACTAATCTAGCTTTAAACTTGCTAACTTCATTGTTTGCATTAACCTTAGTTTTATACAACCATTTGCATGAAACAAGATTCTTACCTTGAGGTAATGGAACTAAATCCCAAGTATTATTAGCAATTAAAGTATCATATTCTTCTTGCATAGCCTTTTTCCAATGAGGTTGATCTTTAGCTTGTTCATAAGTTTGAGGATCATTTGAATTCATAATGTTAGACATCAAAGCATAATTACAATAATTTTCCTTTCTTCGTTTAGGTGGATTTTTAGCTAAATAATCCTCACTTTCTTGCAACAAATTTTTAAACCATTTTGGCATTCTTTTAGATGTAGGAGTATCATCACTAGAAGAAGAATCATGAGTAGATATTTCAACATTTTCATCATCACTATCACTATGAGTAAGAGATGCATTAGGAGGGTTAAGAGGAGTTTCAACTTGAGGATTATCCTCCACAACAATAACTTTATTTTGAGAAGAATCAATATTATGCACTTTAGAACAATCATGAACACCATTTTCAGCAATGCATACATCTCTAGCAACTTTAACTTTGTTAGTAAGAGGATTATAAACTCTATAAGCTTTAGAATGTTCATCATAACCAACAAAAATATGATAAGAAGATTTAGCATCTAATTTTTGCCTCTTTTGTTTAGGTTTGTGAACATAAGCAATTGAACCAAAAATCCTTAAATGCTTAAGATTGGGCTTCCTACCAGACCAAGCTTCTTCAGGAGTTATATCCTTTAAAGCTTTAGTAGGAGTCCTATTAATAATGTAAGTAGCACAAAACATAGCTTCTGCCCAAAATTTATAAGACATATTTTTAGCATGTAACATACATCTAGCCATTTCAACAATAGTTCTATGCTTCCTTTCCGCTACACCATTTTGTTGAGGTGTATAGGGAATAGTTAGCTCATGCTTAATACCAAATGATTTCAAATAACTATTAAAAGCATTATTCACATATTCTTTACCATTATCAGTTCTAAGAATTTTAAGTTTAAAACCAGATTGCCTTTCAACAAATTTATGAAATTCAGAAAATATATCAAGAACTTGATCCTTACTATGAAGAAAATAGATCCAAGTTCTTCTAGAAAAATCATCAACAAAAGTAAGTGCATACCTTGATCCTTGGATGGAGTTATTCTCCATGGGTCCCAAAAGGTCACTATGAACTAGGTGCAACTTATGAGTTGCCCTCCATGATTGACCATGTGGAAAGGGCTCCCTATGCATCTTACCACTCATGCATCCTGTGCATACAATTTTAGATGGAACAATACTAGGCAATCCATCTACCATATTAAGCTTTTGCATTAAAGCAATATTGTTAGCATTTATATGACCAAGTCTTTCATGCCAAACATTAAAATCAATGGTAGATATTAAAGAGCATCTAGATTGAGCAAACTCATAAAATTTGAACAAATTATCATTGTCTAATTTAGCATTAGCAATGACCTTGTTTTGTTTTGGATCAATAACATAGCACATATCTTTGTAAAATTCAATTTTATAATCTTGGCAAAGCTTAGCAACTGAAAGCAAGTTAGTCTTTAATTCAGGAACATATAAAACATCATGCAATTTACCATTAGGAACATTCACATCTCCAATTGCTTCTACTTTACAAGTATGATTATTAGCAAGTTGAAGAGGAACATTTGATATATCAGGTTGCATAGACTCAAAAACTTCTTTATGTGAAGTAACATGTTGAGATGCACCTGAATCAATAACCCATTCAAGAGGTTGAGAAACATTAGAACTACAAGTAAAAGCACGTCTAGATTGATTTGCATTATTTTGAAACTTATTATTATTAGGTTTATTTTGTTGTTGATTAATTTTCTTCATAGGATTTTTCTCATTTTGCTTCTTAAAACAAGTATTTTGCCAATGACCATCCTTATTACAATAAGTGCAATGAGGTTTCTTAGAAGAGTTAAACTTTCTAAGATCATTGCCATTATTATAATGAGGTTTGGAATTATAATGTTGTTGTTTAGAATGAGGTTTAAAATTTTGCTTATGATTAGACAAGAAATCATGTTCATTAGACTTAAGAGTACCAAACTGAATTAACTTAGCCTCTTCTTGTCTTAATAAATCACGAAAAATATCATAAGTTAATTGAGTAGCTAAAGAAGGAATAGCTAATTGAGCATGAATATTAGTAATGAATTGCTGAAATTGTCTAGGAAGACACTTTTTAAGAATAAGATGAATTAATCTAAGATTATCTAATTTAACTCCTAAACCATCCAATTGATTATTTAAAGCATCAAATTTCAATAAAAAATCATCCATAGATTTAAAATCAGAATACCTCAAATCTTCAAGTTGATCTTGAATTTGAATTTTTCTTGATTCATTTGTACTATCATAAATTGTTTTGAGTTTGTCCCATGCTTCATAGGCAGTTGTACATGTCCCAATGTGAACATAAAGTTCGGGTGACATGGAGATACCTATGAGGCCAAGGGCTTCTTCATTTTTGAGATTCCATTTTTCGATTTCATCTTTGGATGCAGAAGAACCTGGTTTAGATTTAGGATCTGTAGCTACATCTAAAAGATGTTTAAACCGAAAAATAAAGCATATATGAGTTTTCCAAGAATGATAGTTAGAAGAATTCAACTTAATTTCAGGAATTAAAGTAGACATGATTGTAAAAAAAAATTCACAACTTTATGAGAAAAATAACTATTGTAAATATTTGCTCCCTCTTGATCAAATTAAATCTTAAAAAAAACCTATTTAAATAAGTTACCTAAAAACAAAATAAACTCCTTATATTGAATATCTAAATTTTAAAATCATTTTAATATTCTTTTTAATTAATAAAAAATATATAAAATTTATAAATATAAAGAAATTAATAGATTTTTAAATAAAACAATTATTAAAAACTATGAATGATTTATTTTTCTTAAAAAAGAGATTATATATTAAAAAAACTTAAACTTTAAACTTTCATAAAAACACAAGTAAATTTAAAAAACTTAAACTCAACTTTATTTCTTTTAAAAGAAAATCTTTTATGCAAAAAAGTTTAATTTAGGAATCTTTATTTTAGTAACTTTTTTTTCTTAAAACAAAGTCGGTGGGAAAGCTTTAAGTAAAAGCTTTTGATTTTTTGCTTTTCAGGAAATGGGCGGGATAAATTTGAAAGAGGGGAAGAAAAGTTTGAAGATGCAAATTTTAATAATATTTATTTTTAAGGAACAAATACTATGATTCACACAGGGGATGGGAGATTGAAGGAAGGGCAATGCAGAGAGCAGGGCACACAAGGAGAAAAGAGTTGGGTGCTTACTGTGCAGAGGTCAGTGAAATCACCAGAGGAAGGCTGCAACAAAGGAAAGAAAGGCAATGGCCAAGGAATGAACCAAAGCCTCAAGAGAAGTTTTTTTGCATTATTATTATTTATAAAAAAAACTTTGAATACTATTTTGAAATTAAATTCCTGTGACAAGGTTTAAGATTTTTTTGAGATTTAAGAATTAAAAATTCTAAAAAAATCCCAAAAACAGTTTGATATTTTTTAAAGAAATTTCAACATGCAAATAATAACATGCATATTTTTTACAGATTTTTTAAAGAAATTTCAACATGCAAATAATAACATGCAGATTTTTTCTACATATTTTTTAAAGAAATTTCAACATGCAAATAATAACATGCAGATTTTTTTCTACAAATTTTTTAAAGAAATTTCAACATGCAAATAATAACATGCAGATTTTTTTACAGATATTTCAACATGCAAGTAGATTTTTTCTACAGATTTTTTAAAAAGCAGATTAGTTTTTTTTTAAAAAAGTTTTTGAACTAGGGTTAGATCCCTAAAAAAATTGATTTTTTTTGACAAAATGTAAAATAAAGTAATTTTTCTTTTTAGAGATTTAGCCTAATATTCCAAAATTGATTTTTTTACAAAATGTAAAATAAAGTAATTTTTCTTTTTAGAGATTTAGCCTAATATTCCAAAAAAATTATACATAATTAATGAATTGTTTTTAAATTTTTTTTGAAAAAATAACCCTTTTATTAGAGGGTTTTTAAATTTTTATGCAAAAATAAAACATGCATGTAAAATATATTGCATAGATTTGAAATTTGAAAAACTTAGAAATTTTTAGATAAGAAATCCTGCACAAGAGTTAGAAGACAAAAAACAACCAAGATTAGACACTTGCTCTTCTTCTCCTCCTTGAGAGTGTCTCCAATGGTGTGCTAACAAATCTGGTAAACCTTCAACAATGTAGCTCAAAAGATATTAGTAATACCAAGCTCTAATACCATGAAAGGAAATAAAAAAAGAGAGCAATGGAAAGTACTAATAAAGAGCAATTGTTTGAAGGAAAGAGATTACCAAATAAGTTGAAGTAGCCAAACCAAGCACCACCAAAGCAAGAGAGACACAAGAATTTGTTAAGGGAAAAAAACAAGAAAAAACCCCAATATTATGAATGGAGGCAAAATGCCTAAAGAATAATACAAAAAGAGAGAGCTTCATCCTTAGCTTGCTTGCATGAGTCTTGAAGAATGAGAGGAGAGGCACCTCAATAAGTAGAGGTAAGAAGGAGTTAGAATGTAACTCCCAACTCAATGAATGCCACCATTCATCTATGTGTGTGCATAGTGTCACCTCTTAAGGAGGTGGTTACAAATATTCCTTAATAAAGGAATTAAAAAATAAGTTATCCTCACACATGTGTGAGATGACAAAAAGACAAAAGACTTGTAGGGATTCCTTTGGAATATTCCTACAAGTTAATAAAAAATTACAATTAAAGAATAACCTTTACCAAGTAAAGATTAATATTCTAACAAGTGTTATTGTTCCCTTTATGGTTAAGCATTGGATTCATGTATATTTTGAGGTTCTAGTATCCTGTTGGTTGTTCCACATTTATGATTCTTTAATCAATGAGGTCTTGTACTAAGTTCTTTAACCTTATGCAACTGTTAGTGGTGTGCCCTTTGATTTTTTGGAAGTCATAGAGCTGATTTTTGTTATACCAAGGAGGTTTAACATCTGGTTCTTGGTAGTTCTCATAGGTTGGAATCTTGATGAGGTTTTCGTTTATCAGTTTCTTCATGATGACTTCAAGTGGTTCCCCAAGAGCGGTGTACTTCCGTTTGCGGGAATTCTTGTTTCGCTAGGGTGGTCCTCTTTGGTCATTGGTGTTATTAATCGCTTGGTTGTTTGGTTGTTGTGTTGTGTTCGCATGATGGTTGTTTTGGTGATGGTTTTGGATTTTTTATTGTGGTGCGCATGTGTTTTGTCGAGGGGCACTAATGACAACTTTGGTATCGACAACACCATCGTTGGTAACATTTTTTTTTCTTTCCCATGTGCCAGGTTTTTCATTATAATTGGTGGGTGGGAGATTGTTCTATTTTTCAAGATATGAAGTTGATCCTCCAAGTTGTGTCATAAGGGCTCGTTCGATGCTGAGAGCCTTGGAAATCAACTGGTCATATGTGTTGATCCCTTGGACTTTGAGATGGAATGCCAATAGGCCATCAAGGTTGGATATGATTGTGCACACTTGTTGTTCCTCAAGCATGACCCATTTTCTTTGATTGTCCTTGGATCACCATCATTGTAGGAATGAAGAAAATGATTCATTCTTACCTTGTTTCAAAGCTGAGAGTTCCTCAATACTAAAATCCATAGTGATATTGTATGCATAGTTTTTGATTAATGTGTCTATGATTTCTTGGAATGTTTTGATTCTTGTAGGTAGGTGAGAGAACCATTCCATGGCGTGGCTAGCCAAACTCCTAGGAAATAGTTGCATCAAATAGGTATCGTCATATGCGACTTCCATGCAATGAACCTAGAATTCCCTAATGTGATCTTTAGGGTTTCCCATCCCATGGTACTTGTCAAAATTGGGGATCTCAAATCCCTTCGGGAATGGTTTCATTACAAGGCTTTTTTTGAATGGATAAGGACACAAGTTACTAGATGTTTTTGTGGTTCACCCTAATTGAAGGTCGAGCACTTGTTGCGAGAGCAACCTAATTTGTGTTGTCACATTGTTTTGTGGATCAGGGGGTGGGATGAAGGTGTTTTGAGGTGGTTCGATTGTTGGTTGGATGGGTGGGTTGTTTGGTATGTTGTTTGATGGTATCTGCACATTTTGTTGAGCCATCTATGCTTGCACTTACTGCTATATAAACAACACTTTTTGTTGGTCTTGTTGTTGTTGTGATAGGATTGCATGTTGCTAAGCTTGTTGTTTTGCTTGTTGTTGGGCTACTAATTAGGTTGTTTCTTGCTACTCTTGGTATTGTTTTACCGCTTGTTGATATGCTTTTTGTTGTGCTGCTTGTTTTTGTGCAAGATACTGCACTTGTGCTTGTGCTTGTTGTGCTTGATATTGGGCGTGTGCCTAAGCTTGAGCTTGAGCTTGAGCTTGTGCTTGAGATTTTGTTTGTGCATGTTCTTGGGCTTGTGTCGATTGTTTTTGTTGTTGCAATAATATTTGGGCTTGAGTAGCCTATTGTGCTTGTTGTGCTTGTAATGTAGCTTGGGCTGCTTGAGCAGCTTGAGTGGCTTGCTGAGCAGCTAGTTGTGTGGCTTGTTGTGTAGCTAGTTGTGTGGATTTTGTTTTTGCACTTGTAGGAATTCCTTTTGACAAGCAGTTTGTTGAGCTGCTAGCAATGCAATGTTGTATTGATTTGATGTATTGGAGCTTGGTGGTGGTGGCGATGGAGGTGGATTTGGAATGGTGTTTGTTGTGGTGGTGAGAGGAACTGTCATGTTGGTGATTGGGATTTGAGTGGTAGATGGTGTGATTGATGTGGTTGGTCCTTGAGAAACCATGTTTTGAGATGTTATGGGGGTGGTTGATGATGTGATGGTGGTGGTTTGCATCATTAGGATAGTTTTCATTTGTTGTTGCAATTTTGATGACAAGTTTTGATAGTTTGGCATGATGCTTTGATTGGTGTTCGGGATGTTGGTTTGATTTTGATTAATACTTAGTAAAGGTGGAAACCCTAATCTAAGTAGTGGTGTGGATGGTGATGGAAATGGTGGAAGTGGTGAAAATGTGAGAGATGTGATCTCTTGGGGAAATGGTGTAGTGTCAAAAATACCCCCTAGTCTAAACATGTCACCTTCTCCTTGCGAGGTTATGGGGAGAGAGGTTTGGGGTGTTGTGTGGAATGATGATGATGGGTCATTTGGATTATGAAAAGTGAGAGGGACATATGTATGTAATGGGTTTTGGGGTACGGTTTGTCCCAAGATGGTGTTTGCATCCAAATCTTGATTGTTGACAAGGGGGTGTGTTTGCATGGCATTGAGAAATGCATTTCCCTTGTTGACATTGGATTGAGTTGGAGAGAAGGATGATGTGATTTGCAAGATGTTTTGAGCGATACTTTGGGATGGGCGTGTAGATGAAATGGGGATGGTGGATGAGATTGGCAGTGTGATTCCAAAAGATGGTTCCACAATAGTTCACACATCAAAATTAGAAGGTATTTTAGCCCCTTTCTTTGCTAATTCAAGCATGTATAGTGAGGGGTTGAGCCTCATCATGATATTGATAATCTTATGATTCTCCAGATTTTGAACTATTTCAGTGATTTCTTCATGTGACATCCCAAAGGTAAGGTCCTTTTCTTGGGTTTGCTCTTGTGGATTTTGTGATGATGAAGGAAAGTTGGTTAAAGGATTTCTTGATTCAATGGGATTCATTTCAGAGTTTGTTTGGCTTAGGTCACTTGAAGTGGGTGTTTCTTTGTTGGCTTCCATGTTCTTCTTGTGTTGAGATCTAAACTGCACCATAAAATTGGGATCAATCTTCTTCAAAATATGGAAGATGGATCTCTAATTCTTTGGATTGATATATCTATAGGTACAAAAGGAGATATTTTAGGATGATTTTAAGGATCAAAGGGTGATAATGATATGGATGTTAGATGGATGTTTTTTATTGAAACTTTTGAGAAAATCTTGAAGGATATATTAAAATTTAGGACTTGATTTGTTTTGGATTTGGATTTTGGTGGACTCGTAGACTCTAAGAGGTTGGATGTTGTCCTAGAGTTAAATCATTCACAAGATGATAATTTTCCTAGGTGTGAGAAGAAGGATTCATCTAAACACTCCTATCCAAACAAGATGATTTTGATAATGAACTCCTAAATCCCAAGATGTTGGATGTTTATCAAGGGATGAATTTGTTCACAAGGTTTGATAATTTGATCAAATATGTGGAGAAGGATGCATCTACATACATTAAATCAAACAAAGTGATTTTGGATTGGTTTCAAATGATTTTCCCAAAGTTTAACATGAAGGATTTTTCCAAGATTTTTGAAGAGTTGATGATGAGATGATTTTGGTTTTGATGTTCAAAGATGGATGAAGGTTTTATTTTGATCCTAGGATGTACCTAAAAATACACTTGTTTACTAGACCTCAGTCTTGAAGAACATATGATACTTCTAAGGACCTTTATAACTAAGAAGTGGTTCAAATTGAGCATACATTTCTGGATTGTTCAAAGGAATGAGTCTATAGAACATTGTGAATTTTTTGCTTATTTTGATATGTTGCTTTTGATTGCACTTCCTAATGTATTTCTTGATGACCTTTTGAGTGTGACTCCTAAATTTTGAACTTTGGCTCAAGGAATTTTGTTTTGGGATTTTGACTTTCTTGGAAATCATGAGGAATTTACACGTGTGAGAGCCAATTTTGTTATCTTTGTTTAGTGATTTTGTTTTTTTACCACAAACATACTCTTGATTAGCTTTTGAAACTAGATGTTCAATGTCCTAACTTCTTCTCATCCCACAAGGTGCATTTTGTGGAAATCAAGGAAATCAAGACAAAGGCTACCTAATGTTGACTTTAATAGGAGAAAATTGAGATGAAATCCAAATGCCTAGAAACCTCTAAGGATATGAATCCCAAGGGCAAGCAAGGGATTTTCCTAAAGGGTTTGAGATTTGGTGCTCATGTTAAATGTTTGTTTTCCAATGTTTTCGATCAAGCAATGTTTTTTGTAACCAAGAACAAACACAATCCTATGGATATGAAAGACTACATTTGTTGAGTCCCCACTTGGACAAGTCTAGCTATGCTTATCTTTAGTGAATGGTTAGATTATTGACCCCACTGGCTCCCCTCCATGGAACTCACTTATATGGGGTAGCCAAGCATCAACACCCATGAAACTCCCATGGAATGCTTTCCATTTCTACTAAAGACCGTAAAAGTGTGGGTAGCTTCAAAATGACCATTCTTGCACCAACAAATAGATAGGGATTTTGGCCTTTCTACAACAAGGTTTTTAATCAGGGCTTTCCATTCGTAGGAGTTGACCTAATGTGGTGAGAGACCATTGTTACCCTTCTTGTCAAAGCCAACCATATGAAACTGGTGTTTATTCCAATACCCACATTTATATCCCGGTCGGAAATACTCTTGGCTTTAGAGTGTTACCAGTTGAGTCGTTCCCTTGGGTGAGTACTTTTTCCCCAAGGAAGGCCCTCTAAGATAAATAATAGCGAGAAAATATATTCATAGTTCGATCAACCTTTGTTTAGAAACAAAGGGAGAACATATGCAATAGGTTTACTCACACTCGCACAATGTTTTGTTCAATCTTAATCCCCAAAATGAAATGTGGAGGTGATCACTTTATCCCACCCTAAGATCACAAAAAAGGCCTTTTGATTCTCAAGATCGCTATGAAGCACGAGAGGAGCACATACGTTCTTTTTAATGATGTTAGTTTAAGTAAGCAATCACAAAAATAGTGTAGCACATGTTCATTTTTAAAACCCTCAAAGAAATAAGTGACTTCTTTTTAAGCACCAAATCAAATGTGGAATTTTCCTTATTCAGTTATTAGCCCCAAACAAAATCTAGTGAGTTTGTGTCCTAAAGTTCATTTTAAGCTCTCTTTGTAACACGAATTTAGAAAGTTCTTTTTAGATCCCAAAGTAAAACTAGTAAGTCCTAAGTGTGAAAGATAGCAAATTTTCCTTAAGAGGAATAGTGAATCCTCTAAAAGTGTTGAACAAACACTAGAGTGTTTAAAAACACTTGGTATCAAGAGATGAGGTCATCATGCTTATCTTCTTCTTCACCCTTGACCAATCCAATCCTACAAGAAAATTAGTTATATTCTACAAAAATAGAGGTCAAGAAATTAAAAAACATGCCAAATAACCAGAATTTGATAAAAAGCACATGTTAGAAATAACTTTTCACTTTTTACTTACCTCCAGTGGTGCAATCCATGAAGGTGTCATAGTTTAAAGTTACCAACGGTGTTGTATAGCACCGCTTATCAATCAGCGTCACTCTATAGCCAGACTAGTGAGCATGAAGGTGTTGCTATTTTGATCAACGGTGCAGTTTGAATTTTGAAAAGATTCTAGTGAGCCAGAAGCATCAGCGACGTAGTTTAAAATTCAAAATTTTGGGCGAGAAATAGGAGTGTCACAGTTTAGAGTTTGTAGTGGTGGAATATAGCGACATTGGAATGTCAGCGGTGTTGAACAACGATGTTGGTCTGCTAGTGGTGGACTTTCCTGAAACCACAAATTTTTTGACAAAAACGTGATTAGAAAATGAGATTGGGTCCTCCTTCTAGCACCAAAATGTGAACCTAGATCCTACACCTACAATAACACAACAAATAATACACTAGTAAGCTTCAATTCAAGTTAGAATATAGATCCTTCAAGAAATCCATTTGCATGTAAGAGAAAAGGAATAACATGAAGAACACAATAACTTAAAACTAAAATATCAAATCCTATTCTAAAACAAAGCAAACTTTTGATCTCTTGAGGGAGTTGGTGCCAAATTTGATGTGAAAATTGGCCCTTTCCCAACTCCAATACTAGCTTTGATGATTTGATGAAGATTGATGAGTGCTCCAAAACAAAATTTGCATAACCTAGCTATAAAACTCAATAAGATGGATGAAGATTCCTATGAATTTGAGTATAGTAAGTTTACTCAAGTTGTGGATGATGAGATGAGGAATGAAGCCTCTTATTTATATAATTTCAAGTTGGAAGAATGCCCAAAAGAGAGCAATGTGGGACTAACAATCAACCAATGACAAAGTGCCACTTGCCAATATGTGAGTGGATGGAGGATGTGCAAGTTTTGAAGAATGTGTCAATAAATGCATATTTTTGAATTTTGAAATTGTTGAAATGACATGTAAGAGGGAAAGAAGGTGCATTGAATGCCACTTGACTCAAGGAAAAAGGACTTTCTAAGTGGAGTAGATGCCTTGTTGGAAGGACAAAGTCCACTTGGATTTTGAATTCAAATTTGAGGAATATTCCCTTAAAAATGCCTTGTGAGAGAAAATAGAGATTTAATAAATGAATTAAATCTATTTTCATGTGCAAGTTGCAAAAGCGAGAGGATGGGACATGAGAAGAGATTAAATTAATCAAGGTTAATTAATTTAATGAGAGATTAGAATGATGTGACATATTGATTCAGATTTATGGATTGATTTAAATCAAATATGAGAAGAATATGGTTTCAAGATTAATTAAATAAATATTTTTTTGTTTTTATTTAACCAAGGAGATGAAGTTAGATTAAATAAAATAAGGTTTTAATTTATTTAATTTAATGGATGAACTTTAGAGATTTAATCAAATAAAAATGATTATTTAATTAAATAGGGATAATTAGATCAAACTAATTGATTTAATTAACACTGGTGGAATTTGGCAAATAAATGACTACGTGACTAAAAAATTTAGTCACGTGACCAACACTAGTAGAATTTGACAAATAAATGACTAATGTGGTCATTTATAAGTGACTAATTTGGTCATTGGGTAAAATCACAACTAAATGACTAAATAAACGACTAATATTAGACAAATAAAAATGACTAAATAAATGTTCTCATTATTAAAATCTTGGCCATAATTTTCATTTTAATAAACATACCCTAAAACCTTCATCAAGACCTTATTTTCAATCATAGCCTGCCATAATTAATAATAAAATATTACAAATAAAATTACTAATTAATAGTTTTTGTGGAATAAAATATTGGAATAAAATTACAATAATATTCTAAAAAATGTACTTATTGCCCCTTTTAGTCATGGTCTCTGTCATCAAATCCCACTCAAAATGGCATGGGCCTTAATAATACACAAATCACAAAGCCTAATACTTGAAAAGGAAACAATCAATATCAACAATGTAGATCAGTATGACCTCACATTAACAACTATTTCTAGAGTGTGTGAACTTGTAAGCCTATGCATAAAACTAGCCTTCACATTTCAATGATATGCACGCATGCAACAAAGTCCATAAGTAGCTCGTTGAAAGCAAGAAGAACACTTATTGGCATTATCAAATTCAAACTCTTGAATGAACACTAATACAAAAAAGAACTACAGGTTAGTTACTTTGATTTTATCAACTACATTTTTCCCACTTCCCAACCAGAAAACCCTCATTGCATACTTAGTTACAAAGTGTCTTCATTGATTAATCCAAATTCCTTCTTTCAAAAAAGTAGTCATACACTACACATGAAACATTAATATCAACTTGCTCTAAAACATGACCAAAAAAACATCTTTCTTTTCTCTTTCTAACAATTTTCCTATAGGTATGCAAATACATAAAAGCAACAAAAAAATAAGACCAAACACTCTCACAACTCAACCATTTTACTGGCACTAAATGCCATTGGAGTTCCTCATTTATGTCATATTTTATTTCGACATTAAGTTCCAACTCCAGATTTTCTCGAGATAATTTCCTTTCACAAACTAGATACTCATTTGTAGATTGTCATAGCAATATTTCCAATTACAATCCTTCAAATTTGAATGTGGATTTTCTTTTCTAGGATTGTAATTGAATGCACCTAAATCCTTATGATATGGCTTCAAATTTGAATATACCTTTACTTTTCCTTTATAGTAATTGAACGTCTTATGTAAGGGAACTCCAATTATTTGGAATTCATGTCATTATGAAAGAACACTCATTATTTGCAAGCTTTCTTGCTACCTCTTATTTAAAGTTCTAGTATAATTAGCCTTTGTGGATTGAGATGGATTATATTCAGAATATGAAACATCTTTATTTGCAAAAACAATATCTATTGATCTATTTGATGTTTTCTTGATTGTACTATTTAGATATCTATGTTCATATATCATTGGTAGATATAAACAACAAAAAAATATGTAATTCCCATAACTTACACATGGGAAAAACACCAATATATTGTTTTTTTCTACCAACTCTACCAAAAATGTTAACCAAGCTAGATAAGATAGTTTTCTATATATACACCGAGAGACGAAGTTAATATAGCAACATCAATGGCACATCGCTTGAGAGCAGGGAACGAGGTAGGGCATGCAAGTGTGTGGAGTCCATCATAAACACCCTCTTGTTGGTAATAGGTTTACTAATCATCCTAGTTTGATTTAGGTGAGAATAAATATTAGTTTGATTTTCATCTAGCCAAACTTCATCTATCGATGCCAACCATAGGCCCTTTGTTTGAGCCTTCTCATCATGGGAATTTGATTATTAGTTAGAAAGTCTAGCTCTTCCTAGAATGTGGTCCATCAACCTTACCATGCCCAAGCATATGGTCTATGATTAAATGAATTCCAGTCTATCTAGATTTAATCTTTCCACACTTAATACATTGACTTACTTTACGATACATGTTTACCAAGTAAATAAGTTTCCCAAAACTTTAATCATAATAAACTAGAATTGATTCATAGAAGGATTCCACTATAAATATTGATGTCTTCTAAAAACATAAAGTAATTTGCATGATTCAATTTATTTCTAATTTAGTATCTTATTGAATGATTAACCATATTAGTTTATTCCTATTTTATGACATGTTTAATTATTTAAATTTATTACCTATACTATATATATATATATATATATATATATATATATATATATATATAAACAATTTTCATATTTATTTATTTTATTTTACTTTTTTAAAAACACATTCAACTAACTTTCAAGAAAAATTCTAACTTCAAATTTAATAAACAAAAATAATTTAAACTAACTAATTTTCTAAACCTATTCTAAATCTCTTTATCTATAACTTTATCTTTAAAATACCTAATTTCTAAATCACTTACTTTTTCTTTTACTTACTTAAAATCCACGTAGCCTACTTCATAAACCTTTTTCTTCTTTAAAATTTATTTAATGTTTCTTATGTCCTTGACTTATAAGGATCCATTTTATCTATGATGTCTTAAGAATGAAGGTAATAAGTAAAAAGAAACTAAACGCAAACATTAAACTAATTATTCTCCTTGGATTTTAGGCAATTCCCACCATATCAAAGTAACATTATGATGTAACTACGTGAACCATAATTTTCCATAATATTACTGTTGATATTAGTACTCCACAAGTGCATTAATATTGATGGGCATCTTTACAATATATTAACATATTTTATGTTCATACAGATCCAACAGACAATTGAAGAATTAATAGATTATTCTATCTAATTAATGACTGATGTCTATTCCACACAGTCTTAACATCAAACACAAAATAAACACAATAAACCTGAATATATTTCCAGCACATTCTCGTGAACAGCTAATAGTAGCTTAAAAATAGAAGATGACTGATGCTAAGACTACACAGTCTTTCGGGAGCTGAGAATTACCAAAAGAGGAATAATACTAATGGGGAGAAGAGGCGTGCAACTTACACAACAGATAGAGGCAGTAATCAAGCAAAGATTGAATCTCACTAAGATTGGAGGACATAATTTTGGGAGTGGGTAATAGTCTCGAAACCCAAGTGATGTACACTTAACCAAAATAGGAAAGCTTGCAGTGACAAGTCAATTATCTAATTATATGAGACTTAGGAACCAATCTCCCTTTTTATATTCGATACAATATTTCACTGTGTATGAAGCTATGAAGTGTAATAAATAACCAATTGATACAAAGATTTCTTGGAGCATGAGATCTTGGCAGAGATATGAGAAAAGGATGGGCATTAACTGCAATATCCATTGAGACGCAATAAGCCATGCAACTAATTTCTGACAGATGATGAATACCAATGCACGACAGGCATACTTTTACAGAAATTTTGAACATTGGAAAGAAAAGGAGTGCCAACACTTCCCTAACATGACACAGATTATATGTGAGGTATCACTGGCACTTCTACCTTACTGAACACTCTTCCAATGGTGGTGAAGTAATCCTGGTAGTTGACCACACTTGATAGGCCAGCCTATCCAACCAATAATACATGCTAAACTCAGCACTCCAATTCATAAGGCACGGATGCCCCAGCACAAAGATGGGGAGTAGAAGTCCCAGTCAAAACATCCTCATGTCCTCTCCTTCCCATGAGCTAAAATCCATTAGTTACTCAACCATATTTACCTAAGCATCTCCTTATATGCTTTCAGACACAAAATCATTGGAGTTTCCTAGCATATTTGTGTCGTGCCTCATATATTTCTTTGGGGGGAAATGGTAAGGATTGAGGGCGGCTGGAAAAAAAACTAGATTCTTGCTGCTAGCTTGCTTCCTGTGAGAGGTTGTGTCTGCTCATGATACGAACCATCAACACAAGGAGAAACTTCATTCTTTTGTTTAGTTTTGAGATGGTTATGGGAGCAAAATGCTACTTGTAGGCATAAATTCCTACACAGGTCACTATTCCTCCTTAGGCGCTGAACTAGAAGGAATTCTTGCCTTTCTATTTATTTTATGTTTTCTCTTTCGTAATTTTTCCTAATACACTACCTCTCTCCTTATCATTATATTTTTCCCCAGTTATATAGCCCGCTAAATTGAGCTACTAGAATATTTACCATGAATTCCTACCTCCATTTTATATTCATAAAACTCAAAGCTCTTTACAAATTTCATAGTTGAAAACGTCTTGCTGCTCATCTTTATGACTTATAGTTAGTTTACATAGAACAAAATGATGGCAGATTTTATAATACAAAATTTTAAAGATTAAGTTAGAAATGCTTAGAGATTTTATTTTTATTTTTATTTTTTTTAAAGTATATTGAATAGGTATAAAGTTTGACTGCAACATGCATAGAGTATATTATCCATCTAGAATAATTTCCCTTATCCCAAATGCACGTAGGGTTTTATTCACCGAATGATATATCTCTTTCAAACACCATTATGCACAAGTTTGTAACTGACGTTTCTTTAGATTTCTGTGAGATATCAAGCATTTCCCTTTTAATCCTAGATATGCAGAGTTTTGTATCAGATTAATATAAATATATATTATTTATATCTGCTTCAACATTAACAGGCACACCATATCCTCTTTCTCTTTTATATATATATTTGGTAATAGAAATGAATTCCTCTTTCAAGCATAAATACATAAGATTGTATGAACAACCAAAATTTTTCTTTCAGACATCAATACATAGAGTTTCTTAAGGAGATTACCAAATATAGACAACAACATAATAATTATCTATTATTCCCTCTTTTCCTCTTTTTTTTTTTTTGAAATACATGTAGATTTATGCTCAGATTAAAACATTTTTCAGCTTTTACATTTTCTAAAATAAAAGGAGGAGAAAGAACTTATAAGTGAATTAATAATATCGTTCCTACATACACACATCAATAGGTTATTTCTTCAAACATCACATGCGATGGTTACAAGCCCGTAAAAGGGGAATTTTCCTCAACTAATATCCACAATGAACTTTTACAATGTACTAATCTTCTCAATATACTAGCACAACATGTGAGGAACATATTTTCTCCAAGATCCACAAGTTTCTTCTAGTGCTTTGCACCTACACATAACACAAAATTTTCTCCATGGCCTAGTAGTGCTCACCTCCCAACCTTGGGTTGGAAAACCAACCACCCACCGAGCTAGGAGACAACTATGGGAACTGAGTACAAACAAAAACAAGCCAATCAACATACACACAAGTTATTTTCACACCCACCAAGGGATTTTCACATAACTTTAGGATTCCATCAAGAATCCAAAGCGAGCAATGGAGGGTGGACTACGCACTCCATATGGGGATTTATAATAATAGCAAGACGAATGAGTCAATATCATACTCCCATCATTTCACATGCAACCCTTCTTAAATATCTTCTCTTTCTCCAAAACCCATACCACCAAAACCATTTCTACCATTTCACAATTGTGCATATGGGTACTCATACCCTTTTTGAGCCTCTCCTCTTAAGGAGGAATTAAACTTCCCCATGGAGGTTCCTACTCCATACCATCCCCAACAAGGGATGCTCTTCCCAAATTTTGGGTGAGCGTATCCCTATACAACCCTTTTTCACATAACACATAATACATCAAAACTCAAGAAGATATGCTCCAAGAACAATTTGAAATAAACATACAAATCAAACACAATAGATAAAATTTCAAGCACATCTTTTCACCTACACATATAATCTTTCAAATACAAACATGAAGAAGTAGAAAACAAAAGTGGTGAATCTACCTTAAAACCAAGCTCAAGGAAAGATGGGTTGAGGATCCACACAACTCCTCTTCTTCCAAGCTTTTTCTTCAAGCTCCTCACCCCCCCAAAATTCAACCAAAATCAAGAATGCAAAAAGAATCCCCTAACCCTTGTTTTGAATTTTCTTTATAGAAAATCAAGTTTTAATTCCTTTGAATAGAGAGTTGACATTTGTCAACCTTCCATTCACCCTCCCAGGCACACTCACCCACGTGTGAGGACTTGGGAGACTTCCAAGATAACATGGAGAAGTGGGATTGGAAAGGGACTAGTCCCCATCCCACTTCCCAAACCTCTTTAAGGCCTCAAAAAGAGTGCCCTATCTTGAGACTGACCCATGATTTTGAGCAAAAGAGGTACCTACCCATAGGTACCTTCTCTAGGGACCTTGAACCCATAAAAACACTTAAAAATTATCACTTTTCAATCCCCAAAAAGTTCCTAAAAGTTCAAATTTGAGTTTGTCCACTTGGATAGACAACTCACCTCCTGGATGGACTGACGTGGCAATAAAAACCAAATTAAAAACATTCACAAATAACATCAATAATTACATGATGGAACTATAGTCCCTTCATATGGACTTTAGCTCGGTTTCACTAGTTAATTCACATAGGGTTCCCAAGAGCTGCCTCCAATTTCCATTGGCCATGGAAAATGTACCTGCACACTCAATACACACGTTAATCCATCCAAGTAAATCATATTCATATAATAATCAAATCATTTGAATCACAATTGCATTCACACAAGTTTCATAATTTGTATAGCATAAAGATCCTGTAACATAATTGAAAAATCATTAGCCACCTATCTTATCTCATTTTCATTAACATTAATTTTCATACTCATCTAATTGCAACATGATTGGTTCACACCACTTGTTTTATTCCTCCATCATTAAGTTTTCAAATTCAATTTGAACAAACTCAATAACCAACATAAAATTAGATCAATCATCATAGCTAGCTAGCATGTCGCATAATCAAAATCAAATAATCATATTAAATTAAATGTTCAAATATCATGTCATCAATGATATCAATAGGGATAGACAATAACCAAACTCAAAATAATCCAAGTACTAGATGTAGCATAATCATAATCAAACCTTCACATGAACACAAATGTCTAAATCTCCTATCATTAATGGTATCATTGGGTATAATCAATAATTAAACTTAAAATAGTTCACTTACTAGATGTAGCATAGAGGTGGGCCTCACAAAATAGAACAACTATTAAGCTTTTAAACTTTAAAAATCTACACATGACTAAAAAAACAGGAAAAATTATCTTCACAAATGATGACAAAGGCTTAAAAAAGAGAATCAAAAGAAAAGGTAATTTGTAGGTATTGGCAACACAAATTACTGTGCATGATTTATTAGTTTAAAATGTATTAAACTTTAAATTTATTTCAAAAAACATAAACTATATTGCTTGTAGTATCCAAACACATTGACAACAAATTTAATAATATACTCATAAATTACCATCCATTCCTCTCTAAAAAATAAGTAAATAAATAAAATTCATAAATTGCCATCCACACCTCTTCGACATAGTCATTGCACATCAAGGTGCAATTGCTAGTTAAGTTATATTTTTTATTTTACATTATCTCAAATTAAGACAATAGAAATTAAACATATTTAAGTTATTTTTTTAATTTTATATTGTCTCAAATTAAGACAATAGAAAAAATACCTTTTTCCCTAAAAATATAATTAATTTTCCCACACCTTTTCCCTAAAATTAAAACTGATGTTTCTTCTCATCTTTTCGATGGCTCTCTCTCGTGTTTGTTGCTATAGCCATTAAAACTGTTGTTTTTTCCATCTTTTTGATGGTTCTGAGTTGGCTCTCTCATCTGCTTCTATAGCCGCGGTGTTGCACTCGGGATGCAGCTTCTTTTGGCGGGAAAGCTTACAATGGGTGTGGCAGGAAGTGGTCATTGTATTGGCTTTTTAATGATGAGGATATGTAGAAAATAGTATTCCCTAGCTGTCTTTTTCTTCAACCCGTGGGTCATCTGCAAGCAAACAGGTAATATTGTTGAAAACCTCAGATCTCTATGCAAAACAAACTCGTTCTAAAACAGATTGTTGTAAATTAATAGTCTATTAATAGTCTATTTTCATTGTTTATCTCAATAGATTGATACAATTAGTGTTCTCAAACTAATTTTCCACCTACTACTGACAACTATAAATTAATTCCTAATTATTTCATTATATGGTGGTGTGACTACGAATACGCAAGAAATTCAATTATGAGAATGGTGAATTTAAATAAGAACCTTCAAATTTTTCACATTTGTTTTCAAGTCTTTTTTGATATCACAGTAGACAAGATGAAAAAGATCTGAAATTTTACATACAACACAGGTGAATGCATAGGTGAATGTAAAGATAGAGATACCAGGAATTCAAAAGGTTATGGGTTTTGCATCTACCAGGTGAGCCTTTATGCTGATATTTTTGTAAGTTCTTAACAAATTTTATTTGAAATGGCATTTTCAGTACTCTGACACAAGCATCATTATTTCTTGTCATATTCAAGATGCTAATTACTTTTATCAAAAATATTAGGATCCAGCTGTGACAGACATTGCATGTGCTTCCCTAAATTGGGAGATAAAACTTTGATTGTTTGTCATGCTACAGCCAGGTATAGATATGCATGAGGCTATAATACAATTGAATCTATATTATTTGTTTTTAATCTGTACTTCTGACAATCTAATTGATTCCATCTTATTTCCTTCTCATAGCAGTGGTCAACCAAAACCAACCAAGAGAATGTCTTAGCTCAGGCTCAACAACACATAGCTTTACAGGTAAGACTAGGGAATCATCTTTATAGTGAGAAAATAGATTTGGATTCCTTTTCTATTGCGATTCTATGTCTCTTATTCATGTATGGTAAGCAAAGCATTCTTTTGGTATATCTGTAGAAGCTTGTACTTCAAGTTGGGGCTTTTGGACCTCCAAAATACCTACAAAAGTTGTATGCATGACACAGGTATGACTTGGATTTCCTTTAGCTATGGTATGTGAAATGGCCACATTGGTATTCTATTGTTGTGTACCATCTTTTAACTTTGTAAATAAAATTGCATGTTTCATTTGTGTAACATAGGACACAAGACAAGCACAAGACAAGCACCCTACTATGTCCAACACATTTCTTGGACTATACTTTTGCATTAGAATGATATTTTTGACTGTTTCTTTCCACATGCATTCATCTTGACTATCCAAACTTTACAATCTCTTATCACTATTATTGAATCTTTTGCAATGTGACTGTCATCCTCTATCTCTTGATCACTAGCCTCATTATGCTTGATTGCCTATGTGTAGAGTCTCCCCAGATTTGTCTTCATTGCATAGTGAACTGTTATTCTTGCTTATACCATCTATAAATATGCCTCCTATGCTTTCAACCTCTTATATGTTGTCTCTTTCAATAGGTTGTCTTCCTTAATGACTGTTAAGACTGTCACTTGTTTGATGATTTCTTTTGTATGTATCTATAAATGATGACTTGTGGCTATCAAGGTGGGATAGAGTCTTAAAAGGGCATTAGGTCTCCAAGGTGTTTTCCATCACAGAATCAAAGTGTCTAGAAACTATTTTGTGAAAGCTATCTAAGGTGACTCAAAGGTTAGAAGTAGTCTTAAAGGTAGGGTTACTATTGTTGATGTTTGAGCAAGGTGGTTCCTATGTTCTCATAACAGTATAGTAAACTACCCCTCAATCTATGCACATTCCACTTCATATCAATTTTAAAGGACTGTCCCTTCACACACAGTCCATTAATGACTGTCATAAACTTACTCATTTATAACTAATCTTTTGCATTTATGACTAATTTGTGAAGCCTAAAAATTTCCCTTGCATTTAGTTGACTGTCCTTTCAACCACATTCTATCAAATAGCTCTTCAATAGGAAGTTGTTCCAAAACATTCAGAGAAAGTACAATTCAATTACTTACATATGCACTTGCATTAGGTCCTATTAGCATTTTTGAAGAACAGGGACATTACTTTGCCTCGTACTGAAGCCAAAATCAGTAACTTTTTTGGCATGAAAGGTGACTGTGAACTTTGATATGCTACCTCTTAACAGATTCATGGTGAGTGTTCATTTCTAGGAACACATACTCTAACAAATGACCCAACTCATGAGAATATTGATGTATGCTATCTGAATCTTTGCTTATAGACTATTGTAATCTTCAAAAATTCATATGCCCTGCTTGTAAGGTGATACGCTTTTAGGGTCTTCATGTTGCTTGAGGTGAACCATTATTGCTTTGCTTGAAGTCTGCCCCTGAACCCTTTCCTTCGTTAGTTGGCAATGCCCATCCTTCCTTGCCATTCTTGGACTATACTTTTGCATTAGAATGATATTTTTGACTGTTTCTTTCCACATGCATTCATCTTGACTGTCCAAACTTTACAATCTCTTATCACTATTATTGAATCTTTTGCAATGTGACTGTCATCCTCTATCTCTTGATCACTAGCCTCATTATGCTTGATTTCCTGTGTGTAGAGTCTCCCCAGATTTTTCTTCATTGCATAGTGAACTGTTATTCTTGCTTATACCATCTATAAATATGCCTCCTATGCTTTCAACCTCTTATATGTTGTCTCTTTCAATAGGTTGTCTTCCTTAATGACTATTAAGACTGTCACTTGTTTGATGATTTCTTTTGTATGTATCTATAAATGATGACTTGTGGCTATCAAGGTGGGATAGAGTCTTAAAAGGGCATTAGGTCTCCAAGGTGTTTTCCATCACAGAATCAAAGTGTCTAGAAACTGTTTTGTGAAAGCTATCTAAGGTGACTCAAAGGTTAGAAGTAGTCTTAAAGGTAGGGTTACTATTGTTGATGTTTGAGCAAGGTGGTTCCTATGTTCTCATAACAGTATAGTAAACTACCCCTCAATCTATGCACATTCCACTTCATATCAATTTTAAAGGACTGTCCCTTCACACACAGTCCATTAATGACTGTCATAAACTTACTCATTTATAACTAATCTTTTGCATTTATGACTAATTTGTGAAGCCTAAAAATTTCCCTTGCATTTAGTTGACTGTCCTTTCAACCACATTCTGTCAAATAGCTCTTCAATAGGAAGTTGTTCAATAACTATGTGAACGCAAACAAGTATTTCAAAAAATAAAAATTCCTACAAGTTTTACAAGCACCAATTCAATAGAAGTTGCTACACTTAGATGAAAAGAGAGAAAGAATAATGATGTCCAAGGATAATAAAAGCAAGTTAATGAGCCATCACAACATCAAAACACAATACAATACAATTTATTCCCCAGCTTGGCATAAACACTCCATATGGAGTCTGTAGTGCCTATGTTTTGCATGGTTTGGGTATTAACTTCTAGAAATCCATCTACTTTGATTATCATTTTCTATTTATGACTACATTATGATATTAAAAATAAAAAATAACCAAGATATATTAAAATAAGTTGGTACTAAATTCAACTGTCTTGAGGAACATAGATGTAGTTTGCTAATGAAGTTGCACTTAACACTTGGATTGTAGCCAAATAATGATTGATCAGAGCCTACATATATTTTATGGAAGAAACAGGGCCATTGGCCACTGGTTGATAAAATTACTTAGGCCAGTTTATGATTTTTAAAAAAATCTGTAGAGGTTTATTTTAAGAATGCAATGACTTCAACCTTAAATGTTGTATGTAGAACACTTCCAAAGTGCTTCATTCACCAATAGAAAACAATTGGATTTAATCCAAGTTCTGCCAAAGTTATTGTTGCAATGTGGAAGTTGTGCAGATGTATTGAATAAATATTTGAATTACCATCAAAACTGCTAAAAACTAAAAATATCTAGGGCAATAGCCTTCTCTATAGGATACAAGCACATATATGACTGTTATTCAAAGTAACTTATTGTTGTTAATACAATTTTAGTCTAAACCCAGCCAACAATGAGAGCTAACGAGCTCGATTACAAACAATATTCTTATACCTTTTCAATGTCTTGAATAGAACAAAGAATAGCAACTCACAAAAATAATCACTGGTATGAAGTGACCCAGGTGATTTTTAAACAAACATAATTGCAAATTCAAACTTAGCAAGCTTTTCTAGCATCCTGCCACTGCATGCTTTAGTTTGATAGTACATTATTTTGTGATACTATAAAATAAAAATATTTAAAAAATCAATATTATTTGTTTTATTTTATTTTGCTCTCTATTGGGTAGTGGAACTTAGGTGTTGCTATGGTGTTATCCTATGTTTACCATATTGAGGCAAAATTGAGATCCGTAAAAGTGGCCAAGGGCCACATGCAACTTTTCCCATCAAAATTTGGAGCTTTTCCCATCAATAGAGTAAGTATTGAGTAAGGCTTGTACAAATCGGTCTAAGTTGGTGGATAATTGTGATTTTGATGTTGTCGAAGATCAGATCAAGATCAAGATAGTAGTTGCAATGTTGTGTAGATTGTTACAAAATGCAAACACATTTCCAAAGGCCTCTATTATGAAAGAGGAAGCAAATAAATTTTTTAAATAGAATCTAATGAAACAAGGGTTGCAGTGCAGCAAAAGTCAAATTATGTTAGGGCCTTTTGACATTACAATCTGTATTGAACAATCAATAGACAGTGGATTGGATTTAACACCATTAAATAGTGTATTCTTGTCAAAGCGGAATATTCTTGTCAGTTGATAATTATGGCTAAATATTCAATGGGGAGAGGATCTATTGACAGTCAGCATAGACATCTTTTAGTAGGAAAGCAAATATAGCTTGGGTTTGTGCAAAGCACATTCTTAAAAGAGATTCCAGGAGCTTCTTGCAAAGCACTAGATATGCTTATCTCTAAACTTTCCACTTTTACTTATTGTTGATGGCGCCTAAACTCCACATGGGATACCGCACCTATTATGTCAAAATAGGGGATTGATTGTCTTAGACCAAGTAAAGGAAAAAATTATGCTCGCATAAATAAAGACAATAGGTAAGTCAATGCCACTCACAATTACATCAACTACATGAAACAATGGCTAACATTATTGTTTTTAACTTTATAGTTGCTGACAAAAATGAGGTTCAAATTAGCATTAGGGAGTCTACAAGAACTTCCATTCACAATCTCTTCCCTGCAGATGCATTTTGCATACCTCGGTAATTTTCTACCACCAAATGATAAAATAAACAAGATCATAAACAAAAAATTCTCTACAGTTCATTCAATCTCTACCTCTGAGCACTTCCTAGTATAGCCTTTACACAAACCTGCAAACTTTTGATGTAATTATTGCTAGTGTGGACTATTTGTAATGAGATTGTCACATGGCTTTAGATTTCCTTTGTTTACAAAATGGAGAACGAACAGTATTTTAATTTTTTAAGGTTTGTAGTAGGTCCTCTCTTACTTTTTTTTGTCACTCCATTGAAAGGTGCTTAACCTTGTTCATTGATGAGATGGTTGCCCTTGGATGTTAGTCTATATGGCTTATTCAACCTACCGATTGACCACAACACCTTGTAATTATATGAATATATTGATAGGGAGAATAAAAATTACTAGAGAACGTCCCAAAACCAGTTTACATTACTATTTCTAACATTCGACCTGTCACTTCACTTTGCAACCGACCTCTACGTGAGACATGACTCAACTCCTTACCTCTTTTAAGGTCACTTTGCCTTAGATTCCACTTAGGATGCCTCTGAAACTACACCTTGAATTCCATTTAGGATACATATGAAAATGTCTACTCATGTGTGCCTCTTAAGTATCAATATCACTCAATATAAGTTTCCACAAAAGTTCATTTTTATTTTTTTTAAGATTATGGGTACAGAGGAAGTGTTGCCACTAACATGGAGGGAGCTTTTTGGGAACTATAGATACCTGGAAAGTGCCGCCACTAACATTAGAGAGGTTTTTTATAATGGATTACGGGTAACCCAGAAGTGTTGCCACTAACATAGAGGAAGAACATGACTCAAACATGTGTCAATGATGGTAAGCTCCCTAGGACTTTTGTTACTAAGGTGCTTTATATTATTTCTTAAGGGACGATGGCTTCAGCCATTGTTATGCTTGGTATTGGTGCCTAAACTTATAAAGTTGCATTCACCTAGTTTGGTCATTGAATGGTAAAATATTCTCCAACTTACAGTGGAACAACACTGTTGTTTGATAAATCACTGAAGCATTCCAACTTAGTGATTAGGGAAAAATAGGACAAAAGACAAAAAAAATTCATAGCATAAAAGTTGCAAGCCAAGTTCCTTCAATAGATCTCTTTGCAGTTGAGTTTAGTTAATAACAACAAGCTTGAAGCATGTATCTTTCAATGGTCTTGACTGTGTTTCATGACAGACTAGTAAAAACCAATGTTTGGGGCAGATTACTAAGATTTGATTTGGGTGAGTGGTCCAACTTGAGAGTCAATGATTTTTTATGGTTTCCATGGTGTATGAAATTCCTTTTCTTGATAGAGTTTGGGTGTGTAGATAAGATTGAAGCCCTTGTCTACTTATTGTTCACGAAGGGTAGTGTTAACATAGTCCTGTTTAGGATAGTGTGTATAGTTGGAGTCTCATATGTTGAGTGGACATAAAAACTTGTTGAAATTTGTTCTTTTAAGGAGACTTGTGTGTTTTTGAATCTAGTTGAAGAATGTGGTGAGTCCTTGTTGTTGGGAGTTAAGGATGGATGAGCATTGTAGCCTAGAGACCTAATTGTTATTTTGGGTAGTCTATCTTTGAAAGTTCCTATATTTGGGTTATTGAAGTTGGTGAAAGGGTTTGTGACAACCAGTTTGGAGTTGGTTATGGTGTCATGAAGTAACTACAAGAGGAATATGGCCTTGTTCTTTGTTTTGGAGTCTTGAGTGTTTGAACCAAGAGCCATGATGTGTATTTAAGGGCAATAGTGAAAGAATTTGATCTTTGTTGATATTGAGAGAAATATATTTGAATTAAGTGTGTCAAAGGAAGGCAAGTTGAAGGTTTTGTGAGATGTGTTTTGAATCATCCTAACTCTACATCACTGATGAAACCCAAATTTTTGATGTCGTGGATGTAACATTGGATGGTGTTTTTGATGGAATGGGTGTTCCCTTATATGGGACTTTAGCTCTTTTCCCATTTGAAGTAGCAGTATTCTTCTTAGTGAATTTTTCTTTCTGCTCTTGTTTTTGAGAATCCATCAAGGCATGGTTAGATGCCACCTCATTTTCCTTTGTTTCTTTGACGCCCTTAGTGTCTGATTGTGTTGATTCTGGACTATGTCTTTGTTCTTGTTCTTCTTTTCTTAGATTTGTGTTGTCAACATCCATCATATTAAAATCATCCACCTATGTATCCCTTACAAGACTACAATGTTTTTTGTCATTTTCCATTAATAGGTTCTTGTTTGAAGAAATGACCTCTGAATAAACATGTTCTTGCTTAAAATTATTTGTTGTTGGAGGTATATATTGACTTGGCTCCTCTATTATGACAATACCTGCAATAGAAGTTTGTTCATCTTAGGACCCTCATCTCAACTCACATCAAGATTAACTCATACTCTACCCCCTGCATAAAGACTTTCAAGGCTTCATTAAGAAGCCCATTATGCAAAAACCTGACAATCATGGAATTCCATGCAATCACATCTCTTTGAGGTATTTCTATAAAGAAACCCTAGGCTTCATCAACAGATCGTTGTTGTGCATATCCAACAATCATGCTAATCCAAGAGATTACATCTGGGTCAAACCTTTTGTCAAACACATTACGTGCCATCTTTAAGCTACCACATTTTGCATACATGTTTAGAAGAGTGTTTGTCACAACAAAATGAGACTAATATCCACTTTTTATTATATGTTCATGAATCTCCATACCCCGTTTCTTATTTCTTTTAAATGCTATTTATCTAGTGGTTTACATAACTTGTCTATATTTATAAGTTAGACAACTTGTAAAATGTATAATTGTTGGCATGGGAATGAAATTGGATTGTTGTTGATGTTTGTTATTCTCGTGGACAGGTATTGAAGCACTTGCATGGGCGATAAAGCTTGTTTGGATAGGACTTGGAGACTTTTGAAAAGGCGGGCAAGGAATTCGGAGTTTGCTGCAACAAATTTGAAGTCAGCGAAGCCCTCTGCAGTGAATTCAGAGGTAATTCGAAACCCTCATTGCTGAAAGTAAGCTGATAGGAAAAATAGGCATATTCCATTCTTAGTAGGTAAACTTCAAATGAATGTAAGATAGATCTCAGAACAATGACTCATTATATCCTCTTCTTTCTGTTATGGTCTCTACTAAAATTGACTACTTTCAACAATGTTTTGGCATCTCTATTTTTAGATTTATGTTTTTTCTTTAAATCAAAAACTAAATTAATACTGGAATGCACAATATTACAGATGGATCAGCGTCAAAGGTTGACTACTGATCAATATCATGCATATGATGAGAGAGTAGCTGATGAGAGGGACATTGACAAATATCCATGTCCATGTAAAAATTGTCTTGGTGGAAAGGTGAAAAAAAGAAATATGATTTATCGACATATGATAAGATATGGGCATAGTGGTGTAAGCCCTTGGGCTTACAATTATTATGAAGATATGATAGAATTGCAGACTGTGAGAGATGAAGAGGAAACATACATAGATGAAGTGGCACCAAACATAGATGAACAGACAGAAATGTTTGATGAAGGGTTTGAAGTTGATAGAATGTTGAATGAGGGTCTAAACGATGATTGGGCCAAGTCAATGGAGGATGCTTTAAAGCCTGTGTATGCTAATTGCAAGTTAAGTCATTTGGAAACAATCCTTCAAATTCTTAACTTGCAAGTGGTACATGGCTGGACAAATGAGAGTGTAGATCAGTTATTGGCATTATTAAGTTCATTGTTACCAGCTGACTCCACATTGCCAACAAAATGAAGTCAATGTAAAAAGAAAATCAGTAAGCTCGGCTTGGGGTATGAAAACATCCACACATGTGTGAATGGTTGTGTATTATTTCACAAAAATCTTGCAAATGAGAGTGAATGTCCGAAATGTCATGAAGTGAGGTATAGGCAAGGGTTGAAATCAGCTGTGGTTCCTAGAAAGGTTCTTCGCCACTTTCCATAATCCCATGATTACTCTGAATGTATAGGTGTAGAGACATTGTTGAACTTATGCAGTGGCATGCCAAAAATAAGAGCACTGATGGAAAACAACGACATGTGCCTAATTCTAAGACGTGGATGGAATTTGATAATAGATGGCCTGATTTTTCTCAAGATCCTCATAATATAAGGTTGGGTTTGGCTCTAGATGGGGTGAACCCATTCTCAATCAAAGTACTAAATGGTCAACTTGGCCAGTGTTTCTAATAAATTATAACTTGCCTCCATGGTTAGCAACTAAACCATTTTTCTTAATGTTATCATTGATTATACTAGGAAAGAAAAGTGTGACTTTAGATACAATAGATGCTTATCTAGAGCCATTATATGATGAGCTAATGGAATTGTGGAAAGGAATTGAAGCAATTCAATCTTTAAGGGATGGTTCATTCAATCAAATTCACTTTAAGAGCTTCCTTATTGTTTACAATTCATGATCTTCCTGCATATGGCACATTGTCTGGTCTCTCTGTTCATGGATACCATGGATGTCCTGCTTGCAACTTTAAGGATTTTGTGAGGCACTCAAGAAGTTTTGTGTAAGTGTATTTATTGTGGACATCGTGCTTACCTTAAAATGGATCATCCATATCATCGACAAAAAACACGTTTCAATGGTCAAGAAGAGAATCGTGAAGCTCCATTGCTAATAACAGGTGATTACATTGTTGAGAATGGAAAAAAAAGAATGTCATTTATTGAAAATGATGGGATTGCTGGCAGTAGATATGATCCATGTAATGAAAGCGGTGTAAAATAGTTGTGCATATTGTATAAGTTGCCATACTTTAAGGATATAGCCATTAGGCATACTGTTGACTTTATGCATACTAAGAAAAATATAGCTTATGCTATTATAGAAACTCTTTTTGATGCTCTTGATACTATTTCATCACATGAAGACTTTCGAGAAATAAAGATTTGTTGAAATCTTTGGGTTGAAAAATATGATAATGAAAAATATAGAAAACCTAGTGCTCCTTATGTCTGGACAAAGGAACAATGTGCACAATTCTTATAGTTGATGTCTCAAACTTGCTTCCCCACTAGATATGTAAGTAGCAACATCATAAGCCAAACTAACATTAATAGCTTAAGAGGCTTCAAGACCCATGACTATCATGTCATAATAGAGAATATTTTACCTATTGTGGTAAATATATTGAGTTTGGCAAAGGGGCCAAGATTGGCAATTATAAGGTTGGGCCTAATATTGAAGAGAATGAGCTTACATGTATTAGATCCTTCGAACTTTGATAGTTTGAGGGAGGAGGTTGTTGAAGTCCTTTGTCTCTTGGAACGAGAATTTCCACCAACAATCTTTAACATTTCTATGCATCTTTTGATACATCTACAATATGAACTAGAGCAGCTCAGGCTCAAGACAATGAGAGATGGATGTATCCTATAGAATGATATATGAAGGTTTTGAAAAAATTGTTCGTACTAGGAAAACCGCATAAGCAAAGATGTCCAGGGATATTCAATGCAAGTGAAATATGGATTTCATGCATTATATGAAGGATTTAAAATTTTCAATCGACGGTATGGGATGATGATGAAGATGAGAGAGTTGCGTGAAGCATTAGAAGGAAATGGATGTCACTTCAAGCTATCACATCAAGAAAGAAGTGTGATACATGCCTATATTCTTTAAAACAAATCTTCATTCAATAAGTGGCACAGGTAAAAAAAATTCCACAATAATTTATTTACTCAATTGCATTTACACATTTATATTATCAATCTTACTATTTGCACGGGCCATTATTCTATGAAAACATGAAGAAGAGAATCAATCTTGATGCAACATCAACCTCAAAAGCACAAATGTCATGATTTGATTAGAGGTGATTTTTTTCCAAAATTTGAAGAATGGATTGCTAATGCAACCAGTGATGCAAAAGAAGAAGTTCAAGATATAACAATAGAGGAAAGTGAGCTTTCACAACCTCCACATTTATGGGTTATGCGTTTTAGTGGAATGTGGGCCTATAGTAGTCATTTAAGAGTGGAACAAAAAGACAAAGGAAAGAAAAATTGTGATTGTGTTAGTGCTAAATTTCTTCATGAAATTGAGAAGAAATTTTATGTTGGATTCATCCAAGAAATTATTCAAGTGGATTTTGTGAAAATAGTCATAAATTATTAAAATGTAAGTGGATCCACCATCCGCAGCGGTAATTTGATGAGTATGGATTTGTACGTGCAAATACACGACAATTTTTTTCAGGGATAGATGAGCCGTATGCTTCCCCTCTTTAAATTAACCAATCATTTCTAATTGATGATGTAAGAAGCCTAGGTTGATCATATGTCATTCAAACAAAGTCTCGTTCGAAATGGAAATTCATGGAAGTTGTTGATGTAATGCTTGATGGGCAATATGTTAATTTACAAGAAACATTTGAAGAAGTGGATGAAGACAATGAGGGACTATTTGAAGAAGAGATTTTGATTACCAATGAAGAAATTGGAAGAGAGAATGTATTGCATGTCACAAATGAGGATGAGGAAGAAAATCAAGTATATGCAGACACGAGTGATCAGGATTCTGATCTTGCTGGCAATGCAGATGATTATTGATGAGCCCTATTTTATGACCTTTTATTTAAGACTTTTATGTTGTTTTAAGACTGTTTTATGTTTTAAGGACATGGACCTTCAGACTAATACCTGTTTCAAAGCATTAATGTCAAAATAAGTTGCTATATGAATGCAATATGAATTTGTTTTCATATAAAAATGAGGATGCAATATGAATATGTTTTCATATATGAATGCTATATGAATATGTTTTCATATATAAATGTTGTATGCAATATGAGTATGTTTTCATATATAAATGAGGATGCAATATGAATATGAATATGAATGCAATATGAATATGTATACCATCATTCCTTTACTTTGACAATGATCTTTTCTTGATAGCTCCTCTGGATCATTGCTTCCACTGTCATGACAGGATGTTATAACAGTCCTTGACCACTGTACTTTGACTCACTGCTATGACTGTTATAATGCTTGTAATATTTTGATGAATTTGTATTACAACAAAACCTTCACTCATTAAGTATGTGATGCAAAGGTATGGGTTGTTCAAAGTTCTCAGCTCTTTCTTTTGTTGAAATTTTTCCAACCAAGTAATGTTCTAAACCCTGCAGATAATAGAAAAATTGTTGACAACTTAAGAATCAAGATGTACAAACCCTAGACATTAAGCCTTAAAACACTAATAATATTTCTACTACTCTCTTGTTTGCTGTTCAAAGTTTGACAAAAATGTAAGTAGAGTTAAAAATTGTGTTATATAAATAGTCTGAATAATGGAAATTTGTGCCCAAATAAAAATAATAATTTAGAACCACTCATTTAACTTTCTAATAATGTCATGGTGAACTAAATATCTAGGTATAGTTCTTATTGGGTCTTTCTTTGTTTGCTTTACTGATCCATGTATATCATTGCTAAAATTCTATTTGTAGGATTTCTTTTAGAGACACACAGTTCTCACGAGTAATTTTTCTTCCAGGAATTGGTTTTTGGTTTTTAAATTTTTAATCTCTGAACAAATAATTTGGTATATATTTTAATTATAATTCAGGTCCTTGCTTCTTACATCTGAATATACAACATCCGTTTGAAGGCCTTCCATGCTATAATTATCATTCAATAGTTTCCACAAATGTTTTTACCTGGAAACATATGTTGAAATGTATGCCTTAATCAATATAAATAAACCTCATTAGGAGTCAAGCCGGGTGTGACAACTTCATGTCTAGCCGACAAGCAGCCTTGTATTATCATGTTTTGAATAGGTCGCTAGGACCTTTGTTTCGGCTCTAGTCAATACTTTCACCTGTGGAGCTATTTCTTTAGACAAGGAGTGTTCTATGATGACCTCTTAGCTTAGGAGACATCCGCCAATAGGCCATTCAATCGCATTGGGGAGACTCATGGCTTAATTATAGGTTTCTGGATAGCTTATAGCAGCTCGGTGAGAAGTTCCAGTGAAGTGTTAGAGTCTCGCCGACAGAATGTTACATGTTGTGGTCTTCGGTGTAGCTTATAGTCTATCGGTAAGAAGTCTTACCGATGTGCAATGGTCTCACTAACAAAGGTTCAAATGTTGTTCATTGGTGTAACACAAAGGGTTTCGGAGAAACGTCTTAGCGACTGAAGGATGTCTTGCCGATAGCCTATGGCTATCGGGGTAACCCGAATGATCTCGGGAAGAAGTCCCAGTGAAGAATGTAAGTCTTGCCGATGATAAGGGATTTTTGATATAACTCTTGGCAACGGATGAACACTTTGGGGTAAGTCCTAGAGCTCGCTGTGATGTCTTAGCGAAAGTAACATGTCTCACTGACAGTGCTTTATGTTGAAGCCTTCGGGGTAAGTCTTGGAGTTTGGTATGATCTCTCGGCAAAAGATGTAAGTCTTGTCGACTATTCTTTGGAGCTCGATATGACTTGTGACTTCGGTATAACCTTTGGTGACTCGCTATGATCTCCTGGTGAAAGCGATAGGTCTGGGTGACTGCTTGGTGACTTGGTGTAACACATGAAGCTCGATGGAATGTCTTGGTGATATCAATTACTCTTGGTGACTTCGGTATGAAGGTTATGTGGCATCAGCAAGACACTATTAGTGTCTCACGGAGATGCCAACACAGCAGTATTTCCTCTTGAAGGTGTTTGACCGCGGTGAGACTTTCTCTCGATGTGGCATCTCGTGACCTAATAGGAGGAGCCGAATGTGAACAACAATTAGCTTGGTTCGCTAGACAGCTCAGGAGGAAGCTCGATGTATTATGGAACAACAAAAGGGATACACTATGTGATTGTAGATTTTGATCATTGATTGATTCAAGGTTGGTGGAATCAACGATTGTCAGGTAATCAGATGATCGAGTGATTTCTATTTGTGAAGACCGTGAACGCAGCGTTCCTGTACAAGATTGTTCAAGGTGAATGCTACTGTAAATAGACACCAGAAAGATAAGTCTATCATTTGTATGTAATTTCCATTACTGTAATACAAAGTGATTTCTCTTGGTGTGGTGGGTTTTTCCTCCGGTAAGGGTTTTCCCACATATATCTGGTGTTCCTGTGTGATTGTCAAATACTTTTTTTCTGTTATCTACTTCATAGTGCATCTTAATTGAACTAAAATTGAAAAATTAAAAGTATATCTACATTCTTCCCCTCGTGCATTGACATTAGAGAATTATTTTCTCGTGATCTAATTTTCCTTACAATATCTATTCACTGTATCACAAATTATACTAATGCTATAGTGAAAATTTAAAGCTACAAATAATGTTCTTTTCTCCATTTCTCACTAGTTTACAGACCTACATGGACTGTTGATAAATACTTGTTTGTGTGCTAGAGGATGGAGGGATTATCTAGGAAAAGTGTCAGTAGTGAAAAATATCATAAATAGTTTTTTGAGAAAGATCTGTTTGTTGGTTTGTAGCACTGAAGTGTTGAGTTGCACGAAATTTATGTTGTATTAGTTGATATATTTTTTTGGCACTACAAATCTTTTTTTATTCTCATGTAGCTGCATATTGTCCAACACAGTTTTTCTTGTCTTTGAAAGAAGAGTGTATTCTCTTTTTGTAAACTTGTAGTTCGTGGAACTTGGAGTAGAATAATGTAAAAAATAATGAATAGAAATCTTTTGATGAAATATATTTAATCCTTAGATGTTTTAACCATCACATATATCTTCAACTTGATGAACCCAAATGACTGTATGGAGTTTCAGACTTCTTGGACAAATTGGATCAAATCACTTGACAAATAGTTATCTCAACCCATTTGGTTGCTTTCTTGATCAACTGATCCTTGGATGACAAGTATGTATTGGAAAAACCTTTTGAGAAGCTAGATTTCCATAGCAAAGCTTCTACATTTGGTCCTGGTGCCAGCCAAGTCACCTAGAATGCCAATGGCTGCCATTATCAAATTTTTATCTATCATCTTCATTGGAAAACCTTTGTAGTTAAGAAACTTCCATGGAAAAGCTACTGCATTTGGTCTTGATGCGAGAATCTAGTCATCTAGAATCCCATATGTAGTCGCTGTCATGTTCTCATTGCCCTTTTCTTGAAAATTTCACTTGAGGAATTGTATACCATGACATGTATAGTACATTAGCTACTCAACTGTAGGTGAATTTTTTGAAACCTTGATATTGCTTCAAGAATTCAACTATGAGCTAAGCACCTTAAGCAAGCTAAGTAGCAGAGTAATGGAATCAAGCTATGGAGCTATATCAAATACAAAAAATGCAAATTCATAGTTAGGATAATGTTTGATAGTGAGATTTGCAATCTGTAGATATCCCAAGTGTTTGTGAGCTCTGCTACTTCAGATGAAGGAGGTGTCGATGTAAACAAAGTTTGGGCATCTGCCTCACTCTAAGCCCATTCATCCCACATAGACTTAGATATAACTGCTCATTGCCCACAAAGATCAGATTGTATATTAAACAAAAGAATAGAGGAATGAAGCCAAAAGACTAGGAACACCAAATTTATCACTGACCTAATGGTGAATCCGCATCTAATGTGAAGGACTCCTTATTCCAATTCCAAGATTTGATGGATTTATTCAAATACATTGCTAAGATTTTTATGCAAATGGCATTTCTGTATGGAACCATTATTTAATATCCATTGATTGAAATACCCACAACATCTAATGACTATTGTATTTGCAGTGCTTTAGACTTCCTACATTTTTTAATGACTATTCATTAAAACTAAGATCTCATAAACTTGTATTTATGCAATTTCTGTTATAGTTAATTATCTCTATATCAAGTTGCTAATTTATGCATTATTGTTTTTTTGGACATCAAGAGATGAGGAAAAAGAATTTAAGGTGCAAATTAGATGATAGCGATCATAATGCTGAAATTACAGTGACAAATTATGAGTGCTTTCGTGAAGAATGTGTGGCCAAGAATAATGAATATTTATCGCGTCTTGGTTTGACAAATAGGCAAGTTATAAATCCACTAAGTAGTATATTATTTATTTCATACCATTTAATGAAATTTTATAGGCAAGAGCTTTATGTATATAAGACATGATATGATTTTTTTTTGATTTTACGGGAAAGAAAAAGAGTGCAGAGAAAATGTAGAGAAAAAACAAAAAGAAAGTAAAGATACAATGCTGCCAGCTCGTAGAAGCCAACGCATAAAGGATGTGTTTGAAGTGAAATTTGTGAAGACCAGTACTGATCTACCTACTCATGCCACACCTGATGTGGCCAAGGAGCATGAAGTTTTGGTTAATGAAAGTCATGAAGAGAGTTCACTTGCATCTGATATGCCTCAGAGTGCACCTGTTGCATCTACAACTTTTGATGGAATTAGTGGATCAGCTAGAAATATTGGTAGTGGTTCAACAGAAGATGTGCCTACTTTTGTTAAAAGACAAAGATTGAGTCAATATTTATATAGATCTACAAAGATGAATGCAAAAGAAAGAATATTAGAAGGGAAGAAGCCATTCTTGGTTGAGGTATCAAGAGATGGTGAACCCATTGGGAAAAATTCTGCAAGGTGGGCCTCGAAGTTGGGTGTAAGATGTAGGGACCATTTGGATATTTGCAAATAAAATTTTGCACAACAAGATCCATGAAATGTGGAATATGTTATACAAAAAATGGAAAATGTCTTTGACACTATTGGTGGACAAATCTCCAAAAAATATTACAAGCATAAGATGAGACTTCTGATGAACAATTTTAGATATAATTGCAGAAAAATAATATGGAGGGAAATGAGAGGTTAGACTCCACTCTATCTCCCAAACAATGGGAGGCATTGAAAGAAAGTATCTGTTTTGAAGAATATTTGACAAAGTGTAATAGAGGCAAGAGAGCAAGAGATAATGTGAGGGCTGAATATACATTTGGCTAAGGTGGGTTGCAGGCCAAAATTAACAAATTTGGAGTAAGTGTATGGATTTTTGGTTCTATTTACATTGTGTTATTTAATTAAATTTTTTATTGAACTGACTATATGTTGAAATTGACATTGTTTTTTAGGTGGAAAACAATAATAGAGAAGTAGGTGTAGAAGATATTGTCAATTATATGGCAACACTAGATCGTACTAAATCTAAGAGTAGTATGAATTGGAAATCTAGTTCGTCAACAGAGATTTCACAGACATTTGTTGAGCGCCCAGTAAGAGCCTCTCCAAATCATGTCAACTCAAATGAAGAGTACCAACATATAATGAGTTGATTACATGGTCTCACCGAGAAAGTTTCGCAGTTGGCTGCCTCTATTAAGCCTATAGTTTTTGCATGGAATGACCATAATTCCACAGATTCAGATCAGGTAAGAGGCTATTCCTCAATATTTTGATTCTCAACTATATCATTTTTTTGCATAGTCTTTCTCTATTGTTGTTTTTTCTTTGTTGAGCTCTTCATAATTGTCTTACTCTATATGTGTTTATAGTTGTAGAAAAATTATATGAAAGTAGAATGAAACGAAAAAGACCTTGTCGATAGAGCTCTCAGCAAAGCTACACAACTTTAGGACAATGTTGATAGTGATTATGTTGAATTCAAGGAGTATGTGCATGATATTGAGGTGAGTGCTATGAAACCTTTAGATTATTTTTTTAATTTTGGCTTCTTTGGGTTTGAGCATAGGTCACAACTAGGATTGTATATCAGATTCATTTATGATTGCTTTTAAATCTAAAATGTTTGGTATGTGAAATGAGTGCATTTTAAGCATC
>VDFB02000003.1:711751375-712007500 GCA_007258455.2 Sequoia sempervirens | reverse complement strand
GATATTTTTGTAAGTTCTTAACAAATTTTATTTGAAATGGCATTTTCAGTACTCTGACACAAGCATCATTTTTTTCTTGTCATATTCAAGATGCTAATTACTTTTATCAAAAATATTAGGATCCAGCTGTGATAGACATTGCATGTGCTTCCCTAAATTGGGAGATAAAACTTTGATTGTTTGTCATGCTACAGTCAGGTATAGATATGCATGAGGCTATAATACAATTGAATCTATATTATTTGTTTTTAATCTGTACTTCCGACAATCTAATTGAGGCCAACTTATTTCCTTCTCATAGCAGTGGTCAACCAAAACCAAACCAAGAGAATGTCTTAGCTCAGGCTCAACAACACATAGCTTTACAGGTAAGACTAGGGAATCATCTTTATAGTGAGAAAATAGATTTGGATTCCTTTTCTATTGCGATTCTATGTCTCTTATTCATGTATGGTAAGAAAAGCATTCTTTTGGTATATCTATAGAAGCTTGTACTTCAAGTTGGGGCTTTTGGACCTCCAAAAATACCTACAAAAGTTGTATGCATGACACAGGTATGACTTGGATTTCCTTTAGCTATGGTATGTGAAATGGCCACATTGGTATTCTATTGTTGTGTACCATCTTTTAACTTTTTAAATGAAACTGCATGTTTCATTTGTGTAACATAGGACACAAGACAAGCACCCTACTATGTCCAACACATTTCTTGGACTATACTTTTGCATTAGAATGATATTTTTGACTGTTTCTTTCCACATGCATTCATCTTGACTATCCAAACTTTACAATCTCTTATCACTATTATTGAATCTTTTGCAATGTGGTTGGCATCCTCGATCTCTTGATGACTAGCCTCATTATGCTTGATTGCCTATGTCTAGAGTCTCCCCAGATTTGTCTTCATTGCATAGTGAACTGTTATTCTTGCTTATACCATCTATAAATCTACCTCCTATGCTTTCAACCTCTTATATGTTGTCTCTTTCAATAGGTTATCTTCCTTAATGACTGTTAAGACTGTCACTTGTTTGATGATTTCTTTTGTATGTATCTATAAATGATGACTTGTGGCTATCAAGGTGGGATAGAGTCTTAAAAGGGCATAAGGTCTCCAAGGTGTTTTCCATCACAGAATCAAAGTGTCTAGAAACTGTTTTGTGAAAGCTATCTAAGGTGACTCAAAGGTTAGAAGTAGTCTTAAAGGTAGGGTTACTATTGTTGATGTTTGAGCAAGGTGGTTTCTATGTTGTCATAACAGTATACTAAACTACCCCTCAATCTATGCACATTCCACTTCATATCAATTTTAAAGGACTATCCCTTCACACACAGTCCATTAATGATTGTCATAAACTTACTCATTTATAACTAATCTTTTGCATTTATGACTAATTTGTGAAGCCTAAAAATTTCCCTTGTAGTTAGTTGACTATCCTTTCAACCACATTCTATCAAATAGCTCTTCAATAGGAAGTTGTTCCAAAACATTCAGAGAAATTACAATTCAATTACTTACATATGCACTTGCATTAGGTCCTATTAGCATTTTTGAAGAACAGGGACATTACTTTGCCTCGTATTGAAGCCAAAATCAGTAACTTTTTTGGCATGAAAGGTGACTGTGAACTTTGATATGCTGCCTCTTAACAGATTCATGGTGAGTGTTCATTTCTAGGAACACATACTCTAACAAATGACCCAACTCATGAGAATATTGATGTATGTTATCTGAATCTTTGCTTATAGACTATTGTAATCTTCAAAAATTCATATGCCCTGCTTGTAAGGTGATATGCTTTTAGGGTCTTCATGTTGCTTGAGGTGAACCATTATTGCTTTGCTTGAAGTCTGCCCCTGAACCCTTTCCTTCGTTAGTTGGAAATGCCCATCCTTCCTTGCCATTCTTGGACTATACTTTTGCATTAGAATGATATTTTTGACTATTTCTTTCCACATGCATTCATCTTGACTGTCCAAACTTTACAATCTCTTATCACTATTATTGAATCTTTTGCAATGTGACTGTCATCCTCTATCTCTTGATCACTAGCCTCATTATGCTTGATTGCCTGTGTGTAGAGTCTCCCCAGATTTGTCTTCATTGCATAGTGAACTGTTATTCTTGCTTATACCATCTATAAATATGCCTCCTATGCTTTCAACCTCTTATATGTTGTCTCTTTCAATAGGTTGTCTTCCTTAATGACTGTTAAGACTGTCACTTGTTTGATGATTTCTTTTGTATGTATCTATAAATGATGACTTGTGGCTATCAAGGTGGGATAGAGTCTTAAAAGGGAATTAGGTCTCCAAGGTGTTTTCCATCACAAAATCAAAGTGTCTAGAAACTGTTTTGTGAAAGCTATCTAAGGTGACTCAAAGGTTAGAAGTAGTCTTAAAGGTAGGGTTACTATTGTTGATGTTTGAGCAAGGTGGTTCCTATGTTCTCATAACAGTATAGTAAACTACCCCTCAATCTATGCACATTCCACTTCATATCAATTTAAAGGACTGTCCCTTCACACACAGTCCATTAATGACTGTCATAAACTTACTCATTTATAACTAATCTTTTGCATTTATGACTAATTTGTGAAGCCTAAGAGTTTCCCTTGCATTTAGTTGACTGTCCTTTCAACCACATTCTGTCAAATAGCTCTTCAATAGGAAGTTGTTCAATAACTATGTGAACGCAAACAAGTATTTCAAAAATTAAAAATTCCTACAAGTTTTACAAGCACCAATTCAATAGAAGTTGCTACACTTAGATGAAAAGAGAGAAAGAATAATGATGTCCAAGGATAAAAAAAGGAAGTTAATGATCCATCACAACATCAAAACACAAAACAATACAATTTATTCCCCAGCTTGGCATAAACACTCCATATGGAGTCTGTAGTGCCTATGTTTTGCATGGTTTGGGTATTAACTTCTGGAAATCCATCTACTTTGATTATCATTTTCTAGCTATGACTACATTATGATATTAAAAATAAAAAATAACCAAGATATATTAAAATAAGTTGGTACTAAATTCAACTGCTCTTGAGGAACATAGATGTAGTTTGCTAATGAAGTTGCACTTAACACTTGGATTGTAGCCAAATAATGTTTGATCAGTAGCCTACATATATTTTATGGAAGAAACAAGGCCATTGGCCACTAGTCGATAAAATTACTTAGGCCAGTTTATGATTTTAAAAAAAATCTGTAAAGGTTTATTTTAAGAATGCAATGACTTCAACCTTAAATGTTGTATGTAGAACACTTCCAAAGTGCTTCATTCACCAATAGAAAACAATTGGATTTAATCCAAGTTCTGCCAAAGTTATTGTTGCAATGTGGAAGTTGTGCAGATGTATTGAATAAATATTTGAATTACCATCAAAACTACTAAAAACTAAAAATATCCAGGGCAATAGCCTTCTCTATAGGATACAAGCAAATATATGATTGTTATTCAAAGTAACTTATTGTTGTTAATACAATTTTAGTCTAAACCCAGCCAACAATGAGAGCTAACGAGCTTGATTACAAACAATATTCTCATACCTTTTCAATGTCTTGAATAGAACAAAGAATAGCAACTCACAAAAATAATCACTGGTATGAAGTGACCCAAGTGATTTTTAAACAAATGTAATTGCAAATTCAAACTTAGCAAGCTTTTCTAGCATCCTGCCACTGCATGCTTTAGTTTGATAGTACATTATTTTGTGATACTATAAAATAAAAATATTTAAAAAATCAATATTATTTGTTTTATTTTATTTTGCTCTCTATTGGGTAGTGGAACTTAGGTGTTGCTATGGTGTTATCCTATTTTTACCATACTGAGGCAAAATTGAGATCCATAAAAGTGGCCAAGGGCCACATGCAACTTTTCCCATCAATAGAGTAAGTATTGAGTAAGGCTTGTACAAATCGGTCTAAGTTGGTGGATAATTGTGATTTTGATGTTGTCGAAGATCAGATCAAGATCAAGATAGTAGTTGCAATGTTGTGTATATTGTTACAAAATGCAAACACATTTCCAAAGGCCTCTATTATGAAAGAGGAAGCAAATAAAATTTTTAAATAGAATCTAATGAAACAAGGGTTGCAGTGCAGCAGAAGTAAAATTATGTCAGGGCCTTTTGACATTACAATCTGTATTGAACAATCAACAGACATCGGATCGGATTTAACACCATTAAATAGTGTATTCTTGTCAGTTGATAATTATGGCTAAATATTCAATGGGGAGAGGATCTATTGATAGTCAGCATAGACATCTTTTAGTAGGAAAGCAAATATAGCTTGGGTTTGTGCAAAGCACATTCTTAAAAGAGAATCCAGGAGCTTCTTGCAAAGCAGTAGATATGCTTATCTCTAAACTTTCCACTTTTACTTATTGTTGATGGCGCCTAAACTCCACATGGGATACCGCACCTATTATGTCAAAATAGGGGATAGATTGTCTTAGACCAAGTAAAGGAAAAAATTATGCTCACATAAATAAAGACAATAGGTAAGTCAATGCCACTCACAATTACATCAACTACATGAAACAATGGCTAACATTATTGTTTTTAACTTTATAGTTGCTGACAAAAATGAGGTTCAAATTAGCATTAGGGAGTCTACAAGAACTTCCATTCACAATCTCTTCCCTGCAGATGCATTTTGCATACCTCGGTAATTTTCTACCACCAAATGATAAAATAAACAAGATCATAAACAAAAAATTCTCTACAGTTCATTCAATCTCTACCTCTGAGCACTTCCTAGTATAGCCTTTACACAAACCTGCAAACTTTTGATGTAATTATTGCTAGTGTGGACTATTTGTAATGAGATTGTCACATGGCTTTAGATTTCCTTTGTTTACAAAATGGAGAACGAACAGTATTTTAATTTTTTAAGGTTTGTAGTAGGTCCTCTCTTACTTTTTTTTGTCACTCCATTGAAAGGTGCTTAACCTTGTTCATTGATGAGATGGTTGCCCTTGGATGTTAGTCTATATGGCTTATTCAACCTACCGATTGACCACAACACCTTGTAATTATATGAATATATTGATAGGGAGAATAAAAATTACTAGAGAACGTCCCAAAACCAGTTTACATTACTATTTCTAACATTCGACCTGTCACTTCACTTTGCAACCGACCTCTACGTGAGACATGACTCAACTCCTTACCTCTTTTAAGGTCACTTTGCCTTAGATTCCACTTAGGATGCCTCTGAAACTACACCTTGAATTCCATTTAGGATACATATGAAAATGTCTACTCATGTGTGCCTCTTAAGTATCAATATCACTCAATATAAGTTTCCACAAAAGTTCATTTTTATTTTTTTTAAGATTATGGGTACAGAGGAAGTGTTGCCACTAACATGGAGGGAGCTTTTTGGGAACTATAGATACCTGGAAAGTGCCGCCACTAACATTAGAGAGGTTTTTTATAATGGATTACGGGTAACCCAGAAGTGTTGCCACTAACATAGAGGAAGAACATGACTCAAACATGTGTCAATGATGGTAAGCTCCCTAGGACTTTTGTTACTAAGGTGCTTTATATTATTTCTTAAGGGACGATGGCTTCAGCCATTGTTATGCTTGGTATTGGTGCCTAAACTTATAAAGTTGCATTCACCTAGTTTGGTCATTGAATGGTAAAATATTCTCCAACTTACAGTGGAACAACACTGTTGTTTGATAAATCACTGAAGCATTCCAACTTAGTGATTAGGGAAAAATAGGACAAAAGACAAAAAAAATTCATAGCATAAAAGTTGCAAGCCAAGTTCCTTCAATAGATCTCTTTGCAGTTGAGTTTAGTTAATAACAACAAGCTTGAAGCATGTATCTTTCAATGGTCTTGACTGTGTTTCATGACAGACTAGTAAAAACCAATGTTTGGGGCAGATTACTAAGATTTGATTTGGGTGAGTGGTCCAACTTGAGAGTCAATGATTTTTTATGGTTTCCATGGTGTATGAAATTCCTTTTCTTGATAGAGTTTGGGTGTGTAGATAAGATTGAAGCCCTTGTCTACTTATTGTTCACGAAGGGTAGTGTTAACATAGTCCTGTTTAGGATAGTGTGTATAGTTGGAGTCTCATATGTTGAGTGGACATAAAAACTTGTTGAAATTTGTTCTTTTAAGGAGACTTGTGTGTTTTTGAATCTAGTTGAAGAATGTGGTGAGTCCTTGTTGTTGGGAGTTAAGGATGGATGAGCATTGTAGCCTAGAGACCTAATTGTTATTTTGGGTAGTCTATCTTTGAAAGTTCCTATATTTGGGTTATTGAAGTTGGTGAAAGGGTTTGTGACAACCAGTTTGGAGTTGGTTATGGTGTCATGAAGTAACTACAAGAGGAATATGGCCTTGTTCTTTGTTTTGGAGTCTTGAGTGTTTGAACCAAGAGCCATGATGTGTATTTAAGGGCAATAGTGAAAGAATTTGATCTTTGTTGATATTGAGAGAAATATATTTGAATTAAGTGTGTCAAAGGAAGGCAAGTTGAAGGTTTTGTGAGATGTGTTTTGAATCATCCTAACTCTACATCACTGATGAAACCCAAATTTTTGATGTCGTGGATGTAACATTGGATGGTGTTTTTGATGGAATGGGTGTTCCCTTATATGGGACTTTAGCTCTTTTCCCATTTGAAGTAGCAGTATTCTTCTTAGTGAATTTTTCTTTCTGCTCTTGTTTTTGAGAATCCATCAAGGCATGGTTAGATGCCACCTCATTTTCCTTTGTTTCTTTGACGCCCTTAGTGTCTGATTGTGTTGATTCTGGACTATGTCTTTGTTCTTGTTCTTCTTTTCTTAGATTTGTGTTGTCAACATCCATCATATTAAAATCATCCACCTATGTATCCCTTACAAGACTACAATGTTTTTTGTCATTTTCCATTAATAGGTTCTTGTTTGAAGAAATGACCTCTGAATAAACATGTTCTTGCTTAAAATTATTTGTTGTTGGAGGTATATATTGACTTGGCTCCTCTATTATGACAATACCTGCAATAGAAGTTTGTTCATCTTAGGACCCTCATCTCAACTCACATCAAGATTAACTCATACTCTACCCCCTGCATAAAGACTTTCAAGGCTTCATTAAGAAGCCCATTATGCAAAAACCTGACAATCATGGAATTCCATGCAATCACATCTCTTTGAGGTATTTCTATAAAGAAACCCTAGGCTTCATCAACAGATCGTTGTTGTGCATATCCAACAATCATGCTAATCCAAGAGATTACATCTGGGTCAAACCTTTTGTCAAACACATTACGTGCCATCTTTAAGCTACCACATTTTGCATACATGTTTAGAAGAGTGTTTGTCACAACAAAATGAGACTAATATCCACTTTTTATTATATGTTCATGAATCTCCATACCCCGTTTCTTATTTCTTTTAAATGCTATTTATCTAGTGGTTTACATAACTTGTCTATATTTATAAGTTAGACAACTTGTAAAATGTATAATTGTTGGCATGGGAATGAAATTGGATTGTTGTTGATGTTTGTTATTCTCGTGGATAGGTATTGAAGCACTTGCATGGGTGATAAATCTTGTTTGGATAGGACTTGGATACTTTTGAAAAGGCGGGCAAGGAATTCAAAGTTTTCTACAACAAATTTGAAGTTAGCGAAGCCCTCTGCAGTGAATTTAGAGGTAATTTGAAACCCTCATTGTCAAAAGTAAGCTGATAGGAAAAATAGGCATATTCCATTCTCAGTAGGTAAACTTCAAATGAATGTAAGATAGATCTTAGAACAATGACTCATTATATCCTCTTCTTTCTGTTATGGTCTCTACTAAAATTGACTACTTTCAACAATGTTTTGGCATCTCTATTTTCAGATTTATGTTTTTTCTTTAAATCAAAAACTAAATTAATACTGGAATGCACAATATTACAGATGGATCAGCGTCAAAGGTTGACTACTGATCAATATCATGCATATGATGAGAGAGTAGTTGATGAGAGGGACATTGACAAATATCCATGTCCATGTAAAAATTGTCTTGGTGGAAAGGTGAAAAAAAGAAATATGATTTATTGACATATGATCATATATGGGCATAGTGGTATAAGCCCTTGGGCTTACAATTATTATGAAGATATGATAGAATTGCAAACTGTGAGAGATGAAGAGGCAACAAACATAGATGAAGTGGCACCAAACATAGATGAACAAACAAAAATATTTGATGAAGGGTTTGAAGTTGATAGAATGTTGAATGAGGGTCTAAATGATGATTGGGCCAGGTCAATGGAGGATGCTTTAAAGCCTATCTATGCTAATTGCAAGTTAATTCATTTGGAAACAATCCTTCAAATTCTTAACTTGCAAGTGGTACATGGCTGGAGAAATCAGAGTGTAGATCAATTATTGGCAATATTAAGTTCATTGTTACCAACTGACTCCACATTTTCAACAAAATGAAGTCAATGTAAAAAGAAAAATCAGTAAGCTCAGCTTGGGGTATGAAAACATCCACACATGTGTGAATGGTTGTGTATTATTTCGCAAAAATCTTGCAAATGAGAGTGAATGTCCGAAATGTCATGAAGTGAGGTATAGGCAAGGGTTGAAATCAGCTATGGTTCCTAGAAAGGTTCTTCACCACTTTCCGATAATCCCACGATTACTCTGAATGTATAGGTGTAGAGACATTGTTGAACTTATGTAGTGGCATGCCAAAAATAAGAGCACTGATGGAAAACAACGACATGTTCCCGATTCTAAGACGTGGATGGAATTTGATAACAGATGGCTTGATTTTTCTCAAGATCCTTGTAATATAAGGTTGGGTTTGGCTCTAGATGGGGTGAACCCATTCTCAGATCAAAGTACTAAATGGTCAACTTGGCCAGTGTTTCTAATAAATTATAACTTTCCTCCATGGTTAGCAACTAAACCATTTTTCTTAATGTTATCATTGATTATACTAGGAAAGAAAAATGTGACTTCAGATACAATAGATGCTTATCTAGAGCCATTATATGATGAGCTAATGGAATTGTGGGTAAAAGCACAAACTTGTGTCACACTTTATAAAGGAATCGGCCAACAGCAAAAAAAATTATGTACTTCGACCACATAAAAGTGGTCTTTATGTTTTGAATTTCAAAATGGTGTAAACTAATGAAATGTAGAACTTTTGATGAAGTTTATTGTTGTAATTTTTAAAATTAAAAAAAAAAAATTATTTTCATTATTTTTTTATCAATTTAAGGAAAAAATTTTGAATGTTGAAAATTTCAGAAAAGAGTGACTTCACGGGCCGTCAAGAAACAAATTGAAAAATACTTCATTTCTCCCTAATTTTTTTTTCTCCAAATAGGTAACTTCAATATCTTGTGCATGGAAAAAGAAAAATCAAATTTTGATGTATACTTTTCTTGTAATAACGTTTTAAAGTCAAACATGTCAGAATTTGACAATTTTCATGGGCCGTCAACTATTTTCAAAATTTTAAATCATTTTCAAAAAAAAAAAATTATACTCTTTTGAAGAAGACTCTCTCCTCTTGTGCCCCATATAAGATTTAAATTTTTTTAATAATTTTTACTATCTTGTTTTTAATTTGTAATCAACTTCTTTTTTCATTTTGGAAACCTACTTGCATTATTTTAAAAATAGAATATATTAAAACTAATAAAAATATTTAAAAAATTATATATTTGGATTCTCCACTCCGAGCTCTACAAAAGGGTATTTTTTTTTTTTGCAAAAAAATCATTCTAACTAAATAAATACTTAGCTAAAGTTGAAAGTTTCAGAAAATTCTAAAAAAAGTTGAGTTGGCTACCAACTAGGATCCCACACAGACAGTTTCGGTAGAAACAATTTCTATAGAAAGGGTTTCAGCCGAAACACTTTCTATAGAAACTATTTCTACTGAAACCCTTTCTATAGAAACCCTGCACATTAAAAAATCCAATTTCGAAGGTAGTTTTAAAGCGGGAAAAGGAAAATTTTGATTTTTTTGGACTCGGGCGAAACTTATTCAACTGAAACCTATGTGCCACATAATACGCCACATGGTTTCGGTCGAAACCTAGTCGGGCGAAACATTTCTGGCCGAAAATATTTCGCTCGGATCTATTTATTTGGCCGAAAGTGTGACACAACTTTGTGCTTTTACCTTTGTGGAAAGGAATTGAGGCAATTCAATCTTTAAGGGATGGTCATTCAATCAAATTCACTTTAAGAGCTTCCTTATTGTTTACAATTCATGATCTTCCTACATATGGCACATTGTCTGGTCTCTCTGTTCATGGATACCATGGATTTCCTGCTTGCAACTTTAAGGATTTTGTGAGGCACTCAATAATTTTGCGTAAGTGTATTTATTGTGGACATCGTGCTTACCTTAAAATGGATCATCCATATCATCGACAAAAAACACGTTTCAATGGTCAAGAAGAGAATCGTGAAGCTCCATTGCTAATAACAGGTGATTACATTGTTGAAAATGGAAAAAAAAGAATGTCATTTATTGAAAATGATGGGATTGCTGGCAGTAGATATGATCCATGTAATGAAATCAGTGTAAAAAGGTTGTGCATATTGTATAAGTTGCCATACTTTAAGGATATAGCCATTAGGCATATTGTTGACTTTATGCATACTGAGAAAAATATAGCTTATGCTATTATAGAAACTCTTTTTGGTGCTTTTGATACTATTTCATCACATGAAGACTTCCGAGAAATAAAGATTTGCCAAAATCTTTGGGTTGAAAAATATGATAATGAAAAATATAAAAAACCTAGTGCTCCTTATGTTTGGACAAAGGAACAACGTGCACAATTCTTACAGTTGATGTCTCAGACTCGCTTTCCCACTGGATATGTAAGTAGCAATATCAGAAGCCAAATTGACATTAATAGCTTAAGAGACTTCAAGACCCATGACTATCATGTCATAATAAAGAATATTTTACCTATTGTGGTAAATATATCGAGGTTGGAAAAGAGGCCAAGATTGGAAATTATAAGGTTGGGCGTAATATTAAAGAGAATGAGTTTACATGTATTAGATCCTTCAAACTTTGATATTTTGAGGGAGGAGGTTGTTGAAGTCCTTTGTCTCTTGGAACAAGAATTTCCACCAACAATCTTTAACATTTCTATGCATCTTTTGATACATCTACAATATGAACTAGAGCATTGTGGCCCAGTAATAATGAGATGGATGTATCCTATAGAACGATATATGAAGGTTTTGAAAAAAATTGTCCGTACTAGGGCAAAACCAGAAGGCAGCATGTCTGAGGGATATTCAATGCAAGAGGCCATGGGATTTTGCACAGAATATATGAAGGATTTTAAAAATTTCAATCGACGTGTATGGGATGATGATAAAGATGAGAGAGTTGCAGGTGAAGTATTAGAAGGAAATGGATGTCACTTCAAGCTATCATATCAAGACAAAAGTGCAATACATGCCTTTATTCTTCAAAACACAGCTTCGTTCGATAAGTGGCGTAGGTAAAAAAAAGTTACACAATAATTTATTTACTCAATTGCATTTACAAATTTATATTATTAATCTTACTATTTATACACCATTATTCTATGTAGAAAACATGAAGAAGAGAATCAAGCTTGGATGCAACATCAACCTCAAAAGTACAGATTTCATGATTTGATTAGAGGTGATTCTTTTCCAAAATTTGAAGAATGGATTGCTAATGCAATTAGTGATGCAAAAGAAGAAGGTCAAGATATAACAACAGAGGAAAGTGAGCTTTCACAACCTCCACATTTATGGGCTATGCGTTTTAGTGGAATGTGGGCCTATGGTAGTCAATTAAGAGTGGAAGAAAAAGACAAAGGAAAGACAAATTGTGATTGTGTTGTTAGTGTTGAATTTCTACATGAAATTGAGAAGAAATTTAATGTTGGATTCATCCAAGAAATTATTCAAGTGGATTTTGGTGAAAATAGTTATATATTATTAAAATTTAAGTGGATCTGGCCATCTGCAGTGCAATTTGATGAGTATGGATTTGTACGTGCAAATACACGACAATTTTTTTCAGAGATAGATGAGCCGTATGTTTCCCCTCTTCAAATTAACCAATCATTTCTAATTGATGATGTAAGAAGCCCAAGTTGGTCATATGTCATTCAAATAGAGTCTTGTTCGAAACGAAAATTCATGGAAGTTGTTGATGTAATGCTTGATGGGCAATATGTTAATTTACAAGAAACATTTGAAGAAGTGGATGAAGACAATGAGGGACTGTTTGAAGAAGAGATTTGATTACCAATGAATAAATTGGAAGAGAGAATGTATTGCATGTCACAAATGAGGATGAGGAAGAAAATCAAGTAGATGCAGACATGAGTGATCAGGATTCTGATCTTGCTGGCAATGCAGATGATTATTGATGAGCCCCATTTTATGACCTTTTATTTAAGACTTTTATGTTTTTTTAAGACTGTTTTATGTTTTAAGGACATGGAACTTCAGACTAATACCTGTTTCAAAGCATTAATGTCAAAAAAAGTTGCTATATGAATGCAATATGAATTTGTTTTCATATAAAAATGAGGATGCAATATGAATATGTTTTCATATATGAATGCAATATGAATATGTTTTCATATATAAATGTTGTATGAAATATGAATATGTTTTCATATATAAATGTTGTATGAAATATGAATATGTTTTCATATATAAATGAGGATGCAATATGAATATCAATATGAATGCAATATGAATATGTATACCATCATTGCTTTACTTTGACAATGATCTTTTCTTGATAGCTCCTCTGGATCATTGCTTCCACTGTCATGATAGGATGTTATAACAGTCCTTGACCACTGTACTTTGACTCACTACTATGACTGTTATAATGCTTGTACTATTATGATGTATTTGTATTACAACCAAACCTTCACTCATTAAGTATGTGGTGCAAAGGTAGGGGTTGTTCAAAGTTCTCAGCTCTTTCTTTTGTTGAAATTTTTCCAACCAAGTAATGTTCTAAACCCTGCAGATAATAGAAAAATTGTTGACAACTTAAGAATCAAGATGTACAAACCCTAGACACTAAGCCTTAAAACACTAATAATATTTCTACTGATCTCTTATTTGTTGTTCAAAGTTTTACAAGAATGTAAGTAGAGTTAAAAATTGTGTTATATAAATAGTTTGAATAATGGAAATTTGTGCCCAAATAAAAAAGAATAATTCAGAACCACTCATTTAACTTTCTAATAATGTCATGGTGAACTAAATATCTAGGTATAGTTCTTATTGGGTCTTTCTTTTTTTTCTTTACTGATCCATGTATAGCATTGCTAAAATCCTATTTGTAGGATTTCTTTTAGAGACACACAGTTCTCACGAGTAGTTTTTCTTCTAGGAACTAGTTTTTGGTTTTTTAATTTTTAATCTCTAAACAAATAATTTGGTATATATTTTAATTATAATTCAGGTCCTTGTTTCTTACATCTGAATATATGACATCTATTTGAAGGCCTTCCATGCTATAATTATCATTCAAAAGTTTCCACAAATGTTTTTGCCTGGAAATATATGTTGGAAATGTATGCCTCAATCAATACAGGCTGAAACCTCATTAGGAGCCAAGTCGGTGTGACAACTCTCATGTCTGGCCGACAAGTAGTTTGTATCATCATGTTTTGAACAGGTCGTTGTGACCTTGTTTCTATCTTGCCGAATACTTTCACTATGGAGCTATCATTGTGAAAAGGAGTGTTCGGTATGACCTCTTAGCGCTAGGGAGACATCTGGCTGACAAGCCATTCAATCGTGTATCGGGGAGACTCGTGGTGACTACGGGCTTCAGGATAGCTTATAGTGGTTCGGTGAGAAATCCCAACGAAGTGTTAGTCTTGCCGACAGTATGTTACATGTTGTGGTCTTCGGCATAGCTTATAGTCTATCGGTAAGAAGTCTTACCGATGTACAAAGGTCTCACCGATGGAGGTTCAATTGTTGTTCAGTGGTGTAACACAAAGGCTTTTAGAGAAACATCTTAGCAACTAAAGGATGTCTTGCCGATAGCCTATGGCTATCGGGGTAACCCAAATGGTTCGGGAAGAAGTCACAATGAAGAATGTAAGTCTTGCCGATGATAAGGGATCTTCGGTATAACTTTTGGCGACAGAATACTTCAGGGTAAGTCCTAGAGCTCAGTGTGATGTCTTAGTGAAAGTAACATGTCTCGCCGACAGTACTTTATGTTGAAGCCTTCAAAGTAAGTCTTGGAGTTCGGTATGTTCTCTCGGCGAAAGATGTAAGTCTTGCCGACTGTTCTTTGGAGCTCGATATGACTTGTGACTTCAGTAAAACCTTTGGTGACTCGCTATGATCTCCTAGCGAAAGCGATAGGTTTGGGCGACTGCTTGGTGACTTGGTGTAACACATGAAGCTCGATGGAACGTCTTGGCGATATCGGTTACTCTTGGCGACTTCGGTATGAAGGTTATATGGCATCGGTGAGACACTGTTAGTGTCTCACCGAGATGCCAACACAGTGTGATTTCTCTTGAAGGTGTTTGATCGTGTGAGACTTTCTGATGTGGCATCTCATGGACGAATAGGAGGAGCCGAATGTGAATAGTTAGCAGTTGGTTCATTGCGACGGTTCTGTGAGGAAGCTTGACAAACATGGAACAAAAGGGATACACTCTGTGATTGCAGATTGTGATCGGTTGATTGATTCGAAGGTTGGTGGCATCGACGAATTGTTGTGTAATTGCATGATTAGAGTGATTTCTATTATGTGAAGACTGTAACGTAAAGGTTCCTGTACAAGTTTGTTAATGGTGAATGCTACTGTAAATAGACACCAGAAAGATAAGTTTGTCATTTGTATGTAATCTCTATTACTGTAATACAAAGTGATTTCTCTTGGTGTGGTGGGTTTTTCTCCTGTAAGGGTTTTCACACGTATATCTGGTGTTCTTGTGTGATTGTCAAATACTATGTTTCTGTTATCTGCTCCATAGTGCATCTTAATTGGACTGTAATTGTAAATTTGAAAGTGTATATGCATTCTTCCCTGAGGTATTGACATTAGGAGAATTGTTTTCTGCATCTAATTTTCCTTACAATATCTATTCATTGTATCACAAATTATACTAATGCTATAGTGAAAATTTAAAGCTACAAATAATGTTCTTTTCTCCATTTCTCACTAGTTTATAGACCTACATGGATTGTTGATAAATACTTGTTTGTGTGCCAGAGGATGGAGGGATTATCTAGGAAAAGTGTCAGTAGTGAGAAATATCGTAAATAGTTTTTTGAGAAAGATCTATTCATTGGTTTGCAGCAGTGAAGTGTTGAGTTGCACAAAATTTATGTTGTATTAGTTGATATATTTTTTTGGCATTGCAAATATTTTTTTATTCTCGTGGAGCTGCATATTGTCCAACACAGTTTTGCTTGTCTTTGAAAGAAGAGGTTATTCTCTTTTTGTAAACTTGCAATTCGTGGAACTTGGAGTAGAATAATGTAAAAAATAATGAACAGAAATCTTCTGATGAAATATCTTTAATCCCTAGATGTTTAAACCATCACATATATCTTCAACTTGATGAACCCAAATGACTATGGAGTTTCAAACTTCTTGGAAAAATTGGATCATATCACTTGACAAATAGTTATCTCAACCCATTTGGCTGCTTTCTTGATTAGCTAATCCGTGGATGACAAGCATGTATTGGCAAAACCTTTTGAGAAGCCAGATTTCCATAGCAAAGCTTCTACATTTGGTCCTGGTGCCAGCCAAGTCACCTAGAATGCCAATGGCTACCATTATCATATTTTTATTTGTCATCTTCACTGGAAAACCTTTGTAGTTAAGAAACTTCCATGTCAAAGCTACTGCATTTGGTCTTGATGTGACAACCAAGTCATCTAGAATCCCATATGTAGCCTTTGTCATGTTCTCATTTCCCTTTTCTTGAAAATTTCACTTGAGGAATTATATACCATGACATGTATAATGCATTAGCTACTTAGTTGTAGGTGAATTATTTGAAACCTTGATATTGCTTCAAGAATTCAACTATGAGCTAAGCACCTTAAGCAAGACGAGTAGCAGAGTAATTGAATCAAACTATGGATCTATATCAAATCTAGAAAATGCCAATTCACAGTTAGGATAATATTTGATAATGAGATTTGCAATATGTAGATATCCCAAGTTTTTGTGAGCCCTGTTACTTCAGATGAAGGAGGTGTTGATGTAAACAAAGTCTGGGCATCTGCCTCACTCTGAGCCCATTCATCCCACAGAGACTTAGATATAACTACTCATTGCCCACAAAGATTAGATTGTATATTAAACAAAAGAATAGAGGAATGAATCCAAAAGACCAGGAACACCAAATTTATCACTGACCTAATGGTGAATCCGCATCCAATGTGAAGGACTCCTTATTCTAATCCCAAGATTTGATGGATTGATTCAAATACATTGCTAAGCTTTTTATGCAACTGGCATTTCTGCAGGGAACCATTATTTAATATCCATTGATTGAAATACCCACAACATCTAATGACTATTGTTGTTTGCAGTGCTTTAGACTTCCTACGTTTTTCAATGATTGTTCATTAAAACTGAGACCTCATAAACTTGTAATTTATGCAATTTCTGTTATGGTTAATTATCTTTGTATCAAGTTGCTAATTTATACATTATTGTTTTTTTGGACATCACAAAATGAGGGAAAAGAATTTAAGGCACAAATTAGATGATAGTGATCATAATGCTGAAATTCCAGTGACAGATTATGAGCACTTTTGTGAAGAACGTGTGGCCAAGAATAATGAATATTTATCACATCTTGGTTTGACAAACAAGCAAGTTGTAAATCCACTAAGTAGTATATTATTTATTTAATACCATTTAATGAAATTTTATAGGCAAGAGCTTTATGTATATAAGACATGATATGATATTTTTTATTTATTTTACAGGCAAGAAAAAGAGTGCAGAGAAAATTAGAGAAAAAACAAAAAGGAAGTAAAGATATAGTGTTGCCAGCTCGTAGAAGCCAACGCATAAAGGATGTGTTTGAAGTGAAATATGGGGAGACCAGTACTGATCTACCTACTCATGCCACACCTGATTTGGCCAAGGAGCATGAAGTTTCAATTAATGAAAGTCATGAAGAGAGTCTGCTTGCATCTGATGTGCCTCAAAGTGCACCTATTGCATCTACAACTTTTGATGGAATTAGTGGATGAGCTAGAAATATTGGTAGTGGTTCAACAAAAGATGTGTTTTCTTTTGTTAAAAGACAAAGATTGAGTCAATATTTATACAGATCTACAGAGAGGAATGCAAAAGAAAGAATATTAGAAGGGAAGAAGCCATTCTTGGTTGAGGTATCAAGAGATGGTGAATCCATTGGGAAAAATGTTGCAAGGTGGGCCTCGGAGTTGGGCGTAAGATGTCGGGCCCATTTGGATATTTGCAAATCAAATTTTGCACAGCAAGATCCATGAAATGTGGAATATGTTATACAAAAAATGGAAAATGCCTTTGACACTATTGGTGGACAAATCTCCAGAAAATATTACAAGCACAAGATGAGACTTCTGATGAACAATTTTAGATACAATTGTAGAAAAATAATCATGGAGGGAAACAAGAGGTTAGACTCCACTCTATCTCCCAAACAGTGGGAGGCATTGAAAGAAAGTATGCATTCTGAAGAATATTTGACAAAGTGTAATAGAGGCAAGAGAGCAAGAGATAATGTGAGCGCTAAATATACATTTGGTCGAGGCAGGTTGTAGGCCAAAATTGACAAATTTGGAGTAAGTGTATGGATTTTTGGTTCTATTTACATTGTGTTATTTAATTCAATTTTTTATTGAATTGACTATATGTTGAAATTGACATTGTTTTTTAGGTGGAAAACAATAATAGAGAAGCAGGAGTAGAAGATATTGTCAATTATATGGCAACACTAGATCGTACTAAATCTAAGAGTAGTATGAATTGGAAATCTAGTTCGTCAATAGATATTTCATATCCATTTGTTGAATGCCCAGTAAGAGCCTCTCCAAATCATATCAACTCAAATGAAGAGTACCAACATATAATGAGTTGCTTACATGGTCTCACCAAGAAAGTTTCACAGTTGGCTGCCTCTATTAAGCCTATAGTTTCTGCATGGAATGACCATAATTCCATAGATTCAGATCAGGTAAGAGGCTATTCCTCAATATTTTGATTCTCAACTATATCATTGTTTTGCATACTCTTTCTCTATTGTTTTTTTTTTCTTTGTTGAGCTCTTCATAATTGTCTTACTCTATATGTTTGTATAGTTGCAGAACAATTATATGAAAGCAGAACGAAAAGGAAAATAACTTTTCAATAGAGCTCTCAGCAAAGCTACACAACTTCAGGACAATGTTGACAGTGATTATGCTGAATTCAAGGAGTATGTGCATGATATTGAGGTGAGTGCTATGAAACCTTTAGATTAATTTTTAATTTTGGCTGCTTTGGGTTTGAGCATAGTTCACAACTAGGATTGCATATCAGATTCATTTATGATTTCTTTTAAATCTAAAATGTTTGGTATGTGAAATGAGTGCATTTTAAGCATCTAAAATATTGCTTTTGGTTCTGGTATTTTCCTTGGTTGCTTATAAATGATAGGGAAAAACCTTTAGGCAAAACAATTTTAGCATAGTATATATATTCAATAAAAGGTTAAGCATCTAAGATGAATGAGATCATTTGCACACCCAAACTCACCTATGAATACAAAAGGTATGGAAACTCTTCTCCAAAAGATGTGAAATTATTCAATATAGTTATATTAATATACAAATAAAATAGATATATAGCGGTAAATAGATACATACGGGTAAACTTTATATATAACAAAATGAGTAGCTTCCCACACAAACTACATAGAAAGCAATATTGACTAAATATGGTGAACCTACCTTACTCATGATTTCTAGAATGGCCTAGTTATTTGAGATTCTCCCCCGTATCATGATAGGTTTCCTTTTACTGTACTATAATTAAAATATTAAACAACATAACCTTAGCTAGAGAATAGCTCCTTTTACACAGATATTATTCAATTATTGTATTTATGTATGCAACATGCCTTCCCCTTCAGGAGCCCAAAGCTAGAGGACCAAATGGAAGCTTTCCCATGTATAATTTTTTGTGTTTTGGTGCTTTGTTTTTTGGTTGGAGATGATTATTTGTATGTGTTGGAATGTATAGAAGGTCTCTTATTTTATTAATTGCATGAAGCCATTGCTTGTGTTTTGCTGAAGAGTTTTGATGGTGTCATATGTGCCCAAGTAGGGCTCAATTGAGACACTATCAAGGCTCTTCAAAATATATCATGAAACAACATCTACATTAAAATGCAATGGAGAGGGTTCAAGATCATATAATCATACAATCTTTGAATTAAAAATATGGTCCTATTGCAGTTTGATACTCATTTTTTCTTGCTTGTCCTATTTGTGTACATTTCCCTTCCAAACCCATACTATCTGATCTTGTACTTCACTCAGTTCAACTTCACTCTTAATTTGTAATTTAAGTGAACTAATCTTGGAATTCTTGACTTCTTAAAATTGTTCCAAGAGATCTTCCAGTTTCTCCTTGTGAGTATACACACCATAACTTAATTTGGTATGTCCCCATGATTTTTATGAACTTTTCTTCAACTAATACCCTATTTTTGCACTTGAAATTCTGGATTGCCCAAGTTCAAATTGTCTAGGTTACACATTCTTCTCACCTGGTAAAATGATAGTTTACCATTTCTTTAAGGGAAACAAAAGCCAATAAATTTGAAGCACAATAGTGATATGCATTGTACAACACAGTAAGATATACATGGAAAACAAGTATGGTCATTTCAAAAGTTTAATCGTGTGGCTAGGTGCTATGGTAACTCAAGTTGAACTTCATTGCATTGTTTACTTCTTAAGTTCTTATCAATTTGTTCATAATTAAACTCTGCACAACCCACAGTTGCTCTTGAAGTCTAAAATGATGGTTAAGCTCATCTTACCACTATCTTCCACATCAATGTTGTACAGTTTGCAACACTTGTGTCTCCTTGATTATACTTGCTCCATAATTCTTCACTATTCTTTGTTGGCCACAAGCTTCCCTTTTGAATTAAAAGTCCTTTTTGTGAAGGAAGTTTCTTGCAAGCTCTTTTCGTTTGTTTTCAAACCCATTTTTTTCAAGTATGAGCCTTCTTGAATGGCAGATTCACATTCTTCATTAGTGGAAGTTTCTATAGTTTTTGAAATCTTCTTTCAACAAATTTTTCCCTTTGGCAGAAGTAGTTACTATTTCACAAGCTTTCCTTGCCAATGGAAGTTGCTTCTTTTTTGCAAGTTCTTTTGTTGTTAGAAGTTATTCATTGGAAGAAGTTTCTTAGAAGTTATTCATTGGAAGAAGTTTCTTCCTGCACAATACTTTTGGTGGAATCTTATTGTTTTGCAAGTTTGTTCTTCACTGGGAAATTGTTGTAGACAAGTTTCCCACGGCAAAAGTTTTGTTGGGCTATGAGGTTCTCCTTTGGCCAGAGTCACAAATCTCCTTTTGCTTGGAAAAACTTTTAAGACATCCCTATCTAGTCATCATTTTTAACATCCATGGGCCATGCATCTCAATGCTACCCAATGACAAGAATCTCTTGCTTGGTGGAAGTTTGTTTTTTCTACAAGTCTCTTTTGCCTAGTAGAAATTTTTGGAGTTTTTTCTTGTCAATGTTAGAACCATAAAATTCTGATGATTTTACATATTGCTCATACTCACAATTTTCCAAATAAGTCCTACAGTGAGCATATTGTCCTCATATTTGGCCATATTGTCTCATAAAATCCATCTAGTTCTGAATATTTCACATTATGGTCCATATCAGCATAGGATTATCAGGGTCTCCCTGATCCATATTGCATTTTCTGTTGATATATTTTGCTGCAGATTATCGGGAAGACTTCTTTGGTGTCACAGCGATCAAAAATCATCTATAGGCACCTATTGGCAGGTCATACACACTATCTCAGCGACAGAAGATTCATATCGGCAAGAGGGTCTTCGTCGAGATGAGTCACAGCGATGTTACATTGTCTCACCGACCGATGCATGAGGATGGTTTATCGGCAAGAGTCATGTTATCAAAGTAAGGTCTCACCGAATGTTTCATGTCTCACCGACCGACAACAAAAAGATCATATCAGTAAGACTAGGGTGCATCAGAGTAATGTCTTACCGAGTGGCTCCAGTCTCACTGACAAAGCGCAAAGCGATTCTATCAAAAAATTTCAAAATGAGGTTATGTAGTCTTGCCGACATGTTTGTCACACTGAAGTATTGTTGCATCAGTGAGAGAGTGCTTGTGTCTCAGCGACTAGAAAATACATTAAGCAACACATCTTGGTAAGACAAAGTATAGTCTGTGGGACCTCTCCCCGACATTGGAATGTCATAGCGACACACAAGATGGAAGGACAACTTTCGGTAGGACATAATGTAAGTCTATGAGACGTCTCCCTAAAATCTTATTGTCTTGTCGATCGACAACAAAAGAAACATCTCGGTGAGAAATCTTTCATTAGTGTGAAGTCATAGCAAAGTTGTATTGTCTCGCCGACCAATGCACATGGGAGCACATCGGCCAAACTACAGGTATCGGAGTGAAGTCTTAGCGACTACATTGGGTCTTGCCAACATAGCACAAAGGGTTCTATCAAGGAGCTATCGGAAAGAGTCTCACCGAACAAAGCATAGTGGAATAACAAGTTTGGCAAGACAATTGGCTTCGGCGTGAGTCTTTCTGAGTTTTCATGGTCTTGCCAATAAAACTCACCTCATTGGTAAGATTATTTTCATCGGTGAGAAAACTAACATGTCTCAACAACTAGAAGAGTATTACAAGGTATGTCTCGGTAAGACACAAGGTGACTGATATGATGTTTCCTCGACAACAAAGGGTCATAGCGAAACACAAAAGAACCAAGGGATGACTGTCGATATGACATTGTATCTCAATGAGACTATGGGATATCTCGGTGATTGTTCTACAAAGGCTTGAAAATGACTAATCGCCGACACTAGAATATGAAGTGATGTGTCCTTTCAAATGCTGGTGTATAAATATTCATTTTCGAAACAAAAAAGGGTGAGAGATAGACTAGTAAGGAGGATAGATTAGTAAGGTGTATAAATATTCATTTTTGAAACATGTATCGACGACCAGAAGAGTATTACAAAACTAACATGTCTCGACGACCAGAAGAGTATTACAAGGTATGTCTCGGTAAGACACAGGGTGACCGATATGATGTTTCCCCGACAACAAAGGGTCACAACGAAACACAAAAGAACCAAGGGATGACTGTCGATATGACATTGTATCTTGGTGAGACTATGGGATATATCAGTGATTGTTCTGTAAAGGCCTGAAAATGACTAATCACCGACATTGGAATATGAAGCGATGTGTCCTTTCAAATGCTGGTGTATAAATATTCATTTTCGAAACATGTTTCGAGTTCTATGCATCAAGTAGTTTTGTGGAAGTAAATTTGAGACGGCCCCAGCCGTAGACTTTGGTATTTTCATGTTTGATAAGTTGGTTGAATGCTAAAAGGAGAGCTGATTGATCACTAGTTTTGAAACATTGCCCCATTTTAACTTTCTCACACCTTGGTAGAAATGTTTGTTTTGTAATTTTCTCTTGTTTTCTAATATGTTATAATGCAAGTTTTTAATAAGGTTACTGAACAATAGTTAATATGGAATGCTTGTTGATATTTAAATTGTTGATGTGTATGCACAAGCAAGCTGATGAGAATGGGTTTGTAAAAAGATCAGCTACTAGTATGTTGAGTGGAAAACAACTTGCTTCTCCAAACACGATGTGTTCTATGATAACCTCAATGAACACATTTTATCGCATTTTCTGTGTTCTATGGTATTGAATATTAAATCTTACAATTTTTTATTTGCCTGAATGAGATATTGATTGAGTTGCATGTAGCTGTTGTAATCTAAAGAGAAAACTATACAGGTTTATTAGTTTATCTTATTCATGCATAAAAATTTGTTGGAAGCCTTTATGCAAGTTTAGTAGGAACATGGATGAAGTGCAACTTTTGAATGTAATAAAAACTCAACATATCTTCCAAGGATTGTTATAGATCAAATATAATATAAGTCGAATGTCATGCTTTGGATTTATTTTTGGCTGCCTTGTGCATCCTTTTTTACAAATCTCCTTATGCGTGGATGGAAACCAACCCTATACCTGGTCAAATCATTTTGTCAAAATGTTAACTTCAAGTTTATAAGCTAAATTGAAATTTTGAACAAAAATTAACTATCATCCACAGGTTTTGGATAAAAAATTATTTTTTCCTAGTTTTTGACCTCACACCTTGGTAGAAATGTATGTTTTGTAATTTTCTCTTGTTTTCTATGTTATAAGGCAGGTTTGTAATAAGGTTACTGAACAATAGTTAATATGGAATACTTGTTGATATTTAAATTGTGATGTGTATGCACAAGCAGGCTTATGAGAATGGGTTTGTAAAAAGATCAGCTGCTAGTATGTTGAGTGGAAAGCAGCTTGCTTCTCCAAACACGGTGAGTTCTGTGATGACCTCAGTGAACACATTTTATCGTATTTTTTGTGTTCTATGGTATTGAATATTAAATCTTACAATTTTTTATTTGTTGAATGAGATATTGATTGAGCTGCATGTAGCTGTTGTAATCTAAAGAGAAAACTATACAAGTTTATTAGTTTATGTTATTCATGCATAAAAATTTGTTGGAAGCCTTTATGCAAGTTTAGTAGGAACATGGATAATGTGTTATTTGTTGGAAGCCTTTATGCAAGTTTATGTTATAATGTGTTATTTTTTTCTTTTTGCAGGAATGTATTGATAAACTCAAAGAAGGAGATAAAGTTAAGGTGTTGGATCCATTAGATGGTGATGTTGTGGGCATTGGGCGGATTCACTCCCTATCTATTGTACATGGAGTCAACTTGAAAGGAACAATGGATGCAAATGTAAACATTTTAAAGGTCACAAGTAACATACCCCTTGTTTATGAAGACAAAATAGATGGAGTTGTTCGTCTGAAAGAGAAAGAGGGAAACTTCACACAGTGGCCACTAAAATATTTGCAAAAAATGACATAGTTGAACATATTTATCATGCACTAGTTGCTAGACATCTTGGCTCACTACTTTATGCAGTATTTTGAATATGTTGTTCATGGATCTTAATTATCATGGTGTATTTGAAAGACTTGGAAACTCTTAGACAACTTTGACATTTTTTATTATATTTACATATATACTCTTAGACATCTTAGACATCTTATAACTTGATATATATTTGCATTAAATTTTTTATTGTAGATTACCTTTATTTATCATGATGTTGAATCAATCTTTTAATTTTAGTATGTTGTAGCTTGTATGCATATGTAATATTTTTATTTACTTTTATGTTTTAGTTCAAATTTAATATTATGTTAGTTTTGCATTATAAAATTTATGGCATTTAATAAATTATTTATTTCATGATTAAATTTACTACCAATTAATGGAAACTAGTAAATAAAATGACTAAATTAATGACTAATTGTATGACTAAAGTAATGATTAAATTAATGACTAAATATGGCTAAATGACTAAATAATTAAATATATGACTAAACTAATGACTAAAATAATGACTAAATATATGACTAAATTAATGACTAAATTAATGACTAAATATATGACTAACGTAATGACTAAATAAATGACTACCTTGACTAAATAAATGATCAGTTAACAATAATTAATGACTAAATTAATGATTAAATATATGACTAAATTAATGACTAAATATATGACTAAATAAATCACTACCATGACTAAATAAATGACCAGTTAATAACAATCAATGACTAAATTAACGACTAAATCAATGACTAAATTAATGACTAAATCAATAACCAAATTAATGACCAAATCAATGAGTACAAATCAATGACTAAATAAATGACTAAAATAGTTTAGTCATAAATTTGGTCGTGTTATAAATGACCAGCAATAAACTACTAATGGTCACGTGACCAAAATTAGTCATGTTTATATGCAATTTTTAGTAGTTTATTTAGTCATATATTGTTGTTTGTGTACTAGTGTAACAAGAAAGGATTAATTAATTAGATAAATGATTTATTCAATTAAGAGAGGAACATTGATGAATTTAATCAAATAAAGGTATTTGATTAAATGGTTAGACCGAAGGATGATTCAGGATGAAGTGATGTTAGTGGTCAGGATCACATGTGGAGTGTCAATTAGTACATTTTATGTGTCTACAATAGATACATAGTTCAAGGTGACCCTTACAATTTTAAGGTTACACAAAAGGTTTAAGGAATTGATTTTCCAAATTAGGGTTTCCTATGTAGATTTAACATCGGATGAAGAATAATTCATTTTCTAATATGTCAAAAAATCACTATAAAAAATATGATAAATTTAAGTTAAACCACAAAAAGATGCACTACAAAGAATATTATAATATAACATGTAAAACTAAACATCTATTTTCTTCTTTGCTAATTATATACACATTTGAATTTTGTATCTAGATTGTAATAAAATATATGATAATATGAATTTAAGTTGAACCACAAAAACATGCATAATAAAAATATTATAATATAGCATGTAAAACTAAACATCTCTTTTCCTCTTTGTTAGTTACATACACATTTGAATGAAATTTCTAGTTTTGTAGGTTCTCTATCCATGATAAAAATCTAAGAAGATAGAAAATAAGGCAATGGAAAGTGGTTTTCCTTCTATGTTTAATACTTCTGGATACTCTCAATATTTTATTCTTATTGTTAGAAAGAGGAAATGGGAGATTACAGTCTAGATATTTGTACCCTAGTATCCATTATGCAGTATGTTTATGCCCTAGAGGATACCATGAGAGAAAAGAGTAAGTATGGTAGGGATCTATATTTATCAGCATATTATATCACTTAATTAAAGACAATAATTCTCCATATTCCACACATGTATTAAATCCTTATGACTCCATATATATGTATTCATATAAAATTTACAATAACAGGTCATAGTATTTGCTATGTATTACAATCTTTTCCTATGATTCTCTATTATTCTTCCTTAATCTAATATCTATTGCATACATATATTAATGTTTTGTCCCTTATAAAGACATGACCCTTATAGGGCATCCCTTACTTTGTCTTCCTTGTTGACCTAAGGTTCTACAAGTTCTATGCGATAGGTTGCGGTTGTTAACAATGACTTCTCCTTATGAGCTCCTTATTATGTATTAATCATATTATTAGTTAGATAATTTAATTTTAGTCTTTATTATATTTTTTACTATTTTCCCAACAAAAGCTATTTTTTTGTATTCTATAAAGTCTAGCTGTGATCATAATAATTCCTAGACCTCTTAAAATGATTTTCTTTTCCTTATTTTGTATGTTGAAGATTGTTCAATGATAAAGGTTGAACTATAAGATTTGGATTAACTAAAAACTAGAGAAGAATAGAGAAGAAACTTGTGTGTGTGATTAAATGATTCAAAGTCAATGCTTTTGGCAATGTCATGGAAAATACACTAGATACCATGATGAATAGAACAATATTACAATGAAAATAGATATGCAATGACAAAAGAACCAAATATTGCAATGAGTTTGCTTAGGCAAGAAAAATAATAATTTTTGAAGAAGAAAAAAATACAAAAAGAATGTATGGGCAACAAGTATAGAAAAGAAGACATCCAAAAGGCCTTTAAAGGTCAAAATATGGGGATTTTCCTTAAAGACACATGTCAACTACTTCATATTTATTTTTATTATGTCATCAGGGTTATTTACAATTCACATTATCATCGAGCATGTCAAGTTGGCTAGTATGATTTTGGGCACTTATAGGTACACATAAATGAATGAGTTTTTGAAGATTATAGATACATAGTTCAAGGTCACCCTTACAAGTTTAAGGTTGCACAAAAGGTTTTAGACATTGATTTTCCAAATTAGGGTTGCCTATGTAGATTTAACATCAGATTAAGCATACTTCATTTTCTAATTTTTCAAAGACTCACTATAAAAAAATATGATAATATAAATTAAAGTTGAGCCAAAAAAACATGGACTATAAAAAATATTATAATATAACACGTAAAACTAAACATCTATTTTCCTCTTTGTTAATTACTTACACATTTGAATGTTTTATCTAGATTGTAATAAAAGCATATGATAATATAAATTTAAGTTGAACCACAAAAGCATGCACTATAAAAAAATATTATAATATAACACATAAAATTAAACATTTTTTTTCCTCTTTGTTAATTACACACATTTGAATGTTCTATTAGATCGTAGGCTAATTAATTAATTACTGGATTATTGCATGTTTTAGCCCAAAATATTTAAAGGATATATTTTTCTCCTCTTTATCTAGAGTTTATTTATTTTTTAATTAAGGGGTAAACACTTTTGACCTAGAGCTATGAATCGGCAAGGTCACAAATAGGGGACCTCATCCCCAATTTAAACATTCAACTATAACACCCCAATGGCGTTTGAACCTTGATGATGAAAACACCACCTCAACAACTTAGCCATCATACTATGCGTGTATCTCTCTCAATAGTTTTTAGGTGTCTAATCTATAATATAAGATATGTCTCCTAGACAAAATTCACCTATGTACATAGGAAAATGCATAAAAACATGCATAGAACAGCATATGACATGCATGGCATGCATTGGGAGGGCCCACCAAAACGTAAGCGGAAGGGATGACGGAAGTCACGGGAGAGATAACGTAAGGACGGATGAAAGTTTTTTAAAACAGAGCGGGAGTTTTCAAATGCCAGTAGAGTGGGAGTTTTTAAACACAAGGAGAATAGCCAAGTGAATCCCACGTAAACACCATGTCGCACACGCATCACAGAGACAGTGACAAAAGAAATTAGTTGCAGAGATACTAGTACTCTGTTATTCAGTTGTATCCATTTTAAAACAAACATAAAAGGAGTAAACTTTAGATCAATTCTAAGTTCACCGACCCTGGTCTATCGAGCATTCACTACTGCTGATGAAAGGAAGACGAATCCAGGCATAGGACGGCTTGGATTGGACGACTGCTACGTAGAAGCACCATTGATCGGGAGAAGTCCCTTGTCAAGTGGAGATAACAGAATAGGATTGAGCTCTGTAGGAGGATTATCATTATCAACAAATGATTTTTGTAGCAGATGAACAAGCTTGCAAGATCGCTGACTTATCGATCCTCCCACACTTGTTCTGGAATCACAGTTTTCTCAATCAGCTCTATTGGATGATTATCATCATCAACAAATGGTTTCTCTTGGAAATGTACGAGCTTGTATGACCACTGATTTATTGATCCTCCTATGCTTACTTGTTCTGGAATCATAGTTTTCATAACCACAGAATCGTGGCCGACCTAACTATAGTTTACAGGGGAAGGCCATGGGGCAGACAAATGTATGTCTAAAGAACAAGTGCTGCCATTCAAATCTAAACTTGAAGAAATATGACTATCATATGTCTGCAGCCTTATGAACGGGTGGAAATTTGTTTGGTTATTGATTTTTGTTCCAATCAGATGAAAAAAGTGAATTTGAAAGTGGACTTCATTATATTCTTGGTGCATACGAAACAAAAAAATTTCATAAGGAAATAATTATAATGTAAAGCTTTTGGATTCAACTGTGTAAATTTTTGTATCAATGTTTCGGATCACACACAGCGATCCATCATCAGTAAGAGGAAGGAAATAATTGACACCTAGGACAGTATGTTTTCCAGTAGTATAATCGTTTAACTTCTTTTTCATATCTTTTACTTAAATCTTTAGATCAACCGCTCCCTCATCAACCCTTAGGACACCAACATCCTTTTCTTGGATAGAGTTTTCAATCACCAAAATCATCCAACTATACCAAGACTATGTTCGTTTAAAGAGAAATCCACATTCCATTCATAGTATTCAATCAAGTATCTAAGAGACTGGATATCAAATAGAGCCTTTTATGTAATATGTTATTGGATGATTTCTTATAGATTGCATAATTGGATTGCATGAATTATGATTTTATTACAATTTTGGATTGGAAGGAGTGATGGAATAATAAGATAGATGGAATTATATTCCTTGGAGTAGCCTATAACTAGTTACCAATGACAAGGGGTTGTGGAATGAGAGGATGAGGTTGTAGGATAGAGTGATGGATGGTGGATAGGAATATAAGCATGGGGAGGTCGAAGCTCAATGGGATGGGAGATATTTAATGATTAGGATGAAAAGATGCATGGATGATGAAAGGACTATGATGGATGAAAATGCTTAGATTAATAAATTTATATTAGCCTAAAATGAACCTAATGGATTAATGCAATGATGAGGATGGATTAATCTAAAGAGAGACATAAATATGGTGTTGAAAGACCTTATAATGAATAAATTGAATGAAATAGGTAATGTATTGATTGAAGAGATTCTTCCCGCTCTTGAGAAGTTGAGGAAGGTGTGTGTGTAGTATGTGCAATGGGCAAATGGAAATGTAGAATTGGAGCAATAGGTACTAGAATGTATGAAATGAAAAAGGAATATGAAGAAGTAGATCACCAAAGTGACTGAGATAGATAGTGTATTGACTGAAGAGATTCTTCTTTCTCTTGAGAAGTTGAGGAAGGTGTGTGTGCAGTATATGCAATGGGAAAATGTCAATACAAAAGTGGGTAAAGTCAAGAGGTTTTGTATTACATATGAATTTGTGCAAGCAAAGAAAGTGAGAGATGATGCTATAAGAAAAGTTGAACAAATGAACTCAAAGATTCTCGAAATTAAAAATTTAATGGAACAAATACAATTGGAAATAAATGACAAAGAAAAGTAAAAATTGGATCTAAGTGAAAAAAAGGAGAATCAGTTAGGTGGAGAGAGGTTGTGGGAAGGAGAGAGAGAGAGAGAAAGAAGGAGGTAGATAGGGAGAGGTAGGTAGAGAGAGACCTGTAAGGTGAACATAATAGAGAGAGGTAGGTAGAGAGAAAGATCTATGTAGGGTGGGAGAGGTAGAGAGAAGTGGTGTGTGTATGAGAGATAGAGAGAGGAGGGGAGGGAGAGTTAAAGAGAGAGGGGTAGGTAGAGTGAGGGAGATGTGGAGTGGGAGGGATGGAGGGAGGGAGGAAGAGGGAAGGATGAAGTGAGAAAAAAAGGGAGGGGTAGGTGGAAAGAGAGAGAGGGGGGAAGAGGGACAAAGGGAGGGAGAGGAAGGTTAGGAGAGATGGTGAGAGATGAGAGATAGAGAGAAGTATAGAGGTATGGGGGGAGGGAGAGGTCTAATGAGGTAGCATTGGGGGGATAAAGGGAGAGAGACTAAATGTGGGAGATATGGAGAGGTAGGGAGAGAGAGGTAAGGTTGAAGGAATAGAGGGAGAGGTAGGTAGAGTGAGTGCAAAAATTTACATTTTTTACTTAGGTAAAAAATGTGTTTTAATTTCCTCATATGATGAAAAAATAAATACACAAAATAATTGAGGTTGGAAAAAACACAGTGGGTTGAAAGTGATATGATTTTGCTTGTTCTAACCAATTGGGTTGTTACTTGTAGGGGGTTTTACAAGAGTATTTGGGTTGCAGGTTTTACAACACATAGTGTTTTCCAACCTATAATTTTATAAAATAATAAGAATGTAATGAAAAAGATTTTGTTATTTACACAGTAGGAATGCAAAGAAATTCACCTTCAAAATTTATAACAAGTCTTAGAGTAAAAGTTGTGTTTCAATTTCTTCATATGTTCAAAAAATAAATAACTTTTCATAAGGAGATAACTAATAGGGGATAGTGTGTTTTCTAGCATTGTAAATAATGTGAGCATTTTTTTGTTCCAATCAAATAAAGAAAGTGAAATGCCATTTTCATTGTACCAAAGAGTTGTTCTAAAATTTGAAGGTGGACTTCACTACATTCTTGGTTTGTACGAAATAAAAACTTTTCATAACAAAATAACTGACAAGGGATAGTGTGTTTTCCAGCACTGCAATCAATGTGAGCATTTTTTTGTTCCAATCATATCAAGAAAGTGAAATGTCATTTTTACTGTAACCAAAAAGTTGTTCTAAAATTTGAAGGTGGACTTCATTACATAACTGACAAGGGACAATGTGTTTTCCAACACTGCAAATTTATAAGGAAATAATTGGCAAGGGATAGTGTGTTTTCCAACACTGCAAATAATGTGAGTATTTTTTTGTTCCCTATTGGAAAACGCATTGTCCCATGTTGGAAAACACACTGTCCCCTGTTGGAAAACACACTGTCCCCTGTTAATTATTCCCAATGTTAGAAAACACATTGTCCCTTGTTAGTTATTTCCAATGTTGGAAAACACATTGTCCCCTGTTAGTTATTTCCAATGTTGGAAAGTGGAAAACACATTGTCCCATGTTAGTTATTTCTATATGGAATATGCAGAACAAGAGGATCTTAAGTGTGCTTTGGAAATGAATGAGCCAATAGAATATATTTCATTTTCAAAATCTTCACTTTTATTATAGCCAAGTTTCTTTTTCCAATCACATAATAGGGACATGCAAATCTGTTTTGTTGATTTATTGTAAGTTGGAACAATTGATCATTTTACCACTCTCGTAGGAGAAAATTTTAGCTTACTTAATTTCATCATGGAAGAAAAATGTAAACCTTTTGATTGCTTCTTTGAGTACATCTCAAGAAGTAAGAAGGATAATAGAATTATGGTTTTACCATATCACTTTCATATTGTGCAATGGGAAAATGGAAATGTAGTTTACTGGAGGCAACAGGTAGTAGAATGTATGGAATGAAAAAGGAATACATTCTAAAAACACATGAAAATAAGCAGACCAAAGTGAATGAGATAGATATTGTATTGACTGAAGAGATTCTTCCCACTCTTGACAAGTTGAGGAAGGTGCATGTGCAGTATGTGCAATGAGAAAATGGTAATGTAGAAGTGGATAAAGTCAAGAGGTTTTGATTTCATATGAATTTGTGCAAGCAAAGAAAGTGAGAGATGATGCTATAAGTGGATTTGAACAAATGAAGTAAAAGATTCTTGCACTTAAGAAATCCATGGAACAAATACAAATGGAAATAGATGATAAGAAAAAGATAAATCAGATCTAAGTGTAGAAAAAGAGAATCATTCAAGGGTGGAGACATGAAAGTAATATCTAAAAAGGTAGACAAGTCTTGTAAATAACTTGTTAAAAGAAATATTTGCATTCTCTAATCATAAAGACAATCAAAGTTGAGCAAAAAGTGGCATCAAAGCTAATAAAAGTATTCAAGACATTCAAAAGTCTATCCAAGAAAGAGATGGCGTTGTCCTAAGGGTTGATGAGGGAGAAGATGATCTAAAGCTTCAAGTAAAAGATATGAAAAGGAAGTTAGAAGATCATGAAAAGGAACATCAAGGGGTGTTAATAGGTAAGAGCAGTGGAGATGAGGAAAAATGTGTCTTCTGAGGTTGTATTAGTTGACAATACTCTAGAAAATCTAGTATTGACCCAAAATTGCATGAAACAAGAAGTTGACTAAAATTACATAGATTTTAGCTTTGACATTGGTGATTGGACTTTTATGTTTCCATCCCTATACAAACCTTTCATTATGGAATAAGTGAGGTCATAAATTGGGTCCCAAATTTTATGGTCCTTATTAAGTGTTCCAACGTATTGGTGAGGTGGCTTCAGGTTGGCACTCCCACATTCTTCTAAAATCCACCCAACTTTCCATGTCTCTTGTCTCAAGAAAGCGATTGGGACTAGTATTTGTATTCTAACCAAGCTTCTTGCATTAGACAAGGAGAGATCTATAATTTAGAACTTGAGGTCTACAAAAATGTACTAGAGACACTTTTGCACTCATTATTTTGAGGATTTCTTGGTCTAATGGAATGGTTTGTAACCTCAAGATTCCTCATGGGAACCTATCAAAATTCTCTCCATATTTCCATTTCAAGCTTTAAAGAATTTTTTTTTGAAGGGGGAGTTCATTTTATAGACTTCACTTTGCTATATGGTAGTTAAAAGTAGTATGAAATATATGTTTTATTGGTTTCCCACATGTAATATTGAATAAAGATAGATGTATATGCTTTGTAATTCATCTCACTAGTTAGTTATAATAAATTAGTTATCCAACATGCATGGGATGTTAGGAGTTTCCTTTGGCAATGCTTTATAAATTGTAATGATTTCTCAAATATAAGACATCTTGGATATTTTTAACTGGAGTGTATGCTCTATTAGAAGGTTTCCCCCCATGAAGTGGCATTACTGTAAATATATTAAGAACATTGTGTTTCTCTAATGTTTGCATATTTTTGTGTGTTCAATTAATTTTCTCATGTAGGCTCATTACAATTTCTAGTTTTGACTTACACCCATGTTCTTCTTGTGGTCATCATACTCATGGTTCTTCCCACTTCTTTAAAAAATGTCCAAACATGTTTCATGTGTCACAAATCTGTTGTTTGAGCTAGTTACTAGGGAGGTGTCAGATGCTTGTTATACTCCAATTGTGAAATTTTTGCTAGATGATACAAATAAGACTGTGTTGATCAATAATTGTTGTTGATGCTCCTCCTTGTGATGCCAATAATATTCTTTAAGATAATGTTATCTATAGATTCAATACATGTTTTATATTCCATTGTTTATTTATTTGATGATTGAGATGTTTAAATTGTAGAGAATTTCTAGTTAAGGATTCCTCAAAATTACTCATTTTGGCCATTTTTGGGTACATATATTATTTCAATATCTTTTAAAATTTTATATCTTCCTCTTCTTGTTTATCCACAACTTGTTTCGATAAATAGTGCATTCTCTAGAGTTTTTATTCTTCTTTAAATTTCTTAATCAACATTTACCAAAACTATTATTTAGAGTAAAAATTAGGTTTCAATTTCCTCATATGATGGGAAAATAAATGCATAAAATAATTGTAGGTTGGAAAGACATAGTGGGTTGTGAGTTATTTCATTGTGCTTGTTCAAAGCTCAAGGGTGGAGAGCTACGACTTGAACATTCCAACTATTGCTTTTGCATCTAGAAGATTATCATCAACACATTTTTCCTCATCCCCACTGTTGTTACCTGTTAACACCCCCTTCTATTCCTTATCATTATCTTCTACCTTCTTTTTCATATCTTTTAGTTAAAGCTTTAGATCAGTTGCTCCCTCATCAATGCTTAGGATAGCAACATCCCTTTCTTGGATAGAGTTTTCAATGTCTTGAATACTTTTATGTAGCTCTATAGGGTGCTGCCACAATAATGGGTTACACTTTTTGGGACATCTTGATTTTTGCCTGAAATCACATATTTTTAGAAAATACAATTATTTATGACTTTAAAGGTTTCATTTAAATTATTTTAATTAAATAGGGATTGATCAAACCCCCTTGGATAGAACCTTTTTAGATTTAAACCATACCTATAATCGAGTCTCCTCTACACCTATCAAAATGTTGATAAAAAACCACTTTTGATTAACCTTTTGGGTGATCAAATGAATTCATTTAAAATTTATGTTTTGTAAGCCTATAGCCCTTATTATAATATTCCCAAAAAGTATAATTTTATATATGTTTAATTTGATTATTATATTTATTTTTTATTTCTTGTGAATGTAGGATTTTTAATGAACATCAAGTTCTTTATTTCACACATACGGAAAAATAGAAAAATAGAGAAAAAATTCTAAAAAATACATGTCCACTAGGTATTGATGTCCTTATTCCAACAAAAAAAAAAAACTCAATTCAAATGAATACAAAAAAAGTTATGCGAGCCGAAGGACACCTCTGTCCAAATTATAATTACACTAAATTAGAAAATTAATTAAAAAAAAAATGTAACAAAAAATTATGAAAAAATATCCATTCCCTAGATATTGGTATGAAAAATTTTCATTTTAAAAATTAGAATTTTATCCTACCTATAAAAAAAGTTACATGGGCCGAAGTAAACATCACTTTTTAAAAATGTTGATTAGTAGAAAAAATAAGTTATTAAAAATTACATAAAATGATTCACAATTTATTTTTTAATTTTTTTTAAATAATATAATTAGAATCTACACAAAATATCTAACAAATGACTAGTCTTCAATCCATCTTCAAAACCTTAATGGTTTAGTTGCTATGGGTGTAAGAAAGTGAATGTTTGGTGAAAAATCCTGATTTTAATGTCAAGTTTGGCCAAAAATTGTAACCCATTATTGTGGGATCACCTTGTAGCTACTTTTTTCTTAGCTTTGAGAGTGTATTTCCGATTAGAGAATTAGATGTTTCTTGTAACAAGTTTTTTACAAGACTTGTCTACCTTTTCAGATAAGACTTTCATGTCTCCACTTGGAATTGATTGTCTTTATTTGCACTTAGATCTGATCTTTCATTTTTCTTGTCTTTATTTCCAGTTGAATTTGTTCCATGGAATTCTTAAGTTCAATAATCTTTGAGTTCATTTGTTCAAATCCACTTATAGCATCATCTATCACTTCCTTTGCTTCCACAAATTCATATGTAATACAAAACCTCTTCAATTTATCCACTTCTACATTGCTATTTATCCATTGCACATACTACACAGGCTCCTCCCTCAACTTCTCAAGAACATAAATAATTTCTTCAATCATTACATTATCTATCTCATTCACTTAGGTATCCTTCTTGTCAAGTTTTATTAGAGAAATTCATTTTTCATTTCATACATTCTAGTACCTGTTGCTCTAGTTCTACTTTTCAATTTTCCCATTGCATGTACACTAAAAACACTTACAAAGAAGTAGACCAAAGTGAATGAGATAGATAGTGTATTGACTAAAGATATTCTTCCTTCTCCTAAGAAGTTGAGGAAGGTGCATGTGAAATATGTGCAATGGGTAAATGGTAATGTAGGAAGTGGATAAAGTCAAGAGGTTTTGTATTGCATATGAATTTATGCAAGAAAAGAAAGTTAGAGATGATGCTATAAGTGGAGTTGAACAAATGAACTCAAATATTCTTGAAATTAAGAATTCCCTTTGTCCATCTTTCCCCTCTCTCTCTCTTTCCACCTACCCTTCCCTTTATTGTTCATTGCCTCCTTCTCTCTCCCTCCCTCCCTCCCTCTATCCCCCGTACCCCATATCTCCCTCACTCTACCTACCCCTCTCTCTCCACCTCTCCCTCCCCTCCTCTCTCTCTTAATGGATGGTGAGAGATGAGATATAGAGAGAATTATAGAGTTATGGGGAGGTAGGTAGAGAGAGGTAAGGTTTAAGGAATAGAGGGAGAGGTAGGTAGAGAGAGTTGATTAGAGAACTCAAGTTTTAGTTGGATTATAGGTTTGAGATGAAATATCTAAGACATATAAGACACATCCTTGGTATATAAATACATAGAAATATGGATAATATAATAAGCTATATGGTTAAACTAGAGGAAGTATCTTGAGACTGTTATATAGTGGTTCTACGTTATATCTATATCTCTTTCTACTAACATTTGAAATTTACATAAAGTTATGAGCTTATAAAATTAACCAAATTGACTACTTTAATCCATACAAAGACCCTTATAGTTTTTTTGGGTCCTTATGTCCCATAATACACCAACATATCTCCCCTTCCTACTAAGTCCATTTTTGGTCCTTCTATCCCTCCCACTCTACCACTCCCTATCTCCCTCCTTCCCCCTCTCTCTCCCTCACACACACAACCTCTCTCTAACTACCCATCCCTCTCTCTCTAACCCTCAATCAATACATTATCTATCTCATTCACTTTGGTCTGTTTCTTTTCAAGTATTTTTAGAGAAGACTCCTTTTTCTTTTCAAGTCCATTTTGGGTTCTTCTATCCCTCCCACCCTACAATTTCCTATCTCCCTCCTTCCCTCTTTCTCTCCCTCCCTCTATCTCTCCCACCTACCACTTCCTATCTCCCTCCTTCCCCCTCTCTCTCCCTCACAAACACACACAAAAGTGGATAAAAGTGTAGTATGTGCAATGGGAAAATGGCAATAGAAAAGTGGATAAAGTCATGAGGTTTTGTACTACATATGAAATTGTGCAAGAAAAGAAAGTGAGAGATGATTCTATAAGTGGAGTTGAACAAATGAACTAAAATATTATTGAACAAAAATGATATTCAAATTAATTTAATTACTAGCCATATTAATAAACTCAAATTAATTTAATTACTAGCCATATTAATAAACCATCTAGGTTAGAAAAAATTGATATTCAAAACTAAATAAAAATTTCACCCAATACCATTGAAATCCCTTGATGTTTCCATGATTTGCACAATTTTAAATTTATAAGAACTCAAATAAGAAACACATCAAGTTTTGCCTATCTCTCCTCCCCAACTTCCCCTCTCTATCTACTTATCTCTCCCCTTCCCTCTCTCCTTTCCCTATCCCCCATCACTCTCTCTACTTTCATATTATAGTACCTACTATAAAGGATACCCTATGAAATCCCTACTAATTATATGAAGCAATTTCTTATATTAAGCAACATGTCACACTTTGGTCTTCATTTGCATAATGAGAAAATGTTGGTTGTTGACATTGAGAAATTTCTTATATGAAGGAACATGTACAATGTGAAGTGTGTACTATGAAGGAAGGTTAGGAGGGATGGTGAGAGAGGAGTGATAGCGAAAATTATAGAGGAATGGGGGGAGGGAGAGGTCTAGCGAGGTATCATGGGAGGGATAAAGGGAGAGAGAGGAAATAAGGGAGACATGGAGAGGTAGGTAGAGAGAAGTAGAGAGGTGGGATGGGATGGATTAAGGGAAAGGTGGGTAGAGAGGGAGAGGGTGAGTGGAGATAGAGAGAGGGATGGAGGGAGAGAGAGGGAAAGAGGGAGGTGTAGGAAGAGAGGTAAGGGTGTGCGTGAGGGAGAGAGGGAAGGAGGGAGATAGGGGTAAGAGCAAAAATAATCTCTTTCGTCAATACATTATCTATCTCATTCACTTTGGTCTTATTTTATCTTATTATTTGGATGTGAACTACTACTACTACTCACAAGATTCATTGTAGTCTTTAAAATCTCATTTTATTTCTTATCTTGTTTAGGAATGTGATTTTTTATTAGTATAGACATACGAAATTAGCATCATTCACATTCATCCATTCATCAAATAAATCAATCTATTTGATTTATCTCTAAGGTCATCCATTTAAATTGAATAAATTAACTTTATTTAATGTAAGCCTATCATTATCCCTCTCTAATTAAATAAATAAAACCTAAGTTATTTAATTAAATCTGAAATCACCTTTCATCTCCCTTTGATTTAGTTTAAATCCCTAAATCTAAGTCAAATGGGTCAAATCACCTAATCCCCCACTAAATTAATCTAATCCTAATTAAACTAATCTAATCACCCATCACATCCTCTAGCTTTTCCCACTTGCACAATAAATCAATTTATTGATTTATTAAATTTTCCATTTTCTCTCAACATGGCAATAAAAGGAGAATCCTCTCCAAATTTGAAGCTCCCCCCAATTTGACATGTACATCCAACAAGGCATTTATGAGCTCTTACATGTCTCTTACATGTCTCTTGCAAAGGTCAAACTCAACATTTAACTCTCAAATTCAAATTTCAAATCTGCCCCTCTTTGGCACATTGACCAAAATGTGCTCATTCCTGAACCTATCACAAGTTGACAAGTGGCTCCTTCCTATTGGTGGATCTTTAGTCCCACATCCTCCATGTTTGGCATTCTTTTATCCTTCTTGGCTATAAATAGAGGCCTCCTCTATTGTATTACTCCTCCACAACTCATCATCTTGATCATCAACATATCAGGAGCTTATCAAGGATTGGGAAAGGGCTTCTTTCCACAGAAGCACGAATCCACTATGGGATAGGGTTTGGTCATGTTCTTATATGCTTGCAATTAGTTTTTTTTGTTCTATTTAGTTTGCATATTTTAGCATGGTTAAACATTTCATAGGGATGTTGAATTTAATGTGTTTCAAATAACTAACGTGATAATATTATGTTAAGATTTAAACATTTTGTAGATTTAGCATCCACAAAATGGCGCTAGAAGGAGGGCATGGCTGATGACCAATCTACTTATCCATGTTGCTTAACCTTATAGTTATATTTTGTTCTTCATTAGAAACTTCCTATCTGTTTCTCGTTTGCATCTTTTGGCATTTTAAATATTGATATAGAAAATGCTTTTGGGCTTTAAGTAGAGTAAGGCAGAAATTATTTCGTTATGATAAAATGCTAACACGTGCTTTTTCCATTCATGAATAGTTTGATTTTTAATAAGCTTGCATTGTTTCAATCTTGAAACCAACCCATACATCTTAGTTAAAAAGATAATAATAATAATTTGGCAAGTGCTTAGTGTTTCTTTCTCATAAAGCATTGGCAAGCCATTTTCAATCACAAAGTATTTTCAAAGTTCTCATTTGCACACAGGCAGGGAGAATTTTGAAATGAACAAGGAGTCTATCTTGACACTCACCAATTGGTTTGGCTTGAAATTTTTTGAAGCCTTTGTCAATAGATCCATTTTGTGGTTATGTTGCTATTATTTTTCATTAGAGCAACTTACCCCATGCTTGAAGAAAGCTATCTCTCAATCTCTTTCCATGCATCTTTGCTAAGCCTTGGAGTGGATGCGCTATCTTCCTGGAAGCACGTGGGTGAATGCGATGGAAAATATAAAAAGATTTGCTAAGTTCTTGAGTAAAGCTACTGCCATCATCACAAACTAAGCATTACCTCAGCTTGATTATTCAGTGTTATTATATTTGGCTTTTAAGTTGCATGATGGCGGCTAATTTCTTTAGGTTTCTTCTCACTGTAAGAATTTTGTTTGGACCAAGAAGTATGTTGATATTATATTTGACATTTATTTAGATTTTTATTATAAAGCTTGTTGATTACTGTCGATTATATTGCACCTCTGCCTAGGAGATAAGATAGCATACATGCACAGAATGGGAGCAGCTAAAGAGGTTGATTGGAAATTACTTTGATTGCAACACAAGTCAACCTGAAATGTAATGCTGATAGACTTTGGAAATAAAGTCTTTAATAGCCAATAAAGGTCTGAAAAAACCATTGGTTAGTAGCAATGTCGATGTGACTGTGTTGACAGAGACTGGGAGGACACCGATTAAATATCCTACAATTATTGCATTCTTACTAAAAATTGTGGAATTCCACTTTTCACTCATTAATTGCATTTGCTTGAAATTTTATTGTGCCTTGTCCTCTTTTGCGCGGGTCTTCTGGCTTTACACCTACCAAATGCATTTGCTTGAAATTTTCTTTTAAGACTTTTGTTCACCGCTTTTTCTTTTCTTACAAAGATCTGCTCTAGTGGGATTATCAAAAGCTTGAGGAAGAAGAATTGAAAGTCATCGACGACAGGACATGTTTTATTTTTTATTTTTAGACTCATGCTTTGATAGATTTTCTCTCCATTCATTGAGTTGAGATTTTTTGATAAACCCATATGTTTATTTGCTAAGTTGAGCGCTAGTCTGAAGGTTTTGGTTTTACGCCTACCAATTACAAAGGCTTGAAAGCTTCCTTATTCTTGTATACATTAAATGGAGCGGCAGGTAGGTGTACTCACCTTTATTAATTTTTTTTTTCTTCACATGAAGTAAAGTAAATGCAATGAAATTTCAGATGTTGGAACTCCTACCACACATGGTAGATGATAGGACGTAAAGTGAATATAGAGGGACCCATTTTTATTTCCTCTTTTCTGCCAATAAATTTCTTGTATGCTAAGGCATTGTAAGGCATGTGACATGGCAGGTGTACCCACTTTGATTAATCTTTTATTATTATTATTTTTTCTTCACCATAAGAAGAAGTCAAGTCAATGCAGCGAGGCCACTCTAATTTTTCTTTACTCTGATCAACCTTTTTCATATTATAAGGCTTTTGTTAATTGAAAGTTTTACATGCCAAATGCATTTGCTTGGAAATATTTAAAGATCTTTGTTGGATTTTGTACGCCTACTAACCACTATATAAATTCTTTTAAAATGGCGTAAATGATGTTATAAGGAGGATGATCATATTCTAAATCTTATCAAGGAAATCGACATATGCTATTTTCTTTTTATATGATTGATTTGGTCTTTACTTTGGCCTCCTATCAAAAATGGATTTATGCATTCAAAAGAAAATATTTATGGTTTTGAAATCAATTGCTCCTTTATGAAAGTGGGGGTAAATTAAAAATTTATTGACATTTATTACTGAATTAGATTCATCATAAAGAGTTCATGTGCTTTGTCAATACAAGTTTATTTTATTCCTCTCTTTAAAAGGTTTTCCTCAAACGATTGACATGTCTTGTGTATACTTTCATTATTTTACGATACATGCATAACTCTTATTTGTGATATTTATAGGGAAAGGAAGGAGGGACATTTCATTTGCATGAAGAACTCACAATGTTGAAGCATTGGAAGCAATCCTTGAAGAATCTAGGAGATAAAGAGAATTGAGCATTAAATTTGAAGTTGACAAAGAATTTTTAAATGCTTAGGGCTTCCGACGCTTTAGTTTTCTATTTTAAATCAACTCACGTCTTTTGGGGCTCTAAAAAGAACATTTCAATTTTGGCTACAAAAGGGTGTAAAATAAACTTTAGGACACAAACTTACTAGATTTTGTTTGAAGCTAACAATTGAATAACGCAATCTCCACATTTTATTTGGTGCTATAAAAAGAACTCGTCATTGCTTTGAGGCTAGAATGAACAAGTGCTTGATTTGTGTGATCTTGTCTTTGGTGCATTTTGAGTATGTATCCTCTCCCCTTGTGCTTCGTGCGATTTTAGGTGCAAGAGAAACATTCAAAATGCATTTTATTGCTTTGAGTCACCTTTAAGAGAGGGCTTACTATGAGAAACACCTCGCAACAGGAAACTCATAGGAAATTTCTTGCAAGCATGTTTACCGGTAGGCTATATCAAAGGGTGTGAAATCATAAGAAATTAGCATCAATATGTGCCAACAACAGACTACACCTAATCTCACACCTTAAGTGGAATGGGAATGGTTGAAAAGCCTTAAGTGGCCAAGTGGGTGAGTGTTGGTTCTGGTGTTCAAGGTTTGTTGTCATTAAAACCTTGTTTGTAGCAACCAACTAGTCCATCCAATGAGTTTATCAAAGTGGTGCATTGGAACTTAGATTCCAAGAAGTTACTTGCCATGTCCCATCTTGGTTAAAATATAAAGGTTAAGACTTCATTCTTAACATACCTTTAGATTTTTCCTTGGTTGCATGTAAAATCATCTCTTCTACTATGAAGGGAATGAGGAAAGCCCACCAAGAAAAACATACCAATTGAGGTAAGATGTTATATTGCATGTGAGTTAGTTCGAAAACACAGTACTTGGATCCAAAAAATTGAGACAAACATTAAAAAAGTCATTAGAATTTCAAACTCTTTGAGAGGAAGAAATACCTTTGAAAAGTCCTCATGTTATTGCTTGCCCCTAGGGGTTCTTATCCCTAGAAGGCTTCTCAACACTGAGACCTATATCTCAATTTTTTCATTTCAAATTCAACAATAGGAAACTATGCTCTTGAAACCTTGATTTTCACATAATGGACCTTGTGGAATGAAAATGGAATTGAGACATAGACATTTAGTTTGAAAAACTGAAGAAGTGTGTTTGTGGTAAAATCAAGTCATTAACCAAGATTAACTCAAATTTAACCCCACACATGTGCTTGTTTATCTTTTTATCATCTCTTGAGAAAACATTGGTCTTTTGGTTTGAACTACTCTTAGAGAAAAGTGTGTTCTTCAATATCTTGGTCTAGTAAACAAAGTCTCTCTAAGTCTCTTAGGATCAAAATCAAAGTTCTCATCCATCTCCCAAACATCAAATCAAAATCATCTCATAAACAATTCTTGGAAATCTTGAAAAAATCCCTCATGCTAAAATTTGGGAAAATCATTTGAACCAAATCAAAATTATCTCGTTTGATTAGATGTGTGTAAATGAATCCTTCTCCACACATTTAGTCAAATTGTCGGTCCTTGTGAACAAGTCTATCCCTTGATAACATCCAACATCTTGTGGTTTATGAGTTCACTATCCAAAATCCAAAATCCAAAATTAGGTCAAATCAAAATCATCTTGTTTGGTTAGGTGTGTCTAGATGAATCCTTCTTTACACATTTATTCAAATCAGCATCTTATGAATGATTTAACTCTAGGACAACATCCAACCTCTTAGAGTTTAAGAGTTCACTATCCAAATCAAATCAAACCAATCCCAAAATCAAATCAAAACATCAATACAAGTCCTAAAGTTTAGTATCCTCTTCAAGGTTTCCTAAGAGTTCCAATCATTCACCAATCATTCATCTTTCATATCTCATCACCATCCTTTTGATCCTTAAATTCTTAGACTTTCTTTTTTGTACCTAGAGTTTGGATCAACCCAAAGAATTAGAGGTTCACCTCCCAAATTCTTGAAAATTGATCCTTACTTTATGATTCAAACTAGACCTCAACACAAGAAAACCATGGAATATAAACTTGATCCATACATCATGAGCAGTCTAAACCAACCAAACTCTCAAAACCTTACAAAGCTGATTGATTATCAACACTCACATTTATACAATCCATACATGGGATCGTTCTCTCCTACAAACCTCAATGGTACAAATGTGAGTATGCCTAGTCAAAAGTTTGGAACACCTTTCCTGATGATAGATTTAAATCCAAGTCCAAACCTACAAATCTATCAACCGAACAATCAATGCATGAGCCTTCAAACGAACAACATCATCCCATCAAATCCCAACATGCCAAATGTGAATGTACCAAGTACAACTTTACAAAACATAAACATTTTGAATCCAAACTTGGTAAACTTTGGGATGGATATGTTTGCAAATCATACATTTATTGTTCAAAGTCCAAACAAGACATTAACGACTCCATGTATTAATCCAAGTCAAGGTAACACCATGCAAAATCAAAGTTACCTAAACCAAGGCAATGTGATTCCCAACATCAACAATGTTCAATTTCAACCTATCATACCAAATATAAACATCATCCTAAATCAAAACATTGTCCAAAATCAATCAATCGAAGGAAATCCATCAAGCACCAATCAAATCATTGCATCAAATCCTCCAAATATACCATTGATATCACAAGAACAGATGGTATCCAATCAAACAACAATGTCAATCCTGGAAAATCAAAATGCGGTCTCCCAAGGACCTATCACCTCAGTCATTCCAACCATCACTATCACTTCAATCATGCCAACCACCACTCTCACACCCATCACATCTCAACCCCTCACTACCATGATCGCTCCAACCATATCTCAACCACTTGTCACTACATCCAACACAATTCTGAATCCACCACAACTACCACCTAAACCAAACATAGCAAGCCAATACAATAATGCGCTAAAAGCTTACCAAGCCTGCCAAAAAGCACTCCAGTAGTACCAAGCTGCTTAGTCTACCCAAGCCTCCCAAGCCACGCAAGTTTCTTAAGCTTTCCAACAAGCACAAGAACAAACACAAAAAATGGTAACTATTGGGGACAATGATCAAGATTTGACCAGTAACCATGTTGAAAATTTCTCTACATCACCTAACGAGTTAGAGGGAATATCTCAAGAATTCATTCCAAAGCATGATCAACATATTTCACCAAAGTCGAGCAATGGTCCTTTCCAATACATATTTACATCCTTCGACCTCATGGTTGCAGATATTGAAGGAATATTCAACTCAACATCTGATCCAAGTCCACTCAAAGATCAAGAGGATATTGAGCTGCTTCCCATGCCTAATGAGGACATCCAAGAACCCTTTATAAGCAATCCATCCTTTGAAACTGAACCGTGTCAAGAAACTAATCCAAAGCATGTCAAAAGAGATTCCAAAATTTATTCAAGATCAAGAATTTGTATTTCCAAGATACTACAATGATCTAATGGATACTCTCCTATCTATACAAGATGATCATATCAACATAGCACATACTCCTCCATCTACCCATGAGATGATTCCTATGGATAGACATGTAGATGATTTTCATTCAGAATAGGATTCTTTTACTCTTGACATTATTACACAAAAAGAGTAGGTTATCAATTCCTACAGTCAAACTAAGTTGTCAACATCAAGATCATATATATCCCAATTTCAGACTAGGGAGATCATGTATGAAGATATCCAACATTATCCACTCAAGGAAACCAGTTAGATAGAACAAGATATTCTAGAGTCAACAGAGCATCCAATTGAAATAACATCATCTGTAGTGGTCATTTATCAAAGAATGTATTCTAAACAAGATCTCTTGAAACAAGCAAAATCAAAGGATGAAGGTACTACTTCCGCAATACTGGGGGCAACTGTCTCAAGAAAACGTCAACATAGTGAGCACGAAGAATCCTTATGATGAAACCAATGCCAATACTACAACCAACCATGTCATGAATCTTCATCCACCCATCATCCCATCCATGAATTGGGACCAATTTCAAAAGAAAGATTTGAATCAAAGCACAATGAACGTTATCAAAGCAGAAGAAACAAGGAAGCATAATGGACAAATCAAATACATATGGATACCAAAAAATACAAAGAAAGATTATCCCTATCAAACTCCATTAGTCAAAGAAACTATGGGGAAAAATCAAAAAGGGAAATGTATCCATCAAAGATTTCCACGAAAGCAAAAGCAAGATTTTCAAGCGACGTACAAAGTGTATCAAACAGTTTGTCCTGATTCCATGCACACTTTTGTATCCACCCATCATTTCTCATCTTCCCAAGTTTAGAGAGTCAAAGGTTCCAAACTGTCAACCAATCCATCTATTATCCCTAAACACACTCCATCCATGCCTCCACGCATGATATCCAATTCTCACATTGACCATGTGTTGGCAACGACCCTTCATCATAAGGATTTAGAAGGCACTCTATAGCGATGTGCACACAAAGACAAAGTTAACTCTAGTATCAACAAAGCAGATCATCAATCTCAAAAGTTGCATTCAAGTGCACGTATCTTGGAAAAGAATCTTCTTCAAGTAGGATATCAATGGCACATTATGACAAAATCATCTACATCAACACCGCAAGGTGATTTGACATGAGCTTAAAATATTTCAAAAAAATCCAAAAAATAAAAAAATCATGAAAATAGTAAAGATAAAAATTGTCCTCTAGCGAAAACCACTACAGTGGCACTTTGGGCAGGTACTATGATGAAAACTTGGAAAATAGGTGTCATGTGTAGAATCAAGCATCTACGTGCGCTAATCCAGGTGGAAGCATCTTATCACATCCACAATAAATACAACATTCCATCCATCTCAGCCATAATAAATCCATTCATCCATGAACCACTTACCTAATCCATTTTCATATATCTGCATCCATAGTCTGAGTTATCTTGATCTTGAAAAACTTTGGTGCACACTTTACGCTTGCTTATGGTAAACATCTTGACATGGGTCATTTTCATTGATCCTATCCTACCTAGTGTTATCTAAGCCATGAAGGATTATCCAATGAGCATTCTTTATCTGAACACTGTATATTATCACAAGAGAATCCTTGGCATCCTTTGCATGCTTGCCATATCCATCCGTCCATACACTTATCCGAGCATCTATTCATGGCATTCCATACATTGCTAGAAACTAGGGGCAAGATGTATCAGGAATCAATCTTGATCTATATCCTCCAACTTATGTGGTGATCTGAACATTGGCAAACGTGAAATCAAATTGGTCAAAAAATTTGTGGGAAAGCTTCCAAATCACTAGCCCATGGCACATTTTGACAAGCATACATTCCTTATCAAGCTTCATCGAACATCGAACATCAATCCAAAAAATCACTATCAGTCACATCTAATGTGTGCTTCAATGTCACATCAAATCATTCGAATAACTTTTGTTCCAAATCAAGCTTCATCAATCATGATCAATCGAATCCAATCAAGAAATCATCATCTCGGGATATCCTTGTGTTGCTTAACACTATCCTTGCATTGTTGTGTATCCTTAACAATGTTATCCAAATCAATCCCTCATCATCTTGGGATATCCATCCTAATCCTTGTGTTGCATAACACTATCCTTGCATTGTTGTGCATCCTTAACAATGTTATCATCATCAATCCATCGATCCAATCAATCAACCTTAGCTTGGTTTTTAGCAAAATCCCAAATAGATCACTGATATCATCAAACACATCCTTATCCAAATCGTCAAAATTGTGTGAAAAACCCCAAAACATTAGAAAATCATATCAAAAATCCAAAAACCTTCAAAAAATAGAAAAACATCAAAAACATGGTATATGAACTACGTCGTCTCTGAGCTTAAACGTAGGCAAGGCTCATCTTTGATTAGCCCCCGAGACATCAAAATCCAAAAACATTCATAAAATCTTAGAAAACACAAAAATATTTGAAAATTTGAAAATCAAAACATTTGTAAAATCTTGAAAATACCAAAAACAACCTCAAAACATTCCAAAAATGTCAAAAACATCCAAATATTTGAAAAAAAATCAATCCATCTCATCTCGCTTTCACTTGAAATAATCAATCATCCATTATAAACTGATCATCACCTTCATCCTTTGGAAATATAAACAGAAACAACCACAACAATTGGAAAAAGCAAACTTCAAACTTTTAAACAAAATCAAAATCAAAACAACAAAACTTTAAAACACAAAATCAAACTCTTGATCATTCGCAAACATGTCAATCAACTTTATATCAAAATCCTATCAAACAACTTATCAACCCATCATCATCCTATACAATGCATGTCCTAGGATATATCATTCCGACAATGGGCATCATTTTGGATATCACCTTGGATTCTTATCCTATCAAAATAAATCCCTTTGGCTAGAGGTATGAAGAACATTGACTTGTTTGTGTACTTGATCTTTTCTTTTGATTTATCTTATTGTGCTTATTCCAATGACCTCTCAATGATGTCTACTCAAAATTATTTAGAGAGAAAGGAATGGGGCGACGATCATTATCTTGTGTCTATTGTGCTTGTTGGACATTCTTGTAATATAACTTGGTGAATACTTGCTTTGTTAGGTATGTCCTAGCAAGGTTTCCATATGTCAAGTGTGAACAAGAATACTCCTATCTATTTGTTGAGTCAAATTCCATTACACTAGGTACAATGACATCCTAGTTCTTTATACCTTGATGCATTGTATCTACATGTGTAATCAAACATAAGGTAAGTAGCCCTTTTAAAATCCCAATTCTTGATAAGAAAATCATTCATCATCATCTATCATCATCATCATCTCTAATAAAGCCTCATTAGATCATGGACTTATTGGATCCTCTTGTCATCATCTCATTTCTTCTTTCTTCTCTCTGTGCTAACAATATAACATCACCGATGCACCCATCTTGCATCCATATTGCATCCATCTTGCATCCACAAATCATTAGCATACATAAATCTCATAATCATAGCATATCACATCATCCATCTCATCCATCTCACATGCATTACATCATCATTTTAAGTTGTTTAGGGTAATATAGATTGGTTATTGTAAGCATCTTAAAATCATCTCATTTGCATCATCATCATAACCATTCATCTTAAACTTCTTTATCGCAAGATCAACCCTCAAATCGAATCCTTTTGCTCGATCTCTTGAGGGGGCAATGTACTAGTGTACTTCTTTTCACTAGCTCTCAAAAATGCAGGTTTGAACCATGAAAGGTTGCCAAGCTTTCACAACATTTCAGGGTAACAAACAAGGCCAAATGAATTGAACCTTCTTCTCTTCAGGTGCTGCCAGACTTAGGTGAGTATGCCTATAGCAATGAAGAAGACTTGACCTTTGTTTATCTCCTAAAGCAATTTACCCACACTGGCAAATAGGAGTGGATAAATGAGTCTAAATTTGGTATGAATTGTATAAGCAATATCAAGGAAAAAATCTAATATGTTCATATGAAAAAACTGAATGAAACTAACAACAAAATGGTAGAGACTAGTGCCTTATTGGGTGCACAAATTCAAATGAAAATCTGAAATGAGTAACTTCTCTCTGGCAAAAATTCAAATTGTTTGGCATATAGGTTTTTAAGTTTATAACTGGTATAAACATGCAAGAATATGACTACTAAGTTCTTCTTAATGATCCAAATGGGATTCACTAATTACTATGATTAATTAAAAGGACTTAATCTTTCTTTGAAAGAACCAATTAATCCAATCACATAGATACAACAAATGTGCCTTGATAAACTGAAGTATATCCTTGACATGTTAGTTTAAATAACTAGAAAACACCAACTTTGGAGACAACATCAACAATGCTTTTAATTAATATAACAAACAATTGAAACCAGAAAAATGTCACAGAATCAAACAGTTTCCATTTACATCTCCATTATTTCTTACGTGCATCATAGTCTCATACAAAAACCATTCTATTTTATGTATTTTCTATTCGCAATCTATCTAACCCCCCATTTGCTATCAAAAGTAAGTATTTATACATCAACTACTTGAAGAGTCGTGTCTCTTCATATTCGCATCTTGAGAAATCCTTGCATTTGGGCCTCTACCACTGTTCTTGGGACTTCCACGAAGACATCGCGTAGTCTCCCCGACGTTCTGAGTCTCTCTGACCACCAACAGGTTACATATCGCATTGATATCCTGCAGTCATACTGACACTTCAAGTCTCCCCAATGACTATTTTGTATCTTTGCTTGTATCATTATGTTCTCCTATAGTTATACTGATGCTATGTGTCTCTCCGACAGTTATTCCTTCAATCACAAGTATATCGTTGAGACTCATGCCGATAAAAACCATCGCTATGACATAAGGGGTCAGAAAAATGTTCCATAGATTACTTTGTGTCTTACCGAAACATCTCCTTAGGTTCAACTTTTGACTGTTGAGACTTAACAATTTTCCTGTCGATGAAGCAATACTCGACATGACTCTCATAGCTCTCGCCAATGAAACTTGTCTCGCCGAACATACCTCCAAGTTTAAATCTTGTCGCCGTGACATAGGGGTCGGTAAGATTCCTTGACTTCATTTTGATGGCAACAACAAGACCCACCTTCAGCCTTATCGGCAAGAACAAACAAATGTTGCAAGACATTACACCGATGACTTCTATCTCGGTGACACAACCCTTTGCATTCCGATCAGTATGACTTACAATGGCTTGTTATGACATATATCGATAACCATTGTCTCGGCGATAAAATCCTTCTATTGTTAAGACAGTGAACTGCATCATGCTGATATGAATCTTTCATCGATGAAACACCTCCAGACTCTTGTGGATAGTCTGTAAAAAGACAAATGTTAATACAAAAGGCTCTATGGATCGAGAATACCCTCATCATCTCATGCCGATATGGCTTATAAGTTCAAACGCTTAGGGCCAGGTGAATTTTACGAGGCCAAACAATGAAAACTGACAGAAGTATGAGCATAAATGTCACTCAGAGTGGATGGCATGGGCTTCTTGAGAGACTTTATAGGTACAAGAAGTCATAAAATTTCTCAAAATTTCACAGTTCTAATAGGGGCATCCAAAAAATTAGAATTTTTTTGAATTTTGATCGCAACAAGTTTATTCTTTGAACCAACACAGCAAGTACATTACTTCAAAGAGGGGAAAAATGTAGATTACTTCAAGTACATTCATCCATTCATCAAATAAATCAATCTATTTGATTTATCTCTAAGGTCATCCATTTAAATTGAATAAATTAACTTTATTTAATGTAAGCCTATCATTATCCCTCTCTAATTAAATAAATCAAACCTAAGTTATTTAGTTAAATCTGAAATCACCTTTCATCTCCCTTTGATTTAGTTTAAATCACTAAATCTAAGTCAAATGGGTCAAATCACCTAATCCCCCACTAAATTAATCTAATCCTGATTAATCTAATCTAATCACCCATCACATCCTCTAGCTTTTTCCACTTGCACAAATAAATCAATTTATTGATTTATTAAATTCTCCATTTTCTCTCAACATGGCAATAAAAGGAGAGTATTCTCCAAATTTGAATCTCCCCCCAAATTGACATGTACATCCAACAAGGCATTTATGAGCTCTTACATGTCTCTTACATGTCTCTTGCAAAGGTCAAACTCAACATTTAACTCTCAAATTCAAATTTCAAATCTCCCCCTCTTTGGCACATTGACCAAAATGTGCTCATTCCTGAACCTATCACAAGTTGACAAGTGGCTCCTTCCTATTGGTGGATCTTTAGTCCCACATCCTCCATGTTTGGCATTCTTTTATCCTTCTTGGCTATAAATAGAGGCCTCCTCTATTGTATTACTCCTCCACAACTCATCATCTTGATCATCAATGTATCAGGAGCTTATCAAGGGTTGGGAAAGGGTTTCTTTCCATAGAAGCACCAATCCAATATGGGATAGGGTTTGGCCTGTTGAAAAACAAGGTGAAGAAAGCTTGCAATATGAACTTAAATGTGTGAATGCAAATCTGAAATATGTAGATTAACCTTAGCCTTAGTGTGAAGAAAGAATGAGAGAGAGAGATAGAACAATATAACACATGCAACAACATATTTACGTGGAGAAACCCTGAAGGGAAAAAACTCCACCACCGAAAGAGAGGCAAGAATATTACTCATAATCTTCAATATTACATGCAGCAATAGACTTCTCTTATCATTCCTTGTAAATCCAGCAGCACCCTATTACCCTGCAAAACTGAATTCTAACACTAGCTCAAGGCCCCAATTTATAGAGATTTGTGAGGATGAAAACCACCATGGTTTCACCAAACAATAGGCAGCAATACCACCTAGAAAAACCCACGCCTCTCTCCTTGAAATGGTCAAAAATACTAAAAATAGCCTCTCACAGATGCTCTTACAGTTGTCATAAGGCATCTTTTATGCATGGGCGTCTAGGGTCTAAAAATAGCATATTTTGTCATAGGGAATCTGTCATACTGTCATAGCATCTTATGACAACTTGCATGCATGTTATAGATGCTCTTACAACACCCTATTTTGACCCACAACCTTATTTTAGAAGATTCCAAGGTGGGACGCCTAGCTAATTTGTCCTTTTCCATAAGGATAAACGATAACAATAACACTGCATTTACATAGTCTCTTTCACCACTGCTGGTCAAACAGTTTCACCTCTTATGGGTAAATGTACAAAAAACTTTAGGAGGATAATAAAATAAAGGATTTACAAGGTTGATGACACCTAAATCCTAACATTCTCCCACTTGACATCATACATTGTAAATTACACCCATAGAGATACAATTACATAGAATTAAGTATAGTGATCAAGGCCCATGGCCTTTCTGCACCAAGAGAACTTTTCCGTGGTGATTGGCTTTGTAAGAGAATCTGCAACATTATCCAAAGTGTCAACTTTTTCAATCAAGACTTGTCCATTCTCAACCATTTCTCACACAAAGTCATACTGAACATCAACATGCTTAGTACGAGCATGATACATAGGATTTTTAGCCAAACATATGGCACTCTGACTATCACATCCGATCCTCACTATCCTGCAATCAAAACCAATACCATTACCAAGTCTTTGTAACCAAACTGCCTCCTTAGAGGCATGTGTAGCAGCCACATACTCTGCTTCAGTGGTAGACAAAGCAACTGTAGGTTTTCTTTTACTCATCCAACTCACTGCTCCTCCAAACAAAGTAAACACATAGCCACTAGTGGACCTTCGACTATCCAAGTCACCTGCCCAATCTGCATCAACAAAACCCTGTATGTCCAATGACTTATCAACATTGTCAGTACCATAATAAACCAAACAGTAATTAGAAGTGCCTTGCAAATATCTGAATACCCTTTTGACAAAAGTCCAATGTTCTTTACCAGGGTTAGACATAAACCTGCTTAGAACTCCCACTGCTTGGGCTATATCTGGTCTAGTACAAACCATTGCATACATTAAACTACCGACAGCACTAGCATAAGGAACTTTAGACATTTCATCAATATCATCATCCAATTTAGGACACATGTCTAAACTCAACTTAGTACCAATAGGAAATAGAATATTTACTGGTTTACAGTCCTACATATTAAACCTTTGCAAAATAGTGTTAACATACTTGCTCTGACTTAACCAAAGCTTTCTGTGAATTTGATCCCTAATGATTTCCATCCCAAGAATATATTTAGCAGCCCCTAAATCTTTCATATCAAATGTGCCAGAAAGCTGAGTTTTAAGTTCCCTAATCATTGCCTTATTGTTACCAATGAACAACATATCATCCACATATAAGACAATAATCAGTATATGATCATCAATAACTTTAAAGTAAACACAGTGATCCTCATCACTTCTAACAAAACCCATATTTAATGAAAATGCATCAAACTTCTTGTACCACATCCTAGGTGACTGTTTCAAACCATATAGAGACCTTTTTAACCTACAAACCAAGTGTTCTTTTCCTTTCACAACAAAACCATCAGGCTATTGCATATAAATTTCTTCCTCTAGATCCCCATGCAAGAAAGCAGTTTTAACATCCATTTGTTCTATTTCTAAATCATAAGCAGCAGCAATGGATAAAATGAATCTAATAGAGGTTAACTTAGCAACAGGAGAGAATATTTCACCAAAATCAACTCCCACTAATCTGGCCTTGTACCGTTCCAACTTTCCATCTGCACCAAACTTCTTTTTATATATCCACTTACAACCAATGGCCTTTCTTCCTTTGGGAAAACTAACAAGATCCCAGGTGTCACAGTTTTTCAAAGACATCTTCTCATCATGGATGGCCTGCATCCAAGACTCACATTCTTCTGAAGAGAGAGCCTCCCTGAATGATCTAGGTTCATCATCAGTACATAACAAATCAAATTTACATCGAAAATCAGGTGGGCTATACCTGTCAACTGGATTTCGTTGTCTTGTGGATCTTCTCAAAGGTGGAGTAAGAGGTTCCTCCTCATGTTCATCCTCATTGTTTTCAAACTCTTCTGTTACAACGGATTCGTCAGAACTCTCTTCTTCTTCTCCATCTTCTTGTCCATCTCTCTATTCTTCCACATGTGCATCTTCTTGCTTAGTTTCAAAATGCGTTGTCTTTGAATTTTCCTTTGGTTGCACATCTTCAGAGTTAGCTCTAAATTCCCTGAAAATAACATCTCTAGAAAATATCATCTTTCGTGTTAGTGGATTCCAAAGTTTATAACCTTTAACATTTTTACCATAACCTACAAAGATGCATTTCTGAGATTTGGGATCCAATTTAGACCGCTTCTCTTGAGGCACATGAACAAAAGCCTCACAATCAAAGACCCTTAAATGTGAAACTGAAGGATTTTTACCCAACCACATTTCATAAGGAGTTTTATCAACAAGAGCTTTACAAGGAGATCTATTAATTAAATAACAAGCAGTACCAACAGCCTCTGCCCAAAAGAATTTGTCTAACTTAGCACTACTTAACATGCTCCTAGCTCTTTCCATTAATGTATGATTCATTCTTTCTGCTACCCCATTTTGTTGGGGTGTGTAAGGTGTAGTCTTTTGCCTAACAATTCCTGCATGTTTGCAAAACTCATCAAATTCCTTAGAATAATATTCACCCCCATTGTCAGATCTCAATACTTTTATCTTATAATCTGTTTGCTTTTCAACCAATGCCTTAAATTCCTTAAATTTGGTGAAAACTTTAGATTTTGAATGCATAAAATAAATCCAAGTATATCTTGAGTAATCATCAATGAAGGAAACATAATAACGAGATCTACCCAAAGAATTTGTATCCACTGGACCACAAACATCCGAATGAATAAGTTCTAACAATCCATTAGCTTTATTAGTTCCTTTAGGAAATGATGACTTGTTTTGTTTACCAAACACACAATCCTCACAAAAATCATTTTTACCAACAAAATAATCAGAAATACCATCTACTAGTTTCTTATCAAGTATGGTCCTAAGACCTTTTTCACTAATGTGACCCAATCTATGGTGCCACAACATACATGCATTTTCAGCACTAGTTACAAAAGAGGAGTTACAAAAAGTAGAGGCATGTAGCGTAAATAAATTCCCTGTCCGAGATCCTTTAGCAACCACCAAACTTCCTCTTACCATCCTGCAACTAGACTTGTCAAATGTCACATGCATCCCAGAATCATTCAACTTGAAAACTGAAATTAAACTTTTTGTAAGTCCTGGAATATGTAAAACATCATCAAGGGTTTTAACCCTCCAATCACTGAAACACAACTTTACCTTTCCTTTACCAATAACCTTTTGTGAGCTATTATCACCCATGAAGACCTCTCCTCCATCATATTCTTTGTATGTAGAAAACCACTCCTTATGAGGAGTCATATGGAAGGAAGCACCTGAATCAATAAGCCAAGCATCATTACAAACTGTGTTAGCTGAAATAATCAAAGCATCAGAATCACCATTATCAGAGGACTTTTCCGTGGAGGAATCTGCATTCTTTTTCTTGTTTCTACATTCCTTCTTCACATGTCCCCGTTTACCACAGTTCCAACACTTCACTCTGCTCGTTCCAGGGGTCTTAGATTATCCTTTAGACTTATCCTTCTTCTTATCCCCTTTAGGCTCTTTCTCCTTGGGCCTACCTCGCACATGCAAGGCATCTTGGGAGCCACTATGCATGGTCTTTCTCCTCATCTCTTCTGAAAGAAGTATGGGAATAATAGTATCCAACTTAGGTTCTGCACCACCACTTGTTATAGCAATAACTAAATTTTCCCAAGATTCTGGCAAAGAGAAAATCAATAAAATGCATTTATCCTCATCTTCTATTTTAACATCAATAGATGCAAGCTGACTTATAATCAGATTAAAAGCATTCAAATGTTCAGCAATAGATTCACCGTCCTTCATCTTTAATGAATACAAACATCTTTTGAGATACAACTTGTTAGACAAACTATTAGTTTGGTAGATTTCACCTATCTTCCTCCAAAGCTTGTATGCTGTGTCTTCTAAAGAGACATTCAGGAGGACAAAATCTGTGAGACACAACTGAATAGTCCCTCGAGCCTTCTTGTCTAATTTATTTCAATCTTCATCTGACAAGGTTGAAGTAGATGGCTTCTTTTCAACTGAAACTGGTAATCACTAATCTCTTTCCTCAAGAAGGTCCTCCACTTTCAACTTCCACATCTCGTAACCAGTTCCATTGAACTTCTCAATATCTAGACGAGAGGTGGAGGAAATGGTATGCAATCTTTCACAAATCTGCAAAATCCACAATACAAAAGCTCCCACTGCAGCAAAAAACCTTCAACACTCTAAAGGAAAGTGTCCCTTCCTTAACAGAGCCGTTAGCTCTGATACCAAATGTTGAAAAACAAGGTGAAGAAAGCTTGCAATATGAACTTAAATGTGTGAATGCAAATCTGAAATATGTAGATTAACCTTAGCTTTAGTGTGAAGAAAGAATGAGAGAGAGAGATAGAACAATATAACACATGCAACAACATATTTACGTGGAGAAACCCCGAAGGGAAAAAACTCCACCACCGAAAGAGAGGCAAGAATATTACTAACAATCTTCAATATTACATGCAGCAATAAACTTCTCTTATCATTCCCTATAAATCCAGCAACACCCTGTTACCCTGCAAAACTGAATTCTGATAACACTAGCTCAAGGCCCCAATTTATAGAGATTTGTGAGGATGAAAACCACCATGGTTTCACCAAACAATAGGCAGCAATACCACCTAGAAAAACCCACACCTCTCTCCTTGAAATGATCAAAAATACTAAAAATAGCCTCTTACAGATGCTCTTACAGCTGTCATAAGGCATCTTTTATGCATGGGCGCTTGGGGTCTAAAAATAGCATATTCTGTCATAGGGAATCTGTCATACTGTCATAGCATCTTATGACAACTTGCATGCATGTCATAGATGCTCTTACAACACCCTATTTTGACCCACAACCTTATTTTAGAAGATTCCAAGGTGGGACGCCTAGCTAATTTTTCCTTTTCCATAAGGATAAACGGTAACGGTAACACTGCATTTACATAGTCTCTTTCACCACTGTTGGTCAAATAGTTTCACCTCTTATGGGTAAATGTACAAAAAACTTTAGGAGGATAATAAAATAAAGGATTTACAAGGTTGATGACACCTAAATCCTAACATGGCCATGTTCTTATATGCTTGCAATTAGTTTTTTTTTTCTATTTAGTTTCCATATTTTAGCATGGTTAAATATTTCATAGGGATGTTGAATTTAATGTGTTTCAAATAACTAACATGATAATATTATGTTAAGATTTAAACATTTTGTAGATTTAGCATCCACAATTATAAGATGGGCTTCCCAAGATGCAATTTCTCCATGAATAGAAGGGAAAAAAAAAGTTGTGGGATTCAAAAAAAGGGCTTGCAAAAAATACCCAGGCTTTGTGGTAACATTTAAATCCAATTTGGGTGCCTATGTCCCATAATCCACCATCACATCTCCCCCTCCTACTAAGTCTGTTTTGGGTCCTACTATCCCTCCCACCCTACCACCCCCTATCTCCCTCCTTCCCTCTCTCCCTCACACACACCCTTACCTCTCTTCTGACACCTCCCTCTTTCCCTCTATCTCCCTCCTTCCCTATCTCTATCTCCACTCACGCTCTCCCTCTCTACCTACCTTTCCCTTAATCCATCCCATCCCACCTCTCTTTCTACCTGCATCTCCCTCCTTCCAAACTTCCCCCCTCTATCTACTTCTCTCTCCTCTTCCCTCTCTACTTTCCCAATCTTTATCTACTTCTCTTTTCTACCATTGTTTATGATGAATTTATAGCACTTATGTTTACTCTTGTATATATTTATAAAGGGACTTATCTTTGTACTAGATCTTTATCAATACGATCTCTTTTTAAAAAACTCTAGTTGCTATATCACTTTCTTCTTTAATAATTCATAGCTTCTATAAGGAATTTGAATATTTCAAACTCTCATCCACATGCCTTATAAACTCATTTGAGGAAAATTATGAATGATTAATTATGATGATTGCATCAATTACATGGTAAAAAAGAGTCTTTTAGATAAGGGCTCATTTTTTGTTTTCCTTATCATATATTTCCAATTGTATTTGTTCCATGGAATTCTTAAGTTCAAGAATATTTGACTTCATTTATTCAACTCCACTTATAGCATCATCTCTAACTTTATTTTCTTGCACAAATTCATATGCAATACAAAACATCTTGAAAAAATGGATAAAGGGAGTGACAAAGAGAGGGGTAGGTGGGAGGGGGAGACAAAGAGGAGGAGGGAGAGAGAAGGGTAAGGAGGGAGATAGGAAGTGGTATAGTGGGAGGCATAGAGGGAGGGAGAGAAAGAGGGATAGAGTGAGATAGGGAGTTGTAGGGTGGGAGGGATAGAGGGAGAGAAAGAGAGGAGGGAGATAGGGAGTGGTAGGGTGGGAGGGATAGAGGGAGGGAGACAAATAGGGAACGATGGAGATAGAGAGGTAGGTATAGAGAGTGTTAGGGGGGGAGGGAGGTGTAGGTGGAGAGAGGTTTTTTGTATGTGTGAGGGGGAGAGAGAGGAAGTTTTTCTCCACCCAATTGATTCTCTCATTGGTCCTCATATATTACCTATCTACATGTCCTCCTTGGGTTACCAAATATGAAATATATTTTCAATTTTTTGATTGAATTGATTTTATTTTGTGTCAAAGAAAGATATGAAGATCCCTAGACCACTCCAAACTAACTCATGGGATAAACTTACAACTTTATGTAAATCTTGAATATTGGAGATATAATTAGATCTTTTAGTTTTGATAAATTACCACAAATATGTTACAACCAATAGGGTAGAATTAGAATTTTAATCCTACAAAAAATATTAAGAACATTTGATAAAAACATGATGAAAATCCATGTAGTAACAATTATAATATATACATGGGTTGTATTTAATAAGAATCCCTCTCTCTACCTACCCACACACACTACCTCTCTCCCCCTACCCCTTCCTCCATCCCTCAATAAGAACTCAAGAATCAACAACCAAATTGGTTGAAGGAGACATTTTTCATAGAGATATATGATTTCCAAGCGTAACTCTTGAAGGGGACATTTTTCAACCAAGTGGTCTTCTTACAGGTGGAAGTCGCAAGGGAAGAGTTGTGTTGTTAAGGTGCCTTCACACATTTTCAAAGGCATAGTATCAACTTCTTATTATCAAAACAAGCTACCAAGAATTGAAGTAGAAATTGAAACATTGTTGCCATTGCAAAAGAAGTTTTCACATTTGAAATATCAAGTAGAGCTAAAGTCCTAAGATTTTCCTCTTTTTGAAAATAAAGCATAGTAGAATGAGCACCATATGTTGAAATGCAATTTTTACTCTAAGTAACAATTGTGCTAAATTTTGAAGATTTATTTCATTACATTCATATTCTTTGAATAATAGAAGGTTTTCATTAAACTAATTGTAGGTTGGAAAACATTGGGTGTTATGAAATCTACAATCCACAGAGTGTTGTAAAACCCTCTACATGTAACAACCCAATTGGTTAGACACCCCTTAGGTGAATTTGATTAGTTTTATGTATCCACCCTTGAGCTTAGAACAAGAACAATCATTTCACTCACAACTGACTGTGTTTTCCAACCTACAACTATTTTGTACATTTCTTTTTCCATCATATGAGGAAATTGAAATGCAATTTTTACTCTATGTAATAGTTGTGGTAAATTTTGAAACTTTCTTTCATTACATTCATAGTTTCTAAATAAGAAAAAGGTTTTCATTATAATAATTGCAGGTTGGAAAACACTAGGTGTTATGAAATTTGCAACCCACAGTGTTGTAAAACCCTCTACACATAACAACCCAAATGTTTAGACATCCCTCAAGTCGATTTGATTAGTTTTATGTATCCCCCACCTGCAACCCCTCAATCTCTCCTCCATTGAGCTTAGAACAAGAGCAATCATATCACTCACAACCCCACTGTGTTTTCTAACGTACAATTAATTTGTGCATTTTTTTTTCCATCATATGAAAAAATTGAAACACAATTTTTACTCTAATAGGTGTGGTAAATTTTGAAGGTGTCTTTCATTACATTCATAATTTCTAAATAATAATTTTTTTCATTATAATAATTTTAGGTTGGAAAACACTAGGTGTTATGAAACTTGCAACCCACATACTATTGTAAAACCATCTATATGTAACAACCCAGTTGGTTAGTCACCCCTCAAGTCAATTTTATTATTCAAGCCTTACCTCTCTCTACCTACCTCTCCATATCTCCCTCATTTCCTCTTTCTCCCTTCATACCTCCCATGCTACCTCGCTAGACCGCTCCCTCCCCCATACCTATATACTTCTTTCTATCTCTCACCTCTCACCATCCCTCCTAACCTTCCTCTCTCGATCCCTTTGTCCCACTTTCCCCCCCCTCTCTCTCTCTTTCACACACACACAAGCTCTCTCCACCTACCCTTCCCATTATCCCTCCCTACCTCCCTCCCTCCTTCCTTCTCTCTCACTCTCTCTATGCATACCTCTCCCACCCTCTCTCTATATATACATCTATCCCTCCCACCTTACCACCCCCTATCTCCCTCCTTCCCCCTCTTTCTCTCCCTCACACACACACAACCTCTCTCCACCTACCCCTTCCTCCCTCTATCCCTACATCCTTCTCTCACTCCCTTTATACCTACATGTCAAACCTTACTTCTCTCTCTCTCTCTCTCTCACACACACACACACACACAGACACACAAAATTTCTCCATGTACCCCTCCCATTATCCCTCCATCCCTCCTTCCTTCCTTCTCTCTATCTATGCATACCTCTCCCACCCTCTCTCTATATGTACCTCTATCCCTCCCACTTTACTACTCCCTATCTCCCTCCTTCCCCCTCTCTCTCCCTATTTCATTTTGAACTAGGAGGGGTAGGTGAGGAGAGGTTTTGTGTGTGAGGGAGAGAGAGGGGAAAGGAGGGAGATATGGAGTGGTAAGGTGGGAGGGATAGAGGAAAATATAGAGAGAGTGTGGGAGAGGTATCTCCACTCTCTCTTCCTCTCTCTATCTCCACTCACCCTTTCCCTTTCTACCTACCTTCCCCTCAATACATCCCACCCCACTTCTCTTTCTACCTATCTCTCCTCCCCAACTTCCCCTCTCTATCTACTTATCCCTCCCCTTCCCTCTCTCCTTTCCCTATCTCCCCCCACTCTCTCTACCTTCTTCTTCATCTATAATCATTGCATTAATTAATTAGGTTAGTTTTAGGCTATATAAATTTATTAATCTAAGAGAGAGAGAGGGGGATGTAGGGAGATAGGAAGTGGTAGGGTGGGAAGGATAGAGGGAGGGAGAGAAAGAGGGAAGAAGGAAGATAGGGAGTGGTGGATTCAAATATTCTTGAATTTAAGAATTCTATGGAACAAATACAATTGGAAATATATGATAAGGAAAAGGAAAAATAAACCCTTATCTAGAAAGGTAGACAAGTCTTGTAAAGAACATATAATGACATGTATGTCTATATAAATTTGTATCTACAATCCTAAACTTTTATATCTTTCTTGTATATATGTTGTACTTTTATGGACATATAATGATGTATGCCTATATGGCTTTTTAGTTAATACATTTTTTTTACCAATGTTGTCCATATTTGCATTATAAATTTGATTAATTGAATAAATTGAATAATGAACTGATGAAACTATAAATGATTAATGTTATCAATATTTACACCATAATTGATTAATTAAATAATTGAATAATGCTCTTTTTTACCATGTAATTGATGCGGGTATGTGTAGGATCATCATGGAAAAAATAGGCCCTTAAGTGGCAAAAAATTCAGAAAAATCAGAGTTAGGCAACTTGATGTAAAAATTTGAATAAGTTATCTATATTATTTCAAAAATATGTAAGAATAGAATCTATAGAAAATTGAATGTAGTTTCTAAACTACTAGGTTTTTTTTTTAAATCTATTTGGTGAAAATTTGAAATTTCAATGCAATGGTACTTAAATTTTAGGAAAAAATAAGAAGTAGGTGTTTGTCTGACCACCCTAACCACAATAAAATGATAATATTTTTTTATAAGATTTTAGATATAAGTAGAGGACTCATGCCCCAATGTGATGCAAAAATTTTTGTAATTTTTTTCCAAGTAAATAATTAATTATGAATTTTTTATTACAACTTTTTAAAAAATATAAAAATGTGTATGTTTGACTATCTTAACTTGGCCAAAACTTCATGAAATTCAATTTTTATTTTTTTAATCCTATAGTATGGGAAGCATAGAATGTGACACATGTTTTAGATTAAAAAAATATGATACTGTTTGAAAGCTATAGATGTTCTTCAATCAACCTATCAATCAGGACTTTAGTTGTAATTTCAATAGAAAATGAATAATAATTACTTATAAAATTCAAAGTAAATCATAATTTATATCGATAGAAAGCTGAGAATCTCCTTTAAAAACCCTTTTCGTTTCATCAATTTTTGGTAAAAAAATAGTCGTCAGCCACATACCCATCATATTGCCACTTTTTGGCCCATCATGATCCTGCACATACCCATGCAATCATTGTAATTAATCATTCATAATTTTCCTCAAATGTGTTTATAAGGAATGTGGATGAGAGTTTGAAATATTCAAATTCCTTATAGAAGCTATGAATTATTAAAGAAGAAAGTGATAGAGCAACTAGAGTTTTTTAAAACAATGATGGTATTGATAAAGATCTAGTACAAAGGAGAAGTACCTTTAGAAATATATACAAGAATAAGTATAAGTGCTATAAATTCATCATAAACAATGGTAGAAAAGAGAAGTAGATAAAGATCGAGCAAGTAGAGAGGGAAGGGGAGAGAAGTGGATAGAAGGGGGAAGTTGGGAAGGAGGGAGATGTAGGTATACAGTGTGTTTTCGAACAAGGGACAATGTGTTTTCCATCAAGGGAGAGTGTGTTTTCCAATAGCAAATAGTGTGTTTTCCATCAAGGGATAGTGTGTTTTCCAACAGGAGATAGTGTGTTTTCCATCAGGGGACAATGTGTTTTCCAACAGTGGACAGTGTGTTTTCCAACATTGGAAATAACTAATAGGGGATAGTGTGTTTTCCAATAGGGGTCAGTGTGTTTTCCAACAAGGAACAAAAAAATGCTCACATTATTTGCAGTGTTAGAAAACACCTTGTCCCTTATCAATTATTTACTTATGAATTTGCAATGTTGGAAAACACACTGTCCCTTGTCAATTATGTAATGAATTCCACCTTCAAATTTTAGAACGACTCTTTGGTTATAGTAAAAATGACATTTCACTTTCTTGATATGATTGGAACAAAAAAATGCTCACATTGTTTGCAGTGTTAGAAAACACATTGTCCCATGTGTAGGAAAAGTGGACAGGGGACATCATTAGAATGTAAGATGTCTAGAAATAACTAATAGGGGACAGTGTGATTTCCAACAAGGGACAATGTGTTTTCCACCAAAGGACAATGTGTTTTCCAACAAGGAACAAAAAAATGCTCACATTATTTGTAGTGTTAGAAAACACATTGTCCCTTGTCAATTGTTTCCTTATGAATTTGCAGTGTTGGAAAACACATTGTCCCTTGTCAATTATGTAATGGAGTCCATCTTCAAATTTTAGAAAAACTCTTGTGTCCAACTAGGTGGTTGTGTCTCTATATCTCATGATAGGACAATATTTTTGGTATATTTTGGATAGAATGAACACTCAACATGTTTTACCTTGATCTCAATTCAATTAGAGAATGGCATCTCTACTCCAAGTTTATTTGTCAAAGGTCACAATGCTAGGTGGTTCATGTCTTGAAACAATAAATATTGGAGATTGACACCATTAGGTTTGGTGAAAGATTCCTATCAAATGTGAGGGTCAAAGGCTAATTGGAGGGGATCCACCTTGACCTCCTTCTCTCCAAAGCTCTCTCTATACCTACCTCCCCTATCCTACCTATCTCTATCTCCCTCATTCCCTATTTCTCTTTCTCCCTCCCTCCCTCTCTCTCTCTCTCCCTCCCTCTCTCTAACTACACTCACCCTCTCCCTCTTGACCTACCTTTCCCTCAATCCATCCCACCCACCTCTCTTTTTACCTACATCTCCCTCCTTCCCAACTTCCCCCCTCTACCTACTTCTATCTCCTCTTCCCTCTCTACTTTCCCTATCTCCCATCACTCTCTCTACCTACCTATCCCTCTATCCTTCAACCTTACCTCTCTCTACCTACCTCTCCATGTCTCCCTTATTTTAGGCTAATATGCATCTAAGAATGAAGACAATGTTATACTAAATTCCAAATACAACAATCTCTTATTACATAAGCCACAATCTCTTCTTCCCTCTTTCTCTCCCTCCTTCTATCCCTCCCACCCTACCACTTCCTATATCCCTCCTTCCCTCTCTCTCTCTCTCCCTCTCAAGTCTCTCTCTCTCACTCTCCATCTCCCTCTCAGGTCTTTCTCTCTCTCCCTCTCAAGTCTCTCTGTCTCTCATTCTCCATCTTCATCTTAAGTCTCTTCGTTTCTCACTCTCCATCTACAACTATTTGGTATAGTAAAACTGGAATTTCACTTTCTTCATTTGATCAGAACAAAAGAATGCTCACATTATATGTAGTTTTGAAAAACACACTATCCCTTGTCAATAATTTCCTTATGAATTTGCAATGTTGGAAAACACATTGTCCCTTGTCAATTATGTAATGAAGTCCATCTTCAAATTTTAGAACTCTTTGGTTATAGTAAAAATGACATTTCCAACTATCCCTTGATAGAGGATAGTGTATTTTTCACTTTCTTGATATGATTGGAACAAAAACAATGCTCACATTATTTGCAATGTTGGAAAACACACTATCCCTTGTCAATTATTTCCTTATGAATTTGCAGTGTTGGAAAACACACTGTCCTTTGTCAGTTATGTAATGAAGTCCACCTTCAAATTCTAGAACATTGGAAATAATTAACAGGGGACAGTGTATTTTCCAACATAGAACAAAAAATGCTCACATTATTTGCAGTGTTGGAAAACACACTATCCCTTGTCAATTATTTCCTTATGAATTTGCAGTGTTGGAAAACACATTGTCCCTTGTGTAGGAAAAATGTTCACATTGTTTGCAGTGTTGGAAAACACATTGTCCCTTGTGTAGGAAAAGTGGACAGGGGACATCATTAGAATGTAAGATGTCTAGAAATAACTAACATGGGACAGTGTGTTTTCCAATAGGGAACAAGAAAATGACATTGTGTATTTTTGAATAGGGGATAGTATGTTTTCCAACAAGGAACAAAAAAATGACATGTTTTCCAACAAGGGACAGTGTGTTTTCCAATAGGGGACAGTGTGTTTTCCAACATTATTTGTAGTGTTGGAAAACACACTGTCCCTTGTCAATTATTTCCACAAGGGATAGTGTGTTTTCCAAAATTGCAAATAATGTTGGAAAACACATTATCTCGTGTTAGTTATTTCCAATTAGCTATTTCCCTGTTGGAAAACACACTATCTTTTTTTGTTCCCTATTGGAAAACACACTATCATTTTTTGTTTCCCGTTGGAAAACACACTGTCCCCTGTTGGAAAACACATTGTCCCTAACAACAGGGGACATTGTGTTTTCCAACATTGGAATTAACTAGCAGGGGATAGTGTGTTTCCAACATTGGAACAAAAAATGACACCTTGTGTTTTCCAATAAGGGACAGTGTGTTTTCCAACGGGGAACAAAAAAATGACAATGTGTTTTCCAACAGGGAAATAACTAATTGGAAATAACTAACAGGGGACAATGTGTTTTCCAACATTATTTGCAGTGTTGGAAAACACATTGTCCATTGCCAATTATTTCCACGAAGGATATTGTGTTTTCCAACACTGCAAATAATGTTGGAAAACACACTGTCCCTTGTTAGTTATTTCCTTGTTGGAAAACACACTGTCCTCTGTTGGAAAACACACTATCCCTTGTCAGTTATGCAATGAATTCCACCTTCAAATTTTAGAACAACTCTTTGGTTACTGTAAAAATGACATTTCACTTTCTTGATATGATTGGAACAAAACAAATGCTCACATTGTTTGCAGTATTGGAAAACAAAATGTCCTCTGTGTAGGAAAAGTGGACAGGGAACATCATGTCTAGAAATAACTAACAAGGGACAATGTGTTTTCCAACATTGGAAATAACTAATAGGGGACAGTGTATTTTCCAACATTGGAAATAAGTAACAAGGAACCGTGTGTTTTCCAACATTAGAAATAACTAATAGGGGACAGTGTGTTTTCCAACATTAGAAATAACTAATAGGGGACAGTGTGTTTTCCAACATTAGAAATAACTAACAGGGGATGATGTGTTTTCCAATAGGGAACATAAAAATGCTCACATTATTTGCAGTGTTGGAAAAGACACCACCCCTTGTCAATTATTTCCTTATGAATTTGCAATGTTGGAAAAAACACTATTCCTCGTCAGTTATGTAATGAAGTCCACCTTCAAATTTTAGAATAGCTCTTTGATTACAACAAAAATGACATTGCACTTTCTTGATATGATTGGAACAAAAAAATGCTCACATTGTTTGGAGTGTTGGAAAACACACTATCCCCTATGTAGGAAAAGGTTGTTCAATAAAAGGCTTTGAATCAAAGATTCACAATTGTAACCATAAACTTTGAAAATTGAAATATATAACATCTCCTCTAGTCACATAGATCACTTTATGAAGTGTCTTCTCTGATCATGCTACTCACTTTCTATTTATAAGTCTACTCTCTACACCATTAAAAGAAACATAGTATCAAAAGGCTCGAATAAATGTGAATTATCATTTTAGCATTTGATATAGCCAAGATAGAAGATGCATATATTTCAACCAAGAATTGGACAAAAGTTTCAATAATATTAAATTTTAAACATTAGTTTGAACTCATTAGATTGAGGACCAAGTGTGTAAGGCTTCATGGAGCATGAACTTGTAAAAGAGCCTAGTAAATAACTTTGGATTCATAAGACAAAGAATTTAGCTTGCCTTAAACACATGGGCATATAACCTATCTTATGACAATATATTTCATATAGATGTGATGTGTTGTGTGACAAATTGGCTTGAATAAATCAAACATACATAACCAACGCTTCACATACAACATTAGATTGGACTTTAAAAGATTTCTTGAAGTCAACTGGATTAATATTGTGCTCAATAGTAAGAAACATGAGCCTTAATCAACAAATTTTACAAAACAAGACTCCCAAGGCCTTCTCATCAACACAAAATTTTGATGATGAACCAATCTCTAACATAAAGAAGAGCTTTCATTAACTCCAACCCAAATTCTATAATGAATTTAACACACAAAATAGGGACATGGCAAACTCAAAAGAATCCTACAACATCAATGACCAAAAAACCCAACATTAGCAAACAATAAAATTCTCATAAGAATACATTTATGAAGCTTTAAATTAAACCTTGTAATTTTATATTCAACACTACAATATGGCCACATGTAGTAACGAAAAGTCTATTGCAAATGAACCACTATTACAAAGATTTCATTCCATTTATCTTATTCAAAAACAATAAAGAAATGAATCACTATCCATGTCTTCATAGTAAAAGAGAAACTATGTCTTAACCCACATAATGCACCACAACAAGATTCATTTGCAATGATATATTGTTAAAAAAAGAAGTTAAAAACTAATTTTTTTCTGTTTAGAATATCATTGTGAGAAGCCACCCAAGCCTTAAACACAAGTAGGCAACAAAAGAAAAAATAGATTGAGATACATACCCAAGCATCCATATTATAACACCCACAACTAAAATCACCAGTCATTTTGTAACAAATGGCCATACACCCAACAGCTGAAAATGCTCATGTATACAGACCAAAAGAAAAACAAAGAATGGTCATACATTTAAGCTTAAAAATGCCCAACCTGATGTATGATTTGCTAACAAAAGTAAATCACAACTCCTTATCTATTTACCCACTTTAAACTTGTTGAAATATATACATGAAAATATATACTTGTTGAAATATATAAAATTTCATACATGAAAAGTTTATCTATTGATAACATCAATTTTACATAGATTAGATGTAAAAAGATGTTACATAGATGAGTTGTCATCCCCAAAAAACTTATACAATTCAAAATCATAGAAATGAGGAAGATATTCCTCTAATAGGGGAAAAAATACCTAAATGATAGTGATTCATTCTCTACAATGAGATATTATGCATTTACAACAATTTGAATGAGTTCAACATTTTTAGAGCTCTCATTTTCTTCCCAAATCTTAGGCAAGGCTTCCTTTATATTTTGAATGCCTTCAAGTGTGAAGTCTACTTCCTTTATAAACAACAAACACCACAAAATTATCTTTGTCTTGTCATACCCTGCAAAGCTTGAAAAATGAAAAAGTCAAAAAACATATATTATTGTAGAGAAAAGGTAGAACTCAAGTTAAATCTCTATAAGAGAATGAAAACCTATTTTTCACAAGATAAATATCAAGCATAAACTCTGATATAGAGAAAGAAAGAAAAAATACTCAAAATTATTCAAGATTATTTGTAAGGTCGAAAGACAAGTACTAGTTTGGAGCTTTGAATCCATGTTTTAGCACGTGTTAGAAGATTTTTTTAATGTTTTTTCTCCTCCATTACTATAATATGTTAGAAGATCTTTACTTCCAATTTGTTAGTGTGCTTTACAGTGCAAGATGATCAATAAGACTTACGATGCATGTGTTTTTTAATATTATGATTATTAAAGATAGTTTTTGAGACCAATCATATATATTTTTATGAATGTTTCAGATCATAATAGAAAGAGATTAGTTATCACTAAATGTGAGCTCAAACATTGATTAAAAACACACAATTTATACCAAAAAGACAAAACTAATGCCAATTATATTATGATTATAGTTCAAGCCTTTTAGGTTACTCTAATCCTTCAATTTATGTCAAGAGTATAACCTACAGTCAAAAAGAAATATGGATGAAACTTCAACTTTTCTATGCATCAGCGCTTAACGCAGGATGGCCCGCTCTGCTAGTCACAGAGTACCAAACCCACACGACCATTCACAACCAACGACAGTAGAACACAAAGGCAGTTATTTTTCTGAACGCTCTGATGCTATCAAGCAAAGGGGTCTCAGTTCAGCGTTCAATACTATTACAGAGGCTTACAGAACTCACCGTATGTGGCTTACCCTGATCATCAAACAAACCAAACTCACCCAGACTCCATATCCGAGCAAGCTATCACAAATTTGGAGGAGGTTCAAGTTTGAAATTCGTAATGAGATTAGGACTCTGTTCATTCATATTCAAAGACGGGAAAATAAAAAAGGGAAGACTTTATTTAACAATGACCTGATGATTACAATCAACTTGGTCACTGACCAAAATCAGTGTGCCATTCTTACAACAGTGGCGGCAGATTACACATCAAAAGGCCTCCAAAGTTCAGCCTGTACACATCCCCTGCTGAGACAAATAGACACATCAATCATCGGTCACTATCTTGCTTAACAAATCAAAACAGAAACCAATAAAATAAACCAAAAATGCGAAGGAAGAACGATGGCCTGCATCATATACCTTTAATTTTGGGCGAGAGCTGCAACCTCCGGCACAGGCGTTTTCCTACACTTGTTCTTGAGCTTGAGAGGGCCCATAGCAGGCCTTCTGAGACCATATTTGCTTGCGTCTCGCAGCATAAATGTTGTAGCAGGTGGTGGAGAATAGCTGGCAGCCATCAATACGTAATCGGAACAGAAAATCGCCGGAAATTCCTCCCTTGTTTTATGAACCCTTTCATGAAAAATGCGGTGCAATTTTGCAGATTTGGAGTTTAAGCACGGACGGGGACTCATTTCAAATCTCCCGCTTTTAAAATCCCGCTCTTTTTAAAAAAAATTGAAATGTCCACGTCTGTCTCGGTCCGTCGTTACCGTCCGTCTCCGTTTGTCTGTCGTTACCATCCGTCTCCGTTTCCGTCCGTAGTTACCGTCGGTTCATTTTGTCTCAAGCGTGGCACGTGGCATGGGGATGGGGTCTTATGTTATAATGTTATATACATAGGTGAATTTTGTCTAGGAGTTGGCTTTCTCCAATATTAATTGGGTGAAGACATATTTTAAAATAATTTTACTAAAAATACTATATATTTAGTTTCGAAGGTAATAGATATAAAAGCAATTAAAGTTTTTTAAATGGCCATATCAACTACTCTGAAATTGTATCCAATCTTCATAGAAATACATAAAAGAATGGATATGAAAATATGTCTAAGAAATTGAACTCAGTCGACAGTGCTTGAAGAGTCATTGTAAATTGATACAATGTCATCCACTGCCCATCTCAATCAAAATCTCAGAGCACTCAGTAAAGAGGGGCGCTTGAAAGAGACACTACATATTCTGCTCACCACGCACAAACCTCCTGTGGACTCCTCTACATATGTACATCTATTACAGGCCTGCGTTGCCAAGAAAGCCCTTTCAGAGGGTAAGCAAATCCACTCTCACATTACTGACAGAGGCTCTACATTTGCTACACACCCACTTTTACAAAATACTCTTATCAACATGTATGACAAGTGCGGAAGTTTTCAAGACGCTCGCAATGCTTTTAACGACATGAATGATCCAAACATTTTCTCGTGGAATCTGATAATCGCAGCCTGCCGAAGGCATGGCTTTCCTCAACAGGCATTGGCATTGTTTCACCAAATGCAACGAACAGCTGTACAACCAGATAACTTCACCTTCTCTGCTATTCTCCCTGTGTGTGCCAGCCTTCCATCTCTTAAACATGGTATGGAGATCCATGGAAAGATCTCTAGACATGGATTTCAATCTGAAATTATTGTGATGAATACGCTTCTAGACATGTACGCGAAATGTGGAAGCATGCAGAAGGCACGCGAACTGTTTGACAAAATGCGTAGAGTAGACGTGTTTTCTTGGAATGCGATGATTACTGGATATGCACAAACTGGTGCTGTTGACGAGGCTTTTAGGTTCTTCGAACAAGTGCCTCAACGAAATGTGGTCTCCTGGACTGCAATCATTGCTGGGTATGCACAAAATGGGTTTGTTGATAAAGCCTGGGAGATTTTTAAGGAAATGAAATTGGCAGGTGTAGAACCTAATTCGGCAACCTTTTCTAGCATACTGCCAGTGTGTGCCAAAATGGGAACTTTGCAGCAGGGTATGGAGATTCATTTAAAGATAACAGAAAGTGGACTTCTATCACCTGTTGTGGTTGTGACGGCGTTGATTGATATGTACGCAAAATGTGGAAGCATGCAGAAGGCACACGAACTGTTTGATAAAATGCCCGAACGAAATGTAGTCTCGTGGACTGCTATGATTGCTGGATATGCACAAAATGGGCTTGTTGATAAGTCCTTGGAAATTTTCAAGCAAATGAAATTGGCAGGTGTAAGGCCAGACTCATCAACCTTTGTCAGCATCCTCCCAGCTTGTGCCAAACTTGGAGCTTTGGAAGAGGGTATAGAAATCCATGAAAAAATAATTGAGAACAGATTATTGTCTGATGTGGTTGTGACTGCCCTCATAGACATGTATGCCAAATGTGGCAGCATACAGAAGGCTCGTGAGTTGTTTGATAAAATGCACCATCCAGACGTGGCCTCGTGGAATGCCATGATTGCAGGATATGCAATGCATGGCTATAGCGAGGATACCCTCAAACTCTTTGAACTGATGAGACACTCTGAAACCATCCCCAACCACATAAGCTTTCTGAGTGTTTTATTTGCATGCAGCCATGCAGGAATAGTGGATGGTGGGTGTGAATATTTCAATAGCATGAGTTGCTCATATTGTATAATGCCTACAATGGATCATTATGTAAGCATGGTTGACCTCCTTGGGCGTGCTGGTTATCTTGAACAAGCCCTAAACTTTATTGTCAAAATTCCAATAAAACCTGATGTGGTTGTATGGATATGTTTACTTGGTGCTTGTAGATCGCATAAGAGTGTAGAACTAGGAGAATTTGTGGCCACACTCCTTTTCAAGTTGAATCCAAACAGTGCTGCACCTTATGTTCTTCTATCAAACATTTATGCAGATGTAGGCAGGTGGGGTGACATTCAAAAGACAAGAAAATTGATGAAAGGTAAAGGAATTAAAAAGAAACCTGGATGTAGTTGGATTGAAGTCCATAAATTGGTGCATGCTTTTTCTGCAGGAGACGGATCACACCCACAAACTCAAGAGATCTATGCAAAGTTGGAGGAGTTGTCTTTGGAGATGAAGACAGCAGGTTATATTCCAGATACAAAATCTATATTAAATGACATGGAGAAGGAGGAGAAAGAATTCCTCCTCTGCCACCATAGTGAGAGGTTGGCAATAGCATTTGGGTTGTTGAATACTTCATCTGGAACAACTATTAGAGTTGTCAAGAACCTTCGAGTATGTAGTGATTGTCACACTGCAACCAAGTTTATCTCCAAGATTGTTGCAAGAGAAATTGTTGTGAGAGATGCCAACCGTTTCCATCATTTCAAGGATGGACAATGTTCTTGTGGGGATTATTGGTGATGCTATGGGAAACAAGCTATAAACACAGGCTTGCGCTATATCAAGGTGCATGGAAGGAATGAGGGTCTTATCTCAAATTCTAAAAATCCACTGTTTTGAATGCTCAGAGAGATAAATCATGCTTTGGACTTGATCAAATGATACTATATATCATGCATCACTTCTTAGACAAACTGATTGGGTATTTGTTAAATAATTGAAATTGTGATATTGAGCTATTTTTCAGGGAGCCTTAATAGCTCTGGACCAAAAAAGGTGGAAGTGGCAGAACAATGGGAACAGGGAAATGCAAAATTGAAGAAATCCTTTAAGAAAATGGAAAGCTGATCATCGACGAGGAGACGTGAGAGAAGGGCTTACAATCTCACTAATTTTGGAAACGATTAGGAGAGCATCTAATCATGGTAATTCATCCCTTCCTTTGTCATTTTGTGTGATATTTTTGTTTGGGTTTATTAACTATGATGTGCCGATGCTAAGTCTGATGTATGGGCTTAAATTATGTCAATCTATGTAGAAGGGCTTAATGAACCAGTTTATCTCATTGCTTGGTCGGCCTGGGCAGAGGAATCATATGGTGGAACCGGCCAAACCCTAGAAAATTCACATTGTGTTCTTTCTCATAGCATAATGCCAATCCATTCCACAATATATCGTTAAACACTACAGGTGGAATTCTAGCAATCCATCCATCTGGAGATAACTTCCAGCAGGTCGAGTCTGGAAGACTGCAGGTCTTTAATTCGAAATCAATGTGCCCCAGAAAAAGGGGCAGCCCTCTGATAAGAGCATGAGGGCTTGTTACAGCCGGTGAATGTAGATTTGCACAAGTGGTTTTTTTGCCCTTGATTTTTATGGGATATTAACACAATTTTCCCAAGAAATTAGACCATCTTCTGGTCAATTTAACTCTAAGAGACTACTGTTCAACTCTGTTTTTAAGAATTCCTTACGAAGAGGGGTGAAAAATCTCCGGAAGGTTTACGGTTTTTCCAAAGACCTCTTTTATTATTCGTTTAAATCTGAATTGTGACAGGCATATAACATAGGTAAGTTTCTTTTATAACACCTATGATGTTTGTAAATGACAAATAATTAGAACATCTCAAAGAATGGTTGGAGACTTGTAATGGGCTTCCACATCCCCTTTACTTTGAGAACTGGTATGTTTGTGGCACTTGCTATCTTGGCTTTAAATTTGATTTCAAAATACTTTGCTGTCACCCGAGTTTTCTTTGCATTTAGTTTGAATGAAATTTATAGAATTTATGAGTAATGTAAAAGCATAAATTATTTATTATTATATTGCTTTAAATATGTGTTATATTAAAAAATAATGTATGATAAAAGTTCATAAAATATTAGTAGTGAGCTAAAGAGAGGTTTTTGTAGATGGATCTAATGAGACAGGTTATGATCCTTACAAGCATAAGTGAGTTGTATTGAGTGTGCACCAAGTTCATTTGTTGATTGAACAATGATAAACTATGTAGTTAGGAGTATTTTGGAGATTGAACAATGATAAACTATGTAGTTAGAGTATTTAAAGAGTAGATTGCATTATTTGGGTTGCTGCATGTCCATCTAGAGGTTAAATAATTGCATAATAAACTATCTAGTTAGTGTTAATTGATCTAGCAAAAAGAGAGTATTTGTGGTCATTCTAGGATAGAAATTGGAGTAACCCATGAGGATGAAGAGTATCATGAGTTTTGCAAGAACACGTGATGAACATGTGAGAATAATAGAAGAACTTGTCAAGATAGAGAGGAACATTACAATTATAGGTCATAACATAACCAAATTGTAGGGAAAAAAAGCCTAATAAACTTGTACAATAGAAACAATGCATACAAAATTTAAAGCAAATAAAAAGAAGCACATAGTACATAGTATTTCACTTGGGAAAACCCTTTTAAGTTAAAAAAACCTAGCATGGTAATCTTCTTTACTATTGCATAAAAACTCAATCGTCACAAAATAATAATAAAGTTCTTACTTGACCTTTAGACAAGTGTGAATATTAATAGGTACATCAAATGTGATTTTACAATTTACACAAATGCTTTAAAGCCATAGGCACATCAAAAGTGGTTTTTTGGCTCATCCAACTACAAAACATGGAAAGTATATAACACACATCAACAATTTCCCACTTGTTGAATACTTCTCATAGGGGGCAACACACTTATACTACCACTTGTTGAGGGCAACCATGCCCATTGATTTCTTGTACCAAGATAATTTCTTAATATTCACGGCTTACATCAGTGAATCAACAATATTCTTTTCTTTACCATTTTTTTCCAACACCCACTTGCATTCAATCATTTCCCTCACAAAATGATATTGTACACCAATATGTTTTGATCAAGCATGATAAGAAACTATTTTTTGTAACAATCTAGCAATCAAGTGTAACCTTTGTGGCTCCAAATATATATTCCGTACACATCCATTGTTAGATCTTTGACAATCAAGATGTCCAAAGTGGTTAGAATCTATGTAGTACCTCTCATGTTTGCATTCTATTTTTCATATTTTGGATGATTCATAGACCAATACCTATACAGTTTGATTCAAGATTATTTGTATCATTCTTTTTGTATTGGCATCAGGATTGGATGCACTTTTTGAGACAATTATAGTATTATTATGTTATAATGGATTATGTTGTTGTCTCTGTTGATTATGCACATTCATGCTTGGATGATTGTTTTATGGTTATGTTGTTATACCCCATTTGAAAATTGTATGTGCTTTGAATATTATGTATATGCACAGGTATGCTTGACATGCATTGGGTGGATACAAGTATATGGAATTTTTCCACCTAGCTTAATTGGCTAAGTTATTCCACGACAATGGTTATATGGGAGATGTCACATTGGTTGTATCTATTTCGTCTTACCCATGAACGTGTGATTTGATTTCTTGTTTAAATTTTGATATTCTTAAATTTATAATTCGCGTATATGCTTATATGGATTTAAATTGAGAATTTAAATGTTGAGTGCTAATTAAGAATTAAATGTTTATTTGGGCCTTTGGGGAAATTGGGGGAAATGTAATTAAAAGAAATGGAAAATTAAATTTTTATTATTTTATTTGAATATTCAAAAAGAGTAAATAGGGAAAAAGGGCATTTTTTTATGCATGTATGCTTTTGTAAAGAATTTGTGTTCTGCTTGGGAAATCTTGTTTTGTGGATTGTGGGAGCATAATTTGATAAGGTAATTTGATGAGGTTGAAAGCAATAGAATAGGAATAGGCAGAGGAATGTGCTTGTGGTTGGATTTGTGCATTCATGGTGTGTTTGAAGTGTTCTTCATTTTGAATTTTGGCTAAAATTGAGGTAATCTTTTAAATTATTTTCCTTTACTCATTTGTTTCCATTTTAAAAGACTGGAATAGAGTTAGGGGAATGTTAAAACCTCCCAATGCTTTTTATTTCATTAATTTTCATTTTGTAGATTTAGTTTAGTAGATTTTTTTGGAATTTTTTTCAAAATGCAGCTATAATGACAAAAAAATTTGAGAACTGATTGAAAATTGAAATTGATAGTTTATAATGGGTTTTGGGAACCTTTGGCAACAAAGAATATTGTTATAAATTTTATTTTTAGAAATTTAAAATTCAAAGAGATTTCAAGCTATTTTTATGGTGTTTTGAAGAAATTCTTGGTTTTTGGTCATTTGATAAGTTGGAAAATTTGAAAGTTTCAAGTGAATTATGATGTATTGGAATGAGTGAACAAAGGGATACTTCGTGAAATGTTGAAATAAATATTTTGAAATCATGTTGTGAAAATTTGTTGAAAAATGAAGTTCTGCATTATTTTTTGAGCCACTCATTGGAGAGTGTGATGAGCTTAGATTGAAGGTTTTAGAGAGGATTAAGGGAGTGGATCCCAATGTGTCCCTAGGGAAAAGTGTCTTGTAGACTTGATCATGGTTCGGGAGTCTTTAATCGAGTGAACACTAATGAAACATGGGTAATTAATTAACTAAGATAAAGGATGCCCCTCTCATGCCTTGAGTGCTCATATAGACTAAGGATGTTTGAGAAGGAACGCTGGCTTGGGGAGCTTCGGTCTTGTAAGATCAAGTATCCTTGTTCATATGAGAGGACTACTAGGTTCCATGTGATGCCATATTGGTGAGTACTGTGATGACACTCTGTAACTAGCTCTCCAACATCTAGTCTTAGAGTAGTTAGCTCTCCAACATCTAGTCTTAGAGTAGTTTGAGTAGCATCTAAAAGAAGTTGTAATTCCTTTCCATGTTGGTGTTGAATTTATTACTTTCTTGCATGTCGGGTATTCTTTATGTCTTGTGTATCTATATGCCTTTCTTCCCATGTGTCTTGCGTGTGTGTGATTGGGCCTTGTAACTGTTAGGAAATATTGCATTCAACCCACAATCTTATTCCATTTCCTACATAACCCATGAGAGATAAACATGCATACAAGTAACCACAATGCATGTATCAAATAGGCAAGCCACAAGATATGCCCTAGGAAAACCTTCAAGAGGAAAAAACCTAGCTTCCAAAAGCATCCATACTCCATCATATTATTCAGCAATAAAGCAATACAAGAGTTACAATGAATACCTTTGAAGCATCAAGCCTATCAATGTATCCTTATGTGTCCAAGCATGAATCCACACATTCCATGCCATGCTTCACATATGCACTCCTCAGAAAGACTCAATAATGATAGCCAACCCACTTAGCCAACCTAAACCACTACACATGTGTTTTCTTTTATAAATACAACTAGTGGTAAGGTGAAATCACATAACACAAAACTATGTGAATACAAAACCACTAACCCCTTATTTAATATTGGGTAAGTCAAAACTTTAATTTATTTAATATTTCCCCAATATTAAATTATTATCATGTGTCTCCCACACATTAAATAATAATACAATGTTACAATACAACATCAAGTGGTCCCCAAATAATTACCTAGCGTGATTATCCACACCACCAAGGTGCATCACAACTAAATAATTAATTAATTACAACATTATAATAAATCATTTTATGCAATGGTGTACAACACCATATCTCAACAGTAACTATCTCCTAGCATGGTTGGATGAGCTTATGGGCATCACATGGTTGGGTGGCATGGAAATCACTATTGGAGATCAAAGGTTTAAGGATTGAGATTGACCATTGTACTATGCTCTAATTGGAGTTTTATTTTATGCAATTACTTACTTTCATTCAAATGCAAAATTGTATAACTCAAGGGCATTTGAGTCCTGCTTGAGGTAATTGTAATGATATGATTTATTGGACCTCTCATTGAGATGTATTATAATTGAAAAAATAATGCATAGTGAAACTAATCTTAGTTATGTGACTTGGTGTTGGAGCCAGGCATGATCACACTATGGATGATTGTATGCTTATCTAATGTGATGGTAAAATAAATGTAAGAACATTTCTTTTGGGTTTAAAATGAATGTAATTCATCTTGAAGTAGCCTTGAACGGTGTTGTGAGCCCATTGTGTAGTCATCATACTCCTAATAGCTTGTTCCTAAATTGTTGTATTGTATTGAGCCCTCTTTTAGCCTCTTGTAAGGTCTTGCAAAAACTAAAAAGTGTCGTAACTCTTTGTTCTTGTGATTTATTTCTTAGGGTAGGATTTTGGAGTGTTAGGGAGGTCTTAACATTCCTCCTTGTTTGACCTTGAGGTGTGTTTTGATGTTTCAGAGTGCATAGGGTGTTGTAGGCCATTCTAGGTGGTTCCTCAATGCTTGGGGTATCTTGGAGGTCAATCCCTATTCTTGGATTTCCCAATGGTGAGGAAACCAATGCTTAGAAAATACCACAGTGCTAGAAAGGACTACATCACTCAGACTGGAATCTAGAACCAAAATAGGACACCAGTGCTTGACAGAGACACTAGTGCTAGGCATTATAGTTAGGTAGCTAGGCGCTAGTGTCCCACTTGGGTGCTATAGTCCTGCAAGAGCACTGTTGTCCTCCCATACATCAAACAATGAGCATTTTAGGGATTTGGATGGGAAAAAATTGTGGACGGAATTTGTTCCCTAAGGCTATCTAAGTCTAGAGAATTTTAGAACATGCTCATATGTGTTGTCATTGAGAAGTTATGGTATTCTTTGCATCATTTTTGTGCCTTCTCTTGAAGTTGTTGGTTGTCAAACCTAGGCTTAAGGAGATTGTTCATCCAGTCTTGTGAAGTCTTGGGAAGGTTGAAACCCTCCATTAGTGGTATTTTTTGTGCTCTCAACATTCCTCATGGGTTAAAGGGTGTTGTGCAATAGTCTTCCACTTGTGTGACATAACGTTGCAATGGGATGTCATGTGTTATCCTAGTGTACCTAGTTGCACTAATGTTTCATAAGTATTGTGCCTTGTGTTTCAAAAGAAATCTACCATTTCTTCTTGAGCTATTGTTTTATGGTTTTCATGGTGAGGCAATACAATTTACAAGTCCTTGCAAATTCAAAGTTCATTTCCATCAAATCTTTCTTAGTAGAAAATTGCATAATCTAAATGTAACATAATTATTGATTTTTTTTAAAACAATTCAATTTTCCTTTCCCTATTTAGAGATATTTCTACTCATAACTCCCATTTAATGTGTAACATCAATTCTAATGTAGACCAATACATACATAAGGCTACCAACACTAGCATAAGGAAATTGACATATTCCCTCAATTTCCTCTTTTTTTATGGGCACTATTTAGCAATTTTTTTTTGTTAAATAGAAAAAGAGTGCTCAAAAGTTTACTATATAATGCATCATAAACCTCTACAATATCATCTCAACATATTTATATTGATGTAAATATAGTTTCTCCTTTACATAATCAATTTTAATTTCCATGCCCTAAAAAAATTTAGTAATACCAAGGTCTTTCATGTCAAATAGAGATTTAACTAAAGTGATCATTTCCTTATTGTTACCACTTAATTTCTTATGGATGAACTTTTCTATGCTCCTCCCATATTATTTGGTCATTTCCTTGGCATGATGATAATTATATATCAATCACATGAATAAGACATGGAGATTGGTCACGTCATAGTAAGATAAAGCATCAAACCACACTCATAAAAATATTGAAAGAATAAAAGTATTGTTCAATACTTATCAAAATATGATCTATACCACTCACTTGAGGACTCTAGGTTAGGATGGTGTAGAATCTCACACCCATTCACTTTTATGGTAAGCTATGAAGAGGCAATGATGAGTCTATTCTTGATTAATATAATTGTGAAGTGTTCTTTTACTAGTGGTTTTTTATCATAAGGGTTTCTTGCATAAAATATTATATCTCATGTGTAAGTAGTATTAATATTTCATTTTCTTTCCTATTTGCTACTAGATTATTTTTTGCAACAAACATAACTCTATTGATCACATAATTTTAAGGTTTCATAATATCCTAGATTATCGATTATCTACATTAGGACTACTTTCCAATAATTGTCACCTCATATAATGTAATACGTATAAATTGAAAGATAAGAGATCTCTATATTAGTATCTAGGGAGCATGACCCTATAGGTTTCACAAGAAAAATATTGACTTGTAGCTATAGCACAAGTACCAAGATCCATTTATGGCTCACAAATTGACACCTAGTATACAAAAACCATCAATTACTATTAATAAGTAACCATAAATCCTCAAAAACTCAAAAAAAAAAAAAACATAATTTTGTCCTGGGGAGGTTTAGATAACCATCTAAGCTTACATCCTATGTATTAAAATATCAATTTTTAGTAAGGGAAGCACTTACTATTTTATGATGGCCATCTTTAACAGTACTTGGAAAGATAAAGAATAAGGGCTTACAAAACATCAAATTTTGACCAAAAATGTTAGGACATGGACCTAACACTTCAAGTATTAGATTTAGTCCATTTTCTTGTAGATTTGAACCTTACCCTTAAACTTGACCCATAAGTAATATCAAGCCTACTATAATTTTGGTATAAAGTTTAACTTCTAATCCAATCAAATCAAAATAAATCTAGAAGATCCTAAAAACCTTATGTTGAGTTTGCACATAGATTTCCTAAATCACCTATTCCATGAATTTCAAATATAAACTATGATTAGAAGGGGGCATGGTCCAAAAGGAACAAAGGAAAAGATGATGTACCTTGAACTCTAGGATTTGATTTCTTAATTGCACAATGTTGTCTAGTTCATTTTTACATTCACACTCAAAAATTTATTTGTTTCATCAACTTCCTTCTTATGATGTTCAATTGTATATCTAACTAATAAAATTAGTATAACATATTAAAACAATGGTTGTATGTTATCAAATTCAAATAAAAACAAGATAATTATCATTTCAAATCTTCAAAACATAAAAATATTTCATACTATAAAATTCAATCTAAAAAAATGAAATTGGTTCTTCTACATTTAAAAAACAACAAAATGTGGTGGAATTGTCAAAAAATAATTGATATTTGTCAACACCATGAAAAATGTGTTTCTATTTTAGATAAAACACATACTGTAGGGTAAAAATGCAGTGCCAAAAATTGTAATCTATGCCAATTTCACATTTATGCATAGTACCCAGTGCATTTATGACAAAATCCATAATTTGGATTTTATGATTCCAATCTTATGGATGACAATGATGAAGTGTTAATAGCTTGTGGTTTGAATTTCAGAAGAATTTGGATAGATGGTAGTGTGATATGTAGAAATCTACGTGGTGTGCAAATGTCTCGATAAAATCCGAGATTCAAATGAGAATATCCAACATAGTTTTTTATGACAAGTGTCCCAATGCCCAAATAGGACTATAATGGCTATTTCTGCCCAGTACAAGAACAAAAATACCTTCTCTTCCTCCTTTTCACAATGTTATGAAGGAATTTTGGACTTGGATATCTCTATCTCTCTCTCTCAATGAAACTCTATCAAAATAATCTCAGGTCTTGGACATTTGGAACAATAAAGAATCCTCTTGCTCATGATCTCATCATGTCTATTATATTAAGAGAGGGGCCATAGTTGTTGGTACCACTCTCTTTCTTATCATTCAAATAATCTCATTCATTATTATATCTATTTGATCTCATCTAACATCTCTTTTAATCATTATAGGGGTTCTCCTCCATAACGGGGTTTATTATACCACATGTCTATTTTAATTTTTATATATTCCAATCTTGTTCATTATTTTATGGAGGTGGAAACACAAAGAGGGGGTTTGACTGAGGCAAACCCCTATACAACCCCAAAAACTCTCCCCGTCTCTATGTGTGGAAGGGACAAATAGGCTCAAAGAGAAAAGGACTTCATTCTGGCATCTTTTTGGGTTTTATTTGTATAGATGAAAAAATAGATGTGTAAATGTCCTCATGACACGTTGATGTCCAAGTCTGAGACTTCACTTGATTGGTGTCACATTTTGTGTATTTAGAGATCTTCATTTCTGTGAACTAAATATTGTTCACTTTGTATTTGCAAGTTATTTGATATTTTCAGTTGTATTCATTATTAAGCATATTTTAGAATCTAGTTGTAAACATATCTATTTCCAGTTCACTTGAGACATGTTAATTGAGGAAGTTGAAAGTTATTTTCTCCTTAAGATCTTGTTAGATCTTGAGAGTAGAAAACTCCCTCTCCATTTAGATGAACTTGATGTGAAAACCTCCTGTTGAATCATTTTGTTCAACATTTCAATGCATTTGATAATGTCTTATCAGAGTAGGATTTTGATATGTTAGAGGATGCCCTAGATGATTTCCTAGAGGTATCTCCTATTCAAAAACCTATTATGCAAACTCCACCCTTAGAATCTCCTTTGTTGTAGGATGAGAAGTTTGTAAATGTAATTGTAGTCTATGTTACCCTTGCGAGGCCTAAGAGACCAATCATTTACGTGGCTATATCTAGTCCTTCAAAGAGAGTCCATTCTATTCATGGTGTTCCATCTAATAAGGTTTCTCTAGATCTTTATACAAGGTATAAACAATTTAAAGCTTCTTCTTATAATGCAGTAGCTCATTTTGTTGGCATATTATTGTCATTGATGTCAAAAGGATATATCATGCAAGGAAGTCTAGTAGCATGATGAAAAAGATATGTGGATCAAGTTTTGGAAGTGTGTTGGTTGTTCATGGTGTAGAAGAGTATATCTTGCAATTGTTGCAAAAGTTGTTCAAAATATTGCAATGTTGACAAAATGTTGTCATCTTTCTACAATAGTGGTTTCTAGGTGTCTGAAGAAAAATTTAGTGCTAGATTCGATATGGGTTTCTCAAGAGCATTCGAAAGATGTACTTTGTAGGTCCAGAAGTTGAAGTATGCGCTCATAAATTATTTGTTTCTACTCTTGGGTGTTGTTAGCTTATTAGTCAAACCCTAGGTGTTTGCACACATGAAACTATATCAAGTTTTCTAATTTGTCATTGAATGACTACTGGAGGTAAATGGTTGCATAAGTTATCACTTATGTCATTATAATTATCTAGTGACCGACCCTTTGTGCCTAGCTTTCTAGGTTGGTGAAGGACCCATGTGTTCGTATCAGGGAGACTGCTGCATATCGATAAGAGTTACATTGAAGTCTCTTTGATGTATCGAAATCCCTTTGATGAAATGATACATCAAAGTGACAATGAAATATCGGGGTGACTATGTTAAGTCCATTCCATTGGAGAGACCCCCTGATATTGAAGAGAGTAATTTTAGTGCCTCTTTGATATACCGAAAAGCAGAAAGGGTGAGCAACCAACGGTGGAGATCAAACTATTTTTTATCAACAATGCTCATATGGTGATGTCTAACAAAGCCTAAGGTCGGACCACCCACATGATAGAGCTAGAATGAAGTAGAATGAGGAGACCTCTAAATATTGGAGTGAGCAATCTCCAAGTCCCTTTGACACAACGATGGCAACATAAGGAGCTAGTGGAGTATGATGTCACATTGACAAGTGGTGACAAATTACTAGGCAGGTGATGTCACCAAGGGTCTTCATCAAGGAGATAAATGAATATCAGAGTGACCCTATAATGAGTCCCTTCGTTACAATGAAGAGGTGGTTGACTTGAAATGTGGCATGAAGGATAATAGAATAATATTTTGACACATGGCGGAAAGTGATAGTGGTAGGTGACATTGGAGTATGATGACATGTGGTGACACATAGGCTATGGGGACTACCTAATCAATGCAATAAGGTATATTGGTGATATCTCTTCTTATCGAAGGGAGTCATTTTTGAGTCCCTCCAACATGTTGATAGTGTGGGACCTGATTGAGAGGTGATAAGGATATAAAATGACATGTGTAGACTTATGGCATGGATTTGATGAAAAATAAGGGGTTGACACGTTGCTTATTTCTACTAGTTGATTTCACATCTTCATTGTGAATCAACATGCAATTTTTTTTTTCAACATTGTTAAACAATACAACAAAGGCTTGAAGGCATGAGTACAAAAGTCAATGGTATGTATGCATAGGTGAATGGAACTAATTCATAAGTCGACAGTCAAAGGATGACATTGATTCAAGTAAAAGGATGAACGAATGGAGATTTTTGCACTAATAACTAGGTAACTATCTAGTAAAAGATCTTATTGATTATTGGGTAAAATGACAATACTAAGGAAAGGAAAATCACAGATACTGTAAATGGATTAATTGCATAGAAAAATGATAAGACAACATGAAAGCCTTAGTTTGATGTTGCTTGATGGTGAAGGAAAAGAATGTTATAAAATAGCAGATCAGTAATAAGAATGGTTGGGTTTTCAATTGATTTATAGTGTTAGAGAGTGAAGTGTGTAAGTGATTTACTGAGTCAATTTGACAGAGTGTTGAATGAACATTTGAAGCTGATCATAGTTGAAGGAGAGTGAGCAAAGAGAGCATAAATTATGTTACTGAATGTATTGATGCATTATCAAGTTTTGCAAAACCAATTTTGTGCATATATGAGATTTTAATATTGTGGAGGTTGTTGCCTCATTTGTATTGAGTTGATGCTCAGAGTAGGGGATTGGTGTCTCCTTAGGGTTGGTTCCCTTAAAAGTTGTAACAAAGAATTATTGATTGTGAGGTGGGATTAGGATAGTAGATCCTAGCAATATTTCTCACCATGGTTTTTCCCATCTTGGGTTTTCCATGTATATCTGGTGTTATGTGTTGATCTTGTATGTTCATGTGTTTTTCATATCTTTTCATGTTTTAATCTACACATCTAGGTTTGAGGATTGTGTTTGCACCAAGGTTAAGAAGGCTAAGATTTTTAGTATCTATTGATTCATCCCCCTTTTAGTCTAATTATTGTGTTCCAACAATAGGTATCAAAGCCATAGGTTCCCTAGGAGAAGCTTAATCAGCTTGGGTAGATCCTTGGATTTGAGAACACAATGGATAGTCAAGAAAGTTCTTTACAAACAAGTCACCTTGATCTGATGGAATAGATTATGCCTTTTGGAGCTTAATGATGAAGGGATATTTGGGATCATTAGAGTTTGATGTGTGGATTCCTACTATGAATGGATACACACCTCTCGCCACAACTCCTACTAATGCTACAACAAAAAAGGACTATGAGAACAATAAAAAAGCATGGTTTGCTCTTATGAATAGTTTGTCTAGATCTATACATAGCAAGGTTATGTATTGTAAGTTAGAATGTCTGAGATACATTGGAAAAGATCTATGAAGGAGATGACGAGGTAAAATTGGAAAATCTTCAAGTATTGAGAGCTATATTTGAAGGCCTAAAGATGACATAAGAAGAGAAGATTTCATACTATCTTCTAAGAGTTAATGATATAGTGAACTCAATTAAAGGATATGGAGAAGAAGTGAAAGAAGATGTCATTGTACTAAAAGTTCTAAGGTCAATATCAACCAAATATGATTTTAAGATTTTAGCAATAGAGGAAGGAAGAGAAATAGACAAACTCACTCTTAATCAGTTGCATAGTATATTCACTGCATATGAAATGAGGATGGGAGATACAAAACCATCAGGAAAGGAATCTTCTTTCAAAGTTACCAACAAAGAGAAGGATGTATCTTCTAAGAAAGACAAGGCTAAGAACATCACATCTAGAAATGATGAGACTAATGAAGAAGAGGAAAATTTCATTAGGAAACTAAGAAGAGGATATGGCAAGTACGAATGTAAATTACCCTTTAAATGATTTGAATGTGGAAAAGTTGGTCATTTTGTTGCTAAATGTCTTTATGAGAAAGGAAACTGTGAGCAAGGGATAGAAGGTAAACTGAAGAAACCCTACTATCCTAAGAGGAGTTTTCAAAACAAAAAGAAAATTTTGTACATCCAAGAACACAGTGATGTATTTGATGATTGCAACAACTCAGATGATGAACAAAATTATTATTTTATTATAAAAGAAAATGAATTTATTTTCATGGAAAAAGAGTTTGAGGGACAAAAGGATGCAAAAGTTGAAGTCCTTGGTGAAGATGGTGAAGAAGGAGAGGTTAACTTGGAAGGAGAACTTATTTTTTCCCTAGATGAGATAGATGATCTTAGAGATGAGATTGAAATGTTGAAAAAAGGAGAACTTAAAGCAGAAGAAACTTGTACAAAAGGAATTAGACAAACTAAGAAATGATCTTGAGGGATCTAATCAAATGGTAGTAAGTTTGAAACTTCAAGTGGAGGAAGCCAAGAGAATGGAAGAAATTATGAAATAAAAATTAAAATATGAAATGGATAGATGCATGAAGCTTGAGGAAAAAATTGTTTCCTTGAGAAAGGATTTGGAGAAAGCTAAAGGGAATGTTCAAAAAGGATTGAAGCTGAAAGGAGGTTTTGAAATTTTAGATGAACTACTGAGTACACAAAAGCCAACTAACAAATACAAATCAGGCTTGGGATTGGAAAAAGGACAAAGTTCCTTTGTTGATTCTTCTAAAAAATTATATGAATGATTTAGGGTAGGAGAAAAGTTTAAATATATCAGTGAAAGTGATTGCAAAGGAAGTGATCTCAAAGAGAAATCTATAGAAGCTAAGAAAACCAAGGAAGAAAAGAAGCCTATTGTAGACAAGAAGGATAAAGAATATGCTCCAAATCATCAGAAGATAAGGAAGAATTTCAGAAGGACTGATGCTGATGGATTTACAAGAGTGCATGATCCAAAGGAGACCAAGAAAAAGATCACCTCATCCAACTCAGGGAATTTCTATGACCAAGTACTCATCATACTTCAATGGTTATTGATAAACTTGTAATCAATTGGGTCATAGGGCTAGAGAGTGTAGAGTTTTCCCTAAAAGGAGTATAAACTTTGTGAGAAAAAACTCTTTTGCTCCTTTGATGGATATGGATATAGTCTGGTACAACTGCAACAATTTTGGTCATATAGCAAAAAAATTGTAGAATAAAATTTGTGAGACCAAATGTAAAGAAAGAGAAAAAGAAAGATCTACCTCCTAAGTCAAAAAAGGAATCTAAAAAAAAGGAGGAAAAGGTAGAAAATACTGAAAATAAATCTGAGAAGGTGTGGAAGGAAAAAGAAAGAAGTTCCACACAGTCAATGATTTCTCAAACAACACTGCATGCTAAAAAGAAAAATTTATGGGTAATAGATAGTGGCTGCTCTAAGCATATGACTAGAGACAAAAGTAATTTCATCAAACTCAAGAAATACAATGGTGGATTTGTGAGTTTGGGTGACAATACTATAGTCAAGATAGTTGGGAAAGGAATCTTGAGTCTAGATGAAAAAAATACCACAAAGGATGTCTTGTATGTTGAAGGATTGAAGCACAGTCTGCTAAGTGTGAGTCATATGTGTGAAAATGTCTTTAAAGTCATTTTTTATTCTAAAGGCTGCAAAATTAAAAAAAATGGAAAAGCAGTTGCACAAGGAGCACAAATTGATAGCAATCTCTACAACCTTTGTGAAGTGAAAGGTCAAATTTTTTTGATAGGACAAGTAGATGAAAGCTGGTTATGACAAAAAATAATGGGGAATGTAAATGTTGATAATTTGGTGAAGGTAAGCTCAAGAGGTCTGGTTAGACACGTGACTAAAATAACCAAGGTTGTAAATGTCATATGCAAAGAATGTTAGTAGGGAAAGCAAACAAAGGCTAGTTTCCCAACTAAAGAATATTCAACCACTAAGCCTTTACAATTGGTTCATACTGATTTGTGTGGACCTAAAAGAACAAGAGGATTGATAGGAGAAAGATACTTCATGTTGCTATTTGATGACTACACAAGAATGTCATGGATAACATTTTTGGGTGACAAGTCACAAGTATTTTAAATATTTAAGATATTTAGAAAAACGGTTGAAAAGGAAATAGGTAGAAGGATTAAATGCTTATGATCAGATAGAGGAGGAGAATTCTCATCAAATGAATTTTTTGAATACTGTGAGGCACATGGAATCAAGAGACAATACTTAGCACCAAGAACACCACAACAAAATGGAGTTGTAGAAAGAAAGAATAGAGTGGTGCAAGACATGGCCAGAACAATGTTAAAAAATGCCAAATTAGCTGATATGTTTTGGAGATCATCAATTCATACTACAATATATATTATGAACATCGTTCAAATTAGAGAACATAGTGATAGTACCCCTATGACTTGTGGTATGGTAGGCCTACATCTGTGAAGTACTTCAAAGTGTTTGGCAACAAGTGCTACATCAAAGGAGAAGATGAGAATTTGGGAAAATTTAAATCAAGAAGTGATAAAGGAATATTTTTAGGATATTCTACTCAAAGAAAAGCTTACAAGTGCTACAACACTAGGTTGAGGAAGATTGTGGAGAGAATCAATGCCAAAATTGATAAGAAGATAAAGCATATCAAACTTGAGGAGAATGATTTTGGTAATGACTAGATTTTGATGAATCTGTAACCAATCATGAAGAAGAAGAATTTGAGGAAGTAGAAGTTGAGAAGGCACCTAAAAAATATGTGCAGAAGGATCACCCAATGGATCAGATAATTGGGGAAAAAATGGAGTTTAGACTAGGAGAAGATTTGCAAAGAACAAAGAATAGGTAAACTTTTCTCTCCTATCTTAGATTGAACCATTTTTTTTTATTGAAGCCAACAAGGATGAGAGATGGATAGAGGCTATGAAACTAGAGGAGCTAAATCAAATTGAGAAGAATAACATGTGGGAATTAGTTCCTAGACCCCCAAGAAAAAATGTAATTGGTACAAAATGGGTGTTTAGAGACAAACTCAATGAGGATGGAGCTATTGTGAGGAAAAGGAAAGATTAGTCTACAAAGGATATGCACAAGTTGAAGGAATTGATTTCAAAGAAACATTTGCACCAGTGGAAATATTAGAAGTAATAAGAAATTTTCTCACATTTTCAATTTACAAGGGATTCAAATTATATCAAATGGATGTTAAATCTACATTTTTGAATGGCAATCTTGAAGAGGAAGTTTACATTGAATAGCCAGAAGGTTTTCTCCTAACAAAAGAAGAAGATTATGTGTGTATATCTTGAGAAAGGAATTGTATGGTATAAAACAAGCCCCACAAGCATGGTATTCTAGATTAGACAAGTACCTATATCAACAAGGATTCAAGAAAATATGTGTAAACAACAATTTTTATTTCAAACCAAAAGGTGAGCACATGGCTATTGTTGTTGTTTATGCAGATGAAATAATATTTGGAGATAGAAATGATAAAATGTGTCAAATATTTGATACGCATATGCAAAATGAATTTAAAATTTCAATGTTAGGCGAGCTGTCATTTTTTCTTAGCTTACAAATTGCACAAAGTGATAGAGGGATATTTATATCTCAAACCAAATATGCTAAGGAGATGCTCAAGAAGTTTGGAATGGAGGATAGTAGACTAGTCAGTACCCCCATGATAATTGGCTACAAATTGAGAAAATCAAATGAATCCCCTAAAGAAAATCAAACATTGTATAGGTCAATGATTGGTAGGCTATACTTAATTGTATCAAGGCCCGATATTATGCAAGAAGTATGTTTAGTTACAAGGTTTTAGGCTACACCAAGGGAGTCTCATGTTAACGTGGTGAAAATAATTTTTAGATATATCAAGAGCACTGTTGATTATGGGTTGTGGTATCTCAAGAGTAAGGATTTTTCTTTGACAACATACATAGATATTGATTGGGTAGGCAGTGTAGATGATAGGAAAAGTACCAGTGGTGGAACATTTTTCTTAGGAGATTGTCTTGTGTCTTGGATGAGCAAGAAGAAAGAATCAATCACTCTTTCCACAACAAAAGTAGATTATGTAGCAATAGCAACTTGTGGTACTCAAGTCTTATGGATGAAGCAGACACTTAAGGACGTCAAGGTAGAGTACAGTGAACCTATCTCTATTCTTTATGATAGTTCAAGTGCAAAAAATATCTCAAACAATCAAGTGATGCACTCTAGAAAAAGCACATGTCATACAGTATCACTTCATTAGAGAAAAGGTTGAAGATAGAGAAGTTAGGATGGAGTATGTCCCAACAAAGGAATAGGTGGTTGACATTTTCACCAAGCCTCTTCCTACAAAGAAATTTGAATATCTGAGGCAAAATTTGGTATTCATTTCTCCCACATCATATCAATAAATATTAGTGATAGGGTATGGATCTAGGGGGAGCTTAATTGGTACTTTATTTATCCCTGGTAATGGAGAATGAGATCAAGTTAGGAAAATTGGTTTTACAAATTTCTAATGACTTGATGGTTGCATAGTCAAGTATCCTCACTTTCTCTTTGAACTGCTTGTCAAAGGGGGAGTATGTTTTTAGGGTGATTTTTCCCTTTTCCATTGATGTTAAAGGGGGAGAAAGTTGTGCAAATGCTCAAGCAATTGAGCAAAAGGGATTCAAGGAATGAACTGAAATATCTTATTTGGTACGAAGCATTAGGTTTTTCCATCAATGACAAAGGGTCAAATTGTTGTCATAATATTATTGTCATTGATGTCAAAAGGAGATATCATGCAAGGAAGTCTAGTGGAATGATGACAAAGAGATGTGGATCAGGTTTTGGAAGTGTGTGGGTTGTTCATGGTGCAGAAGAGAATATCATGTAATTGTTGCAAAAGTTGTTTAAAATGTTGTAATGTTGACAAAATTTTGTCATCTTTCTGCAACAATGGTTTCTAGGTTTTTGAAGGAAAATTTAGTGCCAAATTTGATATGGGTTTTTTGAGAGCATTCTAGAGATGCACTTTGTAGGTCCAGAAGTTGAAGTATGCACTCAAAAATGATTTGTTTCTACTCTTGAGTGTTGTTAGCTTATCAGTCAAACCCTAGGTGTTTGCATTCATGGCACTATAGCAAGTTTTCTAATTTTTCATTGAATTTCTATTGGAGGTAACCAATCACATAAGTTATCACTTATTCCATTATAATAGTCTAGTGACCCGCCCCTAATACCTAGCTTTTTAGGTTGGCAAAGCCTATGTGTTTGTATTGGGGAGACTACTGCATATCGATAGGAGTTACATTGAAGTCTCTTTGATGTATTGGAGTCCCTTTGATGCAACATTACATCAAAGTGATAATGAAATATCAAGGTGACTATGTTAAGTCTATTCCATTGGAGAGACCCCTTGATATCAGAGAGTAATTTTGGTGTCTCTTCGATATAACAAAAATCAAAAAGGGCAAGAAACCAATAGTGGAGATCAAACTATTTTTGATCAATGGTGCAAGTATAATGACATTTGACAAAGCGTAAGGTGGGACCACCCATGTGATAGAGCAAAAATGAAGTAGATCGAGGAGACCTCTAGATATCAGAGTGAGTAATCTCTAAGTCCCTTCAACATATTGATGGTAGCATGAGGAGCTAGGGGAGTGACCCTATAATGAGTCCCTTTGATATAGAAAAATGGTGGATGATTTGAAACATGGCATGAAGGATAATCAAATTGTATAAGAGTGAATTTGCACCCTATGTGCAATTCCCCTTTTTTCCTTTGTCCACCTTAGAGAACCAAGTTCAGAGGTTTAATTCCACTTAAGCCTGCTATTGGCAGTCCACTTAGTGCCTATTTTGAGTGTCGATGGAGATGTTTTTGTCAGAGATTCCTGTGTAGTACAAAGATGTCCGCACACGCTTAGTCCCTAGTAGGTTCTTGCGATTGAGCTAGCAGAGGTGTTACTCTTCTCATTGGCAGTGAAGTAGTAATGCCTCCTTTGGCCGACCAACCCGAATATGGTCATTTTATTCCTTCCTTCTTCATATTCAGTCCTTCAACAAGAATTTCAACTCTTTAGTAGATCAAACCTTCATTCTAACACACTTCAAGCTCCCATTCTCACACTTTTGCATCCATTCTCACTCACTATAAGCATTCAAGCACACCATTGCAGCAAAAGCTTCACTTCATCACTTTGATGGAGCACGTTTGGGACCACACCATTGTAGTAGAGGCTTGATTTCCTCTCATTTCCCCACCAAGCAGCCTTGAGTGCTCTTGGTTGAGGTGGTAAGATTCCCTCTTCTCTCCTCTATCACTTGGTTGAGTAGCATAGTATTGCATTATAGTGTTTGTATTATCTTTACTTTATTACTTCTTTATCTCATTTCTTTGGCTGTCCATGGAGGTGGAAACACCTAAATGAGGGTCTAACTAAGGTAGGCCCCTATATAGCCATGCAACATTTTCCCTCTTTCTATGTGCAAGAGTACGTGCTCTTCAAAGGATCAGATGGCGAATGAGTTTCTTGGTGAGATCCTACTTGCCCTTGTTACTCTCGCATTTCTACTTTACAATATTAGAGAATACTTTGTTTATTTGCTAGTGTCATTATAGCCCCTTAGTCAGTTGGGTTGTTAGTCATTTTAGTAGGTTTGACCTTGTCTCTACTATTGTCTGGTCGTATGGACACCAACGCACTTTAGAGACACCATCATGTCGCACTATTATCCAAAGACTGCACTTTTGTCTTCAGACAAAGAGCTCCCTAAGATGTAGAGCTGAACCTAAAAACTAGCTTGCCTAGCCCCACATTGAAACTTGAGATTGCAGAGTGATCATAGGACATCATAGTCCTCATCATTCTCATCCTCATAACCCTAAACATTACACTTAGCCGAGGTAAGTTAGGGTAGCCTCTCACATCTTGACCCTCCGTGACCTAGGGTCTTGCATGCAGTGGTCCCCCTCTCTTACATTTTTGGTGAACTTGACGTGAACCATTTTGGTTCCATTCTTGAGATACTAATAGTCCCTTTCCTTATACTCTAGGAGTGTTGTAAGGCTGCCACCTTGCAACCCAACCTGCAACCCCTAGTTGGTGTAGCTAGAAGGTTCCAAAGGTATTGCATGAAGAAACCTTAATTGGGTCACCATCTTATCCATTAACCTTTGGGGATTCTATAAAAGTGTTGTCTAGTGTGCATAATGGCCTCCTTTCTGCATCAAACCATCCCCTCTGCACAACCTATGGATAGTAGTGTTGGCATAACCTTTACTTCACAGGACTTGCTAATGGGATTTAACAAGGAACTGTCTCCTCTTTACATTCCTGTGTAGATTAATGGAAACATCATAGTTGGCATTCTCATTGACTTGACATCACAAGTGAACATAATAAAAAAGGAGATTATGCTTATAATTTTTTTACATAAGGATGGATATGATGCCCTTGTGAGTTTTATCCACACACATGACAGGATTTCCGTACCCCCTTTGGGTAGTTTTGTCCTATTGGTCTTTAGTTGGGCCTAATTTTGTGAATCTCCTATTTGATATCATCCCTGGATCTGAACTCTTTAGAGTGAAATTGGGTATCACTTGGTTGGTGGAAATGAACACGGTACCCTTTTTCATGCATAAATGTTTAAAATTTATCCATGGAGGTTTCATGCATGTGATCCATGACAATGGTTATAGACCGCCAGTTGCACGTGGTAGCTACTCCTTGGATCACCTGTGGCATGCGTCCATGGGTCCCCTTCTGCCTAGGGAGGACCTTTTGCATAAAACATATCAAAACTATAAGAAAGGGCGTCTGAGGCCGAAGGTAAGGTACCCTCCCTCGCCTTATGCTATCTCACATAGGGCTTGCTTGAAGGCTAACAATGATGCTGCTAAGGCTCGAAAGAGGAAATAAGAGAAGCGGTCTTGTGATCCTCCTTCTTCCTCTTCCACTGCCCATTCTAACACTTCTCACTCAACTGTGGTACTGTCAGGATTTTCTCCTCATTTGTAGAAAAACCCTTTAGTGCCCGCTTGGAGGAAGCCTAAGCATCACACATTCAAGCTTCCTGTTCTACCGATGGAGCCTAGGCCCATTTGGTATGATGGGAAGAAGGTCTCTCGAGGAGAGTCCTCTTTTTCTTGACATCCATGGCCTCCTATTGTTCCTACTCCTAAGGTAGTGAGCAGAAAGAGGCCTGTCACCAAGGCTCTCAAGTTGACTCCTCTTGTTGCTCCTCAGCCTATTCCCCCTACTCTCGTACAAGAACCTATTCCTCCACCAGAAACGGTCATAGTAGACATTCCTATGGTTGAGCAGGAACCTCTTATCCCTTCGCAAACCTCAACCTCTAACTCCAAAATCCATAGAAACCACCTTCCATGTGAGCACAAGTGCCAACAAAAGGATCTCTTGGCTGATCAAGCTGCCTCACAATAGAAGGATGAAGGAATGAGCACTCGTATTTCAAGACCTCCTACAACATCCTCTTCCTCCCTTCCTTTTGTTTCTCTTCAGCCTAATCCACTCTTAGCTTATGTTGTGAGCATAAATGTGCCTAACCCTAAATGGGTATAGGTGTTTATCACTTCTTCGGTAGAGCTGCCTTTGCTGATGATTGTTCTAGATATCCATCCCTTCCCAAAACCCATGGATATGGTTAACACTTCTGTCGTATCTATAGTAGTTATTTCTTCCTCTTCCTCTATACCCCTAGCTTTGTCTATGGGGAGTTCATCCCCTCCCATGAAGAAATAGGCAGAGGTTGGTACTTCTAGCAATGAAGGATGTAAGAGGAGTCCACCTTCTTTGCAAGGTGGTCCTATGTTAACTTGTTGTGTCCTTGTGACAGAACCAATCTCGGCTTCCCCTAAGTTCATAATCGCTCCCAAGTCATTCAAAGAGCTTAGCGGTGAACCTCAGACACAACCTACCTCATCCATTGAGAATAGGCATGGTGCCCTTGTGGGATACATGTTTAATTTCGTAGATGAGGTCTTGGCCTTGTTGGTGATCTTTGTGAAATAACTGACCTTGACTCCACAAGAGCTCGATGGGGAGGACCTCGAGGGGTCCTCTTCCTTAGCCCTTGTGGGAGGGCTATATGCTCCTCCTCTTAATATCCCACAATTGTAGGCTCATCCTCCTTCCCCTTATGAGGATCTAGATTGGGAAGCGGATGACCTCTTGGTTGATTGACAGATTAGGGATGATGCAAAGTGTCGGGGGAATTTGTGCTCCCTTTCCATGTTGACCCAATTTTTTATTTTTACTTTGTTTTCCATGCATTCTTCCTAATCTAGTTGGGGATTGATGATCCTTGCATTGTGGTTACCTATTATTATATGAGCTCGGACAGATTTGACCTCACTAAACCAGGTCCCCTTGTGTCCTTTGTTTGTCTTTTTCTTTTCTCCTTTGATTTCTCTTTATCTTTCCCTCTTCTTTGCTTGAGTTGTCCCTCCTATGTGTGACAATGCTCTTCTTTAACACTTTGGTTTCTAGAAAATGAATTCATTATCAATGAATCTTTTCTTGAAAGCCTTCACAAACTTTACCTTAGAATCACATTCTCAACATAGAACCTTAACAAAATGTGTTTCCTTCATCATGGGTTCATAAAGAAAGAACTTGAAGACCTTCCTCTGAAGTAGGGACTAATTTTACTTCCCCTCACATGGGGGCATGTCCTTCCTTTAGAATTCCTTGATGAAGTGAACATCTTTTGAAAGGATTGCTTGATGACGAATTGCTCTAAGAAGAACAACTACTTTTGAATTGTGTGTCCCTTGAGTGGACCCCCCCTTCTTCCTCATGATGGGTTCCCAAGGGACCCTTCCTTCAAAGGCCTCTATGATGAATGGGTCCTTTCACGTCTAGCCCAAGGGCAGCCCGAATAGGCTCATTCCATTCTCCCTTTCACATCTAGCTTGGGGGTAGCCTGACTAGACCTTACTTTACAAACAACACGTCCCTTGAGTGGACCCCTTTGAAAGGTTTACTTATTTATGGTATGCATGATCTGTCACTTTTGACATGTTCTATCTGTGGGTAGGGGTTTTTCCGCTTCCTAACTCTATGGAGTCCACATTCTCAGGTTCCTCCATGAGAGAGATCTTGGGGGATACCTCCCTGCAAAACTAAGAACTTGTAGGGTGCTTTCCTTTGAACTTCCTCCATGCGAGAGATCTTGGGGGTGGCTCCCCTGTAGGACTGAGAACCTGTAGGGCACTTCTTTGGGTGTTCTTCATGCTTGAGTTCATGGAGAATACCTCATCTATAGGACTGAGAACCTGTAGGGCACTTTTTTTGGTATTCTTCATGCTTGAGTTCGTGGAGAATACCTTCCATGTAGGATCAAGAACTTGCAGGGAACTTCTTTCGGTATTCTTCATGCTTGAGTTTGTGGAGAATACCTTCCCTATAGGACTGAGAGCCTATAGGGAACTTCCTTGGGACTTCCTTCATGTGAGAGATCTTGGGGGTTGCCTCCTTGCAAGTCCATGGGCCTGTAAGACGCTTTGTTGTTCCAACTTCATAGCTCCAAGCAACTATGAAGTCCTTTGCTTTCCCTACACCTTCTAGTTTTCTAGACTGAGTACTGCTTCCTCGACAGTTCAGGTATACTTTTCTAACCCTACTCTCTTCTTGATCTACTTTACCGAGCACTCACCAGTACTTGTGCTCTCTAAAGTGGGGGAAAAATGTATAAGATAAAATTTTCACCCTATGTGTAATTCCCTTTTTTCCTTTTTCCACCTTAGAGAAGCAAGTTTGGAGGCTTAATTCCACTTAATCTCATTGTTGGTGGTCCACTTGGTGCATGTTTTTAGCATCGGTGGAGGCATTTCTATCAGGGATGTTTGCATGGTGTGCAAATTTCCACGTGACGTGCTTATGTCCTTGGTAGATTCCTATGGTTGAGCCAACATAGGTGTTACTCTTCTCATTGGTAGTGAGGTAGTAACACCTCCTTTGGCTGATCGACCCAAATATGGTCGTTTTCTTCCTTCCTTCTTCATATTCAGTCCTTCAACAAGCATTTCAACTCTTCAATAGATAAAACCTTCATTCTAGCACACTTCAAGCTCCCATTCTCACACTTTTGCATCCATTCTCACTCACTCTAAGCATTCAAGCACAACATTGCAAAAAAAGCTTCACTTCATCACTTTGGTAGAGCACATTTGGTACTATGCCATTGTAGCAGAGGCTTGAGTTCCTCTAATTTCTCCCCCAATCAACCTTGAGTGCTCTTGGTGGAGGTGGTAAGCTTCCCTCTTGTCTCCTCTATCACTTGGTTGAGTGACATAGTACTGCATTGTAGTGTTTGTATTCTCTTTACTTTATAACTTCTTTATCTTGTTTCCTTCGCTTTCTGTGGAGTTGGAAACACCTAAATGGGGGTCTGACTAAGGTAGGCCCCTATATAGCCACCCAACATTTTCCCTCTTTCTGTGTGCAGGAGTACGTGCTCTTTGAAGGATCAATTGGCGAACGAGTTTTTCGATGAGATCCTACTTGCCCTTGTTACTCTCGCATTTCTACTTTACAATATTAGAGGATACTTTGTTTATTTGCTAGTGTCATTCTGGCCCCTTAGTTAGTCAACTAGGCCGTTAGTCATTTTAGTAGGTTTGAACTTGTCTCTATTGTTGTCTGGCCATACAGACACCAAAAAACTTTAGAGACACCAACATGCCGTGTTGTTGTCCAAAGAACACACTTCCATCTTCAGACAAAGAGCTCCCCAAGATGCAGAGTTGAACCTAGAAACTGGCTCGCCTAGCCCCACATTGAAACTCAGGATTGCAGAGTGATCATAGGACATCATAGTCCTCATCATTCTCATCCTCATAACCCTAAACATTACACTTAGCTGAGGTAAGTTTGGGCAGCCTCTCACATCTTGACCCTCCATGACATGGGGTCTTGCACATGGTGGTCCCCCTCTCTTACACAAATAAGATTTTGACATGTTGTAGAAAGTGATAGTGGTAGGTGATGTTGGAGTATGATGAAATGTGGTGACATGTAGGCTATGGGGACCACCTGATCAATGCAGTAAGGTATATTGATGAGATCTCTTCTTATCGAAGGGGTTCATTTCTGAGTCCCCCTGACATGTTGATATGTGGGACCCAACTAAGAGGTGATAAGGATAAATAGTGACATGTGCTGACTTATGGCATGGATTTGACAACAAATAAGGGGTTGACACATGGCTTATTTCTACTAGTTGATTTCAGATCCTCGTTTTGAATCAACATGTGATTTTTTTTGTTCAAAATTTTTAAACATTACAAAAAGGCTTTGAAGGCACAAGTAGAAAAATCAATGGCACATATAAATAGTCGAATGGCATTGATTCATAAGTCAACAATTAGAGGATGAAATTTATTCAAGTAAAAGGATCAAATGGATATTTTTACACTGATAAGCAAGTAATTGTCTAGTAAAATATCTTATTACTTATTGGGTAAAATAGTGGTACTAACACAAGGAAAATCACATATATTGTATATGGATCCATTACATATAAAAATGATAAGATTCCATGAAAACCCTAGTTTTATGTTACTTGATGGTCAAGGTAGAGAATGTTATAAAAGAGCATATTAGTAATAAGAATGGTTGGTTTTTCAATTGATTTACAGTGTTAGAGATTGAAGTGTGTAAGTGAGTTACCGAGTCAATTTGAAAAAGTGTTGAATGAACATTTGAAGCTAATCATGGTTGAAGGAGAGTAAGAAGAGAGATTATAAATTATGTACTAAATGTATTGATGAATTATTAGGTTTTGCAAAACCAATTTTATGCATATATGAGATTTTAATATTATAGAGGTTTTTGCCTCATTTATACTGAGTTGGTGCTCAAAATAGGGGATTGGTGTCTCCTTAGGGTTGGTTCCCTTAAAAGTTGTAACAAGACATTGTTTCTTGTGAGGTTGGATTAGTACAATAGATCCTAGTAACACTTCTCACCGTGGTTTTTCCCATCTTGGGTTTTCCACGTATATTTGGTGTTATGTGTTGATCTTGTATGTGCATGTGTTTGTCATATATTTTCATGTTTTAATATGCACATCTAGGTTTGAGGATTGTTTTTTCACCAGGGTTATGAAGGTTATAATTTTTAGTATCTAGTGATTCACCCCCCATCTTAGTAGATTGTTGTGTTCCAACACATACTTATAATACTAGAAGGAATAAAAGAAATATTGATCAACTTACTTCCTTACCAACTTCTCAACCAAATATTCCTCAAGCACCTAAATCTGCAGTCAAGAAACAATGTGAGTATGATCTTATTGAGAAACTTTGAGTTACTCTCGCTAAGATATCACTTTGGGATTTGCTTCGGACTACCCCAATTTATGAAGGTATGCTTTGGGATGCTCTTCAAAAGATTATTTTACCCTCTTTTTATAGGCCAATGAATGTGAATGTGTTGATAGATTATATTCAAGCAAATTCATCAAATATTACATTCTATCCACATTCTATCCCGACTCTAGAAGGGAAAAATCAAGTAGATTTGTTGATGATATTTTTTTATGTTAATAACATAAGTATTTGGAAAACTCTCATTGATACTGGTTTCAAAATCAATGTTTCTAGTCTTGATCTATTGCCTAAGATCAAAGTTGATTCAAGTTATCTTGAAACATCTTTATTTATTTGTGGTTTTAGTAACATTGGTCGAAAAGCTTTGCACACTATTGTTTTTCCATTAAATATAGGACTAGTCATTGTTCATTCCTTGGTGTATGTTATGACAAGAAATTTACCATAAAATATCCTCTTGCATAGACCTTGGATTTATGCTTTAGGACCGGTCACTTCTACCCTTCATGGTTTAATTAAGTTTGTTGTTAAAAATCAAGTAGTTATAATTAAGGCTGACCTTGATGCTATACATTTATGTCAAATGGTGACAACTGGTCATGCTTTGGTTACACCTACCTTTCAAAATTACATTTCATTATTATCTTCTAATGTGTCGACATCTACTCCTATGGTATCTCTTTAAGAAGATACCCTTGAGAACAATGTCCCTAAAGAAGATCCTCCTAAAGAAGAAAGTCCTAAGTCTACCTCTTCTACTTCGTCTCCTAAGCTAAATCCATGTTTGGGTGACAATTGGGGATCTTTAGACTTTACTAAATATTACATCGGGGAATACAAAGTATATCCAATCCACTTGAATATTCAAAAAATATCATTTTTCTCTACTAAAAAGGATGATTATACTTCCGTAAAGCAGGTGATACTTATAATGTTGATTATGCCCTTTATACTAGTCATCTTACTTCTCAAGAGTTTTAATCATTCTATGGAACAATATTTAGTATTCTTTCTAAATTCAGTTATAGAGGTAATGGTTGTGCACATGAGGAACAAGGTATTAAATCCCCTTTAGAAGATAATCCATGTGGCTCTAAGATTGGACTTGGGTACCACCCTACAATGTCTAAGGAAAAATTGTGGTTGAATGTCAACATGGTTTTTGTCAAGCTTCTTTCCCTTATACTTGTTCATCCATAATACATTGAAAGAAAAGTATACTCTAAGGAAGTTCCTCTAAAAGGTTTCTCTTTAGAAGAAGCTCTAGAAGAATTCTTGGGTGTCTATTTCGATCTTCCTTCTTATCAGTTCCATAAGTGTTGATTCTTGTATCTCTTGAATAGTCTAGCATACTTTGGAGAGTTCATTATAAGTGTTGATGAAAAAGTTCCTTTATATTATGATGGTGTAAACATGTCTATGCCACATCTTGAAGACCGTACTACTCTCCTTAAGGGAGATACTTCCAATGTCCTCATGGATCCAAAGTCTTTTGAAAAGGTGATTAAGATTGGAAAATGCCTTTCTTCAAAAGAATCAAAATCAAATTCTAATTTCCTACATAATTATCCTGATATCTTTTTTTCATCATATGAGGACATTCTCAATATTTATGCATTCATTGTGGTTCATAATATCATTTTATGTCTTGATGCCAAGCCTATCAAGCAAAATATTTGTAAAATGAATCCCAACTAGTTGCCTTGTTAGTCAAGACTGAGATAGAAAAGCTCCTAAAAAATGAATTTATTTGTCCCATTAATTACTCACCTTGGATTTCAAATATCATCCCTTTTAGTAAACTTGATTTCCATATTCATGTCTACATTGAATTTCATAATCTTAATAAGGCTTCTATTAAAGATGATTTTCAATTACCAAATATCAATATGATTATTGATTCAACTGTGGGCCATGCCTTACTTTCCTTTATGGATGAATTCTTGGGATACAATTAGATCCTTATTAATTTGGAAGATTAGTATAAGATAACCTCTACAACCCCTTGGGTTGCCTTTTGCTACGTAGTCATCCGATTTGGGTTGAAAAATGTTTGAGCAACCTATCAACATGCAATGACTCTGATCTTTCGTGATTTCATTCATAAGATCTTAGAATATTACATTGATGATATCTTGGCTAAGTCTATAATTTGTCAAGACCGCGTTAAGAATCTTTGTCTTATCTTTGAGAGGCTTCAAATCTTGAGATTAAATCCTCTTAAGTGTGTATTTGGCATAGATGCTGAGTGTCTTTGGCATAGATGCCAACAAATTATTGGGGTTTATCATCTCTTGTCATGACTTCAAAGTCCATACAAATACAATCAATGTAATTATTAAAATTCCTCCACCTAAGAACATCTCTCAACTTCATAGTTTGCAAGGGAAGATTTAGGAAATTCGTAGATTCATATCTCAATTGGATGACCGTACCATTTTGTTCACATGTTTATTGAAGAAATATGTGTACTTTAGATGGGATAATAAATATTAGCTCAACATGATGATGGTGCTAAAGAAAGAGCAGTCTATTACATTAGCTATGTTCTATTTGATTATGAAACTCACTAATCTATAATGGAAAATTAATGTCTTTCTCTCGTCTTTGTGATGTAGAAGCTAAGACACTATATTCTCCATGTAGAGACTCATGTAGTAGTTAAAAGTTATATTAAGCACTTATTTTCTAGAACTGATCTCTCTAGAAGGCTAGGAAAATGGGTGATTTTGTTTTCTAAGTTTGATCTTAAGTTTGTTACTTGAAAAGTAATTAAAGATCAATCTATCATTGATTAGTTATCAAAAGCTCCCTCACCTAATGCCTTCTCTAATCTGGACCTGTTCTTAAATAAAAATCTATTTATTTTGAATCATGAGCCTATGTGGGAAATGTATTTCAATGGATCAAGGTGTCAAACTAGCTTTAGATTAGGTGTAATTCTAATTTCACCCAAAGGAAAGACAATTCCTCTTTTCTTTCAATTAGATTTTCATTTTATGAACAATATCTTTAAGTAAAAAGCCCTCATTGCTATCTCATTGCTATCTTGCATGTCATGATAACATCTAAAAATAAACATATCCATATTCATGGTGATTTTGAATTAATTATAAATCAGATCATGAGAATTTATCAAGCTAAGTAGTGTAATCTATCTTAGTATCAAGATTTGGATTTATCTTTTCTTAGCTACTTCACTTTCTATACCATTGACAATGTTCCTAGGAGAGAAAAATGCCACACATATGCAATGGCGAGTGATGCTTCCCTTGTATACCCTGACTATAGCATAAATGACTACCACTTTTTGGTCCAAATTATTTTCTATCATGTTGTCTTGGATAAACCTCAACTCAATAGTCTTATGTGTGCACATACAAGCCTTAGGGAATGGTAATCATATATCTATAACTATAAAAAAAGTGGAAACTTGTCCAATGATGGAAGTAAGAATACTTGTCTCTAGATATGAAATATTTTGGACTATTATATCATCTTGTTTAATGTCCTTTATCATAGGTCTTACAATGGTATTTTTCTTTGATGTCTTACTAAGGCTAAGATACCCCTTTCTTTTCAATAATCCCATTCAAGCTCTAGGGTGAACATTTTGGTGGTAAATCCTTAGTGAATAAACTAATACACATGAGATAATATTGGAAAACAATGGGGAAAGACTCCTTTTCCTTTGTTGAGAAATGTTCTCAATGTCAATAACATAGAAATCTTATCTGAGCTCTTGCACAAGAGCTTTATACTCAAACTTCTCCTTAGCCTTTTCAAACATGAGGTTTGGATATCATTGGAAAGTTATCTCCCCCTTTTTCTAAGGGACACACCTTCATCATAATAGTAACAAATTACTTCATGAAGTGGGTTGAAGCTATCCCACTTTGATCTACTAATGCTAAAACAATTTTGAAATTCCTTCTAAACAACATAATTTATCACTTTTTATTTCCTTATACGCTTGTCTCTAATAATGGAATTCCATTTAAGAACAAGGAGGTAAATAATTCTTAGAAAACAATCACATTCAACATCAATTATCTACACCTTATTATCCTTATTCGAATGGCCAAGTCGAAGAGTCAAATAAAATTACTGTGTAGATTTTATTGAAGACAATTAATAAGCACAATAAAGATTGGCATACTCAATTGACTTATGCATTGTGGCCTACCACACAAGTGTTCACACAAATATTGGTATTACTCTATACAACCTTGTATATGGTGTCCATGCTATCATCACTAGTAGAATTTGGAAAATAAATGACTACATGACTAAAAATTTTAGTCATGTGACTAATACTAGTAGTATTTGGAAAATAAATGACTAATTTGGTCATTGGGTAAAATCACAACTAAATGACTAAATAAATGACTAATATCAGACAAATAAAAATGACTAAATATATGACTAAATTAATGACTAAATATATGACTAAATTAATGACTAAATAAATGACTATTACTCCTCTATTTTTTTTCTTTTGAATTTGATCATAATCCATAGAGCTTAAGCCCCCCTCATGGGATCCCTACCTAAGTGGGCCATTTGGCCGCCTAGGTTGCTTGGTGCACCAAAAATACCTATTGCGTGGAAGGAATTACCTCTCGGTGTAGTCTTAAGGCCTTCACATATTTTATTATTATTTTTAACATTTACATTCTTTAACTTTTATTACTCATTACCTTAATGAATCATTAATGTTTTTAACTATGATTTGAAGCCAGTTTGATTTTCCTATTGTGTTAGCATGTCAAATGTATCAAAGAGAAATTGTGGTCAATTTCAATAATAAAATATGATTTAAACAATCCAATTGCATTTTGAGGGCTATCTTGTAGATACTTTCATTTCAAAAGGTCAAGTAGTTATTTCTAGAAGCAATTAGATTCAATTTATAGAGGTTGTAGAAACGTAATGTTTGTAAAAGTAATTATTTCTAGAATAAGTTCCTTAGAAGCATAATGGTCGAGTCTACTGAAAATGAAGATTTTTCCCTAAAAATGAAAATTGATTCACTTTTATCTCCGCTTGTTGATATACTCGACCATCTTAATAACGCGAAATAGAAATAACAATCATCACTTTTGACACTACTACATACAAGGGGGATTTAAGACAAAATATTGATTTTGTCTTAAATATATATTTTATGTTTAAATTATATTTTTAATTTTCTAATTATCTTAAATCAAGACAAAAAAAAAACCTTTTAATGATATGAGATTTCCACAATCCATATTGAATGATTAATTTTTCTTTTGGATTCAATTGTGTGCAAGTTTTTTCATCAATGTTTCAGATCACACTTTGTGATCCATCATTAGGATAGAGAGTTGAAAGGAGATGCAAAATGATGAGCTACAGACCTAGAATGGTTTAAGAAGAGAGGTAGGAAAGACACACAATATGAGGATACACAAAAAAGGAAGCTCAATAAATAATAATAGAAAAGGAAGAAAAGAAGCAATTAAGCTATTAAATAAAGTGAATGAATAGTAAGAAGAAAACGGAGATAAAAAACAAAGTAGATAATTAGGACAAGAGACTATTATACAAGACAAAAAAATAAATATAAAGTTAATAATAAGAAAAAGTAAATATACAAACAATAAATTTAATAAAAGAATCAAATTAATCCAAATTTTAAAATTTTGAGACGAGAAAAAAATAAACTTCCAAAAGAAAATTTTAAGAAAACCCCCAAAAAAAGAGAAAATAATCAAGGATTAAAAAATATATACCACTACAAGCAATAAAAACCAAGAGAGACCACCAATAAATAATTGATTCTTTAAATATATATAATGTTAACTTTATTTTCTTTAAATATATATATAATGTTAAATTTAAGACAAAAGAAAGATAAATTGTTAAATCTATAACAAAATAAGAGAAAGAAAAATAAATTATATAAATATATGTATATATATAAATGAAAGACAAGAGATAAAAAAGAAGATAATTTTTTTTTTAAATATAACATTTAATTTAATATAACAAAATAAGTAAGAGAATTTTAAATTGTGCAACGAAGAAATACATTAATGTGCATTAGAGTGTAAGTGTATATGCATAAGAGTGCAATATGAAAATGCAAATGAGAAAGAAACAAAAATTAGGCGCAAAAGGATTGAAAAAATAAGGGTAATAGAAAATAAGGAAATAAAAAAACAAGGAAAAACTCAAACCAAAGAGCAATCTAAGGAAATGAAATTCAACTAAATTCAAAGGAAAAATTTTATTTCCCTCCCTTTCGACATGTGTTTTCTTTCCCCTTACCCATGTATACTCGTTCATGGCTAAGGAGTCATTGGTTAATCAACATTGAAAACCATGCAAGAAAGGAACAAATGACTCCTCAACTTGCATGGTGATCCTTCTGACCGACCAATGGAACTCTTGTTGGGTATAAATCCACATTGGTTTGGTTGTGAAGGGATGACCATCATTCTGTTGTTTTGGAATCAAATACATGGAGAGTCAAGGGGCAACTTGGGCAATTGATTCAAAATCTTCATTCCTATCACAGGTCAATGTATTGTTTTTTTTTTCAATTTGAATGTATTTTAATACTGAAAAGAGTATTGGGGCACATCCTATGATAAATGATCACTTTTTTTTTCATTGCATTTTTGAAAATGTTGGAGCACAACCCATTAGCAATAGTTTTAAATTCCATAACTCCAATAATCTTTTGGGGAAAAAATTAGGAACGAGCTTTACAAAAGTAAAGTTTTGTTGTTGATGAACATAAATTTTGATTAAAATATTTAGATAAAATATTCCTAGGAATTGCAGGCTTGGAAAGAATTACCAAAAGTTCAAACAACCAAAATATGAAAACAAAATCTTCAAAGTTTTAATGGCTTTTTTGCTTCCACAAAGACCATTGAAAGTTACATGTCTCTGATTTCCACTCAATATATGATGGTTCTCCATTAAAAACTCTATGTCTGTGATATCTCCCTACAAGACTACCCCTGTTTCATCAGGATGTTGAGACTCTATAAAGAAGCTCAACACTTAAAAGGAATGCCTCTGTGCTGTAACGCTCTCTAAAGTTGCACGATAAGGTGGAATAAAGCCTAAAATAGCCATCACCATCCCAAAAAGTTACAACTTTTAGAACAAGCCTATTGGGTACAAGTGTGGAGGTATGTTTTTTTATTCTCAATTTGTTTATTAATGTTTTGTTTATATGTTTATTCTTCCATGGAAGAAGGTGATGACAGGGTGCTCTTATTTTCCTTTGCAGCTGACACTCTACCTTGAACATGGATGTTTTATATACAATAAGTGGAGACATAGAGGATTATTTGGAATATCTTGAAGAGCATAGGCTCAAGGATTTGATCAAGAAGCAATCTAGTAGAAGATGGATGATGTTGGTACATGAAAGAAAACTACAAAATTGTTTATAGTAGTTAATCTAACTTTTGTCTAGAATATGTTTTGTTGTGCTTTTGCATGTGATTATCTTGAGAAATGCTCTTCTCCATGTATTAGCTGCAAACTAAAGGAAACCATATTTGAGTTAGAGTTTCCCTTGGAAACATCTTTAGTCAGGGTTTTTCTTGAAGTGGGAAGGCGAGAAAAGCTTTTGAGTTGTGTCATGAGATTAAGCTCTTGCAATTTTAAACAATTCTCCAAGTATTGTCAATGTAAGTTCTGTTGTGAGTGTTTTTCCTATATTGTTTTGCTTATAGGTATGTTGAACAAGTGTTGTTTTTGTTACAAAGGCCTTCAAATCCCTAGAAGCAGGGGGTGGTTGTGCATTCTTCAAATCTCTGCTCCAAGTTAGCAATAGAGGAAGGGTATTTTAATGATTTGAAACACCTATCCTGCTTGATTAGGCATGCACCTTATAATAACAATTTGGAACTTTGTCTTATAAAAAATTTCTCTTCTTATTAGCATGTTCCTATCAATGGAATATGTTGCTTGTTTGAAGTGAAAAAATTCCTTTTTTGATTGTGCACTTCGCAAGGAATTTTATGCTTTGAATTTTTCACATAAAAAGATATGCCCCTATAAATGGAAAGAAACCCTTTTGATGAACTAAACTCTTTTTTCTTTGTTTCACATGCACACCTCTATACATGAAAAAAGTGATATGAAATTTTCCTTAAGATAGGTGTGCATTGAAATATACAAATTTGTCTTCAAATTTAAAGTATAAACCTCCATGCTTAGGTGCATGCCTCACAATGTAGTTTTGATGTTTGAAATTTTGAACTAGTTTTCTTAATAATGGGGCATACCATTTTATGCAAACCTTACTTCAATCTATTGACTCCTTTTTTTCTTTGCACAAGTGTCCACTTGAGCATGGGAAAACATCTTTTCTAATTCACTAACCTCAATTTCCTAACACAAGTGCATGTCATTGTAAGTAATTACTATTGTGAGACTTGAAAACAAAAATTCTTGATGAGGTGCACACCAATAAACTAAAATTGTCCTTTGGAATAGTGAAGCTCCCTTCCTTTAAATGAATGCATGCCTATCTAGCATTCTTGAATTCAAATTTGATGACAAAAAATCTAATGCAATGACAGGGGTTCAAAAACTCACTAACTTTCACAACTTGACAAATCTCAATCTATTATTTCTTGTCCTTGCAACTAGGACTCATTTTCCCTTCACAAAAATTTTGTTTCAAATTACCCAAACTAAGAATAAGGAAACAATCCTCTTGTAGATTCCACAAATGACCTCAAACAACATCAATTAGCTGACTCAACACCAATTTCAAACCTTGACAACTCAAATAAGAGAACTTTCAAAAGTAGACTGTCTAAAATCAACCTACAATGACAAAAGTAGATTGTAGCATCTCCTCATTTTTCATTTCTTGATATGGAGCTTTTGAAAGATTTGCAAGATGTTCTTCAATCTCAAAAATCAATGTTGAGATAAAATGGAAGCATTGCTCTTGCAAATAAGGTGCTAAATCATTTATCCATGAAGGAGATTTATGTGCATGAAGAAAACCTAGGAGGTCTTCCAAAATATTCTTGGACCCCTCATCTATGGTATATTTTATTTGACTAATATCAGTTCCAAAATAAGTGTTAAGGCAGCCAAACCAGTCTTCATCATTTGTCATCATAAATCTAAAACTCAACCCAGGTAAATTGACAATTTTTAGGCCCCCTCTCTTGGCAAGCCAACTCTCACTAGTAGTTAATTTGTGCAAATGGGTTTCAACATCTTTGTAACTTTCTAGAGATGTAAATATGGCTTCAAGGTATTTACCAACCTTAACTCTCTCATGCAGATCTACAAATCCATTAGCTATTATTATTTTTATCCTACTAACAAACAAGCTTTCAAAAAGTTCATCCCATAGATTCTTTGAGTTCTTCAAAATAATCTCACACATGCATTGCCATGGAAACTCAACAGTTGAACCAAAAACCATTTTTAGCCACTCCAAGCCCCCTTCAAATGCATCCAGACTATCCAATGTTTCTCCAATCAATGTCTCATTCTCTGCAAGTTCCTTGCCACTTTTCACAAGATCAAGAAAATAATTTTCCCCCAAGCCTACCTACAAAGACAATATCATCTGCACATGTCTTAAGCCATGCTAAGAAAGAATCTGATATAAATTTGCTCAGAAAAATCATCATGGTAGCTTGTAGCTTCTCTCTATGAGATTTCCACAACTGCACCTCATTGTCTGGGTTCAGAATCCCACCAAACAACTGTGATCTAGTTGGCAGTTTCAACACAGTCTTATAAAAAAGAGGCAAATCATTTAGAACCTCCAAGAAGAGTTCCCCATCTTGACATAGCATTACTTGTATGAATCTTACTACATTACAAAAAATGGAACTAACTACCCCCACCTTATCGGTCTATTAGTGGAGCTATGAGGGGAGTTCCCCCCATGTAGTAATGTTAGGCTGATAGTGTTCTACCCTCAAATATAATATTATTCCAATTCGTCCAAAGTTGTCCTTGTTTAAAATGATGGAAATGGCTCACATCTCTTAGAAAAATTTCTCTTGCAACAATCTTGGAGATGAATTTAGATGCAGTGTGGCAATTAGAACATACTTGAAGGTTCTTAACAACTCTAATAGTTGTACCAGGGGCCATGTTTAACAAACCAAATGCAATTGCTAACTTTTCACTATGGTGGCAGATGAATGATTCTTTATACCCTACTGCCTTCATTTTCCAAGATAATTTCTTCTACTATGTAAGATAAATGATAGTTATTTGAAAGAAACAAATGAATTCCAATGATTTATTTAGGTTTTAAAAAAAATCATGAACCTTGTAATAAAATATGAAGAAAAAATGTGAAAATTCTTTGCAAGTTCTCATGAGTTGTCTTGGATGAATCCACAAGCCAAATGTTGAACCATGGTTGAACCTTGCCTAGACTAGATCAGTATCCAAAATTGGTAACTTAGGAAAAAATAGTAGATGTAAGCATCACATATGACACAATGATTAGGATGCATGCAAGCTGGAAGCAAGGCAGGATTCTTGTTTTGCATACCCAAGTGAAAAAATTACCAAATGAATGAGCATGGATTTGAAACCAAAACACATTTGGAACTAATCCAAGTCAAGAATTGGATGTTTAAAACACTTAGATATTTCCCTTAAATAAGTGTGGTGCTTGGTCTTACTAAATCAAGAGGTTGTTGAACCCATACCATCAAGATTATTGTCATGGTGACTATGATGTGTGCAATTAATCACAAGGCAACGATCTTGTCTTATGTGCCAAAGTGGTGTATTAAGCAAGTGAATGAGTGTGGATTTGAAACCTTGAAACATTTTGGATTGTTTTGCATCTAGAATCAACCACTTCTGAGTATTGTGAAGATACTAAGTTTACTCTTAATAAGTGTGTTATTTGGTCTAAATGATCAAGAGGTTGATGAAGCTTGTAACATCAAGACTATTTCCATTTGGATTATAGAAAATATTAAATGTGTTGGGGTTGTAAATTACTTGGGATGTAAAAGTGCAATTTTAATGACATAAAAAATTCCTACTTGCACTTTTGAGTTCATATCCTACTCTCCTTACAAAACATGACTTGGATGGGTAGAAAAGGTTGCAAGAGACGAGTGTATTAGATCAAGTTCATGAAATTGTCTTTTGAGTGAATAGATTCATTTGATAAGTGGTCCACTAACTTATTGTCCTTTTTAGGAATATGTTTAATTTTGATAACATTGGTTGCATCCATCAATCTGTATAGGGACGGTGGTGCAAGGGCACCACTGAAGAACTTTAGGCAATTTAGGTTGTTATATAGCAGGCTCTTGGAGGAAGACATTTTTTAGTAAATAAGGCCTTGAATACCATTAAATTATGCAATCAATCATAAGTTGGAGGTAATTAGGTGTCTAAGAGTCAATAATTTTGATATTGCAAAAAAATTGTACTTTGTTGCAAAATTGTTGTAAAACCCAAAAGTTGCAAATGCAAAATTTTAGGAGTTCAAGGTAAAATGGTAGTAAATGGTTGAATAAGGTCATTTAGTGTTGGTTGAGTGCATGTAGGTGCAATTAGGTCATTTACAGACCATTTAAGGTTATCGATAGATTCATTTTGTTAGATTTTGCAGTATTGCTAAAAATAGCTGCAACAAGACAAATTTTGCTTGTAATGGGAGAATCCATGCTCCTCCTTTTGAATTAAACTTTGTAACTGATGGAGAAATTTTTTTAAAAATATTTCAAAAGGCTTGAAAAATGGATATTGAAGATTTTATTGAAAATGCAAGTATGTAAACAACATTTTATCAAAAAATTCATTGTATTTATGTGTTTTCAGAACTTCACTAGCACTATACGACCCATATAGTCATTGTGAGGTTTTGAAATATTCAGTATTTTGTGTAGGAATGTTATAGTTCTCCATTGTATCAATTTTGAGAGTCTTACTTTAAGATTTGAGTGAGAACTTGGTAGTTTTATGAAATCTGCCTGTAATAGGCCAATGACGGCCAGTTTTGAAGTTTTTATAATGCATTAGGCAATCCACCTTTTGTAGGAGGTTGTGTCTTAATGTATTTCCTTCACTAATGATAGAGTAGATGTCTTTAAGGCTTATAAAGTCAGGAGAATCAAGTTTAAAGGATATGTGTGTCACCCTAATGTTATACAAGGCATTTTCCTTGTGAAAAAGACGTGTTAAGGTTGGGTTTTGCAAAATGATGTTGGAGTCTTCAAAGTCATGATAGATTGAATTTGAGAAGGGTTAGTAAGATGTGTTGGATCCATTTTTTGTGTTGTACAAGCCCGTGAGTTAGTAGTTTGAATAAACCCTAGTATTTTGCATGAAAAGTGAGGGTTTGTTTGTCACATCTCAACCCTAATGCAGGTGGTTTTTGGCTTTGTGTGGATTTGTTACATGTTTTGATGTGACTGGTAGAATAATAATTAATATGATGGTGTTTTGGTGTGGAGATAAATGAAAGCGTTTATTTAAATTATGAAAATTTGAATAGTAGTGAATGTATTTTACTTTGAAAATGAAGTAAAATAGAGTGGAAACATTTTAATTTATGTAATATATTTCTTTATTTATATCTTTATGTGATACTAATTCAATTATTATTGTGTGTCTGAGTGCACTTGAGTTGTAGGAGGTCGAAGACCAAGGGTGTGATTAAGGAGAGGTGGTTAGCTTCTTGACAGGACAAAGCAGGAAGACCTCTTGATCACACACACAAGCACTTAGATTCATGTAGTATGCATTTAGGAATGCCAATTTTAGTGTGTTTGTTTTGAATTATTTGCAATTAAATAACAATTAGTAAATTAAATAAATGATGAAAAGAGAGCATGATAAAATAAAGGAATTAAGTTTTAATTAAAGTTAATTATGGATTTCGATTTAAATGCTTATGCATTCTATTCTTCTTTTAATTTGTGTTAATCCTTGAGTTAATAAGTTAACTAATAGTAAGAAGATATGTATTTTATTATTGGGTAAATATTTTAAAAAGGGGATTTACATGCAATTAAATTGAATATTATTCTTATTTTAAAAATCCATTTTCAAGATTAGAGTAGGAAATGGAAAGGAAAAATATTTTTAAAAAGGGAAAAGAGTTCCTGAGAAGGTAACGGTTCTTGAAAACATTCTTGAAAATAAGCTTTGCAATTTTTCTCTAATGGCTGCCAAGAAAATGCTAAATCCTTTAGCTTAGTGAGTTTGAGAATTTTTCTTTGGAAGATAGTAGGAAAATAAAGAATTGGAAAAGCAACTGGAAAGAAGAAAAGAGAAGGAGCTTGTTCAGAAAAACCAAATTGAAAAGGGGAAAAAGGGAAGAAGTTTTCTGAAGAGAATCTCCAGCTGGAAGCATAATCTCCAAGTTTTCCATTCTTTTCCTCAAATCTTGCTTGAAATTTGTAAATACTACTAAGGAATTTGAATGCTAAGTGTTTGAATTATAAGCAAAAATTGTGAAAATATGAGAAAATGTTTCCATTCTTTTGTGTGCATTAAAAGAATTTGTATAATTATACACCTTCAGATTGGGGCTTTTCTCCTTTACAAACTATGATTTATACTTTTTTTGTTGATTTTTTTCACAGTAATTCTGAAAAAATATATATAAATATATACATATATATACACACATTTTTTTCCCTATGCATACATACATATATATATATATATATATTAAAATATATACACATAAAAGTCTATTTAGAATTCTAAAATAGTAGACTATGAAATCATAGAGGTTTGTTTATTTATTTTTTATTCATTTGAAAGAAAATTTTAGAGGAGTGGGGATTAACCCCAACCCTCTCCCTTAGAGGAAGGGGCTGCATTGTGGAGGGACAATGCCCTCCATAGGCTATAGCCTGTGGAGGAGCCATTGCCCCCTCATAGGCAGCGCCTTCCCCTATGGGGGAGGCGACAACCTCCATTCACTATTCAAAGCTGCGAACTATGAAAATTCTGTTTACTTTTCAAAATTGTGAATCATGCAATATTTGATGAGTGCATTTGAAACACTGTCAGCTATACATTTTGTATAGATTATATGTAATTTTTATATATATATACACACACACACAAACATACAGACTCTGACTTTCGTAAACTCTATTTTCTTCCACAGAAAACATTACTTTTTGTCAGTTGAATTACACAAAAAATATATATGAATAAAAATTTATTTTTATATAAATATAGATATATATAGTTATATACACACACATATATATATATACTTGGCATAAATATCGTAGTTTGCTGTAGAAAACATTATTGTCTATCATTGGTATTAAACATGAAAACTCAGCTTAGTGTATACATTCAGCTATTAGTCTATATATGTGTATATTATATATATATATATATACAGATTTGTTTGGTGAACTTCTACATCTAAAAATTAAAACTTAGAAAAGAAGTAGAACAAATTCACATAATTAACTGTGTACACTAGCAAACTAGAATTCATGTACAAATCTGGAAATTTACATTGTTTTTCTTTTCTAAAACTGTTATTTTTCTTAATATTGATGCATTGTATGAGTCCCCATATTTCTTTTTTGAACTTAGTGAAATACTTAAAATCTATGTTGAAAGCCAAAGATGAAACTTTATAGCAAATGTGGACTATTGAAAACACATTCAAAACTAGTGAATTTTTCTGAAAAGAGTAGATTTCTTTTTTTGAATCTATTAAGTCTATTTACTTTGATCAAGCTATTTTAGAAAACAAAACTTAGATTGATTTTAAATTAGTAACTTAAAGTACATTTTCTCATACTGAGTGTATGCATGAAAGGCTATTTTGATTACCTTTGTGTGAACATTGGAAAATGATGAAATTTCTTTGGAATTAGAAATGTGTTAAATTGAATGCGAACTTAGATGGAAAATGCATTATTTACTATATTTTGAGAAACTTCCAGGACAAGATGCCAAAGGTGGACACATGGAGATGGTAGTTTTACCTTTTCTAAAACTATCATTTGCTTTATTTATGTTTGGCCAAGCAGTTGCACCATTGAAATAAATGGAATTAAAAGCTTAGAACTAAATGAATTTAGGTCTCTGCCACCTCCTGTTTGCAAGAAATATGTGATTCTCATGTTATGAATGCATATAGGCATCAGGATTGCATCGAGAGTTCCCTCCTACGTTGTTGTTTCAGGTTGCTAGGCTCCTCATGCAGGGCCAAGGATTTCTTCAAGTTAGGAAGAAACCCAAGGAAGTCTTGTACTTCATGGTTGGGTGGAAAAGGTTCCTTAATCACACTCTTGGCAACAGCTTGCAAGAAGACCAGTGGTGTCACAACGGTTGAGGTTCAGAGATTTATGTGCTATAAATGTATTCATGTATTAATGTGGATGGCTTGTAAAGCCCACTTGTAAATGCAACTCTTTTTTAAATTTAGTATTGTAACATTGAAATAGATGTATTGGAATGAAATTTTTGATGTAACATTGAAATAGATGTATCGATTGAATGATATTGATGTAATTGAAACTTGAAAGAATTTATGGAAACTTATTGATATGTAATTGGAATTTACATATATATCATTGCAATGATCCTTGCTAATGGAATTTACTTCTTTTGCATACATGGAATGAAATTTATTACTAAATTTTCCTTTTGAACAATTATGGAAAGATCTTGATCTATGCATCCTTTGTTTTTAATATACTTGGAATGTAATAAGATTGGAAAATTATGTGGTTAAAGAACATCATCTATCGAGCGTTACATTCTTGTGGAAATACCCTAGAGGACTTAAATCCTTGAATTGATCATGAAATTTGGAGTATTGAATCACATTTAGTGACTATCTAAGAGATTGAGTGGAAACTAGAAGTTTAGGTGGGACTTCCTTTGGAAAATAGGGCTAATTTAGTAGCCCAAATAGGGGTAGGTTATTGAAAATCCAATTTGAGCTTAAGAAACCTTGTGAGTTCTTTTGGCATGCTGTTTCTATGGTTGAATAGTTCCTGAAATGATGTTTGTTAGGTCTTTGTATGGCCTACACTTGTAGTTATTGGGAAAATTTGAGTTTTGAGGTTACAAGCCTAATAGGTGCATGTTTGGGACAAGTTGAGAGAATAAAGTTGAAGAATTGATTCCTTGTTTTTGTTTGATCATTTGTGAACATTTATGAGATTGGAATAATCATCTCCACCCTGCTTACATCAGAGGGCTATGTAAAGAGGAATCAAGTCATGGGAATCAAGTTTAAAGAGTTCATGTGCCTTGTGTACGTTTCCACATTTTTCATACATGTCTAACAAAGCATTTCTAACCATAATATCTGACAAAAATCCCCCATCTATTATGCTTTGATGGATGTTCATACCCTACTCCAAAGGTACCATTTTAGCATAGGCAGAGAGGATGCTAGCATAGGTTGTGGAATTTGGCTTCACACCTGCTAATTGTATTTTCTTGAAAGTTTCTAAAGCCTTTTCAGCAAATCAATTTTGTGCATATCCTACAATCATCATATTCCATGAGATGGCATCTCTTTCATGCATTTTGTCAAATAGTTCACATGCCTTGTCTATGCTTCCACATTTTGCATACATGTCTACTAGGGTAGTTACAACTACAACATCTGACAAAATTCCTCTATTATTTATGCTTTGATGGATGTTCATACCTTGTTCCAAAGCCCACATTTTGGCACAGGAAGGAAATATGCTATCAAAGGTTATGGAATTTGGATTTATACTTTCCAATTGAATTTTCTTGAAAGTTTCTAAATCATTTTAAACAAATCCATTTTGTGCATATCCAACAATAATTGCAGTCCAAGAGATGACATCTCTTCTGGCATTCTGTCAAAAACTTCACATTCTTTCTCTATGCTTCCACATTTTGCATACATTTCAAACAAAGCATTTCCAACTATAATATTAGATGAAAATCCCTCTTCTATTATGCTTTGATGGATATCCATACCCTGTTCAAAAGCTTCCATTTTGGAATGGGTAGAGAGGATGCTGGAAAAGGTTGTGGAGTCTAGCTTTAAACCTACAAATTGCATTTTCTTGAAAGTTTCTAAAGCCTTTTCAATAGATCTAATTTGCGTATATCCTGCAATTATTGCAGTCCATGAGAGCTCATTTCTTTGAGGCATTTTGTCAAACAGTTCACATGCCTTGTCTATGTTTCCACATTTTGCATACATTTCTACAAGGGATGTTGCCACTACAACATCTAACAATTTTTCTCTATCCTTTATGTTTTGATGGATGTCCATACCCTATTCCAAAGCTCCCATTTTTACATAGACAGGGAGGATGCTGGAAAAGGTTGTGGAATTTGGCTTTACACCTGCAAACTACATTTACTTGAAATATTTTAAAGCCTTTTCAAAAAATCTATTTTGTGCATATCCTACAATCATCGTATTCCATGAGATGACATCTCTTTTAGGCATTCTATCAAACACTTCATGTGCCTTGTTGGTGCAGGAGCACCCAATTAGTTTTACTTGAATTTGATCAAAATAAGGAGTCATAGGTTGGTCTAGGAGTTTAAAGTCATGAAGTTGGTCAATAAGGTCTAAAAGAGACCAATAGAGTGTATCTTGAGATCATTTTTGTAAAGCAATGTTGAAATGTTGTCAATCATGCTTGAAAGAGCAAAATATGTAAATAGGGTTTATGAAGGGTTTAGTAAGTAAAGTCATGGAACATGTTGAATAAGGTCATATTTGATCATTGAATAGTGTATTAGGTCATATTAGAGGTGTTTAGAAAGTTTGGGGGTTCAAAAATACAAAATTGCCAAAATTGACAAATGTTGTCAAAGTTGTAATTGCAAAAATGCATGATTCAGGGATATGGACAATCAAATGGTAGTTGTAAAGTAGTTGGTTAGTTTTGGAGGGAATTTTTAGGAAATAAATGTATAAAATCATGTAATCCTTCAATTGGTATGGTTGTTGAAGCGATTTTGAAGAAGATACAATAAAAACATCTATGTTATTGCATCAATTTCTGAGTTTTCCTGTAAATTCTATAATATTAGTTAATTGTACGATTCCATACAACAACTAATATGTCCAAAATCTTGTGAGTATTGTGGAGGGGTGATTTTTCTATTCTTTACACTTGGTTTGGGTCATTGAAATAGGTTTAGAAGAATAGTATCTTCTTTTTTCTTTGACAGACTTGGGTATACACTGTCAAGGGTTTTGTAGACTTAAATATGTTTTAAGCCCATTCCGCAAACTATCATCACTATATCTCTGTTGAATGGGAATGTTAGGTTAGTTAGGTATGATTGGAAGTAGGTTTTTCTTTGGATGGTTAGATTTAGGGGACAAAAACTGTGACTGTCCTAGGGTTTTACAATGTGTTAGTGTATGAAAAATGAGGTTTTGAGAAAGAGTTTGAAGAAGTGACTTGAGTGTGGCTAGGAGATGGATTTTTGAGTGAAGGTAAACAAAATACTATGTGTTGGAGGCAACTTCAAGTTTGAAAGAGTCTGGGAATAGTAAGTTTGAACAAATCCTACCTTTAATGGTGAAAATTGAGGATTTTTGAGATCAATGGTTGGATGAGGGTTTGAGAACCTAAAAATTAGTGAATATGTCTTTTTGTTGGCTGTATTTAAGGTCTAAGAGGTTGTATTAGGTTGGAGGAGAGTTTAATGAGGACTTGGTTTGTAAAATAGACCTAATTGGTCTTTTTAAGGCAGTGTTGCACATGGATTTGAGTGAGTTGCCAAAAAGGAATCAATGCTGGTTTTGGTATATGTTTAAGTTGGAAAAGTAGGGTGTTCAAAATCATCAATAGTATTTGGAGTTGGTGAGTGGATTGAGAGAAGAGTTTTCAAATAAAGTTTTGCAGACCTACTAGCCAAGGTAGAGTCAGATTAAAAAGGTTGATTTGTCAAAGAGTTGTGATTCATCTGGTTGATTTATCTAACTTTTCTTGTGATGTTTAGGTAAAGACCGACTGCCCTTACATCACTTTTTTATGCCTTCACATTTTTCATACATGTCCACTAGAGCATTTCCTACTACAATATTGGGAAAAAATCCCCTTGTCATTATGCTTTGATGCATATCCATACCTTGTTCCAAAGTTCACATTTTGGCACAGGCAGGGAGGATGTTGAAAAAGGTTGTAGAGTTTAGTTTAACTCCTGCCATTTGCATTTCCTTGAAATTTTTTAAAACCTTTTCAAAAAATCCATTGTATACATATCCTGCAGCCATTGCATTCCATGAGACAACAATTCTTTGAGGCATTTTTTCAAATAGTTCATGTGCCTTCTCTATGCTTCCACATTTTGCATACATGTCTACTAGGGTTGTTGCAACTACAACATCTAAAAATGTTCCTCTCTCTTTTATGCATTGATGGATTTCCATACCCTCTTCCAATGATCTCATTTTGGCACAAGCTGAAAGTACACTCAAAAATGTGAACTGAATGGATTTGTGGATGCTCAACTGTTGGGCAAGCTCTTTGATAATATGACAATGATTTGATTCAAATATTCATAAATGGATCAAATACCTTTTTAGAATGCTCCTCAAATTTTTGGAAGGAATGATGGATTTATAGATTTAGAGGTGAAAATACGAATGGTTGATCAACCATTCACACTTAATGATCAACTATATATGTAAATTGTAATGTAATAAGGGTTACTAACATGTGAAGTATGTACAACCCTCATCCACTAAACCTGCATGACTACATGCACCTAGAACCCAAGCAAAGCTTACAATTTTAGGATGTGTTCTAGAGTGCTTCATTAATTCAAAGATTTTGAGAGGTTCCTTGCAAAATCCATTTTGTGTACATTCTACAATCAATGCTACACCCTTAATATTATTGTACATCAGGTTATGAATAGTCAGCTTGTGGCTATCTTAACTCTCTATTAAGTCATATTATCATTAGTATATTGTTATTTAGTTGTTTAGGTCAGCCTAAGTCTTATATAGGTGTGTCTAAGTCTGCCTAGGTGATATTCTTGGCATAAATAGGTATATATAGGACGTTGTGAGTCTTATTTCATCATCAAGTTGTGAAGTGTGTTCTCATTAGAGATATTTGGAGGTTTTCCCCCTCAAAGTGGCTTGTTATTATTAGTTATTATCAAGTATTTTCAGCATATTTCATATCATATTCTTCTTTTGTGCAAGTTATTTCATAACAAGTGGTATCAGAGCATGATCTTGGCACCATAAAGGCAAGGTTTTTCTCAATTTTGGAGACGATTTTGGGAAGAGCATATATTTCAGATTTTGGTGAATTTTTTTCTGATTTTTAAAAGGTTTTTGAAGAACATATTGAAGAAGCTACAGTCCATATTTTAGAAGAATTGGAGTAGAATTAAGCGAATTATTGCAGAATTAGGGTTTCTACACTATTTTTTTGGAATCTACATATCTCGCACATATTGTTGAATTGGAGTCTAATTTTTATTGGGTTTTTGAAGACATACTAAAGGAGATTACAGTAAAAATTTGAGAGGATTTAAATTTCATTTGTGTGATTTATTTCAATATTAGTAGTTTCCATCATGACAGGGCCTGCAACAAGGGGTAAAAAGAATGTTGTCACTCCGGGGAAGACTCCTAATAAGGATGGTGAAACAATCTAGGATATTACTCATAATGAAGAAATAAATAAGGTCAAGGAAGAAATTTCCTCAATTAAGATGGATATGTGTGACCTAAGAGGAGATATGTTGGACATGTGAAACATGTTAAGCACCTACATAGATGAATCAAGAAAGGAGTTCTCAAGCGGACAAGGTGAAAATTCTAGGTCAGCTACTACTAACACAAGCTTTAGTACTCCTATGGGATCTAGGAATTTATTTCCAAATGTGGATATGCGCAAGTTTGATGGTAAGGATCCTTTAACATGGATAAACCAAATGGAGAATTTTTTTGAAGTACACCAAATCCCAAATGGACAAAAGGTCACGATGGATTCCTTATATTTAGAACTAGATCAATTCATTTGGTATCATTGGCTTTGCACTCATCAAGGTAAAAAGGGGCTCATCGTCTCATGGTCAATTTTTACAGAGGAACTCCAAGCACAATATAGAAATAGCGTCACAAACAACTTCTTCAGCCAGCTAGCTAAACTTCAACAAACAGGATCAGTTAGGGATTATATTCAGCAATTCCAAAATATATCCTTAAGGGTGGATTCAATTACGGAGGAAAATTTGAATGAATTATTCTTGGGTGGTCTCAAGGATCACATTCAACATGAGGTATGCATGTTTAGCCCTAGTTCCATAAATGAGTCTTTTATCTTAGCACGTAGGGTAGAGGAGAAATATTTGATTCCTAAGAAGCAAGGGGCTAATGTGACAAGAGAGAAAGGATATTCAACACAACCTACTAAGTTGACTCCACAACAAATTGAGGAGAAAAGAGAAAAGGCTTGTGTTTCAATTGTGATAGCAAATACAGTCGAGGACATAAATGTAGTGAAAAGAAATTGTTTTATATTGAAGGTCCCAATGAGGAAGAAGAGGAGGAACCCATACTAGAAGATGAAAGGGAGTCAAATGAGGAATCAAATGATTCTCAACCAATCATTTCTTGTCATGCACTCTCAGGTTTCAGTGCTCCACAAACTCTCAAGGTGGTGGGGTTCCTAAAGAAGCAGAAGGTAATAGTGTTGATCAACTCAGGTAGTACTCATAATTTCATCAACAAAAAGTTAGCTACTCGTCTAAATTGTTTCATATATCTAGCTCCAGAGTTTCAAGTTTTGATTGCAGATGGTGGTACAATTAGTTGTTTAGGGAAGTGTCATAGCATTAAATTATCCATGGGATATTATCAACTTGATACCCCAATGTATGCGATATCCATGGGTGGAGCAGATATTGTTTTGGGAGTATAATGGCTTACTACATTAGGAACAATTGAGATGAACTTCCAAGAACTATTCATGAGATTTCAATCAGAAGGAAGGCTAGTAGAGCTAAGGGGGTTGAAGGAAAAATCTCCACAAATGGTAAGCTCTCATCAAATGCAAAAGTTGCTTAAGAAAGGAGTGGATGGATTTGTGGCCCAACTATGTTCATTAGAAGTCTCTCAATCTATTACTCCTACTCATCCAGATTTGCAAGCTATAATTGATCATCACTCAGTTGTTCTTGGAGATATGCCTAAAGGACTTCCTCCTAAGAGGGATCATGATCATGCCATATAGCTAGTCCCAGGAGCCAACCACGAACATCTTACTGTATCCACACATACAAAAGAGTGAGATAGAAAATTTGTTTGAAGAGATGCTAGAGGCAGGAATCATCAGGCATAGCCAAAGTGCTTACTCCTCGCTGGTGATGGTGCGTAAGAAGGATGATACTTGGTGCATGTGTCCAAATTATAGAGTGTTCAACATGTACACCATTAAAGATAAGTTTCCAATTCCAGTCATTGATGATTTGCTAGATGAATTAAATGGAGCTATGTTTTTTACCAAGTTAGATCTTAGATCTGGTTATCACCAAATTCGGATTAAGGAGGAAGATATTTGTAAGACAAGCATTTCGGACTCATGAGGGTCATTATGAATTTTTGGTGATGCCATTTGGTCTTACCAATGCACCATCTACATTCCAAAGTTTGATGAATTCCATTTTTAAGAAGTTCTTGAGAAAGTTTGTGTTAGTATTCTTTGATGATATATTGATTTACAACAAGACTTGGGAAGAACATTTGCAACATGTGGACCAAGCATTACAAATACTTGAAGATCATAAACTCTATGCTAAGCCATCCAAGTGTGCTTTTGGTCTTATAGAGGTGGAGTATTTGGGACACATAGTTTCACATGAAGGAGTAAAGGTGGACCCTAACAAAATTAAGGCTATCATGGAATGGCCTATTCCAAAAACCATTAAGAAACTGAGAGGATTCTTGGGATTGACAGGGTACTATAGAAGATTTGTGAAGAATTATGGTAGTATAGCAGCACCTCTCACCACTCTATTGAAGAAGGATTCTTTTCATTGGAACGAGTCTGCCAATACAACATTTGAGAGATTGAAGGAGGCTATGTGTACAACTCCAGTACTTGCCACTCCTGACTTCACCAAGGAATTCATTATGGAATGTGATGCTTCTGGAAATGGGATAGGAGCAGTGCTCATGCAAGAAGGTCGGCCAATTTCTTTGGAGAGTCGTCAATTAAAAGGTAAGAATCTACTAAAACCTATTTATGAGAAGGAAATGCTAGCAATACTCCATGTAATGAAACAATGGTGGCCTTATCTATTGGGTAGACATTTCAAGGTTAAGACAGATCATGATAGCCTAAAATATTTTTTGGAACAACAACTATCTTCTGAAGAGCAACAAAAATGGGTCACTAAGATGTTAGGATATGACTTTGAGATTGTATATAAGAAAGGGAAAGAAAATATTGTCGCAGATGCACTGTCAAGGAAGGATGAGAAAGATGAAGCCTTATTGTGTGCCCTTTCAATATTACAAGCAAATTGGGTGGAGGAATCCAAAGCAGAGTGGCAAAATGATGTTGCGACAAATAATCTCATCAAGCAATTAAAAATTGATCCTAGTAGTTCAGATAAGTTTTGTTGGAAGGGAGATACTCTTTGGTATAAAGAGCATTTGTATCCTTGTAAGAATTCCAACCTTAAAATCAAAATTCTCACAGAGTTGCATGAGTCTCCAGTGGGTGGTCATTCAGGATTTTTGAAGACATATCATCGAGTCAAGCAAGATTTCTTTTGGGAAGGGCTAAAGGTTGATGTTCAAAAATTTGTGGCTAAATGTTTGGTGTGTCAAAGGCATAAAGGGGAGACAATTAAGACACCAGGTCTCTTGCAACCCTTATCTATTCCTAGCCAGCATTGGGAAGAGATATCCATGGACTTCATCACAGGGCTTCCCAAATCTAAAGGTCATAATGTCATCATGGTGGTAGTTGATCGGCTCACTAAATATGCACATTTCATTTCATTAGCACATCCTTTTACAAGTGTAGTGGCTAAAGCTTTTTGGAGAATATCCAAAAGCTACATGGTACACCTAAAGTTATTGTTAGTGATCGTGATCCTATCTTCACTAGTCACTTTTGGAAAGATTTATTCTCATGTTTGGGTACTCAATTGGCTCTTAGCTCTTCATACCACCCTCAATCAGATGGGCAAACAGAGGTTGTTAATAAGTGTTTGGAAGGATATCTACGTTGTTTCACTTCAGAGAAACAGTCTGGGTAGATTAGCTACCACTTGCGGAATGGTGGTATAACACTTCTTTTCATAGCTCATCAAAAATGTCTCCATTTTTGGCACTTTATGGATATCATCCTCCTTCCATCACATCATCAATTAAGGTGTCCCCAAGAGTTCAGGTAGAAGACCACTTGCTTCATCAACAACAAGTACTTTCAAGACTCAAGGAGAATTTAGCCATGGTACAAAATCGAATGAAACAACAGGCAGACCAACATCTTAGTGAAAGAAGTTTTGAAGTTGGGGATTGGGTCTTCTTGCGATTGCAGCCTTATAAGCAAATCTCACTAAAGCAGCAAAGAAAGAATAATAAGTTGTCTCCAAAGTATTATGGTCCATACCAAATCATGCAAAAGATCGGTAGTGTTGCCTACAAGCTTGAGTTGCCACCAACAACAAAGATACATCCAGTTTTTCATGTTTCCTGTTTGAAGAAGGTAATTGGGCATAATATTCCCACTCAAACAACACTTCCCGAGCTGGATGAAGAAGGGAGAATCATTTTGGAACCAGAGTGCATTCATCAAACACGCACAAAGAAGCTGAGGAATAGAACTATCACTGAGTATCTCATCCAATGGAAGAATTTACCAATTGAAGATGCCACATGGGAAGACAAGGAGTTCATTCAAAAGTTTCCAAACTTGATTACCATTGAGGACAATGCTTCTTTGAAGAAGGGGGCATGCTAGGCCCTTAATATTATTGTACATTGGGTTATGAATAGTCATCTTGTGGCTATCTTAACTCTCTATTAAGTCATATTATCATTAGTATATTGTTATTTAGCTGTTTAGGTCAGCCTAAGTCTTATATAGGTGTGTCTAAGTCGGCCTAGGTGATATCCTTGGCATAAATAGGTATATATAGGAGGTTGTGATCTTATTTCATCATCAAGTTGTGAAGTGTGTTCTCATTAGAGATATTTGGAGGTTTTCCCCTTTGAAGTGGCTTGTTATTCTCAGTTATTATCAAGTATTTGCAGCATATTTCATATCATATTCTTCTTTTGTGCAAGTTATTTCATAACAATCAATCATTTCATTCCATGAGATGACATCTCTTTGAGGCATTTTGTCAAATAATTCAAGTGTTTTTTCTATGATTCCACATCTTACATATATGTCTACCAGAGCATATCCAACTATAACATTTAGGTATCTTTTTAATTCCTCTATCTTTCATCAATCTCTTTACTATTTGAACCTTGTATAGATGTTTTAGAGAAGAACATAAGTTGCAACATTTTTAGGATCCAACTAAAAAAGCAGTGTTGCTGGAAATACTCAGCCTATATTCATATATGATCCACACGTACCACAAATTTAACTAGAATCTTAGCCATTACTTTGTCCCCAAGTCATTTTTCTAGAGATTGAAATGGGTAACAAAACCAAGTCAAACACCTAGTTGTCAATGAATATGTTGCTTATTTTTGGTATTATTTATTCCAAAAGACAAATGATTTTTGGATTATTAACTAATTTTGTGGGATGCTAAAAATTTGTTTTTTTCTATAGAAATTCTTGAAACTATCTTCATATTATGAGATAATGGCTTTGTAGAATCCCTAGAGAATTCTATCAAGGTTTTTTTTACTGTAATTCATTAGAGGCCTCTCTCTTTCATTTTATGTGGGGATTGTAGAAGCCAATTTATGTTACTTGAGTATCTCTTATTTTAGCATTTCCTACCAATTGAGATGGTAGCACATCTTTCCTTCAAGAAATTCTACAATGTTCAAATCCTCCTTGCATAGTAGCATTGGGATTACTTTAGTCAACATTCCATTATTTTTGATAGACAATAGCTTTCTTAGTAGAAGATAAAAAATACACATTTAGGACACTTGGCAGTTTCCATGAATGTTGAATAAAGCCAACACTACTTTTTAGGATAGATCCTTTCACCCACCCATGCCTAGTATTGTTTGTCAAGTAATGCTAAATTCACCCTTCAATGGATAACATTAATGCCATTTTAAAATGATATGGATGTTGTTATCATCATAAGCTCTTTCAATTGAATAATCCAAAAAATGTATAGAATGCAACGAATTATACTTTTATCTCTCGGTTGATTATGTTTGAAGTTTTCATTAATGTGATGTTCTAGATGGGCACAAAGCATGCATTTGATGACTTTGGATTAAGACAAACCTAATGATAGTGCATGCTTTTTTGGATAAATTTTCATTATTCACTTTTTCAAAGGATCGACTAATATAGTTGTTTGATACAATGATAACTTGGTTGCACTACAACTTTCGATGAAGACCTAAAGTAGGAGGGAGACATTGAATGTGGATCCATAGATGATGGATATGCTAGATGGAATTGAATCTTTTTTGTAGATGGATATGTAGTGTGGCAATCATAACATACTTGAAGGTTCTTAAAAACTCTAATAGTTGTACTAGGGGCCATGTTTAACAAAACTCACCACCAAGGCACACATTGGCTTTAAATTGGTGGGCATCAAAACTCACCACCTTGCACTGATATCAGAGCTTCTCATTAAATCCTTATCTAAATTTTGTATGCCCACTCATATGAGATTTGTTTGTATGTTCATGCTTTGAATTTCTACACTCTTTCACACAAAAGAATAGTCAATCAAGACTGTTTTATGGATATTGTCTGTCTTTTGAAAATTATTACTATATTGTGTAGGTAAGCATCATTATGATACATCTATCATTTCCCTTGGTAGCAAGCCTCATAAATAACCTTCGTTGCCATGGTTTGTTTTTTCTTCCTTATTTCTTCCTTGGAATAAATATTTATTTACATGACAGATTACTATAAGTATTAAGTTAATTTTTTACAAATGATGTAGTTATCTGAAACCAATATAAGATGAGAAACATGAATTTTTCTTGTGTCCAACTCTGATTTGTATGGAGCTTTCTAAGATTTCAATTCTATGTGCATAAACTCATCTTTCACAAGACGAAAACACAAATCTTGCCTTGTAGCAAGAGAAACAACTTTGCACCATTATTTTCCTATGTATTTTTTCCTTTTTATGTTTACTATAATTAGAATTTTTATTCTATATTGCAATAAGTACATATAATGAAAAATGTAGAAAATGGAAATAAGACATATGGATAAGTAGATAATTGCTGTTGAGATAAGCAGACATGCAATTATGTCAAGTCTTTCCCTTTACGCATCTCCTGCAATCAAGTCTCCCAAGTCCAATCAAATATGATGCCAAGCTTTCCCATAGGGAATCTCCTATAATCAACTCTCCAAGTCCAAAGTCAAGCTAATTAAAATTAAGGACCAAGTGCTCAATTTATAGCCTTATGCACTCACAAACTGTAAAATGGTTGTTTCAAAATCATAATGACATGTTTTCCTTGTATATGTGACAAAAGGGCACTTTATCAACAATTAATATCAAATTGAGAGTCATCAATGATTTCCATTTAAACTTACTAGCTAATGATAACAGTAGCATCTAATCTGTATTTTGAGTAAACCTATCCTAGAAATATGGGTTCAAAATATGGATAATATTGATTTTTATATTGTTTTGATTCATCGATAATTTCCAAGTAACCTTACTGGCTAACATTAATAGAAAAATCTAATGATTTTATGAAAGAATATAAAGTAACAAACCCATCCTAAAATTGTGGTTTTGGATAATAATGAGTTTTATATTGAGTTCCTGTGGTTTTAGTTGATTGTGGTCCTTTGTAGATCAAAACAATATTTTAATTTAAGTGAATTTCAATTTGGCACAGGGGTCTCTTATGCCAATTTTGGCTTGGAATGTAGATCAAATCTCATGTGTCTTGTTGTTGATTCACTCTGATGTACACAACCTCAGAACCTCAATGGCTCTTGAATACATTTCCACTATGGTAGCTTTTATAGAGCCAATTGCCCCTCTATCTAGAGATTCATCTAAATTGAAAAGCCATTCTCACAATCTAGTTGCATTAGAAGAAAAAATGAAAAGAGGGAGTTTCCGTTTACATGTGAAACGTCGAAATGGGAGTTCAAGAATAGGTAAGCCTCTTAATTTAGTGATATGTTCTTTAATTCTAATATGTACACAATTGGTGAGTTGTCCAATCTTTTGGATTCAGATTGAAAAATTTGTGCTGGAGTAGGTAGATGTGAAGTTTTCTCCAATTCAAGTGTTGTTGGGCTATCGGTGAGACTTCAGCATTACTCCCATTGATATTGGAGAGTCTCTTTCATGCTTCTTTTGCCATTGCTTTACTCTTTTCATTATTTTCAGGCTATTGGTGGCACTGACTCCTCTGTTCCACCAATAGGTGTTTCTTTAGCGGATGGATATCCTTGCCCATGACAAGGGGGAGCTCACATTCTATTGGTTCTAAGGCTTCAAGCAATGCTAGTTTCTCTATTGCTTGGTTGAGAGCTATGTTTCCTGAACTAGTTGAATTTTTTGATGAACTAGTACTTGAAAGACTCGCATCATTTTAATAAAATATTGTTTTACCTTTCCATTGTGACTTATCTTTTCACCCCATCGGAGTAACTTACCAATGACTCCCATCAACAAATCATAGTGTCCTTGATCGAGATTGATGCATATCATTGTATCAGGGAGACATTGAGCCAACTCCCACCGATATTAAATTCTCTTCCCAATGAATTTTGCACCTAAGTACTATCGGAGCATCGGGGGGACAATGCATTGAGTCCTGCCAATGTTTATCACTCTCTCTGATGATCTCTTGTTCTTCTCTCATAATAATTCTTCACATCTCATTCACTTTGTGCTATTTAATTATTTTCTTTGCTTTAGGTCAATCATTTTTTTTCAATTTTATGATGCTAAGAATAAACCATTTGATGAGTTTTATTACAGGTAGGGAGTATGCTGGTAAAGGTTGTGGAATCTAGCTTTACACCTACCAATTGGATTTGCTTGAAAGTTTATAAAGCCTTTTCAACAAATCCATTTTGTGCATATCCTACAATATTGCAATCCATAGACCATAGTTTAACATGATATCAAAACACAACAACTGAGATATTCCACATTGATGATTGGAATGTACCATTACCTACGAGGGAGTTACCAAAAGATTTTAGTACACTTACATCAATGATTTTAATTATCTTGGACCTATCAATGGTTGTAGGTACCCTAATTACACTAGTTATTAGGGTGTTGTTGATCCACACGTGTGTTAGGTTGTTGGTATATTCTTTTTTTAGTTGATTTATTTAATTTTGATGTGCTCCAACAGCTACAAAAATGACTAGTATTAGTCTCAAAAAGAGTGATCAACTTGAAGGTACTTCAAATTTTACACCTTGAAAGTGCAGATTGCAGATGGTATTAGAAGTTTATTTTTGGGTCTATGTTAACACCAAGGTTGCGCATTCTACAAATATTTTGCAGTTGTTTGAATATAACAAGAAGATAGCCAAAGCATAGTGAATCATCTTACATTATCTAACCCTTCATATCACATATAAGAAGATAGCAAAGGAGATTGGTGATGCCTTGAAAACTCTATATCAATGTGTGAACATCTCTCATAAATTCTACTAATGAACAAGCTCAATGCCACATATATGATTGGAACAAACATAGTAACCATCTACTTAAAAAAGATCATAGAACTTTGTGATCAACTGCTACAATTGGAGTAAAAGAGGAGGATGAAGAGTTTGAGTCCATAGCTTTAAAATTCCTATGCTCTTAACTTTTTTAAATGTTCCACTTTTTAGTTGTTGTTCCCTCCTATCCCTGTCCGAGAAACTTTGTAGAACATAGGTAAATATAAGACCTAATATTTTTTTTATATTAAATTTAGTAACTTTTTAAAATGTTCCTAAATTTAATAACTTTTTAAATGTTCCCTATTTTTTAGTTGTTCTGCCCTCCTATCACTATCCTAGAAATAGTGGAACATAGGTAATATAGGACTTAATATGTAGTAAATTTATGATTTGAGCCAAGGCACGTTCACTAAACTATTGCAAAACATGTGCTCTGATATTTGAAGAACACACTTCATTATGGGTTGTAGTATGTTGGAGACAAAGAGTTAATGTTCCATGGATCTGTTGATTCAGATTGGTCATGTGATGCTAGTGCCAAGAAGAGCACTTTAGGTCAGATATTACATCCTAGTTCAGTAGGAAACATGCACTAGTAGGATTATGTTGTGAGGCCATCTGACTTCATAGGTTGATAGAAAAACTTACTAATCAAATATTCAAGCCAACAATAGTATAGTGTGATAATGAAAGTTGCATCAAGATCTCTAAGAATTCTTAAAGACAAAGTTCAGAGGGCAATGATAATTCTTTAGTATGTTCCCTCAGATGAAAAAGATGAAAATAGTTTGACAAAATATTTATCAAAAGTGAATTTTGAAATACTAATACTCTAACAGAGAAGCCAGGTTTGATGGAAAATGGAAAATGCCTTCCTAGAAAAGAGGGAGTCAATTTTTTTGTTTGTCAATTAGTTGCTGTTCTCCTATAGCTGCATGCGAAAATTAGCAAAATTCAAACTTATTTTTGGGGTTGAATCTCATTCAACTAGCACTGATTTCAACCCTTTATTTAGTATAATTAAAGCTACTAGGATAGGCATATCTATTTACTATGTTTTTTCTTGAAACTTGGCACATATATTTAGTGATAGTTAGTGTTGTATTTTAGTGCTTTATTTCTATTTTTTAGTGTTTTTGTCTGGGTAGCAGTGGAGTTGTGTTTTGTTAAAATTTTGGAAAAATTCAATGTGATAGAAAAACATGATTGTTCTCCTGATTTAAAGTGGTTTTATTCTGCTTTGGTTTGCTCAAGTTTGAGGATCTTTCTATTGACCTTGGGCACCAACTTTTGATAGAAAAAATTAGAACTAAGAAAATTCAAACAACAAGTCATCTGTTTTCTAATTTTAGTATTATTTATGTTTCTTGCAATCCATTTTGTCTTTAGCCACATGCTCATGCTTGAAGGTTCTTAACAACTCTAATAGTTGTACTAGGGGCCATGTTTAACAAACCAAATGAAATTGCTAACTTTTCACTATGGTGGTAGATAAATGATTCTTTATACCATGTTGCCTTCATTTTCCAAGCCAATTTCTCCTACTTTGCAAAACTCTGCCATGTTTGTGGATGTGATCTATCTCCTACACAAAAACAAAAAACATGTACCAGTTTATGGCCTTCAATCCAACTACATCCAAGTATCTTTTTAATTCCCCTATCTTTCATCAATCTCTTTACTAAACTTCCGTAGAAGTTATTCTACTATGGAATTGCACTGTAAAAAATATACAATAAGTTTTTGATCGTACTTGTCTAGTAGCATCACAGGATAAGTTTTATTTAGATTAATTCCTCTTGGTATCAAAGGAACTACAAACCCATTATAAGATTTGAATGGAAAGTGTGCACATCAATCATGGAGGGCCATACAACCACCACCAACTCATTTCATTCTCCCATGTTAAAGTTTCTCTATCGATAGTTGTTGAACTTATGTAACCTCTTAGTCTTGGAAAACCTGGTATAGTTGTGTCAACTTATTGTGGAATCCTCTTTATTCTACATCTTCCAAGTGGCCTTCATGAAACCTCTTTATTTGGAAAATATTTTCTAGTTGTATCAAATTAATTGGCATCCTCTATTTTGTACATCTTCCAAATGGTCTCATGAAACCCATCATCATCTCCTTGTCATATATGGGGAGAAATCTACCAAGCCTCTCTATGTACTAGTTTGGGTTCAGTGCATGGGAAGCCATGTGCAAAGGAGTGTTCAATGTCTCTCACCACCATTTTATTATTAAAATAAATGTGCTCATTGCAAAATTATAAGGTGGGGGTTCTTTTTGTTGAACAACCTTCTTTTGGCTAAGCATACTATCAATGAACGAATATATTTCCATAAGGCTAGGACTATCCAAGTCTATATATTTGATTTCCATGAAGATAGTAGATGTGACAAAGGTTATTTATTTGCCATGTAACCAAAAAAGTCACTTTTCTCACTTCCTTCACCCTAAAACCTTATTATCTTGGACTCACCCCATTGATTTCACTCTTGTGTCATCCTCTCCAATGGAACGAAGCAGGATCTCTCTCCTCTCAATTAGTTTGTTGTTGAGGGGTGCATGGTATGCTAAGAACCACCCTTTGGTGCCATATATCTTATCATACCATGATGCATTTTGTATAGATCTCCAAGAGAAAATTTGAACTGGCATCACAAATAGATGTTGAAAATAAGATTAATTAATTGACCATATATGTGTCTTATGAGATGACTCAGAAACAGTATATAGTTGAATCCTGATAAAAAATCACATAATTTAACATGCTAAAAAACACCACCTACTTGATGACCCTATATTTGTCTTATGCCAAAAATCAATACTGAGTGATCTGGTAAATTGTGAGATTTGTGCATTGAAATCATTGAGAAGCAATGATAAATTAGAAACATCTCAAATTACAGGATAATTGACATCTAGTAGAGTGAAATTGAAAAATTTCAAAACAATGAAACTGGAGATGAGAAATAGAGGACATGAAGGCTAGAGAACATTATTGTGAATTTCAATCTTGTTTTGTAGCTTCTATATGAGAAGATAGCTGATTGATGGTAACAGCTTACCATGACAACTTCTCAGCTTATTTTGGCAAATGTGCATGTGAGATTGACATTTCATGCCAAAACTCATGCACATGATGAGGTATTTTAATAATGTACAAAAATATTACCACATTTACGTTTTTGCAAAGGTTAATACCATCTCTTATAATTTGTTGTTATTATGCCATTTCTTTCAAGATTTTAATATTAGGGTGTATTTCTTAAGTTTTTGCTTTAGTGCTTGGTCCAATTCTATTGGTTAGCAAGAGAATAACATATTATTTATTATGTATGAAATCCTATTTTGAGGACTTGAGTAATAGTTGTAAGACAATATGATGGCATGAATACCAGCTCCATGGAGATGCATGAGAATGCTTATTTTTTCTTAGATCTAAGTTGAATTCTATTAGCAATGAACGACCTTTAATTTCTGATTTGTGGAAACTTTTTTAGATTGACCTAGCCACTTTCAATGGAGAAATTATTTTTTAGGTAACTTTTATTTATGTTATGACAGCAAGTTGATCTTAAGTTGGATGTTTTGTGGATTTAGTTTAGGTTGTTATGCTTTTTTTTAAAAACTAAATTTGTGTAATGATCATTGCAGCCAGATGCATTCATTTTCTCACATAATGATGTGATGGTAACAACTATGGTCAGTAGGAGAGCTCATCCTGGGATATTTGGTGGTGAGGTAATCCAGTGCTGATTATTCACATTCATGCATTATATGTCATGACTGATTTTCTTATATTGATTTCTTCTTAGAGATATGAACTTTCAACTTGTTTTTTTTGTATGTTACTTAACAATGCTTCTGTAATGCCAGGGAATTTTGAGGTAGAAGTTAGTTGGGCATGGCCTTTCATTTATAGCTGCTGGAGGATCTAGTAGGTTATGATCTCTCGTTGTAATAAAATTTGGAGAATGCTTCATTATCTCTCTGCTCAGTGGTTGTGATACATGCAATTGTGTTGTACAAAGTTGATTTTAATATTTTTCTTGTGAATATATTGAAAAAACCTTTGAATTTCTACTATATTAAAGGATTATATTTTCATGGTGCATAATCTATTGTCTGATGTTGTTTGTTGTTGTATATGATGCTCAGTTTAAGGAAGCAAAAAGAATCTAAAATATAGGAAGAAGTCACTAGCTGATCTTTTTTTTTCAATTCTCAGGCCACTTGAATGTTTGTTGTATTTTATTTTAAAGGGTTTTTTGTACTTTGTAGTATCTAGAGGTTTAGGTAAAAACTAAAAAAAATAGAGAAACTGTAACATGGTGGGCATGAAAGAGAAGATGTAGAGTTATGATATTTTTTTGTTTTCTATTCTTATATGGCCATGCCAAATTCTTATATGAGTTTTGTCTTTTGGTACAAGAATATCAATTAAGGTTACAAATAGATCAAGTGCGTAAGAAGGGTGTTACCATCCATTGTAATTTGTATCTACTATTTTTTTCACAGAAATATTAATGAGTTACACCATGCTATTCTAGGTAACATTCTTATTTGCTTTGAATTTTGTCTTTGTATAAATGGTTTTCTATTTCAATTTATTTAGGATAGCTACTGATAAATTGAAATCCTTTATTTGAGTCTATGACAGGGCTTTTGTTCTTAGTACTTGTAACTGCTATTGTAACTGATGCTGTGAAAGATGCAGTTGACCGACCTCACCCTAAATTTTTTTGGCAGTGTTTTCTAGATGGCATATCAGTTGAGAACAACTTATCAACCTCTAGTACTAAACTTTAGTCTTAGTTTTTTTTTCTCTTCCTGATTAATGATCATTTTGGTGGAAAGCTCTTTATTTATTGTTATTATTATTTTATCATCGATGATTCAAATTAGCCTTCTAACTGGTTTGAGGTTGTTCTAGAAATTTGATAACATTATAGGGAGGGTTGAGTGTCATGGCAATGAACATGTCATAAGGGAAGGTCACAAAAGCTTTCCCAGTGGACATACTTCATGTAAGTGCAACATCCTATACTTTTTGTTAAAATCATTAGGGGAGGTTTCCCTTTATTTATAACCTATGGAAAATTTACAAGGCATGGAATATACAAGAATACTTGCATTCATACAAAAATCAGCTATTAGATCAATTATTCAATAACATGCTATCTTAATAAAACAACACCATGTAGAGAAATAATGACAAATTTTCTCCTGTATTTGACTTTTTTGAGTTTTCAATGTGCAAATTTTGAAACCTTATTTTTAGGCTACAACTCCAAATTAGAGAAGTGAAAGTAGAATACCAACAAAGAAGAGTTTGGAGGAGCCAAAACCGATAGTGGCAGGAAAGTTGTGGATTTTCAAGGGGATTAAATTGGTCAAGCCCCTATAGGAGGTCACTGCCCTTCCAAAAGGACTATAGTTAAGGAAGGTGAAAACAATATAACTATATGAAAATAGGAGTATTCTATTTATAAGTGTCACTGAGACATTGAATGTAACCAATTAGATTTTGATTTGCCAATGAGGCTTAGTGAAGTAAATTTTCAGAGTGGTTTTTTCTCCACTCATAAATATTATGTTGTGGCTCTTATTGATTTGTAATCTATTTGTGTTTGTGTTTGATCAATTATATTTGTTCAATCATTTTAGTCTTCATTTCATAGTGTTTTTTAACATTTGAATATCTATGATACTTGAAGTTTATATGCATAAATTTGTGAGGATTAATTAAGTTAAATTTGATTTGTAATGACTAAAGTAATGACTAAATACATGACTAAATATATGAATAAATAAATCACTACCATGGCTAAATATATGACTAAAAAAATCACTACCATGACTAAATAAATGACCAAATCAATGACTAAATAAATGATTAAAATAGTTTAGTCATAAATTTGGTGGTGTTATAAATTACTACAAATAAACTACTAAAATAGTCATGTGACTAAAATTAATGACTAAATAAATGACTAAATTAACAACTAAATCAATAACTAAATCAATGACCAAATCAATGACCAAATCAATGACTAAATAAATGACTAAAATAGTTTAGTCATAAATTTGGTGGACTACAAATAAACCACTAATAGTCACGTGACTAAAATTAGTCATCTATATACAATTTTTAGTAGTTTATTTAGTCATATACTATTGTTTGTGTACTAGTTCATGCCTTTAGATTTTTAAATTTCATCTTTATGAGTTTTTATTAGAGTATTGATTGATGATGACACCATGTCAAAAGTTTAAACCAACTCAAATTGATCAATGAGTGACAATTAATGGAAATTGAGCACCTTCAGGCTTATAATTTTTTTATTAAAGCATTACAATAAAAATTTTCTTTCTTGCACTTTCAACATTGATGATTGTTAGCAAGAAATTTGAGGGATACAGATCGAAGTTCTGTCCCCAAAGGATCTCTACTAGTTGTAGTCTCTAACCCTAGAGTTGGTCCTATTGAGGTAATAGGGGAAGGTATTCCAGATCTAAGATTAGCTATAAATCTGAATAAAATAACATACACATAAGATAGATTAGAATTTAGAGTTCTTTGTATTCATTATATCAATAATCTTTCATTACATTCCTTATATCTCCATTATAGTGAATATTCTATATTCTCCCTTATTCTATCATAATACTCTATGCTACTCTAGCGCACTCTCTACTACTGGTGAATAGGTATTTCTATCTACTTATAGTTACAATAGGGGATGTGGCCCTTAGATAGCAGCCCTAGAGTACATTCTATCTTCCTAAGCTCATTTTCTAGAATGCTCTTTCCAGTAGGATATTGCATATCTTTGGAATGGTGTCTGTATACTATTTTCCAACTAACATCATCCCCTCTTCAAAGCCTTAAATCTTCCTCAAGTCAAATATTTATATGTTGGTATAATGTCTAAATATATTCCTTATATGGTAGGAAGGTGATCATACCACTATTTTTTCACCAACTATAGTTGATTGATGTGAGTATGAAGTTGGATTAGTTGATTTTTGACTTCTGAAATAGTTGTGGGGATTTAAATATTTTGGGAAAAATTATAAGCCTCATGGATAATACCAGAAAAATGGGTCAACCATAAGTTGAAAAATTATCTGAACTAATGAAATCACCATCAAATATTATCCCTCTGATCCTATAGTTGTTGATATTAATCATGAAGACCTTTAATATTCAATTAGATACTCCCATTTATATCTTTAGTGGCATCATATTTTTGTGAGTTGTGTAAAATATGGGTCTCAAAAGTATTCATCTGAGCTTTGGTAGAAGCCACAATGGTATGCCATAGTAGACAATACTAGAACATCTGGTTGGTTTCCTCGGTTGTTCCTTTGATTGTGATGAGATGAGTCTCCAATTGTGACCAAATAGTAACACATTTGTTCCGAACTTCAAAAATCTTATTCTTTTGGAATTATTCTTGTACCTCTTGCTTGATCTTCTCCTTTTGTATATCAGGCTCTTGTAATATTTCATCTATAAGTATCTTCTATTGTGCTAGAGGTTCCTAAGTAGAGTCCGCCTTCAAATGAGGAAAATTTCTCTAAATTTCCTTGATCATCTCCTCTATGTGTTCAGTGTTTTCCTCATGTTATTTAAGGATTTCATCCTGGGTCATTTGATGAAATATTTCCCCTAATTGAATTTTTTGTAAAGGTGAGATGTTATTCAGCTATGTTCCCACCATTGGTAGCTAAAGCATTTGAGAAGATTTTATTGTTTGCATGTGTTATGTTTCACCAAGAATTTCTTTATGAGTTTCATCAAAGAAGGTGTTGAAGAGGAGGGTGCATTTTTCTAGAGAGGAAGGGTTTGTATCGAAGAAGTATCATATTTTTCTTCTTCCTCATTCATTTGTTTATATGCTTCTATAGTATCCTTTGTGATTTTCCCTTGTACTTTATGTGTAATCTCTAGTTTTTCTAACATGAGCTTATCTAGGAATTGTTTCGTCAAGATTTCTTTTTCTTGTAACTCTTATTTTTTCCTTGTCCAAATGTGTAAGTGTAGGTGCAACTATCTAGATGGCCAATTCCCACAATTTCTCTTCTTATCCAACTTATTTTCTCTTTGAATTTTTAGTGTGATATCTATTTGATCCAAGAACCTACTCATAAACTCTTCCAAGATAATATTTGAGGCTAGCATATGCCAAATCAATTCCCTATCCATAGTTTTTTATTAATAGGAAGCATATTGGAGTATGTTTTTAGTGTTTTGGAGAAAATTATTTTCTTAAATAAGGCATTGTATAATTGGTCATCATCTACCAATGGGATTAATAGGCTTTCTATTCTGGAGGATGTCTCTATTTTTATCCCATTTTATTCTTCCATATTTGGTTGAGGTTCTACACCTCTTGTTGAACACATGAAATACTTAGAGGGGGGTGACTTAGTATTCTATTAAACCATCCAATTATTAGCCATCCAATTTCCAAAGAAAACTTAACAATTATAAGGAATGAAAGCATAAACAATCCATAACACACACACCACATGAACACCAAGATTTTTACATGGAAAACCCAAAAAGGGAAAAACCATGGTGAGTATTAACTCACAATATGTTATAACTAGTTATAAGATATTATAGAAAGGCTCATTGCTAGGTGGACTCGCTGCCCAAGTGAACTCATTGTTCATAGAAAAGAGAAAGATACAAAGAGGTGGCTTCATAGCCAGAATCAGAACTAAGAGAAATGCATCTAACATATGTTGGATTTAGTTCCTTTGAAGCTCATAACATAGGAATCAATACATTCTAACCAACTCTAATTTACAAGTCTCTTCTCTACTCTGTCTTAACACACCTTTTCTCAATACTCACAACTTATTCACACAATTTTGCAAAGTTTCACATCATTGCTTGCATTCAGATCATATATTCATTAGATTCTCTCTTCACCAACTCAATTCAATCTTGTATATGTATCATAATTCATCACAAACATTAATTAGGTCAACCTAATTAGATGTAGCCTCAAATTATGCAAAATGTTCCTTGTCGGCACCCAATTCAAACCAAAAATGCCTTCGCACCCAAAACATAAGTAATATAGGTTGGCATGGACCTATAACAACTCCCTTTTCTATTAACATCATATATTTAATCTTCACAACACTTTGTACACATCAAGTTGGCTAGATAAAGAACCCAAGAGTTAAAATACTCCAACTGATCATCACAATGGAATGCGTGGAATATAAAATCTCATGCAAACTAGAAAATATAGTATATTGACACCTATTAAACTTCTCCAAAAATTTCAAGGTCTAAATAAAATCCACAAAGGAATGTGGACTGGTTAGGTAATAGCGAGTACATAGAAAAATGTGTAAACCACATTTGTCGAACTTCCATTACTTGCAAATTTTGAACCACTTATCCAAAAAAACTAAAATTATGAAATAAGATGCCAGTGATATCCATGAAAAAAATACTAGAACCATAGGAGTAGATCTAAAATGGTGAACAAGTGTGAACCAAATTACCGAAGGTCACTATGTGTTGAAACTGTCGATGTAGACACGTAGCCAAAAAAAATTTTACAAAATAAATATTCTTTAAACATCCATCATACTATTTGACATCCATCATCTAGTGTTGACATCAATGACAACTCATTAATGGAAACCTTCTCCATTCTTTTAATAGTCTCCCCGTTTTTCATTGATGGTAACATGTGCCACAACAAAATGTCTCTCCAAATTTCTCTCTCCCTTTGACATCAAGGGAAAATGGTGTTGACCCTCACACATATATACAAACTAAACTAGCTCCCCCTTAGGAAGCTAACCAAAAACTCCTAGTATATTTGCATATGTACAACAAAATTTTAAAACATGAAAGAGAAATTGAAAAAGTGTATAAAGATAGAAATGGTCAACCCAAATATGTTGACCTCTGAAGCTTTTGAAGATTGGTTTTCCAAACATATTTTCCTTCTTCCCAATTCTTCTTCATTGTTGCAAGCATTCTATGTAAAGACTCAAGCTTTATTAATGTTTCCTCTCCTTATTCTATAGTACCGGGTGTAAGATTTATCTTTAAGATTATATCAATACTAGCAAGGGCACTTGAGATTGGTATGCACTTTGTTTTTACTAAGTCCCCTAGCTTCACAATCTACTTAATAACTTCTTCCTTTTGGCTTTGAAAAGTGAAGAATCTATCATGTAAGTCCACTATAGTAGTCCAAGTTTTGTCATCTCTTTCTAGTGTCAAATTATAGACATGAGATACATTAGCTATATGAGACTCAATCAATTCCATTTCATCTTTTTATCACTTGAGTGGCATCCGACCACTTCATGCAATACAAAAACAATGTTTTTGCACCTTCCTTTTAGGCTAACACTTCCTTCAAGAATTCTTTAACTTTTGTATACGCAGATGCACATTTTTTGGTGATTTCCATTAGCTTCTTCTCTGTAAGCCTTGTCTCAACCTCTATTTCCACTTGTATTTTATTTTTGGAGGCATATTCCTTAAATGAATCAAACAAAAATTTGAAATTTTCCATAGGAGGTAGAGATGTGTCAATATTAATTCTGGGTATGATCTCTTGTAATGATTTTATGGCCTTAATTTTTAATTCACTTCTCTTCTAATGTGTTTCAATGATTTATTTTCATGTTGATGAATTAAACACATTACTTAGTTGAAACTTGTGTATGAGAGATATCTTGTCTAATCAGCACTGCCTTGCTGCATGAGCAACTGCAATAATTGAGAAGAAACAATGAGTTGAAACTTTAATTGTTTAGAAAAAAAACCTTCTAATGGATTACTTTAGGAGGATTCACCAAAGGGATTAGTTAAATTCTTAGACTTCTTTGCTTCTTCATTCATTCTAATGTCTGAATTTTCTTCTTCACACACATTTTCTCAATACTCACAACTTATTCACACAATTCTATAAAGTTTCCTATCACTGCTTGCATTCAAATAAAATATTCATTAGATTATATCTCTATCAACTCAATTCAACCTTGTATATGTACCAAACTTCATCACAAAAATTAATTAGATTGGCCTAATTAGATGTAGCCTCAAATTATGCAAAACATGCCTTGTCAACACCCAATTCAAACCAAAATTGCATTCACGCCCAAAAAATTGGTAATGTAGGTCATCATGGACCTATAACAACTCCATTTTTCATTCACATCATATATTTAATCTTCACAACACTTTGTACACACTAAGTTGGCCAAAAAAAGAACCCAAGAGTAAAAATACTCCAATTGATCATCACCATGGAATGTGTGGACCAAAAAATATCACACCAACTGGAAAATATAATGTTCTAACAACTATTAACCTTCTCCAAAAATTTCCAAGTCTAACTCAAATCTATGGAGGAATGTAGACTAGTTAGGTAATAGCTAGTACACAGAAAATTGTGTAAACCATATTTTCCAAACTTCTATTACTTACAACTTTTGAACCACTTATCCAAAACAACTAAAATTCTGACATAAGATGCTAGTGATATCCATGAAAAACATACTAGAACCTTGCTTATTGTTTCTTCCTTTCCCTTTTCTTATATATTCTTATCTACAAGAGGGCCTCAAATTCTTTTGGGGGGGCTTTTTTTGGTGTACTATCTAACTTCCTCTTCCTCAAACAAGTGCTTCCAATTTCTATAGAAGATGGAGTCTCTGTTTGGGGTATTCTAAATTTTCTAGGGGTAGATCCTAGTGCTTATTTTGGCTTCTCTATATCTCTTGGTAGTATATATCCTTCCTCCTTCCCCTTATGTTCTTCTGTATCTTTCTCCTTGGCTATTGACTCCATGTATTCCTTTGTAGTAAGGTGTATTTTTCCTTAGGATCTTTTAGGAGAATACAAAAAATGGATGAAATATTATTCTACTTCTACATCTACATTTGGAATCTTCTATGGTAATGGAGGAATCGATGAAGTGTGAGGTTCTATTGCCTCTATCATGGTGAAATATTTATCTACTAGGAATACAATAGAATGTAGGTACTTTTGTAACATATTTTGAGAAAATCTCCACCAATCCTACATTTATCTTTGAAATATTTTGAAGAATCCCCCAAATACCTGAATGTATGTTGATTCAACTAGAAACCCTTTTACATAATTTGGAAATTGTATCTTGAGGTCTTTATCTAGGCTGCATTCTTTAGGAGCTCCATTCTGAGTACTTCACATAGATAAAAATATTTTCCTTGAATGACCATATGATAGGAAATTGGATGTCAAAAATAGCGGCAAATCCTTCCCAGTTTGTAGAGTAAATGTTATATGTGATTACCTTGGCGGTGTATTTCACCTCGAGGTCAGTGATGTTGATATCTATACTTCTCCCATCAAAGGTTGCATTGATGAGCTTGTTTACTTCAACATTCTTGATACCCTTCTTTGGTGGAATTGACCCTTGTGCTAGCAACCCAGTAGCGGCCTAGATGGGCTCCTTTGTAATGTGGTGAGGTTTTTCTAGGTAAAGGTATTCATTATGTAGCCTATTGAACACCAAGCAGGTCCATTCCTCCTTAGTAGAATTTTGGAAATATTTCTATACATCCAACTTTTTTTCTCTGATTGATGCATTCTTAGGTAGTTATGAGTTAGTTCCAAGTTGCAATAATTTTGTTCTCAAATCCTCAAATTTTGAATGATCGATCTCTATTAGAGGTGTGTGGATTTATTTCCTTACATCTTTTGTGTAGATAAAATCATTTGGAACTCTTGAAAATGCACCCTTTGGATCCATTACCATCACCTTCTAGGGTGATTTCTTGTAGTTAGGATGTGGTTTGTCAGTTATAGTAATAGGAGCAGAGGTGGCCATGATTATAGGTTGATATTTGAGTTAGGACACTGTAGCTAGGGTTTGTAGAAGAGCTAAACATGGAGTGAATGAGTGTCATGAGAGAAATAGAGAGCTAAGTGAGTATAAAGGTGGGACACAGTTCTTTTATAGATTTTTGGGGTTAGCTCATTAAACACTATAGCCATTTCTAGTCATTTGTTGGATTTTTTTCCCATTGATGTTTCTATGGCTAACTATTCTTGGTGTCTAATATAATCTACCTAAAGTATAATATAGTACACTATAATACACTATGATATGATTTTTAAGAGTTTTTGTTTTTGGTTACATGGTTTGTACCACTTCTATTACATTGGTGCCATTTTAGTGTATTTTCCAAATAGCCACATGTCATCCCTTCTAGGTTTTAGTTATTGTGATGGAATTTGTCTATGGATCTTGATGTACTCATGATTGTAATGTTTCCTTATATTTTCCCAAAAAATTTCCGATCTAGTTTTTTTCTAAAGAGGACTCTCCAGAATCTATACCACCTTCCCTTAATTCAATTTTCATAGTACCTACTTCTTCCTCAATTCCCTTCATCTTTGTGAAGGTTTTGGGAAATAAGTCTCTTATTCTATCAATAGTTCAATAACCGATGCCATAATCAATTCTTTCTAGGTATCTCCTATCTTGGGCCATTTTTGGACAATCCATAAAAATTTTAGGATGACTCTGAACCATGAATACTCAGTGGAATCCATAAACTCTCTAGGATGTTAACTCTAATTCATTTTTCATCTATGCTTCCAAGACTTCATCACTATCTGTGCTATAATTGTCACTATTTAATTCTAGTTCTCCATTTTTTTTGGATTTTCTTCTTCCTCTTCCCCATCTAGAAGCTTGGAGATAGTGTAGAGTTTTTTGATGTCTTCTCCATCATTGTCTTGTTCCACTTCTATATAGGATATGCCATCTAGTTCTCCTAATGGAATATGCACAACTTTGGTGATGTCTATAAATGAAATCTCCTCTTTCTAGGAGTCTACTATACCATTGGAATTGAAAAAATATATTAATATGAGTAATTCTCAGAAAGTTTTATATGGCGCTTTCCTTTCAAGTACTTCAAAATCAACCAATTGCATTACCCCTTTAACATTCACTTCAATATTCTTCCAAGTTCTTAAAGTCAAGATTTTAGAACCATCAACAAGACTTATGTTCATTGGTTATTTTACAAGATTAGGTCTCCCCAATTTATCCCATGTGGTGGATGGAATGATATTCAAATCATCACCCAAATCTACCATAGTATATTTTACTTTGTGATAATTGAACTATACATTTATTAACAATGTACCATTCTTCTAGTTTTGGTCCTTTGATAACTGATTGAAGTACTTCTCTTTATTCCAATATTTTTCCCATTACTTTAGGTTAGCCACTAAATCCTTTTATCTAGCTAGGGATGCAAGGTCTTTGAGAATTTTAACTTGTTTTGTAAAGCAACCTACCTCTCCCTGCAACTGCATCATTATGTTTTGTTTGGCTTATTTTATCACCTTTTCATGTTGTTTTTTATTAGGTTGGAATTATTTCAATTCCTCATATCCTTCTTATTTTGGAATATAATATGATTCATATTCTTCTACTATCGGTTTCTTTTCATTTTTACTAGTATCAATAACTTTTCTGGCGACAATGTTTTCTTTCTTCTTCCATCCGATTTTCTTATTTTCCACAACTAGTTCTTCTCTGAAGTGTTCTTCTGTAGAAGTGTTCAAAGTCCACACGTCCATTTGATGGCAGCCTCTAACTCATGTTGTGGTATTTTCTAGATTACTCTTGCACCTCTTTTTAACTCATCATTCTATGAAGGTTTTCTATCCTTTCGGGTTTGATAAAATGTCCTAACAACTTCATATTAAAACATTGTGTGATTGTCTTTCCCATCAAAGGTGCATGTTGATTACCTCTTTACCCAAAATTTAGAGAAATAATGGCCCATATTCCACATTTGAATCATTTTGTATCATTTCTTCATTTTCTATTTTAGCCTCTTCCTCGACCTCCTCTATAGTTAAATTGTTTGTTGTCCTCTTGGTAACCAGACTATTGATTATTCTACATGGCACATGCATTTCAATTATCCTGCCAAGGTGGTATATAGTATCTAACATCACTATTTCCACTTATACTATAATTATGATTGTGACAACATTGTGTTCCATAATTCCCTTGGTTTCCTCCATTCTAGATTGGAGGTCTATTCTTTGGACAATTTTTTGCCAAACGTATATCACATTCTTGACATAAAGAATAGTACATAGAATTAGGTTTTATTGTTTTACTGTGACCAATTTCTTTTCTACTTTGTCCTTGAGGAATTCATTTTGGATGTGCCCTTCTCTATTATAATACATGCACAAAATTATGTCAGGTTGACTGGGTTCACTAGCCTCAATCTGCTACTCTAGTACCAACTTCTAAACATTCAACTATAAATCTTCAAGGATTTGAACACTTCTATCTTTTTCTAGTTTTCTCCATGGTTGAGCTTCAATCTGGTAAGCCATAGTGACTATATCGGTATATTTTTAAAAGACTCTTCCATCTAATCTGGCTCTAATATCCTTACATAATCTGGAGGTGAAGCATTCTATCTTGTATTCTTCTGTTGAAGGTTTCTCCAATTTTCTACACACTTCTTTAAACTTTTTGTCATATGTTTCAACTAATTCATTGTCTCCTTGTATCAAGTTTCTCATCTACATAACACTTTTAGTTGGAACTTTGGGTGTCCTAAATTTTACTAAGAATTATTTTCTTACTTCTTCCTATGTGGCTTTATGTTGTGGGTAATTATTTATGTACCATTCCGGTTCTTCTTTTCTCAGTGATCCCACAAAGTCATAGCTTGTGTTTACCTTCATATTTTCCAAATTTTTCTCATACAAACTCTAGAAGGAATACTTGTTCTAGGGATTTGGTAGTATCTATTCCAAAAATAGGGGTTTTATTATGGTACTCATAGTGTTTGAATCTTGTCCTAGAATTTTTATTTTCCTAGGTTTGTATGCCAGTTTCTTTATCAATTTAGTTTCCTTCTTAATATTATTTTAGGGCTTAGTTTCTCTGCCCTTATCTCTCATAAGTTTTATGTCAAAATAGCCTTCTCCTAACATCTCACTCCAAGGGGATCCTAATTTTTAGTCTCTTCTTTTTTCTTTTATTTTTCCTCTCTTTTCTTCTCTTTGATTTGGCGACTCTTGTGCTACAACTCTCCTGCTTTTAGACCTTAATGGGGATGAGTCCTTGTTTAGGGGTTGTGACTTTTCATAACTTCTTTTTTCCTTTTTATTGTTAAATGACATCTAATTAGTTAATTTCCTAGCCTCTTTTCCCTCATTTTACTCTCCCTTTCTATTTTATTCTTCCCCATTTCTTAATTTAATTATTCTTTTTTTAATTAATTTTTCTAAATAATCATCATTCTCTAGTAAGACCTTGTCTGGAGTTGATAGGAACTCTTTAAAAATGTTGTCTAAATTAATTATAATTTATTCTAAGTTTTGTTTTTGGTTAGGTTTTAAGGAATATTTTGATAGAGTAGGAGCCTTTGTGCTACAACTTTCTTTTGTCAACAAGCTATTGGATTTTTGATTGTGCATTAACTTTTCAAAATTTCTTGAAAGACTTCCAGTTCATTTTAATAAAAAACTCATCTTCCTTATTATTTTCTCCTTTTTCTTTCTACTGTCTTTTCCTCTTTTGATGATAACATCCACATCTATGTTCTTAGTAGCACCCCCCATGGCATGCCCTAACCTTGATTTTTTTGTCATTTCCATTCTTCTTCTATTGTCTTGCTTCTCTTTCCAACACTTGTATATCTATCTCTTTTCCTCTTTGTTAGGGATGGACATTTTATTTGTAACTCAATTTTCTTTTCAATCTCTTGTGAATTTATTTGATCTATTTTTGGCCATGGGTGTTTAAGATTTAGGATTACATTACTCCTATATTGTGTCCCATGGTAGTTATATGGTAGTTCTTTTTAATATTCATTCATATGTCTCTCTAGACCTTTTCCCCCTTTCCATTTAGCATCCCCTTGTTGCCTAACCCCCTCTTATATGGTAGATGTCAGGAAGACAAAATTTTGATTGAATATATATGCTTTTCATCTACTGTTAATGTCTTAGTCCATAAAAAGGTTTAGAATTTGAGAAATTTTCTAGAAAAGCCTCAACAAAGCTTGACCAAGGTCCCAAAAATAGAACCAATGCTAGCAAGAAATTTGAGGGATAGAAACTAGAGTTCTATCCCCAAAGCATTTCTTATAGTTGTAGTCTTTAACCCTAGAGTTGGTCCTATTGAAGTAATATGAGAAGGAATTCTAGATCCAAGATTATTTGTAAATCAAAATAAAATAGTACACACACAAGATAGATTAGAATTAAAAGTTCTTTGTATTCATTATATCAATAATAATTCATTACATTCATTATTTCTCTATTATATAGTCAATATTCTATATCCTCCCTTATTCTATCATAATAATCTATGCTACTATATCATACTCCCTACTACTAGTGAATACATCTTTCTATCTACTTATAGTTACAATAAGGGATGTGGCCCTTAGATAGCACCCCTAGATTACATTCTATCTTCCTAAGTTCATGTTCTGAAATATTTTTTCTGGTTAGATATTATGTATCTTCATACTAGTGTCTATATACTATTTTCTAGCTTACAATGAGCTTGTTCTTTATGATAACTAGAGAAGCATAAGTGTGCCACTCAGCCAAAAGGGGAAATTTAGTCTAATTGGTTAGGTCCATATATAATCACCTTCATTTATGGTTATGGTGCCTATGGCCTTTCTAACATGAATGGAATACCATTGAAGGAACTAGTCAATGCTATGCACTTGCATTGACACTATGTGTAGAATTATTCTATGTCGTATGCACATCACTCAACTCTTTATAGAATCAAAGTATGTTGTGTTATTACATTCCTTCATCAACACATTTCTTATTCATTGTGTTATGATGGATACATGTATGGTTAATTTATTTAAATAAGAATTACAAATATGTGTATCTTGAATTCTATAAATTGTCTATCAATAATATTAATTCATCTTATTAGTGTATTAATCATTTTTTTTATATATATGCAATGCCTTTATTAATTAGTATGTTTTATTTATTAATTAGCATGCTTCATTTATTAATTAGCATATTTCATTTCCACATACATCTATATCATCATTTCATATTAGATCATCACAACTTTTGATTAAGCATAAGTTTCACATGTGTTTGATTAAATCATGATAGTGTATAATCTAATCATATATCAACATGCATCCCATAAGATACATAAAATAAAAAGTATATGTCAAAGAACAAGACATAGTCGAATCAAAATATCATATATATTGTTTAAATGTCTCAATGTGTATGTGTTTCCACCACTACAAAAAAAGTGATGTTTATAGAGTGTATATGACTATATATATATAATTATATACATTAAAAATGTTTATATAATATATATTTTCTCTATCCCCTTGGAGCATGGGTCCTAGAGCCCTTTGGTGCTGGAAAATTCAAGTTTGGGTGTGTAAGATGATAGAATGATACATGGGACTGAGATCAAGACATTGATCTCGAGACTGATGTGTGCAGTCCCCTCAACTCCCATCTCAACCCTGCCATCTACTCCTGCTAGGTCATGATTTTCTCTTATAGGGTATCCTCTCTTTGTCTTTCCACTGTGATGTAATCCATTAGTTATCATAGTTAGGGATGGTCAAGGTCCATAAAGGCACTCTTATGCATAGCCTTAGCCTCCCTCCTAAGCTCCTCAACCTTGCTTTGAAGGATGTAACATGCTTGTTTGGAAATCTCAACCTTCGTCATAGCTAGGTATTGATTAGTAAGGACAGTGTAGAGATTTTCCACCCCCTAATCCCTCTGGCTTATCATTGTGCTAAGCTTTGAATCTCTCTACAATAGCTCAACACTGGTCTCCTCATAAACTATCCTAAGTTATGCTATAGGCTCAAACAATTGGATGTTCCTCCCATCTATCTACTATGGCTGATAGGCATACAAGATAAGACCAATATCTACATCATTGGTATAACCTTTGCTAGTGCTTAGCTAAATAAAATGAGCCACACTCATGTAAAAAATGAAAATCTAGAGAAGAGGACATGTATCAATACCACATCATGATAATAATAATATAATCATAAAATTAAAATCATATCTAAATCAAAATCCAACTCATACATGGGTCACTATCTCACCAATATAGGTCAACAGTTGTGGCCCCACTCCCCGAGAGGCCTTGAGTGTCCCTATCACTACAACTGAAAGTAGCCCTATCTACATTACTGGTGGTGGAGGACTCCTGGTAGGCACACCTACTAGTGGAAGTACTAAGACAACAAGGAATCCTAATAGGAGGACACCCTCCACTGTTGCCCCCTTCACCTCCTCCTTATCAGACCCCTATACACCTAGATATCCTTTGAGGTAATCCTTAGGAAAGATGGGAATCAGGTTTGTTGTCTCCCACCATTGATAAAATCCATCTGTGACCCCACATCATCCGTATCTAATGGGGATGGTTCGTCATTGTCATTGCTCCTTGCCTCATTTGTTGTGACATATCTAATGGTAAGACATGGTAGATCCTTAGGTCTAACTAGGATCCTAAATGATATGATGTATGTGGGCACCATACATTGAATTATCAACACCTTCTTGAACTGGCACATGACCCATCACCAATAGTATGGTATAATAATATGATCATCGTGACTAGTTAGGAACTAGTAGCGCTGCCTGTGTGGAAGCTAGGTCCTACCAATGGTCCATCTCTCCATCCCTCAATAGGGATACCACATGACATCCCAAAACCCTAGGTGATCGATTATTTTTCTCCAAAATAATATGTCCTCAAATCTCCATTGTCACACCAGTGGGTATAAATGAGCTCGAGGTAGTTCACTTGTAATCTTCTAAGGGAAAACCAACTGGTCGAGTACATGTGATATGATCAAAGGACCACACCTAAAGAAGTGTGCATGCTATCAAGATATGGTACTCGTATTGGATGTGTCTCTTGATGTCATGGTATAGATGGGTCAACATGCTCAACCTTAGGAAAATATGACTCTCTTGTCCTCCATGTCTCTGACGTAGTGAATGAAGCCCACATGTAGATGGGAGCCTCATCTGTTAGTGGACAATTAGAGTGCCACTATGGTGACCATGATGCACCAAACAAGGGGCATATCAACTCACTTCTCCTCTAGCCACCTCAAGTATATGTGCCCTAGGGTGCCCATAGAGACCACTTGATCGATATAGTGACGCTGGTTGTCTCAAACATCCTGAGCTATCTGTAACTCATCCAAAGATATCCTCTCCCCTTAGATGGGTAGATGTAAGATCTGATAGACGTCTATTAAGGTGATCATCATCTCCAATGTAGGGAGATGAAAAGACATGGTATTGACATCCCACCTCTACATTGAAGCCATCAATATTGCTAGATCAGACCTCATCTTGGGAATCTCATATACCCACTAGAGCCTCACTTGATGAAGCAAATTTTGGTCATGGGTTGTGACATCCCCTATGTGGCTAAATAGAAGTGATAAGATTAGGCCACCAGTGTGCTAAAATAACTTTGCTAAGCCCTATAAAACACAACTTTATCATGTAAAATCCTACATCTTCTCTATCTATACTTTCTTTAAGCATGTCAAACTTTAAATTATTAACATAATTTTCAATTCTAACTCAAAGGATTCTAGCGCACACTCTTAAATGAAATCACGTTCCTAGGAAACCATCGTATCAAGAGGATGCCAACATAGAACTGTCCTTTGGATGAATGCGCAAGGTCCTAGATTCCAATGTGGGTCAAAGACATTGGTGCACACCAAGGACTCCTTTTCTACTCTAAATTTTCATGCTAAAATTAACTACATAAAATAAAGGTGAAATTGAATTTTTTTGGCCTACCTCATCTAGGGGCTCATCAGTCTCTATGATGGTGTGAAGCTTCTCTATGCATCATGGAAAAAAGTCTCATTGGTGAGGCATTTTCACTCTAACTTTATAGATCTCTAAGAAAAAATACTCATCATGAATAGTGAAAATGACCCTTTTGGAGCCCACCTTGTGCATATATTGTCAAAATTTTTCCCTTTTTTCAATTTTTTTTGGTGATTCTCATTTGACCACCTTTCCTATTTTTACCCTATTGGCTAGTGGCAAAAAACTAAGGGGACATATATTCACACCTTTATCAACTTTTTCTTCAGACCTACTAACATTTTCTTAAGAATTCTTCTCGTTTAAGTAACTTCTTCCATCTTTGGAATTTGACATTTTTTAAAATTTTGTAACACATAGATTTTCATGTTAGATGTTGTAGATTTTTTCTTAGCATTAGGAGTGTTAGCTCTAAAAAACGTAGGCAAGATACCTCAAGAGGCTGCCAATCTCTTGATATGCTTTAGGGTAATAGACAAGATTGAAAGAATTCAACCTTCTACGCTTTAGGTGCTACAAGACCTGGGTGGGTGTACCTCTTTGAATAATGCAGTCTTGACTTGTAATTATCTTTTAAAAGTAATTTGTCCACAATGGAAATTTGAGGTGAACAAATGAAATCCAATTTGAACACAGTGACAATATTCTAATCTAAATCCTAAATGCTCAATTTAAAGATATAAAGAAGCTGAATGAATTCAAAATGATGAAGTGCAGAGACTAGTGCCTTATTGGGTATGCGAAGTCAAATGAGATCAAGATAAGCAACACTTTCTGGAGAAGACACAAATTATCTAGCATATGTTTTGTTTACAACTTGTATAAACATGCAACAATGTGACTACTAAGTTCTACTTCAATAATCCAAAATGATTTTCTCTAATTACTGTGATCAATAAAAGGATTTAATCTTTGCTTGAAAGAACTAGTTGATTGATCACACTAATACAACAAATGTGTATCGATAAATCAAACATAAACTTGTTATGTTAATTTAAACAACCAGAAAAATCATTCATGGAGACAACTTAGTAGTATTTTGTATTTTTATTCAACAGATAGTTGACATTAGAGAAATGCAACAATATCAATTGAATCTCATAAATACCTCCATGGTAAAGTCATGCAATAATAGCCTCTGGTCTGATAATTTTACTCTACTGTATCTACTTGTATTATATCCAAAATCTAATTTTTCGGTCTTAATTAACAACTACAACATGCTTATTTATACACCAGCATGAGAAAAATATCAAAATAAAATATTATGTCAGCCCTCCACAAGATTTGAGCTCAATTCAAGTCGGCCAACAATGGTCTCCAAGCATTCAACACGTTGGCCATAAGATTTTGAAATTTTGTTTTTACCAGTAGAGCAGTCGGTCAGACACAACATATCATCCTTCCGAAGGAAATTCAAACGCTATCATCTCATGTGTATTCTTCCTTCGCCATGACTGTCAACCATCAAGGATATGTCATATCGAAAACCTTCTATCAAACCAAGCTCATATTTCTATTATGTTCATTTCAATTCGGTGAGACACAAGGATATCTCATACCAATGTGCTCTATTGGCATCGTTCATACTCATTGTAGCTCATCCAGGTTAGTGAGATGTTACACAAATCAACTTGAGTTTGATCGAGATACCTTTCCTTACGTGCCTTCCACTCGTTGAGACATAGGGGGATCTCTCGCCAAATAACACTCATTTGATTTATTGTTGCTATATCCTCAAAAAATTGGGGAGATCTAATACTGATTACCTTATCTCCCACCAAAATTCCTCGTATAACTTCATGTCATTGTGACCGCCCAATTGTCCTACCGATAAAACCAACACCGCACTCCATTCGGCAAGACCCAAGGCTCCTCACCAAAACCACACACCAAAACACATAGGTCACACTGAGCTATCGGTAAAACAAAACGATGTCGGGGGGACCTCTTGTAGACTATACATCATTATGCCAAAGGTCCCATATTGTATTACTTTTCAGCTTGCCAAGAAAAAGCCACTCCTACGCCGACAAAGATCAACTGTCGCTATAACCACAAACCCTTGGCAAGATGTTTTGGAGAATTTGCAAGGCCACAGTGAAAGTCATTTCGACACTATAGATCGCCAGGAGAAAGTGAAACTCATGCCGACAAAGGCTTACATTACATTCCATCGATGAGACCCAAATGTACTCACTAAGACCTTTCGACGACTGGCTCGACCAATACCGATATGCCCATAATCTTCCACCACCAATCGGTGAGACCAGAATGAACTCACGCTGAATTGACCATCTGTGAAATCAGCGAGACATATTGAACTCGCCATGACATTATATCGAAGACACTCAACATATACCGATGAGCCACCAAAATGCAAAGTCGGGGAAACAAGTGATATTCAATAAGACACTACCCCGAAAGTCATAACATATGCTGAAGAGACCCACAGTGCACCTGCCGCTGAGATACATGACTTTGGTAAGACGTTAACCTGACCACAAAGCCATACACCGATAATCGCAGTAGAAGAAAACTCCAATCACTGAAACAAGAGAAACGTCTTGCCAATAGGCAACACACATTTTTCCAGAAGAAGAATAGGTCAAAGAGACCCAAATGTTGTCATGCTGATACACCTAAACAAAAGATATTAGCAAAAAAACATAATGGGTTGGGGAGACATAGGGAGACCTACGCCAATATGAACCAGAATGGAAAATGTGCAAGGCCCAATGGATTCCAAGGGGCAATATGGAAAAATATGAGTGGAAAATGCATACGGTAGGACCAAATCTAGAAGTTTATGAGTAAAATCAACATGTGAAAACATTAGATTTTTATAGTTCTAACAAGGGGCATCGTTTGCTTCAACCTTTGTGACCTCTATAGTATCCTCTTTTAGCCTCGATATTAATGCACTTATTGTATTTAATATTTTACATCTTTTTAGCTACTTTAGTGTAGCTAATCCATCTAAATAATTATCTCACTAAAGTGAGGGAAAAACGTAGGGTCAAAAATTTCACCCTATGCCAATTTCACACTTATGTATAGTGCTTGATGTATTTATGAAAAAATCTATAATTGGGATTTTATGATTTTGATATTATGGGTGGAAATGATGAAGCATTAGTAGCAAGTTGTTTGAATTTTAAAATAATTTGGATAAATGTGTATAATCATAAAATTGCACCCCTAGCAATTTTGCATACATTCTTGTTTCCACTTTAGCGTCCACTCCCTTAGCATCTTTGGTAGTCTCATTTTAGCCCCTGCATTAGCCTTCTCCCTTGTCAGGATGCTCCAACATCCCTTTTCAGTAGTTACCCTCTCATGTTAGCCTTCATCAAATTTTGTGCTTCTTCTATTTTCATCGTTTTGTAGTGTGACGTGTCTAGACACTAGTGTTCCATGTAGATGTCCGCATGACGCATTAGCATCTTGTAATGTTTCAACACTCAAAAAACTATCTCTAAGCATGTTTGTCACTTCTCTTTACCTTTTGTTGGTGGTAATGACTGTGAACGCCTTGTAATGACTGGAGAAGCTTCTTTTCTCTCCTTAAAAGCATTCTTTTCAATCTATTTTGTCTTCTAAGATCTTCTAACTTTCTCTAACTTCCTCTAGCTCCATTCTTCTGCTTCTAGCTTCTCTCTTGCTTTGGCTTCAACCTTCTACTATCCAAATCTTGCTTGCACATGGCTTTCCATAGCAGCTTCAAGCACTTCCAAGCTCTCTTAGCTTCACTTTTGTAGCTCCATCTCCCTTGCCTCATGCTTGTGAGCATCCTGGGATTCCATATCCCTTTCCTATTGCATTTTTACTTCATGATACAGGTTCTCCTCCTTGAGTGGGGATTGATTTTATCACCTATTTTGTGATACAGGTTCTCCTCCTCGAGCGGGGTTTTATTTTATCACTCTTACTTGGTGGTGTGGGTTCTACTCTTGAGCGGGTTTTTCTTTCACCACACACTTTGTTTGTTTCTCTCTCCATCTTTTGGCTTTCCATGGAGGTGGGAACACCAAAATGGGGGTTAGACTGAGGGAAACCCCTATACAACCCCAACATTCTCTCCAGATATTGTGCATGCAGGTTTTGAAGGCATTCATCTTGTTGGAAGCTTCATCACTTGCATGGTTGTGAGCACTTTCTTTCTCCTATTTATCTTTATCATTTACCTCGCTTTATTTTCATTTCTACCACTTTCTATTACTTTATTGCATTTTGTAAATTCTTAATAATCAGAGTAGTAGTCCTTTAGATATTTTCTATGATAAAATCACTCTCTGGTCCTTAAGAGATTCCAACACACCTCTGGGACACCAACGTGCTGCATTATCATTCATATTCTGCATTGACGTCCTTTGGCTAAGAGCTTGTTAGTTTGTCCAAAAGATCTTTGTGACTTGCTCTTTCAGATTCTAGAACTTTTGTCTATTGTTCCTTGAGGTAGTTTAGGGAAGTTCGCCCCATGAGGCTCTTTGAGTGAAGAGAACTCATGAGTAGCGAATCCACCTCTTCTACATTTTAGTGAACCCGATGCGAAGAATAGTGTGCTTCAAAAAACTAGGAATTTATTTGCCCCTATTTGGCAAGGACATAACTTTTGACTCAGTGCTTAGAATTCAAAACTGTTTGAATAGTTGGAAAGGTCTCCTAAAGAACTCGTCCAATCCCTAAAATACAAGTTCTTTTAATAGTTAAATTTTAGGGACCGGCACAAGTTCTGACCTCAAATTTTGCTCTTAAGACCTCCAAAACATGAATTACTAGAACATAGAAAATACTAAAAAAATTGTAATGAACTTAATATCATCTTTTATTAGTTGAGTATCTAATTTTGTTCAAAATGTTAATGATATTCCATTTAATGCATGTGATAGTGACTCAGCTTTACCCATGTCACTTGGTGTCTTTGATCCTACTCACAAAAGTCTTCTTACTTCAAAGGATATTTTGTTGCAAGAAGATTAAATCATTGATACCTTTCTTAATGTTACTCTCCCTTCTCTTCATCCTAATGCACTCTCTTCTAGAGATGATGAATTTGTGAATGATTTATCTACCCTTCATTCCAATGCACTCTCTTCTAGAGATGTTGCATGTGTGAATGATGAATCTCTCTTCCATTCCAATGCATTCTCTTCTAGAGATGATGCATTAGTGAATGATGAAACTCCTTCCACATTTGATTCTCCCTGGATCGATGTTGATAATGTTTTTTCAAATAATTATTCCATATTTGATCCTATTTGGATCAATGTTGATAATATGTATTCAAATAATTATTCTACTAGTTGTGACAATTCTATAAATGTAATCTATGTCTCTACTAACCCTCAAAGGCCTAAGAGACTAGTCATTTACATGACTCTAGCTAGTCCTTCTCTTAAAAGGGTTTATTCTATTAATGGTGTTCTATTTAATAGTAACTCTCCTGATCTTTCTAAGGCTCCCTCTTATAGAGAAGTAACCCATACTTATGAGAATAGAAAGAATAAATAGCCAAGTCCTCCTTTAGCACCTAAACCTATGACTAAAGCACCTAGGGATTACGATCCTCTTGAGCAACTCCACATTACTCCAGATAAGGTCTCACTATGGAACTTGCTTCAGTTTGGTCTGGTTTATCAAGGTATGCTTCAGGAAGCCTTGCAAAAGATCCTCTTGCCTTCTTCCGCTAGGCTGGAAAATGCTAATGCGTTGATGGAATATATTCATGCATATTTGATAAATATTATGTTCTATCCGTAGGAGTTCCTACCTCTAGATGTAAAAAAGCAAGCAAACCCTTAATGATCATAGTTAACATTAAAAAATTGGCATTAGGTGTACTCTCATTAACGTTGGTTCAACACTCAATGTATGTAGTACTGATCTATTACCTAAGATTAATATTGATTCGTCTTCTCTAAATGCTTCTTCTTTTGTTATTTGTGGGTTCGATAATGTTGGGTGACAAGCTCTAGGTACAATAGTATTACCTTTGCAGCTTGGACCCGTTACCATACCTACCCTTGTATATGTTATGTCAGAGAAGTTACCTTATAATTGTCTTCTTGGTAGACCATGGATTCATGTTAAGGGTGCAGTCCTGTCTACCTTGCATAAATCTATTAAGTTCATTTGCAATTAAGGCTAACCTTGATGCTATGCACTTATGCGAGATAATGATTGCTGGTTAGGTCTCAATTGTTCCTACTCTTATCCCTTCAATGTCTTCCAATGTGTCAATGTTTACTACTGTAGTATCTACTACAAAGGATACTCTTGAGATAAATGTCCCTAAAGAAGATCCTTCTGAAGTGAGAAACCTTAAGTCCATTCCTACTTCTTCTTAAGAGAATGCATGTCTTGGTGATGATTGGGGTTCTCTAGAATTTATAGATTCCTTCATTCAAGAATATAAAGCTGACCCGATCCACTTAGACTTTCCAATGGCATCATTCACACCCGCTATCGAAGATGGTTACTCTTTTGTATCACAGGGTAAGGTGAATGCAAATTGTAATGTTCTTGGTGTCGATCCGTCTTCTAAGGAAGATGATCACACTTTTGATAAAGAGGTTAATGTTGGTAGTACTATCAAGGAAGATGATGGTGATCTAGTAGAGGAGTATAATCCCCATTTCTGGAATAATACTCTCCATGTAGATTCTCCATTTTCTACTACCTTCATATCTTCTTCTTGTGAGTAGTCAAAATTTTCTCCACAAGATAAAGGTTTGCTTCCTGCTCCTCATTCTTTATCTAAGAAAGAGCATATTTTGTTGAGGCTTCTCAAAGCCCACTTGATTACTCTTCCTTCTCCTCCACGCAAGAGATCTCATGAACATGGTAAAGAAAAACATTCTTTCTATGCATACCATCGAGTGCTTGGCCATTCCACTAGTGAATGCAAGGCCTTGAAGGATAAAGTACATCTCTGTGCCATCAAGCTCTTGTTTAATTAATGCACCTATCTTTTCTTTGCATGACAAGTGACATTGAGGTTTTCCTTTATCTTGCATGTTCTAAGTACCTTCTATGGTTATCCTCCCCTACATGTTGGAGGAAATGGTAACTCATTTTGGATATGTGTGTCCTTCCTAAGGACCCCCTCTCTTCTCTATATCTTTCAAATGAAGTGTCCCTTGAGTGGACTCCTTTTTCTCTTGAAGGGTTCCCGAGGGACCCCCTTTGAAAGATTTTATCTCAAATGAATTCATTGGCATCTAGCTTGGAGGCAGCCTGAATAGACCTCACTTTTCAAATAGCACATCCCTTGAGTGGACCCCTTTTCTTTTGAAGGGTTCCTAAGGGATCCCTTTGAAATATTTCCAATCTATCATTGGTCTTCATGACTATCCACTTACTTTCTTATGTGGTCACCTTTTGACTCTACGGAGTCCGCTTTCCTAGGTTTCCTCCATGTGAGAGATCTTGGGGGATACCTCCTTGTAGGTTTGAGAGACTGTAGGGCGCTTCCTTTGAGATTCCTACATGCAAGAGATCTTGGGGGTGGCTCCCCTGCAAGTCTCTGGGTTTGTAGGGCACTTTATTTTGGTTTCCTCCATGCGAGAGATCTTGGGGGATACCTCCCTATAGGTCTACAAGTCTATAGGGAACTTCCTTGGGTTTCCTTCATGTGAGAGATCTTGGGGGTTGCCTCCTTGCAGGTTTGTGGGCCTATAAGGCACTTTTCTCGATTTCCTTCATGTGAGAGATCTTGGAGGACACCTTCCTTGTAGGTCTATGGGGCTGTGAGGTGCTTACATTCTTAAATTCTCTTCTCTTCTCTTTTGTGTATACCAGATTGAAGATCTGCATCTTCCTCATCTTGTGTATATACCCTTCCTCTCTTCATTCTATAATTATTCTATATGTTAGTGTTTTTCATTTGGGGATGATGCATGGTACTGAGACAACCTTCTACATCGAGGTCTCTTTCACTTTGCTGACTCAAATCCTTTAGTGGGTTTTTATGTTCTAACATGGTTTCCCGATGCAGGTTTTTCTTGTTTGATGCATTGGTTTTTTAGGTCTTCAGCCTGGGGGCATGATTTTGTGGTTCAAATAGTTATCTTCTTCCTCTATAGTATCCTTTTGGCATATGATGTTATTTATGTTTCATATATTTCCTTTTGCGTGCATATTAGTGTAGATTCATATGGCCGCTAAACTGGGGGAAAAATGTATAATCATAAAATTGCACCCCTCACAATTTCACATACATTCTTGCATCCACTTTAGTGTCCACTCCCTTAGTATCTTGAGTAGGCTCGTTTTAGCCCCTACATCATCCTTTTCCCTTCTCAGGATGCTCCAACATCCCATTTCAGTAGTCACCCTCACATGTTAGCTTGCATCGAACTTTGTGCTTCTTTTTTTGTCATTTTGTAGCATGACGTGTCTAGACACTAGTGCATCGTGCTAGCGTCTTGCCACATTTCAATGCTCAAAAAACCGTCTCTGAGCATTTTTGCCACCTATCTTCACCTATTTTCGGTGGTAATGGCCAAGAATGCCTTGTAATGGTTGAAGAAGCTTCTTTTCTCTCCTTAAAAGCATTCTTTTCAATCCATTTTGTCTTCTAAGATCTTCTAACTTTCTCTAAATTCCTCTAGCTCCATTCTTCTGCTTCTAGCTTCTCTCTTAATTTGGCTTCTGCCTTCTACTATCCAAATCTTGCTTGCACATAAATTTCCGTATTAGCTTCAAGCACTTCCAAGGTCTCTTGGCTTCACTCTTGCAACTCCATCTCCCTTGCCTCATGCTTGTGAGAATCCTGGGATTCCATATCCCTTTCCTATTGTATTGTTACTTCATGATATAGGTTCTCCTTGAGTGGGGATTGCTTTTATCACCTCTTTTGTGATATAGGTTCTCCTCAAGTGGGGTTTACTTTTATCACTCTTACTTGGTGGTGCGAGTTCTACTCTTGAGTGGGTTTTTCTTTCACCACACACTTTGTTTGTTTCTCTCTCTCTCTCTCCATCTTTTGGCTATCTATGGAGGTGGGAACACCAAAATGGGGGTTTGACTGAGGAAAACCCCTATATATCCCCAACATTCTCTCTAGAATTGCACATGTAGGTTCTGAAGACATTCATCTTGCTGGAGGCTTCATCACTTGTGTGGTTGTGAGCACTTTATTTCTCCTCTTTATCTTTATCATTTACCTTGCTTTATTTTCATTTCTATCACTTTCTATTACTTTATCACATTTTGTAAATTCTCAATAATCGGAGTAGAAGTAGTCCTTTAGCTATTTTTTATGATAAACTCACTCTCTAGTCCATCGGAGATGCCAAATCACCTATGGGATGCTAGCATGGCACACTTTTGTCCATCTACGTTGACGTCCTTTGGTCGAGAGCTCGCTAGTTTGTCCAGAAGATTTTTGTGACCTGCTCTTTCAGATTCTAGAACTTTTGTTTATTGTTCCCTGAGGTAGTTTATGGAAGTTCGCCCTATGAGGCTCTCTGAATGAAGAGAATTCATGAGTAGCAAACCCACCTCTTCTACAAAATGAAAGCATGAAATGTAGACATTTACATGATGTGCAAACATCTCGATATGATCTGAGATTTAAATGAGAATATCTCACATAGTTTATTTGTAACACATTTCCCAATGACCAAATATGAATATAATGGCTATTCCCACCCATTCCATAAACAAAATTGGCTTCTCTTCCTCATTTTCACAAGGTTATGAAGGAATTTTTTGATTTGAAGCTCTCTATCTCTCTCTCTTAACAAAACTCTATCAAAATACTCTTAGGTCCTGGACATTTGTAGAAGCAAAAACTGCTCTTGCTCATGATCTTATAACATCTATCATCTCAAGAGAGGGGCAACAAATACTGATAACACTCTTTTGCTTGTTATTCAAATAATCTTGTCTATTATTATATTTATTTTATCTCATCTAGTGTCTCTTTTAATTGTGATAGGGTTTGTTTCTATCACACATCTACTTTAATTTTTATGTCTTTCATTTTTTTTGGATTTCCATGGAGGTGGAAACACCAAAGTGGGGGTTTGACTAAGTAAAACCCCTATATAGGCCCCAAAATTTTCCCTGTCAGCATGTGTGCAGGTGAAAAACAGGTTCTAAGAGCAAATGACTTGATTTTGGAATTTTTTGGGCTTTATCCCTATAGACAACAATGTGGTGTCAGAAGCATCCTCATGATGTGTTGGTGTCCAAGGAAAAAACTTCACTTGATTTGTTTCACATTCTATGTATTTAGAAATCTTCACTTATGTGAACTAAATATTTTATTTACTTTATACCTACAAGTTATTTGACATTTTTCACTTATATTAATTGTTAAGTATAGCTTAAATTTAGTTTTAAATATGTCTATTTCTAGTTCACTTAAGCTGTGTTAATTGAGGTAGTTAAGAGATATTTATCCTTAAGATCTCATTGTCTTGAGAGTGTAAAATTTCCTCCTCTACAAAAATAGAGCATGTGGGTCCAAAATCATGGAATCTATGTGCCTTTTTACTATTTGACTGAATTCCACCAAATGCAAGCACATTATAACACACTCATGTTTGTACCTACATAAAGAGATAGAGGAAGAGAAAGAGGGAGAGAGAGGGAGTAGGGAGAGGAAGATATATAAGAGATAGTGAGGGGAAAAGAGAGATGAAGGGTGACATAGGTATAGAGATAAATAAATAGATATGGATAGAGGAGGGAGATATAGGAAAATATGGGAAGAGAGAGGGGGGAGATAAATAGAGATAGAAAAAGAGGGAGAGAGGGAAGAGATAGGCCTAGAGAGGGAGAGACAGGGGGTATATATAGGTCTAGAGATAGAAAAATAGATATTAGAAGAGATCATAGGGAAATATGAGAAGAGAGAGTGATAGATCTAGACAAATAGAGATGGAGAGAGGGAGAGAATGATAGAGAGTAAGAGGGGGGATAGATAGGTCTAGAGATAGAAAAATGGAGATGGAGATATTTGAGGGAGGGAGGGAGTGGTAGAGAGAGGGAGGATAGATAGGTCTAGAGATACAAAAGAGATATGAAGAGATGTAGAGAGAGGAAGGGAGATAAGGAGGGAGAGGAGGGAGAGAGGGCTGGATAGATAGGTCTATAGATATATTGTAGTGTAAATAAATGCAATCCTTTACATTTTCACATTTTTTTTGGGCACCTCAATTAAATTGGACTTAATTATGCCTTAATAAGCCCTATTTTACATCTACAAGCCTAATAAACTACATTTTTTGAAGGGAAAACCTAACTAAAATTAATGCCAACACATAATACTTTACCTTGAGAAATGTGTGTTCTAGGAATAAGGACCTAGGACTAATTCACCCATGGGCGAATGGGTTCTCCCTAGGCCTTTGAACCTAAATTTAAAATATTTTTTTGGTGGTATTTTTATAATCCAAAATTCAAATTTCAATGTTGACTTGTAATGTTTAATTTTTGAGAAATTAAGGATAGATATCTATAAATACAAAGTAATTTTATCAAATCAACTAAAGGTTTTCAATTATATCTTTGAGAGATCAATCCTAAGAGTAAATATTATTATCAAGAGCATTAAAGGGAAGATTTATTAGTCATCTACAACAACAATCAAGATATCAAGCATCATGTCAAATTTATGTTCAATCATGCATGTTTTTGGAGCTAATATTATGATCTAGGTTTCAAGATCGAAGTATACATTCAAGTTAGGATTAGAGTATCAAGATCCACATCCATTGAAGCCACTTCATGCAAGATCAAGATCAAGAGTTTCATCCTCCAAAGGTTTATTCAAGGGTTTGGTGAGTTGCAACATAGCAATTATTCATTCATCATTCCTTTCATGCTTCATTATTTCAATTCAAGGTTTATTTACCAAAACAGGGTTTAACCAACGTAAACCCCCATTCACCAAAAAAAAACAATTTTTCCCCTCTTATGTATGCATAGTTTCATAGGTTGAAAAAAAGTTGAAGATCTCAAAAGAGCAATTTTGCAAAGTTGCATTTATCATCACCTTTGTCGTCAAGCCATGGAAACTCAAATCCTAAATTTATTTATGGCTTTTCGATAGTGGGATCTAGGGGAATCAGAAGTGCAAACCCAAGGCCTGAGAATCATGAAATTAGATTTTAATTCTTGTAGAAATGACTCATTCCCTAGTGGGCGAATCAGTCCCAAACAAATTTTTAGAAAGTGCTTTTGGTGATAGGTACACAGTGTTTAACCCTTCTTTGAGCTGCCAAAACTTTGTTGTTTCTCATAGTTTTATGCTTCATCTACAAAATCTAAGTGTTGTCTTTCATAATTGTGGTGATTTACTATTTTTTAAAGTTTCTCTCAAAAAAGTGTTGTTTAGGTTGATACCCCTATCCTTAATCATAAGGAAATCAGTAGATTCCCCCATTGAGTTGACTCACCTAATTTTTGTAAGTCAATTCTTTGCGGGGATCTCATTTCCCAATGAAAATAGGAAGACAGGTTCATCACCCCAATTTTCCCCATTTCAAATTGGTGAACCTATTTTTCTATATTTCATTTTCGTGAACCTAACATTATACATCAAAATTTCTAAAATTGGAGTCAATTCAAAACCTATATCTATGATTTGCATTAGTTTGCATTACATTGCTTTAGTTTTCATTTCATCTAGGGTTGTCAAAATTTTATTAGTTTGTATTTAATTTAGGGTTTTTTAAATTTACATTTTACATTGTTTAAAATTTGAAAAATTCAAAATTTTGCATGCATATTACATTAATCTTGCATATGAATTACATATTAGTTTGTTTTCAATCATTCATCTTCAAAAATTGAGTCAAAATTGCATTTTAAAAATTTTCATATTGTTCATCATTTTTCATTAGTTTCACTTGCATTAGGTCACTTAAATCTAGAAAAAAATGTCACATAAACCACAGTCTGAGACTTGGAACAAACAACACATACAACAACCCATAAATTGCATTTTTCATTTTGTCAAACCTTATACAAGGACCCATTCACCCATGGGAGAATGAGTCCTCGAGTGCCCATTCAAACCATCTTTTTTGGGCATTTTTGTGGTCTTCTACACTTCCTAGATCCATTGGTAAACCACTATTTCAGTCTATCAATTTTTGGGAATTTATATTTTATGCATTAAGGTCTAATCATCAATTTAGTTTAGGCATTTCAAATTGAAAAAAAATGTTGCATTTCAAATCTATAGAGCAATTATTACATCATGTTTTCATTACAAAAGTCTCTTGTTATCATAGTTCATGTTCTATTTTCAAATCTTACTGAATACTCTAAGAAGTTGTTACAAGCATCTGAATATGAAGCCCTCTCCCTTCTTTTCTTGTTTTTCAATGATCATGCTTGTAACATCCCATTATTTTAATATTATTTACATAATAAATGATATTTATTTTTCTTAATTAATTAAATAATTGATTATTTTCAAATTAAAGAATCCACTTTAAGTTTTTAGCTATAGTGATTATGGGTGATTTTCAAATTAGATATAAGTAAATATAATTATGTTTCGTGGTGGGAATTAGAGGGAAGGATCTATTAACGAGAAAATACTCTATTTTAAGGTGGGTAGTACCTAAGTTGCACTTATTATGCATAATGGAAAATTGTACATAGCATTGGCAACGTCCATCTCGAATAGGGGTGGAGTGGAATCAGTGCAATGACCACCATTCAAAAAAAATTCTTGAACTTTTCATCATAGAGAAATTCTTTGGGTAGGAGAAGCAATGACGGGAGGAACGAAGTTGCTTGAGGCTGAGAAATGGATGATTAAAGAGCATGTTCTTGAAAGGGGGACGTCTCTGTCAGTGTGAGAATAAGAGACTTCTCTTTTTTTGGGAAAAACAACTTCGAGGAAGGAATATTAAAGGTTTGTAGAGTGGTAAATAGGGGAGAAATGAAGTTGGATGGGAAGTCAGATTGTGTATAAGGAGTAGCCATGGGTTATGAGAAATCCATTAAAAAAGAAGAGGAGCAACGTACTAAATGGAGGAAGAAAAGCATGGGATAAGAAGGAAATTTTGAGAAAGATACTATATAGATTGGTCTTGAGAATGTTTCAAAAAATTCTGAAATCATTGCTGGAGGATTTGATGTCACCATCAGTCCGCTGTAGTATTGCTGCTCCTATACCTCAAGCTGGAATCATGTGTATATAACATTGGTGGACTCAACATTTGAAGGCCCGTGGGAATCTTCTCGGCAACAAAAAACATATCCAAGGTTTATCATTACATAGCGTCTATTGGAATGTTTTTGGCTAATGGGAGTATCCATTTGTTGTAGCTGGTGTAATCATTACATTCATGCTCATTCAGATGCTTGATCTTTGATCTGGTAAGAGTATTATTTCATTTCAAATTTATGTGGTTATATTTTCATATTCTACAAAATTCATGTATGTTATTTCCTTTTGTTCTTTGTACTTGCATGTTTGAAGTCAACTCTGTGACTGAGAGCATGGGATTTTGTATTTGAGTTCTTATGATTTATATTGGAGTTGTTCTGTAATATTATGCTTGCAACAAAAATTGAAAATTGATTGTGTGAATGTGTATATTTTCCAAATCTAACCTGTGGCTTCTATTTCATATGCTTTGATGTTATTTTATGTTACCTTATTTTGAAGTGGAGATTCAAGTTAAATTTCAGTAGTGAATCATTGCCCATTAAGCCACAATAAAATGCATTCCTTGGGATGACTTCTTTGAGGCATTCTATCAAACAGTTCACACACCTCGATTATGCTTACATTGTTTGCATCCATGACTGTTAGTGTGAACATTATAGTTCATGCCTATATTTCTTTTGGAATATTTCTTTTAGAATGACCAGATTACTCCAAGAACATTGTCCCTATTCAAAATGATGGAAAAGGCTCATATCTCTTAGACTAAGTGGATCTTTTTGTGCCCTGTCTTATTCCCCTTGTGTTGCAAGCATAACTAACCAATTACATTCACTTGAAAGTTTCTTACACCTTTTCAACAATACATTTTGTTCATTTCTGATAGTTTCATCCAGTTGCATTTGCTTGAAAGTTTCTTTAGCCTTTTCAATAAATCCATTTGCGCACACATTGCTATCATTTTTTCCTTGAGTTGAGAGCTCCTTAGGGAATCTCATTATGTATCCCTGTGCCCTAGTTTGTATGGACACCAATGTTTACTATTGTGTGTGTTGGGTTATTATTTATACGATTTACAGTTTGGGTGTTTTATATTATAAACTACAAATTGATATTATTTTTATGTCTCCAACATTAGTGGGAATTCAATTATATTATTCTTCTTTCTTATCGATGATATGCTAGGGATTTAGATAATATGATTTCATTATATATATGTGTATGTATGTATATAATATTATATTTTGACTATATTTTTTTTTGTTTGGATAGTATGAAGTTATTATGATTCTCCATATGTTATCTAAATAAGATTTTATGTCTTAATAAAATTCATGCTAAGTCAAACATTAAGAAAGGGTGGGAAGCTAGGGGGTTCATACTTAAAGCAGCTTGAAAACTAATATTGTGAAAAAGAAGGATTATAATGAGATAGGTAACTCAAAGGTGGGAGTCAACATCCTCGACCAAGGACCATATGCGAAGTATATTCAATCCTATCAATAGAAGTTGAATTATCTTTTGAAAAGGTACATCTTAACCCATTATCATATAATGCTTTAATAGTGGCTATATAATTTTATGTTCATTGAATATATGAAATATGTTGGAAATAGATTGTAAGTTGAATAGGTTTAGCATGTTGAATACGATGATTATGTGAATACGTTGAATATCTTAAATGTATACGAGCATAACTTATTTTTAAAAGAGAAGTATAGATCTAAGATAACTTCATGAAAAAGAAACATAGAGCCTAGAACTTGTTAAATATGCATTTATTCTATATCTTATAACTTGGAAGGAAAATTAGGATTCTTCGCAATTTAATGTTAAAACATTTAATAGTGTTACCTTCTATAAAGTATTTCTTATGAGTGATAGATTCTTACCATCATTGTGGTAATAGTAACCCATAGTGCCTAATCTCATGTCAATGCCATTCATGTATCATGTATGTTTTTGAGTAAACATTTGTGATGATGATTTCATGATTTGAGAAAGTATTCAAGACAAGACCTATCATAGTCATGCAAGAGCTTATCGCCAAAGTTTTGGTGAGTTGAAACATCATAACATGATCCTTCATCATTCCTTTATCTTATTTCATTTCATTTCATTTCAAGGTTTGATTACCAAAATGGGGTTTGACCAAGGCAAACCCCTATTCACTAACATTTTCTTGCAAGTCTAGGAGGTTGACTCATGGATGAGCAAGCCCTTCTTGGGTAAGCATCCTTAGGTTGGACAGTTATGTTGTACCTATAAGTTATTTATTTTGAATAAAGATGAATCTCATTTATACTAATAAATGGTTTGTTTGGGATTCTGTTGACATACCTTGATTCATTAACATGCATGATATTACATTTGATTATCTATTAAATTATTATTTTGGTTTATAATTAATATGTGTGATTTACAAAGCTCTTACAACGCTCCCCCTATGTGTGGAAATAACTTAGTGAAAGATAATACAACCATGGACAATCATGACAATCAAGTATTTTCTTCTCCCAATATCTCTCATATTTGTGAAGAAGATATTTTGGTGTTAAAGGAAACCATCTTTGAGACCCATGAGAATCCCATTTGTTTCACCTCTCCTACTTGGGAAAGCATTATTGAAAAAGAGGATGCAATCATTTATAAGAAAGACAATCCAACCATTGATAACTCCCCTACTTGTGATGAAGTTATTTTAGAAGATCCAACCATTGAATGTCAAAAATATTATTTGTTCATCTCCTAAAAACTCTCCTATTAGGGAAGATATCATGGTGCAAGAAAATGACAACATTGAAACACGTCTTTCACATAATAGTAATGTGGCTTCATTATATGAGGATGATGAAGTAACATTAGACTCTCCTTCACTAAAAGATCATCAAAATAAGGATAAGTCTTTTGAGGTTATGAACATTAGATATCCCTTGAGTCCTCCTACAAGTCCTCTAATTATTAGGCCTCCTAAGTCATCTCCTGAGCCACTTCTTACCATCTACCCACCCTCATATCAACCTCAAGTTCAAAAAACCTATGCTTATCATAGGATTGTAAAAAATAAACCATTATCTAGAGGAGATATCTTCAATTTCAGAAGGAAACTTGATAGTAACAATATTTCGTAGCAAGAAAGTATTTCATGGAAAAACAGAAATGGAGCGGAGCAGAGCAAGAAGCCAAAATGGGCATGCAAATGTTGGTTTGAATCTTGAAGGTGAAGCTGAAGGAGAAGATGCTGATTTCAATGATGACGATGGGGATTTGGAGGCTACAGAAGCTATTTCATTGCTACTACCATTTGGTGTTCATTTTCTTGTTGGACTTGGGGTCATACGGTGCTTTCTGGGTGTCTCTTCTTTGGGGTTTGCTTCGGTATGGGGGTTGTCTACCTTGGTGGAAACCATTATGTTCTCTTAGTGGCTAGTGCTTATATCTTCCTCTGGGAGTTTTGTGCTACTGGTTCCTTTTGTGGGGGTGCATGTGTGTAGGTTGGTTGCAGAGGAGTCCCTCTTCTTCTTCATTTTCTTGGCGACTGGTCTACTATTCATGGATTTAGTGGGTTGCCTTTGTGATGGTCTCTTTTCCCTTTTTCCTTTTTGGTGGTTTGTGGATTTGTGGTTCATTGTGTGCCTCTTTTCCATTATTGCTATATGTTCTTTCATGGTGGAGGCCCTAGTCTTCTCTTTTGGATGCTTTGTTGGTGCTTCTAAGGTTGTTGAGGCAGATTGTAGTTTTCTTGGGTCTTCTCTCTCAGTGTTGGATGATGGTGTTCATTTTTTTTGATGCCCTATGCTCTTTGGTTGCATTGTCCTATTTGCTTGGGCCCCCTATTATTTGTGGTTTGTTGTGGTTGGTTTTGTAGAGGAGGTGTTTTCTATTTTTTTGGAGGTTGGATGGTGGGTTTTTCCTGTTGGCTTTGCTGCATGTGGTTCTTCAATTTGGGCATCTATTCTTTCCTTGGCTCTGGTATGTGATCTGGGTCTCTCTGTGTGATATGGTTTGTCTATGGATGGGTGGTGTGAGGAGAGTTTTTGGCTTATCTTTGACCTTGGCTAGCACATTGGGTCTATTGGTGTGCTTAAACATTTTTCCTTCTCTCTTCTCCCCTATTGCATGGGCTTTCCTTGCTTGCTACTGTGCATAGCCTTGGTTGCATTTTTAGATCTTTGGGAGGCTTTAGTACCTCTAACTGTGGGGTTGCTTGTAGGTGTTGTGGATTTGATGATTTTTTTCCCAGTGGTGTCTTTTGTGGCTTCCTATGTGCAGTTTTTCTTGCTTGTGGATGGGAGGTTTGAGGAGAATTTCTAGTTGTCTTGTGACTTTGGCTAGCATGTCAGGTATGATGGTGAGCTCATCTATTCTATTGGCTCTCTTCTTCCTTTCTTTTCAAGATTTATTTTTTTGTATGTGGGTGCCTCTTCTATGGTGTTGGGGATTTTTGGCTTGCTCAAATCCTTTATTCCTTATGTGGTTTGTTGGTGGGAAGTTTTGGTGTTTGGCTTTCTATTATTATTCTACTTTCTTGGGATTTTGTTTTAGGATCTTTGACTTGTTAATTTGGTGGGGCTGATTAGTGGTGGGGATGATTAGTGTTCTTTGGAAGAAGCTTTGTTTTATGGCTTAGCTTTTCTTGTTGTTGTTCCTTGTGTTGCTTCTTGCTTCTTTTCTTATCTTTCCAAAGGATGATGTAGTTACCCTTTCTTCTAGAGCCTTTTCTTCCTTCTAAACCTTTCAGTTGAGGTCTTCTATGGAGGTGGAGACTACTCCTATTGAGGAGGAGATGGTTTCTATTGTCCTGGTTGGAAGTTCTCTTTTCTACTTCATGCTCCTATTGAGGTGGAGTCTAGGTGGTTAGGAGGGTGAAGTATTTGGTGGTAAGGGTTTTTATTGCATCCTCTCCAATAGAGGGGATCTCTCTCATATTGAGGTTGAGATAGAGTTAGTGTTTCAAGCTGTTTGGTGTTTTTTGATGGTGTAGGATTGTTGTAGGCATGTTGTTTATAGTATTCAATAATTGGGTTGATTGTTGCCTGGATGAATCAGGAAGTTTGCAAGTTGGATGAGGGTTTCTTTTGGAATGCTAATGCTTTGTAGCATTTTATTGATTTTTTTAGTTGATTGTTGCTTAGATGAATTAGGCAATTAAGGGTTTAAGGTCCCTATTAAAACTTGGTTACAAAGGGTGTATGGTCCCTTCAAATTCTTTGGGTTTTAGGTCACTATAAACTTGGTTGTTAAAGGGTTCTAGGTCCCTTCAAAAATTTTGTGCAACCTTTGGTGTTGTTGTTGTTGGCCTATTGTAGGTTTGTGGTTTATCTTTGTTGCAACATGATTTTCTTGGATAGGGTTTTGGGTCCCTTCATAACCATCTTGTAATGGGTTTTAGGTCCCATCAAAACCTGCTTTTCCCCATCAAAATCAATACTTCGTAGCAACCAAGTTATAATACCATTTCTCACACATATAATACCAAGAAAAATAGGTAACCACAAACAACTCACACTTCATTACCATTGCCTCAACATATCTTTCCTAGTGCTCCTCATTTTCCTTTACATATTGGAAAGGACTATGACCTTGTTGAACAAATTAAAAATACTCCAACTAATATATCCCTATGGGATCTTATTCAAGCTTCACCTAATTAATTACCATAATGTTGTGTGGTCTCACAACATGCCCCAAGACTATAAGACTTGGGGTCCCAAGTGAAAACTAACGCTTATGGCAGAGGCTAGCTAGTTGAAAAGATGACTAAAAATGAAGAGCAAAGAAAAATATTTAGTAAAAGAATACTTTGTAATGTAGTGTTCTGGGCACCAGATACTAAGAACAGAGAATGTTGAAAAGGTAAAAAGGTAATGTAAATGTTGAGAAAAGTGTTGTAGTCTGAGAGCTAAGGTCTAGTAAGATGGAGATTCTGGTAAAACTGAAGTTTGGGGAAAATTTATGGGTCAAGCTAATTACTAGGTACTGGGTACCGGGTAACAATGTAAAAAAAAGTTTTAAAATCTTAAGGTTATCTAATGAATCTAAAAGTTTAATAATCTGGTATATAAAAGATAACCATGCAAGAATTTGTGATATGCTAGAAAGTGTGTTATTTATGAGAAATTTAAATGATAAGCAATTTAATAATGGTTTTATTTACATGAGATTTTGTTTTAAAGTGTGCTTTTTTAAAGGGATTTAATGAGTGGAATTTGTTATTGCAGGAGATACAGATTGTGATGCAGAGTTGAGGTATGGATGGCCATGCAAACTAAAGTTGGGGACATATCCGATGGTGTTACAAGGTTTAATGACACACTTTAGAAGCTCGTGCTGGGGTAGAGTTCATTACAAAGATACACTAGATACCAAGAAACTGAAACTCTGGAGTTTGAGCATGTAGCATAGAAGTGTATACATTCTGGGGATTACTTATTTGTAGAATTTTCAAACCAAGGATGAACTTCAGGTATGGGAAGTTCCTGAGTTCCAAGTAGGAACCCTAATAATAAAAGATGAAAAACCTGAAGTGCTTCAACATACAGATTGAGGTTGACCTTCATTGACTTCGGTTGCAGTTCTCTTACTAGTCACCACAATCAACGTGCCTTGATGTGATTCATCCCTTGGATTTTCTATCATGTATTTGTCTTATCCTATTTGTGTCTTATTTCTATAAAAGGCTAGAGGATACCCTTTTCTAAGTTAAGTTCAAAATTTGTGGATGTTAGAAGAGCCAACACTTCTTTAAGTTTTGTTCTTTTTTCCTATGTTGTGAACCATTTTGGACTAAAAACTTGTATGCACATAGAATTTAATAAATATCAAAGCCAATTTGATAGCTACCTATCTCATGAATCTTTTTAGCTAGTTTTGTTAGTTCAGTCAAACAAGACTATGTGTTGCATCGTTTAAGGGTGCATGCAAAACCTACTCGGTGTCCAAACTAAAACCCCTCTCCTTAAAAACCCATACCATTTTATATGTAGTTGTGAAACAATTTGGTGAAGTATAATGTAGTTTTCTTTTATTTGATTAATTCTTTGGGGCATTCGTGGAGAATAACTAGGAGAAATTTTAATTTTTAGTATTTTATGCTTTATTTTAGAATAGATGTTTAAATTCTTGAAAATGTTCCAAAAAATAAACAAATGGATGGAAATTTATTGAAAATATTTATTTTTCTATGAATTTTTTGAATGATTAAAGCTAAATCTAATTAAGTGATAGAAAAATTGTTGATGTTCATGAAATATTATTTCAAATATTTTGATTTCATTATGTTATTTTATGATTGAACTAGAAATCTTATACCTAATGCTTATAATTCTTAATAAAACTAGAGATATTCTTAGTAAAATAGAATATAACCATATTCCCTTTCAGATTAACAACAACATCACATCATACCCTAAAGCAAACCTAGTATGGTCAAGACCTGACTACTAGAGACTTGGGATTGAATTGAGCCAACCTTTTCCTATCATACTGACACCCCCTAGGTTGCCTTCGGTTAAGTCTTTCAAGAAGGATAGGATCTTCATGGTTTTCCTATGAGGAATTCATCAGCCTTGTTGCTACGAGTGACATCATTATCAATAGGAACTAGTGCTAGAAGGAGGGCCCAAGGTGTGTTCTCCGCGTACTAGTGTTATCTTATATTTTTCTTCTTATCTCCATGTTTTGTCTAGGAATCTGTATTGGTTTCTGGTTTAAAAGAAAGTTTATAAGGTGAAAGTCTTGTACAAGATGGTACTTCAATATGGAAGTTGAGAAGCTTTGGAAAATATTTAACTAGAGATTACATCCTTTGAGTTTATTCACCTTTAGTAGAGTCATTGAGTGTAAAATTCATGATACAACTGATCATGGTGAACTTGATTGTGATTTTTTTAACTAGGGTGAGTTTGGCTATGTGTAAGGTGATTTTGTTAATATAATAAGTTCTAAATACTGTAAGAAAGGGATTGTTAATGAGAAAAAAATAAAACCTTAGTGGATTTGAAAATATTAAAAAGTTAGCCGATACATCAAAATGGTTGATAAATGCAATTGTTATAAAGAAGATCCTAATGTTTTGCAAGAAGATAAGTGAGAATGTCAAGATTTAGAAACATCACATCAAAAATGAGGAAATGAAATTGATGATTCATCATTCTCTTTATATGTGGGAAATCAAGTGAAGAGAAGGAGTGGGAAAATTAAGTGGGAGATGCGTATCTTTTGCTCCAAGTTGAAAATTCACAAGATAAAAAAGGAAATTTTCCTGATTTTATGCAAGATACAAAGTATCGAGCTTTTAATTTTTCTCTCTCTAATAGTAATATAAATTGTGATATTATTTGGTCTAACAAAGTTCAAAGTGAAGACAGGACCAAAGATATGAAAATTTGTGGAGGAGAAGAAAGCCGAGAAATGGACATAGCCATTCATGGAATTGAACAGAGTAAAGAAGGAAACAATGAAACTAGGTTGAAAGAAGGTAGAGATGGTCACATCAGATGAAGTGTGTGCAATCAACCTTTAATGAGGTCATTTTCATATATATAAGCCAAGTTATTGGTAAGTACACCTTTGAATTTACATTTATAAAACACATACAATTTAAAAGAATTTATTGCTACAATAGGACATTTGAAATTTCTTTGAATGAATTCAAGAATAAGCCTCTTGTAATTCACACTAAAACAAAAATGGAAATGGTCATAAAAATTAAAATAAATTATTTTGTTAGGGTTAGTAGTTTGTTAGATTAGAAGTTTGGTTAATTAGGGTTAGTTTGCTTTTGTAGGTTTTTTTCTAGTTTGTTTTGTTTATTTTGTTTATTTCTATTTTCTATTTGGCCTTTTACATTAGCAATTTATGCTTAACTTATCATACTCATGAGAGTTAATTCAAATATTTCTAAAATAGTGTTGTGAAATGTAAAATGATAAAACCATGCATAGTAAATACACACTTTAAGATGTATGGTAAAGCTATATATATGTGTGTATATCACATATATACATCAAAGTATCAAAATTCTTGTTGTAAAAAGAGAAAAAGATCAAAAGAAGCAAAAAGAGGTAGTCGAGCTATAGATAGGAGTAGCCATTTAGTCAATGTGGGATGCCTCATCCATCAAGGCTAAATACCCTATGTAGGAAAGTTCCTGGTGAACTTCAAAGTCATGAATATGGAGGTCAGTGAGGAAAGGCCAGAGTGGAACCAATTCTGCATGTTCCAAGAATCAAGGAATATCATCCATGGAAGGGAGTCTGATGGTCAGGTGTGCAACAGACAGAATAGTATCCAGATTCTCCAAATATTCAGGCTACACTATTAGGTTAGCAATTGAGAAAATGTCTTTAACATAAATCCCAATATCTAGGAGTGATGCTACAAAGTGAGAAGCGACATCAGAATAGAACTGGTAGTAGTGATTGGCTTCTACATACTTTTCCCCAAGGAATAAGCATAAGTTTGGTATAGTGAAACTGGAAGTCCTAATGAATTAAACCTTTTCAAGCCTTTGCGGTGTGATACTACCTAAGAAAACATTCTGGCAGTGAGAAAAGGTTAGGAAAATTGGAGTATCCATGACCTAGAAGAAAGCAAGAACAAGCTGAGAAGGAAATGCAAAATAACAAGAAAGCTAAGTAAAAGTGTGAAGAATTCAAGAGAAGTGCAAAATTTATAGAAAGTCATGAATAAGTTGTGATACATAGTTGCCTTGAGTGAATTCTTGGAAATTGTAAGCAAGGTGGCAACTAGATGAATTTTCAGAGCTTAATGTTAAATCAAATTAATTTCTTACACATAGTTGGTGATTATTTGCTTCAAAATTTTCTCAGTACAAATATTGTGAATCAAGCAAGTTAAATATTTCAAAATTAATGGTGGTCATTTCATTGTTTTTTTCATTAAGCCATATTAATCATGAAGGTACTTATGTGTGTGAAGTAGAAAGGAAAATTGAGCTAGTAAGGCAACACACGTCATCAATTGGGAAATTTTAAAGAAGTAATACATGTGCATTGAGGCATGTGAACTTAATGTAGAATAATGCAATCATGTTTAACTATCATCATGACATTTTTGATCCATTAATATGGTGCAGCGCCATCAAATCAGAATTGCTAGCCAAATATTTAGTAGTTGCCATAAAATTTGATTGGAAAAGGGTGGTAACTAATAGTTATAAATTTAGATTTAAATTTGGTGATTAAGTTATTTGCTACTAAATTTTAATTTATGCATATCTTCTAACATATAGTGAGTTGTAGTTAACTAGGATTTGGCATAAAAGTGGTTAAGTTTGTCCAAAAATATACACCAACAAGGAATTATCAAATGAGTTTTTTGAAAATAGTGCAACAATGAAGGGATTTGCATTGAATGAAAAATCAAAAGGTAACCTTTGCTACCATTGTAATTCCCAACCTAATAGAAGGATTCATTTCCTGCAAGTTGAAAAATGAGCTATCAATGAAATATGAAAAGCTATCTTATAAAAAAAAAATCAACTCTTTAGGCTATCCAAATATCTCTACCAGGGCTACAAACACCTAGATGGCAGTAGATCTATGTTTGGGGGGATTACAGAGATGAACTTGTTGAGGATATGGACACTTGACTAGCAGCAAGGCTCTATCCCTAGTTTGCTTTGGAGGATTACCATATTATGTAGTTCAATAGCAATGAACTGATTTATTTCACTGAATTTCAAAAAATGGAATTAATCAGAGCACACACAGATGTTTCTAGAGGAATTTTATTATTTTAATGTCAGAATCTAGGTAATGGTAAAGAGTTATTGTTTTAAAATATGCATAAATTATAATTTACAACTGGTGATTTAATCTCATGTTTTGGTTTAAATTTGGTTTTATTGGTTGCAAGTTGTGTGGTCTCACGACATACCCCAAGACTATAAAACTTGGGGGGCCAAGTGAAAACTAACACTTATGTTAGATGTTGGCTAAATGAAAAGATCATCATAAATGAAGAGCAAAGAGAAATATTTAGTAAAAGAATACTTCGTAATGTAGTGCTCTAGGCACTGGACACCAGGAACCGGGAATGTTGAAAAGGTAAAAAGGTAATGCAAATGTGGAGAAGAGTGTTCTAGTTTGATAGCCAAGGTCCAGTAAGATAGAAATTATGGTAAAACTGAAGTCTAGGGAAAATTCATGGGTAAAGTTGAATACCAAGTACCGAGTATCAGGTAATGATGTAAAATGAAGTTTTAAAATCTTAAGATTATCTAATGAATCCAATAGTGTGGTAACCAGGTATATAAAAGATAACCATGCAAGAATTTGTGATATGCTAGAAGGCATGTTATTTATGAGAAATTTAAATGATAATCAATTTAATGATGGTTTTATTTACATGAGATTTTTTTTAAAGGGATTTAATGAGTGGAATTTGTGATTGCAGGAGATGTAGATTGTGATGCAGAGTTCAGGTATGAGGTTAGACAAACCAAATTTTTGGATAGATTTGATGGTGTTAGAAGGTTCAATGACACACTTCAAAATCTCATGCTGGGAGAGAGTTTGGTACAAAGATACACCAGCTACTAGGAAACTGAAACTTTGGAGTTTAAGCATGCAACATAGAAGTGTATACATTTTAGGGATTACTTATTCCTAGAATGTCCAAACCGAGGATGAACTTGAGTGTAGGAATGGAAATTCCACCTAATCATTCTGAATGTATGGGAAGTTCTTGCATTCTATTTGAGTGGATTTGTTTGGTTCCAAGAAGGGACCCTGATAATAAAAGATGAAAAACCTAAAGTGCTTCAATGTACAGATTGATGTTGACCTTTATTGACTTTAGTTGTAATTCTCTTACCAATCACCACATTCCACATGCCTTGATGTGATTCATCCCTTGGATTTCCTCTCATGTATTTTTCTTATCCAATTTTTGTTTTATTTCTATAAAAGAACAAAGGATACCCTTTTTTAAGTTAAATTAAGAATTTGCGGATGTCAGAAGAGCCAAAACGTCTTTAAGTTTTATTCTTTTTTCCTATTTTCTGAATCATTTCAGACTAAATTTTTTTATGCATGTAGAATTTAATCAATATCAAATCTAATTTAATAGCTACCTATCTCATGAATATTTGTAGCTAGTTTTGTTAGTTCAGTCAAATAAGACTATATGTTGTGTTGTTTATGGGTGCATGCAGAACCTACTCGATGTCCAAACTAAAACCCCTCTCTTTAAAAGATTGCATTGTTTTATATGTTGTTGTGAAGCAATTTGGTGAAGTATAAAATGATTTTCTTTGATTTTCTTAACTCTTTGGGGCATGTGTCAAGAATAATCGAGAGAGATTTTATTTTTTAGTATTTTTATGCTTTATTTTAGAATAGATGTTTAAATTCTTTAAAATGTTCCAAAAAATTAAAAAATGGATGGAAATTTATTGAAAATATTTCATTTTCTATGAATTTGTTGAATGCTAAAAGCTAAATCTACTTAAGTGATAGAAAAATTGTTGATGTTCATGAAATATTATTTCAAATCTTTCAATTTCATGATGTTATTTTATGATTGAATTGAAAATCTTATACCTGATGCTTATAATTCTTAATAAACTAGAGATATTCTTAGTGAAATAGAAGATAACCATATTCACTTTGAGATTAACAACAATATCACATCATACCCTAAAGCAAACCTAGTATGGTGAAGACCTAACTACTGGAGACTTGGGATTGAACTAAGCCAACCTTTTCCTCTCATACAAACACCCCCTAGGTTGCCTCTAGTTAAGTCTTTCAAGAAGGATAGGCTCTTTGTAGTTTTCCTGTAAGGAATTTATGTACCTTATTGTTGTGAGTGACATCATCATCAATACATAACATGCTTTAAAATTCCTTACAAATAGTTGTTATCCCTCATACTGTGCAACCAAATGATGTAATAGCCACAATTCAAGGTATGAATTAAGTCAGCTTAGACATTACCTTCCATCAAGATGAGTTGCATCCATTAGAAGTGCAAAAAAAAATGAGGCTTTCATGATAGTGGCTATCATTAATAGGAATGGGATAAAGAAAACCCTTGTCAACAATGGATCAACCCTTAACGTGTGTAGCATAAACCTTTTGGATAAGCTTATAATGGATAAGACTAGTATTGAACCTAATTCCTTGTCCATTCATGGGTTTGATAACATAGGAAACAACTGCTTGGTGTCGTCACATTACCTATACAATTGGAAAGGCTACATTGAAAACTCATGTCCATGTTATGCCTCAAGATCTTTCATATATTCTTTATTTGGAAAGACCATGGATTCACGAAATGCATATAGTGAATTCAACTCTTCATCATTTAATGAAGTATGTTTACAACAAGGTTTATACAATCAAGGCTGCCCCTAAACCAATTTTTTTTTGCACGCTAAGAAAGACAAGGAAAGTCCTTTGCAAACATTGATACCAACTTCAAAAGTGGATCTCATGCAAGAGGAAGAAAAAGAAAAGAATACTGATGAAGTCATAAAGTTATTGGAGGATGATTGGGGTTCCTTAGATTTTACACCTACATTCAAGGGAGAATACAAGATCATAACAAAATATTTTGAAAAGAGAAAAGAACTAATGTTAATGTTAACACAAAATTTAGAAGAACCTTCGAAAGTATCCAATTCAACCACTTTAGAAGAATAAAAAAATTACACAAAAAAAATTGATGAAGTCGATTGTGAACATCCACCAAATCCAAAATAAATGGAAAAACTTTATGGAAGAGGTTACAAACTTTTTAAACAACTTGGTTATAGTGGAAAAGGATGTGGTACTAGAGAACAAGGTATCTGTGTCCCTATAGAGCCTAACACACAAGAAACCACTAGTGGTCTTGATTATTGCTGCTAAAAAAATCATAAAAATTCCTTCACTCAATACCAACACTATTACAAAAGATTCTTCTAAGCCAACTTTAACCTTGGTACATACTAAACTGATAGAAATAACTAGTGGTCTTGGTTATTGTCCATCGAAACAAATAAAGAAACCTTCACTTAATATCAATGTCATCATACAAAATATTCCAAGGACATATTCAAACACACTTCTTGGTAATGATTGGGGTTCATTAGATTTTACACCCTCCTTTAAGGGAGAGTACAAAATATCACAATCTAAAAAGCCTTGTGTATGTATGACACCTTACACTAAGCAAGAAATATAGTTGTAACAAAAGAAAGGAACATCATATACCATTAATCAAGAGAGTACCTTGTTGAGGCTTCTCCAAGCCCACTTGATATCTCTCCCTCCAAGAACATGAAATAAATTTTATAATAAAATTTAATTTTGTGCATATCATTGAGTCCATGGTCATTCTACTAATGGATGTAAGGCTTTGAGTGATAAAATTCAACATCTTAAGAATTTTGGTGCTCTTCCTTGTGTTGATGCACCAATTTCCTCTTAATGATAATGATTTTCATCCTATCATGTTGCTCATCACTATGTGGCATTAATAGCTTTATGTTTCTTTCTCATTTCCATTCAATGGTACAATATTAGGTGTAACCATATCTCTCTTGGCAGAAACATGATAGATCTTGGTGGTTGTATTTGTCTCTATGATTGGGGGGCAAGGATAACTAGTTTTTCTAGGTGTACATTCTTGTCAAGGATCACCTCTTCATCTCTTTCTACTTAAAATACCAACATAGCAAGTATGCTAACATTTTAAGTGGGGGGTATATTGTCCCCCATTCATTGTTTGCATGTTTCCTTCTTAGTGATGATAACATACATCTCCTAGGAAGTATGAACTTTTTATTCAAAGTGTTGTCTTCATAATTCATGTGACTTGTATTCTTCTTGGTGACATTTGGTTTGATGTCCTTCAAGATTGTGACCTTTTTGAGCTTATGACATTCCTCTTAGTGGTAATGCTATGGATTTCATTCCCTAGGATCTTTTATTCTCAACTAGTCCTCTCTTAGAGAAATTAAGCATGATGTTCCTAAGGTAAGACCTTTCATGAACTAAGAAAAACCACTTTGAATATCCTATCCTATTACATGTATCAAGGCCACCAAGCATAATGCAACTTGCTTTCTAGTGGAGCCATTTTCATGAGTTCCTAGCATAACACATCTTACTACTCCTGTGACCATTTCTATGGTGCCTTATCAAAATTATCAAGAGGTATAACTTTTGTATGGTTAATACATGAGAGCCTATATACTTGACATGAATTTACCATCAGCCACCTTTTTGTGGGTATATACTGACCTAGTGTGTGTTTCTTACTTTCTTGGGGGCTTTAGTAGTGGACAACATATTTCACTAGCCCTTGTGAGTGTATTTTTCATGGTCACCAAGCATAACACAACTTACTTTCCTATGGAGACATGTGCTTCATAAGTGATTTTATATCCTTATGAGTGTATTTGGTGGATGTGGCATAATTCAACTTGCTAGTACATCTTCCTTTCCTCTTCACATTAACTTTGACATTGTATGTTTGTGTATCTTGTCTTGCTGCTTCATATCATACATCTTGTGTGTGTCACTTGTGCTTATGTTGGTTTTACATGGGATCTTAGATCCTTGGGGCTTACGCAAACTCCTTTATCCTTGTTATCATGTCCTATCAACATTTATGCATTTGGACCCCTCTTGACACATATTTTTCTATTTTAGTGTGAGTGTGTGCTTGCCCTCATCCTCTGACTAAAGTGGGGACTAAATGTAATGTAGAAAAATGTACTCCTTTACATTTTTCACACTTTTCTTGGGCCTCTCAATTAAATTGGAATTAATTATGATTTAATAAGCCCTATTTTACATCTACAAGCCTAATAAATTACATTTTCCAAAGGAAAAACCCAACAACAATTAATGCTAACACATAATACTTTACCTTAGGCAATGTGTGTTCTAGGAATAGGAACCTGGGACCCATTCACCCATGGGAGAATGGGTCCTCCATAGGCCTTTGAAACTAAATTTAAAATATGTTTTTGGTTGTATTTTTATAATCCCAAATTCAAATTTCAATGTTAGCTTGTAATGTTTAATTTTTGATAGATATATGTAAATACAAGGTTATTTTATCAAATTAACTAGAGGTTTTCAATTGAACTTCTGAGAGATCAATCCTAAGAGAAAATATTATTGTCAAGGGAATTTAAGGGAAGATTTATTAGTCATGTACAACAACAATCAATATCTCAAGCATCATGTCAAAGTTATGTTCAATCATGCATGTTTTTGGAGCTAACATTGTGATATAGGTTTCAAGATCCAAGTCTACATTCAATTCAAGATTCAAGTATCAAGATCCACATCCATTGAATCCATTTCATGCAAGATCAAGATCAATATTTTTGTCTTCCAAAGGTTTATTCAAGGGTTTGGTGAGTTGCAATATAAAAATTGTTCATTCATCATTCCTTTCATGCTTCATTATTTCAATTCAAGGTTTAATTACCAAAATGGGGTTTGACCAAGGCAAACCCCCATCCACTAAAAACAAACAAAATTTCCCCTTTTGTGTATGTGTAGGTTCATAGGTTGAAGAAAAGTTGAAGATATCAAAAGAGCAATTTTGTAAAGTTGCATTTGTTGACACCTTTGTCAAGCCACAAAAGCTTCGATCCTAAATTTATTTATAACTTTCTAATAGTGGGATAGAGGGGAATCAAAAGTGCAGAACCAAGGCCCAAGGATCATGAAATCATATTTTAATTCCTATAAAAAGGACTCATTCCCTAGTGTGTGAATGAGCCCCAATTTTTTTTTCAAAAAGTGCTTTTGGTGACAGGTACACAGTGTTCAAACCTTATTAGATTTTCTAGAAATTTTCTATTTCTCATAGTTTTATGCTTCATTTATAATATCTAAGTACATTGGCTTGAATAATTGTGGTGATTTACTATTTTTTAGTTTTTCTCCTAAAAGTGTTATTTAGGTTGATACCTCCATCCTCAATCATAAGGAAATCATTAGATTCACCTATTGAGTTGACTCACCTAAGGGTTTTAAGTCAATTCTTTGTGAGGATCTCATTTCCTAATGAAAATAGGAAGATAGGTTTATCACCCCCATTTGCCCCATTTCAAATTGGTGAACCTATTTTTCTATGTTTCATATACAAATAAATATGGAGGAAGGGATATATAGAGAGGGAGAAATCATAGGGAAATATGGAGAGAGAAAGAAATGCAAAAATAAATAGAGAGAGGTAGAGGTAGAGAGGATGAGATATAGGGAGAGGTAGATAGAGAGATATGGGGTATAGATAAGTCTAGAGATAAAAAAATATAGATGGAGAGAGGTAAAGATAAAGATAGGGATATGGGGAGTGAAGAAGAGAGAGAGGTGGGATAAATAGCTCTAGAGGTAGAAAAGTAGAGACGAAGAGAGGGAGAGAGGAGGGAAAAATCATTGAGAAATATGGGGAGAGATAGAGATAGATAAACAGAGAGATGAGAAGATAAAGAGAGACACGTAGAGATAGAGAGGGAAGAAAGGAGAGGTGGAGATATAGGTCTAGGGAGAGAGTGAGAGAGGAGTGTGGGAGAGGACAGATAATATATAGAGAGGGAGAGGGGAGCGAGCAAGTGATATATAATGAGATATTGAGAGATAGAGAGATAAATAGATAGAGGTCAACAAATATATGGAGAGAGAGAGAGCACAATAAATAAAGAGGGGGGGATAGAGATAGGAAGAGAGAAAGGATGAGATAAATAGAAGTAGAGAGAAAAATAGATATGGAGAGAGAAAGAGGAGATAGGGAAATGTGGGAATAGAAAGACATAGAGGTATAGATAGAGATAAAGGGAGAGATAGATCTAAATAGGGAGAGAGATAGACCTAGAGAGAGATGGATAGACAAGGAGATAAATATAAAGAGAGAGAGATAGAAGGAGAAATATGTAGAGAGAGATAGAGAGACAAATAGAGATATAGATATAGAGGTATATGAAGAGGTAGAGGGGAAGAGAGGAAGATAGAGGTGGAGATGAATATATAGAGGGAGAGAGGGAAAAGGAGAAATATATTTTTGTTTGAAAAAATGAGAGCATATTATAACATGAGCACACTATAATGTGAGCGCATTATAACATGAGAATGTTAGAACATGAGCATGTTATAATATGAGAGTGATATAACCTAATCACATTTGTTTCTACTTGGAGTATTACCAACCATTAGGGTTGGAGCTTCCTTGGGAATCCAACCCAAAGGGTTTAAATTTCATATTAAAGAAAAGTGTTTTGAAAAATACATAAAACACCTAAATCTCAAGCATTCTCTCCATAGATTTGTAGGTCTTTCAATGTTGAGTTAAAAAATAATGTAGTAACATTGAGCTCTCTTAGCTTTCTAATGATGCAATTTTTTATATATCTCAAATATGTTAAGGTTTTGATCTTTAATTTATTTTGGTAGAGTCTCCATTTTTTAGAAAAAAATTATGTATGGTATTTTGGGTTTCATTTTTTACTCATTCATCTAAATTTGAAAAAAAATACATTTTCACAAACTAGACTCTATCCCATAAACATTCAAGAAAAAATGTTTCAGTTAGTTTCCAAAAAATTTAGGGGGGAGCACACTTAATTTTTTTTTTCGCAAGATGTGTCCACTTGAAAAATTAATAAAATATCATATATTCATTAAAAATTTAGTAGAAAAATTAGGTATAAACTACATGGTGTTAGCTATTTTTCACTTGAATTGATTTTTGAAATACTAAAAAAAGTTAAAATTTTAGGGGGAGCACATCAGACACTATGTTATGCTTTTTTGAAAAAAATAGGAGAATATCATGTGCTCCCCTTATTTAAACACCTTAATACCCACCATTTTAACAAAAAATGGTAGTTTATAAAATATATTTAGAGCACTACAACTCTTTTTTTTGTCACATCTTCACATTTTGAGCGTAACTATATTAATTTTCTCATCCAAGATCAATTTTTCATAATTTGAAAAAAAGTGACCACATAAGACGCACTTTTGGTCCCCGATTTCCATTTAATTGCCATCTAAATGAAACATACCTATCTTTATTGAGAATACAACTATAAAACTAACATAGTGCATATATTTCGCTAGATATTGAACCTTTGTAGGCCCAAACACCTCTATGTAATACAAAATTATTTTTGATCTTGTAGCACCAATAGGAAACTTCACCTAGGTTTGCTTAAAATATAAACCTAAAGGATAATTATAAAAACATTTATCCATACATTTAGTTATCAATTCTTGAGGACCTTTCAAGCTAATATGTCTCAATTAGTGATGCCACTACAATGTCTTCTCTATATGAGTAGTAGGAAAGTTTGAACTCCAATATTATTCATCTTAGAAACTATAGAGGTATTTCACCCACTATTTATAGTTCTTGTATCAATATTGAATATACTCCCTTAATGGACTCTTCTTACAAATACCATAACACCAAAAATCATCTTGCAATTATCTTGATGAAATATTTGTTGCAAGAATGGAAAAAGGAATGAAAGTGTTGTCATTGATGTCAATTGGTCAACTAGTTATCTACTAGTTGCTATTGTCTGTATATGTTGAGGATATTGAGAAAATTATATTAAAGAAAGATTGTAGGTATTATGTTGTTGCTTTGGTACTTGTTCCTATGGTTGTGTGGTTTAGATATGTTGGTCATAGTTGTTGAAGGTTGCTATATCTAGATTTTTGGCTATTGATTCATTGTGAAGTTTGAGTTGTGTTCACCAGTTGTGAACTATGCTTTTCTGTGTTCTAGTTGAGGTCCGAGAGAAAAGTTGCTGGTTTGGATTTCTCTTTCATGAAGTCTTTTGACTTGTGGTTATAGAGTTAAGATATTCTGATTTCATCAAAGATATTTTTGGTTTATGGAAGTTTTGAGCTTAATTGTTGTGTGTTTTTACACTAGTTTGGTTGATCATGTGTCAAGCACTATCTTCGAAGTTGATGAAGTGATTTGGATCTATTTTTGGGTCTCGGTGAAGTCTGTTTGGGTCACCCTCATTCTAATTCCACTCTAGGATGTTTGGTCCCAACCTAATTTGAATTTGAGTTTGAATGGCCAACTTTGTATCTTTTTCAAGGTTAGAGATAGTATAAATATAGGATGAGCTAGTAATGAAAAATATACACAAGAAAAGAAGGAAGGTAAGTGAAAGATAAAACATGAATTTGATGCTATTTAGAAAGTGTGTGTGAGTTATGTGTGTGGTAGATTAGTGTGAAGCTTAATGTTGAGTTTCTGGATGTAGTGAGCAGAAGGCGAACTATTTCATTCATGCAAGTTGATCAAGTGATTGTGGTGGAATCCTTTGTTGCATTGGGATTGTTGTCTCTCTGTAACAAGTCTTCTTTTTGTTATTTGTATCTTTGTGGAAATGAGCCCTTTAGGTTGTAGCCCTATTGGACAGTGAGTCCTTGTTCTGGATAGTGAGTCCTTATCTCAGGCAGTGAGCCTTTTTGTAATTGATTTTGATATTCTCTAAAATGTGAGTCAATCCTCACCATGGTTTTTCCCTCATTGGGCTTTCCACATAAATATAGTGTTATTGTGTTTATGTGTTGGATTTGAGTTTCTGCATTGGCATTTGATGATTAATCATTTAAGCAGTTTATATATTAGTTTAGGTAATTGAGTTGAAGGTTAAAATCTGTGTCAATTGGTTCACCCCCTCTCTCACTTTTCCTATTCAACAATTGGTATCAAATATTGGTTCCTTGGTGAAGAGCTTAACCACTTGAGGAAGGTCTAGGATGGATAGAAAAAGGGTCTTTGATTATCTAAGGTTTGATGGAACTAATTCTTGTATTTGGAAAGTATTGATAATAGAATATCTAGACTATTGTAGATATGATGTGAATAAAGCTTATAAGAATCCCTACACTCCTCCTGCTAATGGTTTGAGTACACCTAAAGAAATCAGAGCACGTGAAGCAAATAATAAGGTGAAGTTCATCTTGAAGAATAGTCTGGTACATTCCAAGTTGATTTAAGGTTCAAAATTTGAAGATAGCTAAGGAAGTTTGGGATGCTTTAGAAAGAGCACATGATGGTGATGAAATATTTAAAGAGGTGAAATTATAGTATTTGGAAACATATTTTGATCTTAGACATATGTCTAAAGATGAAAATGTCAAAGCTTATGTACAAATATTGGATGAGGTAGTGGCTAGAATGCAATCTCTTGGTGCTATTATAGATGAAACCAAGAATGTAAAGAGGATTCTCAGAACTCTTCTTGATTCTTATAGTGAGAAGGTGAGTGTTATTGAGAAAACTATAGATTATAAAATTTGTACTAAGGATCTGCTATTAGGATTTTTGACATCTTATGAGATGAGAAAGTTGAGTCTAAGAAATGGAAGCAAAATAGAGACTACTTTTAAAGCTACAAAAAATGAAGATCTGGATAAAGAAAAAATTGATTAAATAGAAGCTATCTTTGTAAGAAGAATGAGAAAAGGCTCTAATAAGTATGAAGACCTAAGTTTCCCTTTAAGTGCTTTAGTTGTGGATAAATAGGTCATTATGCTACAAAGTGTCTGGAAAGAGCTAAAAGGAATAAACAAAGATATGAGAAAGAAAAGAAAGGAAAGAAGATTAACAAAGCTTACTATGTGAATGAGAATGCTAGTGTTTCATATGAAGATTAAGAATATGAAGATATAGAAGACTATGAATGCTTGTTCTTGGTGATTAAGGATGAACCTACTTCTACTAATTTAGAGAAGCAGGTAAAGGAAATTCCTCCGAAGAAGGAGAAGGAGGAGAAAAATGAAGGTACAATTATCTCTGCCCTACATGCTAAATAAGAAAAGATATTTTGGGTAGTTGATATTGGTTGCTCAAATCACATGACTGTTGATAAGAGTAAGTTTGTAAATCTTGAGAAATATGATGGAGGTCTGGTTATGTTTAAAGATGATACTGGTGCTAAAATATGTGGGATAGGCTCAATAAGTTTTGACAGCAAGCATCATACTAGTGATGTTTACTATGTTAAGGGTTTAAGCTATAATTTATTGAGCATTCGTCAGATGTGCAGAAAAGGATATGATCTTGTGTTTAAGGATGAAAAATGTGAGATCTAGAAAGGATCCTGAACATTGATTGCTATAGGAAAGAAATTTGAAGGGAATATTTATCAACCTAAGGGTGTTGATGGACAATGCTTTATGACTCATATAAATGACAGCTAGTTATGGAATAGGAGAATGTGTCACATGAATTTTGATAACTTGGAAAGGATTATTTCTGTTCAAGCCATGGGAGATTTACTGAGAATTACAAATCCTATCAATGCTATGTGTAGGAATTGTCAATTTGGGAAGCAAGCAAGAAATTATTACAGATCAAGAGAAAAATCTACTACTGGATTGTTGGATTTAGTTCATACAGATCTTTGTGGTCCTATGAGAGTGTGAAGTCTACTTGGTGAAATAGGTGGAGAATTCACCTCCCATGAGCTCAATATGTTTTGTTAAGTGCATGGAACAAAAATATAGTTATCTTCTCTAAGAACTCCTCAGCAAAATGGAATTGTTGAAAGGAGAAACAAAATAGTTCAAGAGGCTGCTAGGTCAATGATCACTAAATCTAGATTACCGAAAGTTTATTGGAAAGAAGCTATTCATATTATTGTATATGTGTTCAATTGAGTTCAAGCAAGATAAAATAGTACAAAGACTCCCTATGAGCTATGACATAGAAGAATTCCTATAGTTAAATATTTCAAGGTATTTGAAAGCAAATTCTATATCACAAGAGATGATGAAACTTTGGGAAAGTTTGATGCAATAAATGATGAAGGAATATATCTTGGATACTCTACAAAAATCAAGGCATATAGATGTTTCAATAAAGTACTAAGAAAGATTGTACAGAGCTTGAATGTGAAGATTGATGAGACAGTGAAGAATTCTATTGATATTGATGGATATGTGTCTAATGAACATGACTATTCAAGAATAAAAAAAAATGTGGAAGAATACGATAAAGATGAGTAGAAAAAGTTGGATGAACATAATGAAAGAGAAGAAGATGCTCCAATAATGTCCCCTAGGTGCCAAAATATGTATAGAGGAATCATTTAGAAAATCAGATTAGTGGAGACAAGACAAAAGGTGTGTTAACTAGAAGCAAAGTTGCTGCTGAAATAAATTTGTGTTTATTCTTTGAGATTGAGCCAAATACAGTAAGTGAAGCCTATAAAGATGAACATTAGAAGGAAGCAATGAAAGAATAACTTTTTTAGATTGAGAAGAATCAGACTTGGGAATTGGTCCCAAGATCGATAAACAAAAATATCATTAGATCAAAATGGGTATTCATAAATAAGTTGAATGAGAATGGATAAGTTGTTAGAAACAAAGTGGGGCTTGTGTGTAAAGGCTACTCACAAGTAGAAGGTATATATTTTGAGGATACTTTTTCCCCGCTAGCAAGATTGGAAGCTATAAGGATGTTCTTGGTATTGCCTACTTATAAAGATTTCAAATTCTATTAGATGGATGTCAAGTCAGGATTTCTAAATGGTGAGCTGGAAGAAGAAGTTTACATGGAACAACTAGAAGGATTTTAGTTAATAGATCAACTAGATATAGTGTGCAGATTGAATAAAGCTTTATATGGATTGAAGAACGATCCTAGAGCTTAGTATGCAAGGTTATACAAGTATTCGATTCAACAAGGATTTAACAAAGGCACAATAGACAGTAATTTATACTTTAAGATTGAAAATGACGAAATCTTGATTGTAGTTGTATATGTTGATGACATTATCTTTGGAGGAAATGAAACTATGTGCAAGGTGTTTGCAGAAGATATGTAGAAGGAATTTGAAATTTCTATGTTTGGGGAGATGAATTTCTTTCTTGGGCTACAGATTAATTAGACATAGAAATGAATTTTCATTTCAAATTCTAAGTATGTGAGAAAGATGTTGAAGAAGTTTGAGATGGATGGTTCGAAATAGGTAAGTACTCCTATGGTGATGGTTGCAAATTGGGTAAAGATGATTCACCTAAGGTTTATCATGGCAAGTATAGATCTATGATTAGTGGACTATTGTATTTGATTGCTACTAGACTAGATATTATGCATGTGGTTTGTCTTGTGGCTAGATTTCAAGAAGATTTGAAGGGAACACATATTGCTACAGTTAAAAAGATATTTAGATATTTGAATGGAACTTTGAATTATGGATTATGGTGTCCTAAAGATACTGAATTTACACTTAGTACATATATAGATGTAGATTGGGTCGAATGTGTAAATGATAGAAAGAGTATAGGTAGTGGTGCATTCTTTCTTGGATGAAGATTGGTTGCATGGTTGAGTAAGAAGAAAGATTCAATCTCTTTGTCTATTGTTGAAGCTGAGTATATTGTTGCTACACCTTGTTGTACACAAGTTTTATGGATGAAACAAACATTGAAAGATATCACAGTGCTATATGATGATCCCATTTCTATCTTCTATGATAATACAAGTGTAATTAACATTTCAAAGAATCCTATGATGCACTCAAGAATGAAGAATATATCTAATAGATATCATTTCTTGAGAGAGAAGGTCATGGAGAATGAAGTCAAGCTTGAGTATGTTCCGACAAAGGATCATATAGCTAATATATTTACAAAGGCTCTTCCTAAAGATACTTTTGAGTATCTCTGGGAGAAGTTGGGGGATATTGTCCCTCCTTTCATAAACTAAGATGATTTTGGGATGCATTATTCTAGTGGATTCATGGTGCTATCTTTTTGGACTGATTTTTGGGTGGCTACCTCTTAGGGGGAGCATGTAGTTTCAAGTGTTTTCATTGTGAGTATTCTATTTTCATGTCAAAGGAAGATTCAATGAACATTTTTTTCCTTTTCCATTGATTTCAAAGGGGGAGAGAAAGCATGTGAAAAGGAGAGAAAAATGATGAGAGAAAGTAGGTAATGAGATAGATGATCTTCTGAGGGGGAGAAGCAAAAAGAAAAATCTTGAGAAGTATATTTAGAACTGGTATGGCACGTCTTTGATGTTTTTTCACATCATGTGTTTCCATCAATGACAAAGGGGGAGATTGTTGCAAGAATGGAAAAAGGAATGAAAGTGTCTTAACTGAGGTCAACTAGTCAACTTGTTATCTACTAGTTGTTGGTTGTATATGTTGAGGATATTGAGAAAATTCTATTAAAGAAAGATTACAGGTATTTAGTTGTTGCTCCGATACTTGTCCCTATGGTTGTGCAGTTTAAATATGTTTTTCATAGTTGTTGAAGGTTGCTATATCTAGATTTATGGCAATTGATTCATTATGAAGTTCAAGTTGTGTTCACCAATTGTGAACTATGTTTTTCTATGTTCTAGTTGAGGTCTAGGAGAAAAGTTTCTAGTCCGGATTTCTCTTTGATGAATTCTTTTGACTTGTGGTTCTACAGTTAAGATATTTCAATTGCTTGAAGATATTTTTGGTTTATGGAAGTTTTGAGCTTAATTGTGTTTAGAGAATGAAGAAGATCATCTTTTTATATAGTTTTGTGTTGTCATTGATGTCACCATTTTGTTTGAGTTGTTAATTTGATCTGGTACTTTGAATTGGTATGCTATCATCCTTCGATATTTTTGTCTACAATCCTCCATGGTTGAGTTTTTCTACTTATAGTTTTAGGAAATGGTTTATGGATGTTGGAAGCATGCATGTTCAGAATCTCATGTGCCCAAGTGCTCGTATGGCGTATTGGCATTATTCTAATATTGCATTTTTGTTATTAGGTCTATCACTAGCCAACCTAATATATTGTTGAAGTTGTAATGAATTAATTTTGTGGTGTAGATTTATGTGTGACCTATTTCAGGTCTGTTCCAACATGTTATAGTAAATACTTGAAGCCAACAGTTGATTTTTTGGTGAATAAGGGTTGCATCTAACTAGGTCGACCTAGTTGATGTTTGCAGATGAATCATATATATATATATATTGGATAGTTTTGATATCAAAAAGTTTGTGTGTGTGGGTAAGAAAAAGAAAAAGTAGTATTGTTCACAAGAAGCAAAGATAAAGTGTGTCAGATCAGTTTATTGAGCATTACCAAAAATATATTTGCACTTGTTAGGTGCACTCTTACCAATTCATTCTGGCTGTCAAGCCACTTTTTTTTTGTAATCCTTTTCCTTGGAAAGTGAGTCCTCTTTGTAAGTAGTGAGCTTTTTTATCTAGGCAATGAGCCTTTTTTATTCAGTTTTGGAACTACTCTATATTGTGAGCTAATCCTCACCATGGTTTTTCCCTTATTGGGATTTCCACATAAATCTAGTGTTTTTGTGTTGATATTGCTTTCTATTATTTGCATTTCATGTTCATACTTAATAATAGAATTAAGTGGTTGTGAAAATAATAAGTGTTTGAAGTTTTGTGTTTGAATTTGGTAACAACTTATTCACCCCCCCTCTTAGTTGTATTCTTCCTTTCAACAAATTGTTCTATGTGTTTTACACTGGTTTGGCTGACCATGTGTCAAACACTATCTTCAAAGTTGATGAAGTGTGTTGGATCCATTTTTGGGTCTCATTGAAGCATGTGTTTGGGTTGCCCTCATTCTAATTCCACCCTAGGATGTTTGATGCTGACATAATTTGAATTTGATGTTGGATGGCCAATTTTGTATCTTTTTCAAGGTTGGAGATAGTATAAATATAGGATGAGCTAGTAATGAAAAATATACATAAGAAAAGAAGGAAGATAAGTGAAAGAGTAGATGTGACTTTGATGCTATTTAGAAAGTGTGTGAGAGTTATGTGTGTGGTAGATCATTGTGAAGCTTAATGTTGAGTTTCTAAATGCAATGAGTAGAAGAAAAAATCTATCATTCATGCAAGTTGAACAAGTGATTGTGGTAGAATCCTTTGTTGCATTGGGGTTGTTGTCTCCTTGTAACAAGTCTTCTTTTTCTTCTTTGTATCTCTATGGTAGTGAGCCCTCTGGGTTGTAGCCATGTTGGACAGTGAGTCCTTGTTCTGGATAGTGAGTCCTTATCTTAGGAAATGAGCCTTGTTTCAGGTAGTGAGCCTTTTTGTAATCATTTTTAATATTCTCTATAGTGTGAGTTAATCCTCATTGTGTTTTCAAATTGTGTTTATGCATTGGATTTCATTTTTTGCATTGGAATTTGATGATTAATCATTTAAGCAGTTAATGTATTAGTTCTGGTAATTGAATTGAAGGTTAAAATCTATGGCACTGATTCACCCCCCTCTCAGTTGTCCTATTCAACAATATTACCTACACACTCACACCGTTTGACTATCTTATTGAAATCAATATTTTATCCAAACTTAAAATAATTATAGCATTAGGGAGGGTTTAAATTATTCCATCTTTGAGCCTCAACTTTATGATCTTCCTTGACATATAACCTTATATGTTGAATTATCTCCTAAGAAATCCATTGATTTCTTCATAATTTTTAAACCACTCTGTATGAGAATTCATATAAAATAAGTATTTGAGTCTATCAACCATGCATTGTGGTGTTCATATGAGGATGAAGTAATCAAGAATAAATCATTTGAGTTTTCTATGGATGATTTGATAGAAGGGGTACCATTTAATGAATTAAGATTTTTAACCCTTTCAACCTATTTAGATTCATTTCTCCTCTTATAAGGCAATATTTTACCATAGTTTTGACATTTTCTTTGAATTTTATTAGGACCACTAGATTTACCTCTAGAATTTGATATTTTATGCCCTAAATTATTTTAATTTCTTTGTCTATAACAACCTCTCACAACTAGATAGTCCTCAATAGATTTTCTCCCCATCTCTTCTAACAAGAGGGATGAGTTCAACCATCTATTTTTAAATTAGAATTAGTACTTGTAATTTATATAGCTAAATTATCCCATTGGACAAGTAAGGAACTATTTTGCATTGTATGTACACCTCATTTTTATTTTGGAAAGTTATGGAGCCACTTATCTTTATACTTTTTCTTAGATTAGGTTTTGTTTCATTGGGTTAACTTTCCATCTCCTTAAAATTAAATAGGAGAAGGTACTAGAATTCTTTATTTACCAAAGGATGGTTATTAAGTTAGTTTCTTTCAACTACCTTAGCATAAATAGTCATTTTTTGTATTTGTAAACTTTTCTAGGACTACTACATATTTATTTTATCTCTTGAAAATATGGATTGCTCCACAAAAGTGTTTGCTATATAATATTTTTTTTTATTCTTCTTAATTTGATTTTGTGAAATTTTGATGCAAAACTAGATATACAATGTGGAATTTAATTGAATATCCAAAAAATTGGCCAATGTTCCTACATCAATTTTTTTGCAACTAGGTAAAAGAGTAAAAATGTTTGTAATATGTACATTGTAGAACTATGAATGACTACTACATACCCAACATGATTTTCAAATTAGGGATCCTCTCTAAGTTATTGTAAACCTTTTTTAGTCTAGCCCAAGTGCATTTTTATTTATAAGGTAAGATCTCCAATATTTTGACTTGCTAAAGGCTTGTAGGTCACCCTATAGTTATGATCCCATCGATAGTCAGGAGGCAGGTGCTTAGGCTATATCAATGGCTAACTAGTTGGTGATGACAGAAGCCCTCCTAAATGAGGCTTTTGGCCTTGATACTTAGGTAAATATTAGCAAGTTCATTGAATTTAATTTATTAAATTTTATTTTTGAAATGTAAGATTAACTAATTTAGTTTAATGATTGTAATGAAATTTCAGGGTCATAATGTTCATTCAATTTTCAATAGTGCTCAACCTCAATATTACACTATGACATGTATTGTTGAGGTATGTAACTAGTAAACAATTATAAATTTTACATGTGAATAACATTGTTATATGCGGGAAACATCACTAGTAAAATTAGGTTCATCATGGAAAGTAGGAAGATGGAGAATCACATGATATAGAGTTCTCATTTTTCCATTAACAGTAATTTTTTTGAATTTTTTTACCCGTTTTGTAAAGTCCAAGGGTTTTCATGGGGCACGAAGGGATCCCATGATTGGTTTTCCCAATGCTAATGGTGCAGTTTCTAGTAGATCAACTTTGGGTTTTTATGGAAAGTCATCTTCATCAGTGAAAAGGAAATTTCTGGCAGGGTTAAAGGATTTAAGGGTACTCCTGGTAGTATTTTTCATAACGGGGTTTGGATTCTTGATCAGCAAGCTACCAAGCTTTCTAATAGGAATTTTTACCATAAATTGTGTGCCACAAAATATTTGATTAGGGAGAAGCAAGCTCCCTTTGACATGTGTGTCCCTGATTCAGAAGCTCTTGCAGATTGTTCAAGTTCTTCTCGCTTGTGGGCTGATGTGGCATCTAGTCGATCATGTGGTCATAAGGTTATTTTTGCTTCCCGTTCACTGGCTTCTTTTCCCAATAATATTCTTATTCTTGTATTCCTAGGGCTCCCTTCATTCCAAAATTGACTTTTTCTTATCTAGCCACTTTCCCAAATGACATTACTGTTGTTTTCCCTAAATATTCTACTCCTTTGAGATCCCCTCTCACTTTTCCAAATAACATCATTATCAATAAGAAGGTTCTTTTGGGTCTGAAGGCTAATGGAGTTGATGAGGTTGTATGGAGGATTCATCCTAATCCCCATATGTAGAGGAAGGATAAGGATCTGGGTTTTAAAGGAAAGGAGTGGATCCTGAAACAAAATACCAATTTGGGGAGTAATCAAGTCAATGTTACTCTTCCTTATGACATGTTTCAACTGTAGATTAATGATCTTAAGGATGTGGCCCTCATTTGTAAGTTTTGGAATTTTACTCCATATCTTGATTTTTTGAAATGTTGGATATTTCAAACTTGGGAACGATCTAATCAAGTTTTCTTTTTAGATAAGGGGGAAGGTTTCTTTGTAGTGATTTTTTCTGATAAAGATTCTAGGAATGTTGTTTACAGAAAAAATCTTGGATCTGTGAAAGTAATGGTTTATCTACAACCCTATGGACTCCAAATTTTTTCCCTTCTCGGACTAGGGTTAAATTCATTCCCTTTTGGGTTCAGTTGCAAGGGTTACCCTTGGAGTACAAAGAGTTGAGCATTATTGAGATTCTATGCAATCAGTTAGGCATTTTTCTACACCAAGATTTGCATTTTTTCTCTAATCCATCATTGCCATTTAGGATTTGTGTTCTTATTGATGTTTCTAAGATTCTCCCAATAGTTGTCAATATTAATTCAATCCACGCCTTGTGGAAATAGAAGGTGGTTTTTGAGGATCCAAAGAATGGTTTTCTCTATCATTTTCCTATTCATCCTTCAAAAAAGTGTGTGGAGCTTGAGGATTTGAACATGGAAGCCAATAGGTATTCATCTAAAAGATCTGTTAATCTTCTGAATGATAGATTGATTGTGTATTTTTCTACTCATGCCAAGGATTTGTTGTCAATGATTGATTTGTCTTTCTTCTCTAAGGTTTTTGATGTTTGTTTTAAGTGGTTTCAATTTATCACTGGACTAAGCTCACAGTTTAATCTCCAATTTCCTTATAGTGTAGCATTATAGCATTGGGGGATTTAAAAAAATTTAGTGTTGAAACTAGATGTGGGTCCTTGTTGTATCTCTCTCTCTTTGGGGGAAGCTGAGGGTGTTCAAGCAGTTTATTTTGATGAGGTAGAATGTGACCATGATAGATAACCTCTTCTACAGGCTAAAAATTTATCATTAGTTTGTTTTAGTAATGAAAGGGTAGTTAGCAAGTTTTCTAGTTCTCACTTAAAGGTTATTATTGTTTCCTTTATACCTAGTTGGGAGAATATATTGTTGTCTCCCATGAATATTTTTCTTCATTCTCTTAGGCTCTTGGTTCCTTAGATCAATTTTTTTAGTTTTCAAGAATTGAATCAATGTGCTTCAATGATAACACTTGGCTTGTCAAATCAATGTGAAGAAAGGTTAAAGATTTTTGATGGTCAAGATGATGAGGATAATTTCATTTTGTAGTCTTGGCCATATTTTATTAGTTCTAATATTCATCCCTCTAATTTTCCTTCTAAGATAGAGTTTGAGAAATTTGTTGATGAGGCCTTAGTAACTATAGGAGAACAAATGATAAATGATATTGTTTCTAAGGTTTTTGGGGAAGGGGAGTTTTCAAATGATTTGGGTTCATTATCAATATCTCAGTCCCCATTGTCTCCTCCTTCAAGAAAAAAGTCTCCTACCAAAAGGGGTAGGAAGTCTTTAGCTACCAAGTTACAAGAAGAAATAGTAGTAGGCATACAGTCAACATTAGATGTCAAAATGGGTATAGGCTTGAAAAAAAAAGACCAAGGAGATCTTGTTACTCTCCCAAGTTGCAATGAGATTAATATCATGGAATGTCTAAGGAATAAATTCCCCTAAAAAATGGGCCCAAGTCAAGCATCAATTAGATGCTTGTGGGGTAGATATAGTTGTTCTTCAAGAAAGTAAAACTCCAAATGATACTTTTCAAACTATTAGTAAGAAGTGGAAAAAATGGAAAGCTTCTCATTCACCATCTCAGAGAGTTTCAGGAGGTTTAATTACTCTTTGGAATGAAAAAACAATTAGCATTAGTAATGTTTCTTTTAACCATAACTGGCAGATAATGAATACTAATCATTTTGATTTATCTTTTTGGTTGTTGAATGTTTATGGGCCTAATAGTACAGTAGGTAAGAAGTTGTTGTGGGAAAATTTGAAACTAAAATTAGATGGGTTGGGGCAAGAAAAAGTTGTTCTTGCAGGGGATTTCAATGCAATTACAAGTTTACTAGAGAAAAAAGGTGGGATATGTCCAAAAAAAGGTATGGAGGATTTTGCTACTTTTATTCAAGATAATGTTTTGGTGGATATAATTCCACAAAATGGAGGATTTACTTAGAAAAATATGAGGAAAATTTCCCTTCAAATTGTGGAAAGGTTAGATAGGTTCTTAAATTATCTGAATTTGGTCTTAAGTGATTTTGAAATACTGCCTTTTGCTACCTTAGATCTTTTTGCTATCTCACTTGATTTGATAGCAAAAAAAGTGAATTCAAAGTTTCATTCTTCTTTTAAGTTTGAGACAATGTGGCTTAGACATCCTAAGCTTATATTTTTGATAAAGCAATGGTGGTTGAGTGCACCCTTTCTTCATGGTTCTAGAATATTTCAATTGAGTAATAAATTGGATCATGTTAAGGAATAGTTAAAAATTTGGAATCAACATGTTCTTGAGAATGTTTTTGTGTAGAAAGATTTGGTTTATAAAAGGTTAGCAGAGGTAAATGAAAACATTATTGTTAATGGGATTGGCCCAGTGTATTATTTGAAGAATAGAGTAAATTGCAAGAGGAATGGAAAGAGTTGTTATTGAGAGAGGAGGTCTACTGGAGAAAGAAATCAAGAGAATTATGGATGAAAGATGGAGATAGGAATACAAATCTTTTTCACATATCAACTCAAATAAAAAAAGGAAAAAAAATTATTTTCTCAATTCAAGATAGTGTGATAGGATCTTTTCTTACTAAAGAGGAAGAGATTTAGAATGAAGGAGTCAAATTTTTCTTTACCTTATTAACTGAAAATAATAATGACAATGCTCTTTTAGTAAGGGAAAGAGAAGAGCTTCTTCAGGATATCCCAAAGTTGGTCTCTCATGAAGATAATGTTAGGTTGTTGGCTACTTTTTCTCTCAAAGAAGTAAAAGAGGTGTTTTTCTCCATGCATCCTAACAAAGCCAGAGGACATAATGGTTTCACTACCATATTTTATCAAAAAAATTGGGAGTTCATTGGGGTTGCTATTCTAAATACATTGGAGGAATCAAGAAAGTTAGGTGGTATGTTGAAAAAGTTCAATGTAACTAATATTGCTATAATTCCAAAAATTAATTCCCCAAATACTTTCTCTTATTTTCGTCCTATTTCACTTTGCAATACTATATATAAAATATTTACAAAGGCCATTTATCTTTGGTTACATCCTCTTGTGTCTGCAATCATTTCTGAGGAATAGGGGGTTTCGCTCCTGGCTGAGAAACATCAGAAGGAGAAATTTTTGCTCATGAAACTTTGCACTCCATTGCTATAAATAGAATGTCTTCCATGATTATTAAGCTTGATATGTAGAAGGCATATGATAGGGTTGATTGGCCTTTTTCGAATAAGTTGCTATTGAAGTTTGGTTTCTCTCCTAAGTGGTGTAAGTGGATAATGCCATGTTTATCAGGTGTCAAGTTTTCAGTGTTATTAAATCGATCAATAGCTGGGGTTTTTGGATCTACCCAAGGGGTCCACAAAGGGGATCCATTGTCTCCATTTTTATTTATCATTTTAGCAAAAGATGAGCAGGTCTTTTCATAAAGCTCATGTGCAAGGTATCATTTAGGGTGTTTCAATTCCAAATACTAATATATTAGTGACTCATTCTCTTTTTGTTGATAATACTTTGCTCTTTGGTAAAGCTGCAATTTTAGAAGCTTTGCATATAAAGTCATTTTTGGATAAGTATACTAGAGCTTTAGGTCAAAAAGTAAATGAAGGAAAGTAAAAAATATACATGTTCAATACAAAATTTGCTATTGAGAAGCGAATTGTGAGGATATTTGGTTTTCAGCAAGCTCATTTGCCATGTAAATATCTTGGGATTCCATTCTTTATAGATCAAAACAAGAGCGCTTATTGGAAAAAAATCATTCAAAGTATACAAGCTAAAATTTTATCATGGAAAGGGAGATGGCTATCTTTAGCAGGGAGAATTTTGTTGCTAAAATCTGTGTTATCAACAATTCTGAATTATTATATGGCAGTTTTAAAAGCTCCAAATCCCATCTTTTTTCAAATTCAAAAGTTGATAAGAAAATTTCTATGGTCTAGTAATATGGACAAGAAAAAGAAATTTCCTTTGATATCTCTGGAAACAATGTGTTTAGAGAAGTTAAAAGGTGGATCAGCTCTTCATAATTTGATAGAAAAGAATTTGGCATTAGGAGCTAAAATGGTTTAGTGAATGTATGCAAAACCTTCCCTAAAATGGTGTCATCTTATGCAGAACAAGTATTTGGATAACCAATGTACATCGAAAATTTTTACTGTGTCAAATTGACCTTCGAGGTTAGCAATGTGGAATTTTTTAGTCTCATGTAGAAAATTCATTTTACCTTATTTAACTAGGGAGATAAATGATGGTAATGAAGCCCTATTATGGAAATATTCATGGAATGGATATAAAAATCTAGTTGTTGGTTATAATTTTGAGAATTTTGCAACCCTATTGTCTCAATGTTGGGGCCCAAAAGTCAAAGATTATGTTCAACATGTGGATTCATTGATGGGAAAATTCAACTGGAAATATTTTTTAAATGATTCAATAGATGAGAATCATAAATGCCAGATTTCATCTATCCTTCAAGAAAGAGTGGTTTATTTTTCATCCAAACCTAATAGATTAATTTGGTCTAAAGCAAAAACAGGTTGCTATATAGTCAAAGAGGGGTACAAATCAATTTATCAAACTTCCTTACAAATATCAGATCAAAGAGCATATCAATTTTGTTGGAACTCAAAAGCTTTTCCTAAAGTGGGATTTTTTTTATGGCTAGCAATTCAAAATAAATTCTTACAAGTGAAAAGTTATAAAAACTAAGGGTAGTTGTTCCTTTCAAATGTGTGCTTTGTGATCAGGAGTTGGAAGACATTAATCGCATTTTCTTTTTGTGTCTAGTAGCACAGGTTTGTTGGTTGTTTTCTATGGCTAAAATGAATTGGCATACAATTTTCCAAACACTATGTGGAAATTATTTACTAGTTGGCCTCAACTGTATAAATCTTCATTTTTTGCAAGTATTTGGTGTATTATACCATCTTCACTTTTATGGGCTACTTGGTGGGCAAGAAATAGATGCATTTTTAGGAAAGAGAAACTAAATATTGATCAAGTGTTGTTATTATTGGAAAGGTCAATATTTGAAATAGTAAACGCATATGTGTATAAAGCTAAACATGTTGGTTCACTTTTTACTAATTGGGATTCAAAGTTGTCTTCATGGACATTCTTATCTCTACCTTTCAAAGGTAATCTTCATCAGTATGCTCAAAAAGTAAATAGAGCTTCCATAGTTTGGTTACCTCCTCCTTTTGGCATCTTCAAGTTGAATATAGATGGAGCCTCTAGGGGGAATCCAGGTTTATCTGGAGCAGGGTTGATTATAAGAGATCATAAAGGGTTAGAGTTATGTGCTAAATCTTTTAAATTGATATCTGGGACTAACAATATTGCTAAGGCTCAAGCTCTTTTGCATGGTTTGAAGTTAGTTCTTAGTTTCAAGCTTCCTATGATCCAAGTAGAAGGAGATTCTCTGATCTTACTTAATGCATGTCAGGATTGTAAGCTTCAGAATTGGAAGTTGGAGTATATTGTTAAATAGATCTAGTCCTTGCTTGATAAGATAGGTAACTATCAAATCTTGCACACATATAGAGAAGGAAATATGATGGCAGGTTTTTGGAAAATTATGGGTGTGATCAAGCAAATATTGAAGTTACTCATGTGGCTGAATTGGGTAAGATTCATCCAATACTAGAAGCCTTATTATCAAAAGAGGAAAGTTATTAATTCCTCCTCAGCTTCATTGATGTATTTGGTGGATCATCTAGCTAATCTGGGGTGTGAATAGTTATCTGATGAATGTTGACATGATATAGAATTGCTTTCAAAGAAGGTAGTAATTCTGATTAAGGAGGGAAATTCCTAAAATAATCTCAAATTTTGGCTAATATTCAATTGCATCTATGGATGTTAGTTAGGGATTGACATATTTTAGGAATAAGCATATGATACATAAATTTATGATAACTATCTTATGTGGCAATGAGATGACATGGCAACACATGTGTAATTGACAATTACAAGTGTGTTATGTTTTTGGCCAGATCTATGAAAAAGATAAATTAAATCATCATACTTGGTGATCTAGCTACACATGTGTAATTGGAAATTACAATTGTGTTATGAATAAGCACATGATACATGAATCTATGATAACTATCTTATGTGGCAATGAAATACTCTGGCAACACATGTGTAGTTGACAATTACAAGTGTGTTATGTTTTTTTACTAGATCTATGAAAAAGTGAAATTAAATCATTATAATTGGTGATATAGCAAAAAATGTGTAATTTGAAATTACATGTGTGTTACGTTTTTGTCTATATCTTCATAAAAGAGAAATGAAAGCATCACAATTGCATGTATATGAAAAACATCATTGTTGATGTCACAATCAAGAAACAAAGTGATGCAAACAACTTTTACAACTTCAATGTTGCTCTAAGCTTGTATGTGAGAAGCATTCCATCATATGTTACAGGATGAACCAGTTTTGTCATCATACTCCTTAAAATGGGCCAATGGAAAAAATGATGTCATTGACATCAAGCTATGGTGTGGAAAATCTGATGGTATCACTTTTTTAGTCCTTTTGTATACTTAACGTTTATTTACTCTTTGCAAGTTCATTCAAATAACCATTTGTATAGATTCTCTTGGTGATATGATACAAAATTTGCTTATGTTGAACTGTAAAACATTTATGTATATATCCTAAATGTGTGGGAAGTATGTACTTCATGTGGACACCCGAGCATTGATAATTAGTCATTAGCAATATTCAAGGTTTCAAATTTACTACATCCTCTATATTTACTCTAACAATGTAAGTATTTGTTGTGTGTCGAAAGTGGAATTTTTTTTTTTTTCCCAAGAGCTAAGTGGTACCTCTAAATTTCTTAAAAATCACAAAAGTGATGGAATATCGTCAAAAAAATTTCTGGGTATTTAGTTCAATATTGGGAGTTTCCTTTCTTTGGTAGTCTGGATGAGTCTCATTTGCAGTTGGTGTTCAAATTACGATGCCTGTGTGACTTTAGATGTTTCAGGTGTGTCTTTGGTAGGTGCATTTTCCATCCTAAGACAAGAAGGATAATTTTTCCATCAAAAATATTGTCCATTTTTATTTCCAATCTCATGGATATGTTTCAATTCCTTCACTCTATGAATATAATTGTAGAGAAAACGGTTAATGAGGTTTTCTTCCAAGATGATGCCTTGCTAATCATAGCCCAAAAATATGTTTTTGGTTAGGGTGATGGTTATGTTGGTGGTATTTTTCCACCCAACTTTCTTCCCCACAACAAAGCTTATGTCAATGTGTTTGATGCCTCGAAAGCTTCACTTGAGTTGAGTGACCCAAGCCCTTTAAACCAAGCTCTGACAAGCTTTAGTCAACATTTGGGAAGGGAGTTGTTGGAGTGCTTTAGGGAAAAATATCATTTTCCCTCCTTCCTTCTCCATCAAAATATCCATCATGCAGCTACTTTGGTGAATGATCACTTACCACAAGAGTTCCTCTATCTTCCCAGGTGGTGCCAGAAAATATACAACAGAATATCAATCACCCTTGTGCAATTCTTGACATTAATGTCACTGCAAATTCACATAATATGGAAAAGGGTGAAGAGGGTAATGAAGTGCAAGGTGAGAACACAGTGGAGATAATGCAAATGGAAGAATAATTTTTTGGCCATAAAAAAATATTTTTGGGTTTTGGTAATGCATAACTAGGTATTATCGAAATTGCAAAGTTTTTTTGATGCAACCCCCCATAAGGAATGTCTAGGCAAGTTGATCATAGTTTATCAGGTTGGCCAGTTTTTTTTTTTCTATGTAAACATCAAAGAGTAAGCATGGACAAAAATTGCATAAGGATCATGACTTTAGTATAATAATCGACATTAAGGATTGTTGGTTGAAATTTTGTCTACTCCTCAAAAATATAGGTGGATTGTATTTGGTTGATTTTGCTACAATGATTATGGAAAGTCATGTTAATGGTCCCTTTTATTGGGATGAGTTGTAAGAATTTAATTTTTGTAACTATTTGAGCTATAATCAGAGGTTTTCTTCCTGGTTCTTTCCTATAGGTATGCTCTTTGAACTAGGTTTTGTAATTGTAATTATAAATAATATAATATAGTGGCTTGCCACTTTTGCTTTAAAAAAAACATTTTTATGGGTGTAGACACTCAAAATAGCTTGATCGACATAATGCATTTGATTTTGATTAGCTAACTTTAATTCTTCCTTAATAATTTCTTTACTAACCAATTAATTGAATAATGTTTATTTAATTAAGTCATCACAATTCCTTTTTGACTAAATAAATCAACTTTATTTAATTCAATCCTAATGTTTCCTCTTTGATTAAATAAATCAACTTTATTTAATTAAATCCTAATGATTCCTCTTTGATTAAATAAATCAACTTTATTTAATTAAATCCTAATCTTTCCTCTTTGATTAAATAAATCAACTTTATTTAATTAAATCCTAATATTCCTCTTTGATTAAATAAATCAACTTTATTTAATTAAATCCTAATGTTCTCTATTTGTTTAAATAAAACAATTTTATTTAATTAAATCCTAATGTTTTTCATTTAATTGAATAAATAAAATTTATGTAATTAAATTACGAATCCACCAATATCCTCTCATTTGATTTAAATAAGCTAAAATATTTAAATTAAATGTCACAATCAACTAATTTCATCTAAGTTAATTAATCCCAGATTAATTAGCTCCTAACACTAATCCCCCATTCATTTAACTTTTAACTCCACCCTAGGGTAAGTTAACCTTGGTAATCTAATCAAGTTGCACATGTAAATAAATTTATTTGATTTACTAAATTACCCTATTTTCATTCAAAAATGGCATATTCTTTTGAATATTCCACCCACTTGAGTTTTCCCTCCCAAAGGACTTGTGTCCTCTTTCTTGAGCCACCTTTACATTTATGGCTCTTACATGTCCTCTTACACAAGCCACCTTGGCATTCATTCTTCTTACACATCCCATCTCCCAAGATGTGCTCACGAGCACATCTCCTCTAGATTCATTAGCATGTTGACAAGTGGCATAATGTCATTGGTCCCTTTTTTAATCCCACATTCTTCCTACTCTTCAATCTTAAGCTCTTCTTCATTATAAATAGATGCCTTCTCTATTGATTTGTGGACACAACTTCATGAAAATACATTATAGGAAATTGAATCCATAATCATCTAGATTTTTATGCGAGTTAGCATAGAATTCATCATCCATAGCTAGGTTATTAGAATTTTGCATCAAGGAGGACACAATCATTATCAAGCTTATCAAGGAATTGGGAAAGGCTTCTTTCCACATCAAAGAAGCACCAATTCCCCTATGAGATGTTGGTTTGTTTTTTCAAATGAGATTTCATTAGATTTTATTTGATATTTTATGTTGTTTTCTTGTTCTTATGCTTGAATGAATTTCATAGGGAATGTTTGGTTTAAACTTGTTTGAGGACTAATATTTGTTTTTTTGTCCATGTTTGAATAGGTCTAGGCTGAAGCATTCACATTTTGGCACCCACCATGGGGCCTAGCTTTGTTTTTAATATTTTTCTAGCAAGTTTTGTCAACAGGTCCATTTGTGAATTTCGATATAGCACGTCCACTATTCATTTCAGCGCGTTGGTGGTGACTTTTGGCACATCAAAGCCCTATTATATCAGATCCACAACCCAAACCAGTGCATTTATCTCTTGTTTCAATGCATATACAGGATATTTTAGCACATATACTCTCTGTTTTAGTGCATATGCTCTCTATTTTAGTGCATACACCTTTACTTGCAAAAAAATAAAATGACCATATCTTGGTCATATAGAGGTCTTTTTCAGAGATTTTTTTTTATAAATGGGGTAGAATTTCATAAGCTATGAAATGGTGTAGGTATTTCTCAATTTTTGTAGATTTAAAATTTTCAATTTTACATCTAAAGTCAAATCACATTGTAACTTGGTCTAAGTTTTAGGTTTTTTATGCTTAATCATTCATCTAACCCTCATATCTTCTTGTTTCTTGATCTCATCTAACATTTTGAGCATTGATTGCAGGTTTTAAGAGGAACGTGGATCATTGAAGTGAAAGAAAAAGCATTTGATATCCATTATAATAGTGTTTTCAAACACTCATGGGAAAATAACCCATCATATGCTATTTTTCATTCATGCTTTAGGACCAACTAGCATTACTTTGGACTTAAAATTAACCATCTACACAAGCTTTGTCAAAATTGGTTAAAAAGAACATTAGAAACTCATTAGTTTTTGGATTTGGTTAAAATTGAACAATCAAATCCACACTCAAATTTGGTGCTTTAAAAAGAACTCACTATTGTCTTCAAGGATTTAAAATGAGCATGTGCTTATCTTGTTTTGTAATCCTTTTTACAAACTAATACCATTGGAATGTGTATACACTTCTCTCATGCTTCATGATGATCTTGAGAATCAGAAGAATTTTAGTGATATTAGGTTGTCTAAAATATTTCTTCCACATTTCAAATTTGGGCTCTTAAAATTGAACAAAGCTTGCTAGTGTGAGAAAAGGCAATGTGTGTGTTCTCTCTCTCTTCACACAAACAAAGATTGATTAAACTACGGATGTAATTACTTGCTATTGTTCACCTTTAGAGGGCCTTCCTTGGTGGGAAAAAGTACTCACCCCAAGGGAACAATCCAAGCAGTAACGGGCATAATCCAAGCTCTTCCAAACTACTATATAAATTTGTGGATGCGATGAAAATTGGAAACAATGGGAAGTTGTGCATGATAACTCTCCCCCAATGTCTTTATGATGCATAAAGCCCTTGTTCTAAGGGTTGGGAGATCTCTCACAATGAGTTTATCATTTCACCCCCTAAACTGGATGCCCTTACTATGAACCTCTATTTAGAATCTCAAATCCCAATATTTGTTGGCATCAGGAGGTTAGACCTCCAGAGCCATCCCACATATATGTGATTCTTTGTAGAGATGAAAAGTTCATCATGGGAGATTCATGAGAGCTGAAGCTTGGCTGACCCATAGAAGTGAGTGTCATGGAGGGGATCCAGTGTGGTCAAGCTTCTAATCATCTGCTCTGAATAAGCATAGTTGGATTTATCGAAGTGGGAATTCAACAAATATTTTCTTTTCCATCTTAGGGTTGTGCAATCTTTGAGTTAGTTAAACACATTTCTTGGATCAAAAATCTTGAAAATAAATATTCAAAAAGGACATCAAATTTCAAACCCTTTAGTAGAGGCCAATAGTTTTGAAAAGTCTAAGTATTACTGCTTGTCCCTAGGGATTTATCCTTAGAGGCTTCTAAATATTTTTCCTATATCTCAATTTGGTCTCTCCAAAGTCAACATAGGAAACTATGCTCTTGAAACCTTGATTTTCATATAAGACCTTGTGGGATGGAAAGGAGTTAAGACATAGACATTCAGTTTGAAACATAAGCAAGACATTGGATGTGGTAAAAGCAATTCATTAATCAAGATGAAATCAATTGAACCCCACCCATGTGCTTGTTTATATTTTTTCTTATGGTCTTTTGAGAAAACATTGATCTTTTGGCTTGGAGTACTCTTAGGGAAAAGCATGTTCCATAAAACCTTGGTCTTGTAAACAAGTTCCTCTTAGGTTCTTTTAGGATGAAAACAACCAATCATTTCATTCATCTCAAACACCAATCAAATCCCATCTCACAAACAACTTTTGAACCATTGGAAAAATCATTCATACTAGACTTTTGGTAAAATCCTTCAAATCAACATCAAAATCACCTTGTTTGGCTAAGTGTGTGTGGATGAGTCCTTCCTCATACATGTAGTTAAATTATTTTCCTTGTGGACAAGTTTATTCCAAGATAACATCCAACATCTTGGGTTTTATAATTCCATTACCAAATAAAATAAAATCCAATCCAAATAAAAAAATTCAAATAATCCTAAAGTCTAGTATTCCTCCAAGGGTCTTAAAAGTTCAATACCCATATCATTCACCCATTTCATCCTTCATCTCATCATTGGTCTTAAATTCCTTAGAGGTCAACAAGGTCAAAACATAAGAAAAACATGGAATATAAACTTGATTCATACATCATGAGTGGTCTAAATAAATCAAACTATCAAAGCCTTACAATGCCAATTGATTATCAAAACTCACATTTATGCAATACATACATGGCATCATTATCTCCTACAAACCTCAATGGTACAACAAATGTGAGTATTGCCAATCTAAATTTTGGAACACCTTTCCCTATGCTAGATTTAAATCGAAGTCCAAACCTAAAAATCTATCAACCAAACAATCAATGCATAAGTCTTCAAACAAACAACATTATCCCACCAAATCCATACATGCCAAATGTGAATATACCAAGTACAAGTTTACCAAAAATGAACATTTCAAATCCACACTTGGTAAAATTTGGGAAATATATGTTTTTGAATCATACAAATGTTGTTCAAATTCCAAACAATATGTTAACAACTCCATGTATTCATCCAAGTCAAGGCAACACCATGCAAAATTAAAGTTACCTAAATCAAGGCAATGTGATTCACAACTAAAAAAATGTTCAATTTCAACCTATAATGACAAATCTAAACATCATCCCAAATCATAACATTGTCCAAAATCAATTTTTCCATGATCCCATACAAACACCACAAGTATACATTCCAAATCATATTGAACAAAAACCAAATCAACTATATCAAGGGTGTCAATATCAAAATCAAGATCAAATTTTGCAAGATCAAATTGCTACACTTACCAAAATAATTGATTCATTGCACCAAGAGACATCTCCACCCCAAAATCAATACACTCTTCCATTGGTTAAACCATGTCATCAAAGCATTGAGTTGTGTCCACAACCACATCAAGAATAATATCTCCAATTTCAAGAAGTTGGATATCAAGATCAAAAACATCAACAACAAACCCAACATCCACATCTCAAAAACCAATCACCACATCTCAAAGATCAATCACCACATCTCCAATATGAATCACCACAAGGTCAATTTAAAGTAAAAATCTCACAAGGTAACAAATAGAAATACACACCACTTGGGGAACCAATTGAATCATCCATGAAATGGCTAGTCCAAGAAAATTTCATCAAAATCCTTGTTTATGAAAATTATCAAGAGCCTCAAGTTAAACCACCATGATATAACAAAAAACACCTTTGTGATTTTCAAAAAATAAAGGGACACAAAACATCAATTTGTATTCGACTCAAAAATCTCATCCAAGACCTTATTGATCAAAAAATAATAACTATTAAGGACAATGATGAAGATTCAACCACTAGTGATAGCATTGACAATCTCCCCACCACAATTGTTGAAAACAATGATCAAGATCTATCCATCAATGAGCACCTTGAAGTTTTTTCTACCTCATCCAAAGATCAACTTAACATACATCAAGAGTCACTTTTTGATCATGATATAAACCCCTCAACAATATCCAACAATGATCTATTTTAAGGAGTGTCAACATTATTTGATCCTATAATCAATGATCCTTCAACCAATGATCATTTTGACAATACCTCTACATCATCTAATGAGTTCGACATATATCAAGAATTCATTCCAAAGCATGATCAACATCTTTCACCAAAGTCTAGCAATGGTCCTTTCCAAGACATATTGACATCTTTTTACCTCATGGTTATAGATACTAAAGGGATTCTCAACTCAACATTTGATCCAAGTCCACTCAAAGATCAAGAGGATATTGAACCATTTCCTATGCCTAAGGGAGACATCCAAGAACCATTTGTAAGCAATCCATCCTTTGAAATTGACCCATGTCAATAACTTAATCAAAAGCATGTCAAAAGAAATTCCAAAATTAAGCAAGATCAAGAATTTGTATCTCCAAGATACTACAATGATCTAATGGAAACTCTCCAATCTATACAAGATGTCACTAATGATGATCATATCCATATAGCACATTTTCCTCCATCTACCCATGAGATGCTTACTCCTAATAGACATGTAGATGATCTTAATTCAAAACAAGAGTCCCATACTCTTGATATCATTACCAAGGAACAAGAGTCTCCTACTCTTAACATTTGTACACATGATCAAGATATAGAAAAATCTAGAGACATATCAAAAATGGGCTATGAAGAAGGCCTCTACAGAAGTTGTGAATTAGAAACATCCTATGAAGGCATATCAAAAATGAATGATGAGGAAGACTTTTACATGGAAATTTAATCATCAAAACCTCTTGAAGAAGCATTAAAATTTGATATTTCACAAGATCAAGCGAAAGATATGAATGAGGAAGTTATCTCACTTATGGAGGATCCTATCACTTATAAAATTGGATCACTTACCTTTTTAGGGAAAGCTATCTTATCAATGAAGAATATATCACCTTTGAAGATCTGCAACAAATTAGAGTAACACCTTGTTTCCAAGGTAAATCATAGCCTATTGCAAATAAAATGTTTCAATAGATTAATTATCAAGGTAGAGGATTAGGCCTACATGAACAAGGTTTCCTAGAACCAGTGAAAATTATTGGAAATACTAAGCATCAAGGTCTTGGTTATTCAATACTGGGGGCAATTTTATCTAGTACAAGCATCAACATACGAAGCACAAAGAATCCTTATGATGAAACCAATACCAATACTACAACCAACCATGTCATGAATCTTCATCCACCCATCACCCCATACACGAATTGGGACCAACATCAAGAGAAAGATTTGAATCAAAGCACAAAGAACATTATCAAAGAAAAAGAACCTAAGGAGCATAATGGACAAAGCAAATACACATGGATACCAAAAACTACAAAGAAAGATCATCCCTATCAAACTCCATTAGTCAAAAAAACTATGGGGAAAAATAAAAAAGGGAAAAGTATCCATAAAAGATGTCCACAAAGGAAAAAGCAGGCTTCTCAAGAAATGTACAAAGTATATCAAGCAGTTGGTCCTAATTCCATGCACACTTCTATATCCACTCATCATTGATCATCTTCCCAAGTTTGGAGAGTCAAAGATTCCAAAATATCAACCAATCCATATCATATTCCTAATCACACTCCACTATCCATGCCTCCATGCGTGATATCTAATTCTCTCATTGACCATGTATTGGCAACAACCCTTCGTCATAAGGATTTAGAAGGCACTCTATCGCAATGTGTGCACAAATACAATGTTAACTCTGATATCAACAAAGTAAAATAAGAATCTCAAAAGTTGCATTCAAGTGCATGTATCTTGGCAAAGAAACTTCTTCAAGCAAGATATCGATGGCACATTATGACAAAAGTATCTACATCGACACCACCAAGTGGTTCAACATGAGCTTAAAATCTTTTAGAAAAATTTAAAAAAATAAAAAAATCATGAAAATAGTAAAGATAAAAAATTTTCCTCCAATGAAAATCACTACGGTGGCACTTTGGATAGGTACCATGATGAAAACCTAGAAAATAGGTGTCATGTGTAAAATTGAGCATCTACGTGCGCTAGTTCAGGTGGAAGCATCTCATCCCATCCATAATAACTCCAAAATTCCATCCATCTCATTCATAATAAATCCATTCATCCTTGAACCATTTATCCAACCCATTGCCATCCATATTCCAAGTTATTTTGATCTTGAAAAAGTTGGTACACACTTTACACTTTCTTATGGTAAACATCTTGACATGGGTCATTTTCATTCATTCTATCCTATCCAACATTATCTAAGCCATGAAGCATTATGCAATGAGCATTCTTTATTCAAACACCTTATCTTATCACAAGATAGTCCATATCCATCCATCCACACACCTATCCAGGCATCCACCCATGGAATTCCATACATTGCTAGACACTGGGGTAGATATGTACATCTTGCTTCGAGAATAAATCTTAATCGATATCCTCCAACTTATGTGGTGATCCGAATATTGGAGACCATGAAATCAAATTGGTCAAAGAATTTGTGAGCCAAAATCCAAATCACTAACCCATGGCATATTTTGGCAAGACAATGTTCCTTATCAAGCATTATCTTTCATTGAACATCAACCAAACAATCAATATCAGTCGCATCTAACGTGTGCTTCAACACCACATCAAATCATTCAAATTTTTTTTGTTCCAAATCAAGCTTCAAAATCCCGATCAATCAAATACAATCAATTTATCATCACTTCAGTCCTCATGTTGCTTAACACTATCCTTGCATTGTTGTGTATCCTCAAAAATATTATCATCATCAATCTTGATCAATCAAATCCAATCAATCCCCCATTATCTTGGGATATCCACCCCAATCCTCATGTTGCTTAAACACTATCCTTGCATTGTTGTGTATCCTCAATAATGTTATCATCATCAATCCATCAATCCAATCAATCAACCTTAGCTTGGTTTTCAACAAAATCCCAAAATAGATCACTGATTACATCACACATATCCATATCCAAATTGTCAAAATTGTGTGAAAAATCCAAAAACATTTAGAACATGTCAAAAATCCAAAAATAGGTCAAAAATATGAAAAAATAAAAAATGAAGTCCCCATCCAAACTACAGGTCTTTGAGCTCTAAATGTAGGCAAGGTTGATCTTTGATCAACCTCCAAGGCCCCTAGGATAGGTCTTTAGGTTAGGTTCTTGGTCAAAATCTCATAAAACACAAAAACATTAGAAAATTGGAAAATTAAAACATTTGTAAAACATCTCAAAAATACCAAAAAACATCCAAATATTTGAAAAAATCCATCCACCCCATCTCATGATCACCCAAAATAAGCATCTGCTCATAATAAATAATCATTATCTTCAAAATTTGGTAAAACAATCGAAAAAAAGTATAGAAAATCAAGAGTGAAAACTCAAATGTCAAAAGTCTCAAGTCTAGGCCAATAGGTAAACAAGTTGGTAAACTCTTGGTACAAATAGCCCATCATCTAGTTTTTCCCAAATCATCTGATAACATCATGTACTAGGAAGCATCCTTCCTACAATGGACATCAACATCAAGCATCACCGTAGATTAGTCTTGGCTAGAGGTATGAAGAACATTGACTTGTTTTTTCACTTGATCTTTTCTTTGATTTATCTTATTGTGCTCATTCCAATGACCTCTCGATGATTTCTAATCAAAATGATTTAGAGAGAAAGGAATGGGGCATTGATCATTATCTTTTATTTCCTGTGCTTGTTGGACATTCTTGTAATATAACTTGGAGAATACTTGCTTTATTGGGTATGGATGGAAGATGTTTTGGAAAACTTATTGACTGTTACATTGTTAGGTTTTCCCTTTCCATTTTTTGGTCTAAGATGTTTGAAATATCTAAAGTACATCCTAGTAAGGTTTTTGTATGTTAGGTTTGAACATGGATACTCCTATCTAATTGTCGAGTCAAAGTCCATCACACTAGGTGCAACACCATCTTGGTTCTTTATACCTTGATGCATCGTATCTATGTGTGTTATCAAACATAAGGCAAGTAAGCTCTTTTAAAATCCCAATCTCTGATAAGTGAAACATCATCAATATCTCATCATTATTTCTAATGAAGTCTTGGCAGATCATGGACTTGTTGGATCCTCTTGTGATCATCTAATTTCTTTTTTCTTCTCTCCATGCTAACATAGTATCATGACAGTCAACCAAACATCCATACATGCAGCCATCCTGCGTTCACAAAACGTCAACATACACATCTTGCATACTCATACATATCATCATCATAAGAAAACATCATCCATCTCACATGCATTGCATTATCATTTAAGTTGTTTATGATAATATAGATTGGTTATTATAAGCATCTTAAAACCATATCCTTTGCATCACCATTATCATATAGATCTTTTAGTCTAACCATCCATGCATCCATCTTGAACCTCTTTGTTGCAAGATCGACCCTCAAATCGATCTTTCTGCTCAATCTCTTGAGGGGGCAGTGTACCAATATACTTCTTTTTGTTGGGGCATCTAAAAAAATCAGAAATTTTTTGTCGTTGGGGCATCTGAAAAAATTAAAAAAAATTTAGACTTTGATATTAGCAAGGTTATTCTTTGAACCAATGCAATTGGTGTGTCCCTTCAAAGAGGGGCAAAATGTAGACACTCAAAATAGCGTTATCAACATAATGCATTTGATTCTAATTAGCTAACTTCGATTCCTCCTTAATCATTTCTTTACTAACCAATTAATTGAATAATCTTTATTTAATTAAGTCATCAAAATTCCTCTTTGATTAAATAAATCAACTTTATTTAATTAAATCCTAATGCTTCCTCTTTGATTAATTAAATCAACTTTATTTAATTAAATCCTAATGTTTCCTCTTTGATAAAATAAACCAACTTTATTTAATTAAATCCTAATATTCCTCTTTGATTAAATAAATCAACTTTATTTAATTAAATCCTAATATTCCTCTTTGATTAAATAAATCAACTTTATTGAATTAAATCCTAATTTTCTTCATTTAATTGAATAAATCAAATTTATTTAATTAAATTACTAATCCACCAATATCCTCTCATTTGATTTAAATAAACTCATATATTTAAATTAAATGCCACAATCAACTTATCTCATCTAAGTTAATTAATCCCAGATTAATTAGCTCCTAACACTAATCCTCCATTCCTCTAGCTTTTAACTCCACCCTAGGGTAAGTCAACCATGGTAATCTAATCAAGTTGCACATGTAAATCAGTTTATTTGATTTACTAAATTACCTTTTTTTCATTAAAAAATGGCATATTCTTTTGAATATCCCACTCACTTGAATTTTCCCTCCCAAAGGACTTTTGTCCTCTTTCTTGAGCCACCTTTACATTTATGGCTCTTACATGTCCTCTTCTTACACAAGCCACCTTGGTATTAAATGGCTCTTACACCTACTCTTACACAAGCCACCTTGGAATTCATTCTTCTTACACATCCCATCTCCCAAGATGTGCTTACTCATGTGTGAGCACATCTCCTCTAGATTCATTAGCATGTTGACAAGTGACACAATGTCATTGGTCCCTTTTTTAATCCCACGCTCTTCCTACTCGTCAATCTTCAACTCTTCTTCAATATAAATAGAGGCCTTCTCTATTGATTTGGGGACACAACTTCATGCAAATACATTATAGGCATTTGAATCCACAATCATCTAGATTTTTATGCAAGTTAGCATATAATTCATCATCCATAGCTAGGTTATTGGTATTTCACATCAAGGAGGACACAATCATCATCAAGCTTATCAAATAATTGGGAAAGGTCTTCTTTCCACATCAAAGAAGCACCAATTCCCCTATGGGATGTTGGTTTGAGCATTTGAATGAGATTTCATTAGCTTTTAATTGATAGTTTATGTTGTTTTCTTATTCTTATGCTTGAATGAATTTCATACGAAATGTTTGGTTTAAACTTGTTTGAGGACAAATATTTGTTTGTTTGTCCATGTTTGAATAGTTCTAGGCTGGAGCATTCACAATGTGAAAGGTATTCTAATATTTGATTTCGAATGTTGAATAGGTTAATTTTGGAGATTTCACATCAACACCTCCTAGTGGTAGTGGAGCTCAAACCTTCAATCAAGTAATAGAATAAAGAGCTTAACTAATGAATTGTACTTAATAGATTTGTGTAGTTTATATTCATATCATTGATTACATTACATTGCACATCTTTCAAACTCAAAAAATTACGTCACATTGCATAACTAATAACTAGATGTTGATAGCTGGCAAAATTCTAATTATAATATAGTTTTTAGAAAGTCAGCATAAGTAGTGATGCAATTACTTCACATTTCATAACTAATAACTAGTAGCATCTACCAATTGCATTTCCTTGTCATGGCATTCCATGAGACCACATTTTATTGAGGCATTGTTTCAAATAGTTCACTACCTTGTCTATGCTATTGATTCTTCGAAAAAGTCTATCAAAGCATAATAAGTAAGCAATAGCATAGAAAACAAAATGAGTTGTTTGAAAAAATTCCTCAAAGAAATGTGCTCTCATGGTGATGTACATCACCATAAGACCACATGTATTTGAGGAATTTTTTCAAAAAACTCACTTCCTTTCCTATCCTACCACATTTTCCATACATGTCTACCAAAGCATTTTATTAAATAGTTCACTTCCTTGTTGATATGGCTAAAAGATGAAATTGGTGATTTCAAACAAATTATGGATGCTTGGAAAAAATCTATCAAATCATAATAGTAAGCAATAGCATAGACAAGGCAATGAGTTTTTTTGGAAAAATTCCTTGAAGAAATTTGATCTCATGGTGATGTCCATCACCAAGAGACCACATTTCTTCGAGGATTTTTTTCAAACAACTCATTTCCTTCTCTATCCTACCACATTTTCCATACATGTCTACTGAATATTTTTATCAAATAGTTCACTTCCTTTCTGCTATGGTTAAAAGCCTAAAACATGTGCTTACAAACTATTCATGCTTGGAAAAAATCTATCAAAGCATAAGAGTAAGCAATAGCATAGACAAGGTAATGAGTTATTTGAAAAAATGCATCAAAGAAATGTGGTCTCATGGTGGTGTCCATCACCATGATACCACATTTATTTGATGCATTTTTTCAAATGACTCACTATCTTTTCTATGCTAGCACATTCTCCGTACATGTCTACCAAAGCATTTTATCAAATAGTTCACTTCCTTGCTGCTATGGTGAAAAGCTTGAAATATTTGCTTTCAAACAAACTATGGATGCTTGGAAACAATCTATCAAAGAATAATATTAAGCAATAGCTTAGATAAGATGGTGAGTTTTTTGAAAAATGCCTCAAAGAAATGTGGTCTCATGGTGATGTCCATCACCATGAGACCACATTTCTTTGAGGCATCTTTTCAAATAGATCACTACCTTGTCTATGCTACCACATTTTCCATGAAATAGTTGACTTCCTTGCTGCTATGGCTAAAAGATTAAAAACATGTGCTTTCGAACAAACTATGGATGCTTGGAAAAAATCTATCAAAGCATAATTTAGTAAGCAACAACATAGAAAAGGAAATGTGTTGGTTGGAAAAATTCCTCAAATAAATGTGGTCTCATGGTGATGGACATCACCATGAGACCACATTTCTTTGAAATATTTTTTCAAAAAACTTATTGCCTTGTCTGTGCTACCATATTTTCCATACAGTTCTACCAAAGCATTTTATCAAAGTGCACTAAAAAAATTTAAAATAGTTCACTACCTTGTCTATGCTACCATATTTTTCATACATTTCTACCAAAGTATTGAAGATTTTATGACTATCTCCCACATTATAAGCCATGACTTGCATTACTATTCTAGTTTTCGTAATTGAATAATGTTGTTTTATTTTTAGATGATGCAAGCAGAGAAACTTCTTGATGTTCATATGTCAAAGAAGCATGGTGTGTCTTCTACAATTGATAGATCAATTCCTTTGATGAGGGTATGAGGCAAATTAGTAAATTTCAAATTACATTTTTTTCTATAGTTGTTTATTATTGAAAAATTAAATAATTATTGATTTATTGTTTAATTTATATCTGGATGGTTTCAATAGGAATTTGGAACACCACAACCTAAGCATGTAGATGTTCCAATTGAGGAGATAGATCATCTAGTGGTAGTAAGTAATTATTTTGTTAAATATTTCACTTTTTATAATGTAATTTCTATATATTAATGTCTTTGCTTTTCATTGTAACAATTGAAGCTTGATTAGGAACTAAATAGGAGGAGCAACCTTTGAGTTCAAAGTAGACCAATTTCATACACATTTCCATCCCCTCGACAAACAAATGTCTCTTGTATGTTTTCATCACCTAGAGGGCAATGAATTTTGATTGGGGTGCTTTGTTGTATGCCTATATGGCATTTTTGGACATATTTTGTATTGCATATACTTGAAATTGTATGCCTTATGACATTCTTGTAAGCCTATATGGCTATTTTGTATATATTTTATACTTATATCACATGTATTGATGTATGCCTATATGGCTATTTGGTTAATACATATCTTTTCTATTGATGATGTCTATATTTTCATTACAAATCCATGCTTCAATAGATATTTGTAGATAGTTTACTTCAAATATTTAAAATCTTAGTGTTTTCCATGCACTCTTCTTTTATATAATTATAAATATATAATAAAGTTTGAACATTATTCTCTTGTAAGATTATTGAACATTAAATCAATCATATGCATATAGTAATGCTTCATGCTTCATGCTTCATGTGCTTCATTGAGGAAATTCATGTGTATGATTCATGCTTCATGCTTCATGTGTATGCTTCTTGCTACCATTCACATGTATGCTTCATGCTTCTTATGTATACTTCATGTGTTTATGTGTACGATTCATGTTTTGTGCAATGACTTCATGTTTTCATGTGTATGCTTCATTCTTCCAATGTAGACTTCATGTATTATGTGTATTCACATGTATGCTTCATCCTTCCTATGTATACTTCATGTATTACATGTATTCATGTGTATGCCTCATACTTTGTGTATTACATATATCTATTATTTTGTTTCATGACTAGATGTATCTTCAACAATATTACTCTGTGTGGATTAAAAAATTGTTTGTTAAAACACTTTCTAGGTTGATTAGAATTACAATAAAAGGGAGAGCAATATATTGGTGAGAAAGACATCCATAACATCCTTGAATATTTCAATTAAGAATACAACCTTAGGTGAAAAGTTGTGACCCTTCAAGTAGGAAATATTATGACCCTTTTATAATGAAGGGAGGTGACCATGCCTAGCATAGATGTGCCCAAATGGATGTGTTGGTGCTAATGGTTCAACCCCTCAAAGAAGAAAACAATTAGTAGCCTATCTTGCAACTTTACACTACATGCATCTAATGTTCTATGGAGCATGAGAAAAACTTGCACCATAGGAAAATGACTCAAAGATATCAAAAAATGAGAAGGTTATTGCAGATGATCCCTATATAGTCTTGTAGCATCAAATGAAATGTTTTTAAATGACATAGTTTCTGAGTAATCACTCATCAAATTTTTCTGCCCTTTTGCACTTTGGTTTCTTAAGAGACTTTTCCAGTATAATGTAGTTCAGATTGTTTCGATATGTTTGGGTGTGAAATAGGACCATTCCTAGCATAAACCTATCCATTTGAACACGTTGAAAGTGTTAGTTTGGTTGTTTGATGAACAAAAGGGAAGTTACACCACTTTGCAACTTTGCACTACATGCAACTGACACTTTTTCCATCAACTAAAAACTCTTCACCATAGGAAAAAAAACTTGGAGCTATTGAAAACCAAGAGAGGTTATCGTAGAGGGGCCCTACATGATCTAGGAGCATCAAATGAAATGTTTCTAAGTGAGACGGTTTTAGAGTAATCGCTCATCAAAGTTTTCTACCCTTTTTCACTTTGGTCTTGTTGGCGTAACAACTAGAACCTCTGGAGTAAGAGTTGGTATAGATAGCTATGCACACTACGCAAAGTGCTCTTCAAATTAGGAGGGGAAGCTCCCTTGTTGTGCTTGACAAAAGTACTTGCAAAATGGAAATAAACTAAACTATATCCTATCTTTTTGTTTCAGCTATAGAGGTACAAGGCTTTCTCGAAAACTATATACGTTGCAGCTGAGAATTTTTTGGTTTTGCAGATTCACTAACTACAACTAAACTTAATTACTTAAAATATATCTAGTTTCCTCAAGAAAACAAAGCATGAGGAAACAGAGCAAGGTTTTGACTATCAGACAATAAACGAGTATAGATTCTCAACTTGAAGGCAAGGTGGCACATCCATCAGCTCAATCTAAACAAGTTTATTATTCACAACACCACACGATAAACTGAATACAAATTCTCTACTTGAAGGCAAGGTGGCACAACTAAATTATCTCAATCCAAATAAGTTTATTGTTCACGAAAAAACACAATAAACAAGTGCAGATTCTCTACTTGAAGGCAAGGTGGGCACAACTATCATCTCAATCTGAACAAGTTTATTGAACACAAAACAGATTTATCTAAACTATGTAAAGAATTCACCATTATAATTGCATGAAACCCTATGTGGCATAACAATTAATCATAATAGTAAAGACACATGAACAAATACCAAAAGAGCAATATTGAGGGCAAGGTAGGAACAACATATATTTCTCTCTCAAGCAAAAGTTAATTACAAATGAGCAAAAGCTCTTATTTATATACATCAAGGTGTAGGGAACCCTAAAATCACCTTGAGTCAACTACAGTTTTGCAATGCATGCAAGATTTATTGCTAAGCCCTAATAAAGCAAACTATATAGTTAACTGGAAAGCTACCATCAGTTAACCAAAACATCTAATCTAAAAATGGACAATGTGCAAACATGCATGTCCTTATTGAAAGCATGTTAACTGGAACACTACTATCAGTTAACGGAAAACCCTAAAAGAAACTCCAAGTGTGTAAAGCTAATCTTAGAATAGATATGCATGAGATGAGACAACGAGTTAACTTGAGAAGGTAACACCAAGTTTAACTCCTGTGTGTAATGTCTATCCTGAGAGGTGGGAACTGAAGTCTACTGGCCGTGATCTCGAGCAACCAATCCCTCAACAAGATTGTTAACTGCATCAGCATCTGAATGTCAGCAACTTGAGCAATCTTTGCACAATCAAACTAGCATTTCACTAACTCATAACTTTGGCAACTCCGTAACTGAAGTGATGGCGACTATCTCCTCTGCAGCTTGATGCTTCTGACACTTTTGCATGACGAAACTCCGAGAATTTGACTGCGCATGCTCTGTTTGTGAGAAATGCAAATGAACTTACTGCACATGCGAAATTACAATGGTATCAACCCTCTAAACCGGCTTTGGAAGACAATCAGCTATACGAGGCATGCAACCATATGGACTTGAGTGACCATGCCTATCAACCCTCTGAATGCATTTGATACAAATCAGTCTCAACTTTCTTGATGAAAACATGAGTAAGGACTGTTTTGGTCCTATATTCGAGCTGAGTGTACTGCATTTTGAAAAAATCGCCTGTTGACTGTGAACTCAGCTATGTTTTGACAAGATTTCTAGAAAGCTAAAAATAGCCTGTGAGAGTTAAAAATAGCCTTTCAAAGAGTTACTTTCGGCAAAAAATCTGAGATATGGGTTTTTCCCAGAAAAAGATTCTAAGATAACCCAGAACGTCAGATATGCGAAAATATGACTTCTACTCAATCATGCAAAGACTTTTTAGTTGAGAAAATTAAAAACTCAAGAACGAATGTTCTGAAGTTAAAAATTCCTGAAAAATCAAGCGCACGATTTTAACTCAAGGAAATTATATGAAAATGATCCAGATGTTTGAACTTGTCAAATTTGCCAATTTCAGGAACATGCGAATTGGAATCTGAGAGAAATTTGAGAATCAAGTAGGAAAAAGACGTTTTTTGTATGCTCTTCTTCAATGAAAATTACCCTTGATTTCTTCAAATTGCTGAAAAAGTGAACTTTTAACTTGAAAAAGAATGTGATTGGAGAAATCGCCTTTGCAAATAGATAAAGAATTTGCCTTTGCTTGCTAAAATTCGCCTTTACTTGAGAATTAGGAATTTTCCTTGAAGATACGTCTTTGCTTTGAAGAAATATGAATTTTTCTTGAAAAACGTGCCTTTGCCTTGAAGAAAAATGAATTTTGTTTGAAAATATGGATTTTTCTTTAAAAATACAAATTTCTCTTGAAGCTTGGTGAATAATAAAGAAAATTCTCACCATCTTATGAACTGCAAGATCAAAAACCCTGACTAAAATAGACACCTATTAATTGGACCCTTTTCAGTTTCACTGCCACTGACTGGAAGTTTGAATTTAAATAAATAATAAAATATTCATTATGCAATAGCAAATGCACCAAAAATAGAAAATCGCCAATTAATGCTAAAATTACAAAATAAATATAAAATATTTTGAACTTCAGTTGACAATTCAAATGAAGTTTTGAGATTCACTGTGAGACTTCACCGATTTCGAAAAGTCATCTTTTGAGCTCATAGGCGTCCATTTGCTCAAGATATTGCATTTTTTATTAACTTCCTACTTTATAGCTGACGGCAAAGTCACGACTAGCCAACTTCAACACTGATTTCTGAGTGACCGGAAGATGCTAAGATTGAGTTGGAGAATTCATCGGAAAGCCTACTAAACAAGGAAGAAATGTCTATTGGGAGACATTACTGCAAAATCCATCATTTAACACCCTGAAAAATTAGGCGCCCTTGATTAAATTCATTTATGGGTTCCAGACTTAACCATTTTCCTAAACTGCCATCTGACACTTCAAATAGCTACTGACAGCAAATGGTGAACCCTGCTGACAGGAAACCAAGCTCACTACATGCTTGGAGATATTCTGCATCCAACGGATATACGCATGACATCTGAAAAGTTCATTAAGGGCCTCAAAAGTAAAAGCGCCCCTAGCCTTCAGTTGCACTGACACCATTTTGACAAAAGTTGAACTCTCAACTAGATGCCCTACTTTGACCTCTGATATCTAGAGCTGGGATAACCCGATTCAAGCACTGTTTGTTTTAACAGACAGCCAAAAGGGCCCACAAGAGAAGTCTCTAGAGGTGACGAAGCAAGAAAACTACTTCTAAGACCTCAAAAACACTAGTGCGTATTTTATTTAAAATATATGCTCCATACTTAGCCATTTTTTGGCTATCTTCACTTTTCAGCATTTTGCCAAAGACCTCGCACATACGAGTGTTTGCCAAATCCCGAAGGCTGATGGCTAGGCTCGTTGAATAGATAAAGTGATTACGCTCAACTCTTGTGAAGACTTCGAATGCGAATGACCTCATCTGACAGGCTTAAAGGCTAGGCACCTCTGGACTGTAGAAATACAATGCAAATATTATGTTGGTCCACTTGTGAAATTACGTGCTTGGTAGAATCTCTACCATGATCACTTGGAATGTCGGATTGACAGGAAACTTGGTGCATCGTGGAGCTAGACTAGAGTAGTATTGATGTCAAGAAGACCTCGTCAGCAAATTCACGCATCTTAAGGGTCCTTTTAACCAGCGCCCCTGAGCTGTAGTTGCACTGGAAATGCAACGAAGAAGCTTTGGAACGTGAAATATCCATTATAAGCCCATCTTTAGATGTTGACCACCAGAGCTCTAGGACTCAGATGACTGCATTTGATATCTCGTTGGATGAGCAGACTAGTCATGAATAGATTGACTATATTAGCCACTAGAAATACCAGAATCTACCCTCTCTTTAAGATGGGTGCCCTCAAGCTATAGGCATGCTTTTCACTAAAGAAGGACAAATTTCTCATAACTGGAACTTTGGGAATTTCAACTTATGTTGTTGTTTACTAGAACTGTAGGTCTCGAAAAGCTTCACTGGATAGCTCATCAGATAACCAAACCAATTTTGAAGAGATTGACTGTATTCTTGAGAATTTTCAACAAGATCTTGACCTTCAAAAAGAAGGGCACCCCTGGGCTATAGTTGCGCTTTCATGCTTTTCCTCTAAGAAATCTTCAAAAATTAGCCATTAAAAACTCCGTTTTGACCACTGAAACCATCATCTCGATCACTGAAATGACCATGTGCAACGTGAAATGTTGTTGTGAGATACTCCTCCATCGTGAAATGCTCCATTCTGAGTCTCTACTTCAGGTTATGATCAATAAAATTGACTTTGACTGACAAAATATTGACAAAAACTCCATGCTTGATATTGCCCAAAACTGTAGTTTACATCATTTAGCAAGGTTTAGACTCTTTTATGCAAAATGCCTTGATGAAGCAAAAAAAAATTGGTTTTGGGTACAACAGGTCTCTTAAGAGACTTCTCTAGTAAAATGTAGCTCAGACTGTTCCGAAATGTTTGGGTGTGAAATAGGACCTTGTCTTGTGTAAAACTACCCATCTAGATGTGTAGGAATTATTTGTTTGGTTAGATGGCAAACAAAAAGGTGTAGGGGCACCAAGCTCATTTTGTTAATTTGGTCAATTTTGGTCTTTTGATAGGTTTAAGTGTATGGAGTCTTATTTTGTCACCAATAAGGTCATAATAGACTGCCTAGTATTTAATTAGGAGTTATTGAGTTTATTTTGTCATATTTCTGCAAAGGTATCAAAAGTGCAATATTGAAAGTGCAAAAAATGCAAATTTGTAGACATACAATGGTTAGTAGTTCAAAAGTTAGTTGGAGGTCACTGTGTTTTGTTCAAAACAAGTTTAAAAGGCCATGGAAAGGATTGAGGAAGAGTTATAATTCTGAATTCTTGAAGACCAAGCAATAAAGTTCCTATTTTCATTAAAATTCTATGTGTTTCCTTAAAATCTTGCTATTGTAGAGAATTTGTATAGCCCGTATAGTGTCATTTTGATCCAAGTTGTATTTAATTATATAGAGGACTGTTGTAGCTTCATTTTGAATCTATTCTTGTGATTTTTCATTTAGTTTAAAGTGTTTGGTTGGCAATTTTCAGGGAATAGGTTGTTAACCCTATTTTGAAGGTTTGTAGTCACATAAAATGGACTAATGGTCCATTCCACCTTCTGTAACTCCTATGTCTTGGTGGAATGGGTCCAAAATAGTAGGTTTATTTTTTTGACTGGTTTTTGAGAGTAGGGGAGGCCTTTTGGAGGTTTAGGTATGATGTCCTAGTGATCAAATGTGTGTGTTTTGGATGAAAATTGATGGCTAATGGTCGGAAAACATGGAAAATCATTGGGGTAGAACATTTTGGAGGTTTATTAAGCATGGGAAAACCTTTTTTAAAGTGTTTGATGCATTGATAAGGTCTGGAGAAGTGGGGAAGTGGGATTTTCAATAAACCCCCTTGTAACTTGCTAAAATGAGGGTTTTGTAACTTGATGACTTAGTGGGCCTTTCTCATTTTGAAAATTGTTGATTTGGGATATTTGAGACCTATGGAGAAGGTATAATCATAATTCTTCAATTGTTAAGGTGATTGGATAGGTGTTGCTTTTTAAATGTGGCCTAATTGGCCTATTGGGACATCGTGGAAGCCCTGGATTGAGAGTGTTGGTCCAAAGTGACCTATGTTGCTTTTTGAGATATGATTTGTAAAATGTTAAAGGTTCTATAAAATGGTGAAGGGTTTGTGGGATAGAAGAGAGTTATGAAAGATAAGTTCAAATAAGGGTATGTACAGGATCATCATGGAAAAAATAGGCCCTTAAGTGGCAAAAAATTCAGAAAAATTAGGGTTAGGAAACTTGATGTAAAAAATTGAATAAGTTATCTATATTATTTCAAAAATATGTAAAATAGAATTTGTAGAAAATTGAATTTAGTTTCTAAAATACAAGGTTTTTTTTTTTGTTTTTTTAAAATCTATTTGGTGAAAAATTGAAATTTCAATGCAGTAGTACTTAAATTTCAGGGAAAAATTAAGAAGTAGGTGTCTGTCTGACCACACTAACCACAATAAAATGATAATGCTTTTTTATAATATTTTATATATAAGTAGATGAATCATGTCCAAATGTGATGCATATTTTTTTGTAAATTTTTTCTAAGTAAATAATTAATTATGAATTTTTTATTAGAACTTTTAAAAAGTATAAAAAACTCATATGTCTGACCACCTTAACTTGGTCAAAAATTCATGAAATTCAAATTTTCTTTTTTTAATCCCATAGTATGTGAAGAATAGAATGTGACACATGTTTTGGATTCAAAAGATGTGATACCATTTTTTTCAATCAGCCTATCAATTAGGACTTTAATCGTAATTCAAATGGAAAATTAATAATAAATATTTATTAAATTCAAAGTAAATTATAATTTATATTGGTGGAAAGCTGAGAATATCCTTTAAAAACCATTTTCATTTCATCAAATTTGGGTGAAAATTTTTTTTCCAGCCACATACCCATCATATTGCCACTTTTTGGCCCATCATGATCTAGCACATACCCATAACTAGGTTTGTAGACCTACAAGGAAAATAGAGTGAATGTGAGAGAAAACAATGAGTTAGGGTTTTGATGGTTACAAAATTGTTTCAAAAAGCTTGAATTGTGTTTGATAGTTGAAAGCCTCCCTGCTCTGCATCAGTTGGTATCAAATCATAGGTATTATATTCTTTGAGGGTGAAGAGTGAGAAGTTGAAGAGTCAAAATGCCTCCCAAGGGAAACAATGTGGCTAGAAAGATGCAAGAGATGAAAGAGAAGACTGAGAGAGAGATTAGGAAGTTGAAATAATTTCAAAATAGATTGGTAACAAGGATGGAAAGTGTTGAAATAGGTCCAAAGAGAGGTGTGGTTGTAAGTGATGAAAGTGACTTAAAAGAGGAAGAGGATGAAGAGTATGAAGATGTGGAAGAAGAGTTGGACCCTGAAGAGAAAAAGATGGATAGGCTATTAAAGGTAGTTAAAGGAGATAAACATAAGGTAAAAATTTATTTTCCTATGTATGTAGGTAACCTTAATGATGAAGAATTGCTAGATTGGATTGCAACATTGGATAACTACTTTGAATGTGAGGATGTACTTGAATAAAAAAAAGGTGAAGATAGCAAAAACCAAATTGAAGGGGCATGCACTAGTATGGTGGGATTATGAACAAGATGAAAGGAGAAGGAAAGGTAAGGAAAAAGTTGTTTCTTGGGACAAAATGGTGGCCAAATTGAAAATTAAATTCTTACCAAGTGATTATGCAATTCAAATGTCTAAGAAGCTTCAAGATTTGAAACAAAGGGAAATGGATGTTAATACTTATACTAATGATTTTTATATGTTGAGCATAAGAGTAGGTCACATGGTTGATGATGTAGAAAAGGTGGATAAATATCTTAGTGGGTTAAGGTTTAACATCCAGGATGAGTTGAGTTTGCATTTTCTACTTCAAGACAATTCAATGAAAGCCAAGAAGATGCAAGAAAAAGCAAGGAGCAAGTTGTTGATTAAAAGGGTGGATTCAGAGGTTTCAGAGGAAGGTATGGTGGAGGTCGAAGCTCAAATACATTTTTAGGAAGGTGTTACAATTGTAATTAGTTTGGACATCTAGCATTTAAGTGCCCTGAAAAAGAAGAGTCTACTTCAAGTGGAAGTGGAAAAAGGAATCATTTGGTGTATGAGGATGATTGTGAAAGTGTGAATTCTCCAAATCACATTGCTACTCCATAAGTTGGGGAAAATTTGATGGTGAGAAGACAACTACTTCAAGCATCCAAGGAGAAGGAGATGACTCAAAGAAGACAATTTTTTAGGACCACCTGCAAATGCAAAGGTAAGGTATGTAAGGTAGTAATATATTGGAGTCCAAACTACACCTCAGATAGCTCTCTATCTGAGGAAGACAGTGTGGGTCTGGGATGACAACATGGTGCACTAGCGTATCTCTAGTGCTTTGGCATCTGTGTGGTCAAAAAAAGTAAAGTACAGTAATAAATACCAAAAACCTACTTAACAACCTAGCTAATTTATTTTAACGAAAAGAAAAAAATAATAAATTATGAAAAGTAAAGGTGATTAATGATAAAGTAGATAAAAACTAGGGTGACAAATATTAACTCACAAAAGCACGAGCTCACTAGCTATCTCCACACACATGTTCACCTCCACCCAAAGGAACTCAAGGCCAATCAAGGGGGAATGCAAGGTAAAAAAACTTGGCAAAGTTTCCATAGCTGCAGGAATGACGAAGGGAGGTCTCACAAGACTTGAAGCTCGCAAGTTTTATGGTAGAGCAACACATATAAGAATGAAGTTGATGGAGTAACCAGCTGTTGCAATGCTCAATGGAGTTGTGGAAATGGAGTGTTAGAAGTGTGAGATTGAATGAGAATTGCTTGACATATTGAATGAATGTGTAAGAGATGTGGAGAAGATGAAGTGATAGTAAATAGAATGGATTTGAAGGCCAAAAGGAGTCATTTCTGGTCAGCTGGTTGCATAGAGGCATTACAATTTGACCCCAATGAGGTGTGTAATTTCCTTGTGGACTCCAAGGGCAGGAATCTGCTAGGGACGACAGTGTGCTACATAGACATCCAAGCATCGTGCTCGCATCCTTGATTAAAATTCCTTCATTGACACATAAAACATGTGCCAAGTGGCTAGAAGGCAAGTAGGTGATGTGGAATTTCACCTTTGGATTTGATTTTCTAAGGTGAGGACATGCAAAATGGGAATTTACAGAATGGGTGAAAATTCAGTCCTATACACCATCATAACAAACAATGGAACCCCATTCAAGAGTCAAGACATTCAAGAGCTTCCAATTTATCTATCCAACATAGATTCTTCATGCCCTACTATCCCCAAGGAAATGGTTAGGTTGAAGAACCTAAAAAAACCATCTTGAAGATACTAAAGAAGACTGTTAATGACACTAGTCGTTATTAGAATTTGCAATTAAATGAAGCTCTATGGGCTTATCGAACCAGTATCCAAACACCTACAAGTGCCACACCTTTCTCCTTTGTCTACAGATGGGAAGTTGTATTACCTATCAAAGTTGAAATCCCCTCATTGAAAATCTCACTAAAAGGCATGATCAACAATGAAGGGTATTAGGTATCCAAATTAAATGAGTTGAAGCTCCTCAATGAAAGATCTTTGAGCATGATAAAATATCTTCAATTTTATTAGAATCAGCTCAAACAAAGCTATGATCAAATGATCAAAGATAGAAAATTTTAGGTTGGTGACTTGGTACTCAAGGAGAATCAGAAGGTACAACTAAATAAATATGGCAAAGGATTTAGTTTGAACCCAACTAGTTAGGCCAATTCATCATCATAAAAAGCTTATTTTTGGAACTTATCAGTTGGCTACTCTCGAAGGAGAACCCTTAGCTAAACCACTAAACAGTAGCCACCTCAAGAAGTTCTATACTTGAAATACGTTAGAATACTCCAAGAAAAAGTGTAAAAATACAAAAAAAATCAAAAATATAAAAACCCAAAAAAAAAGTCAAAAAAAGAAAGAAAAACAATAAAGAGAAATAAAACATTCTTTAAGTGAACCACTTTGTGGCACTTCTATAATAGGTATCGTAGTGAAAACTTCAAAAACATGAACTACATTGAATAATACTTACAGTTTCGTTATCTATCGACATTATCCAAAACACACACCCATTCATTCCATAATAAAACATGTGTCTAACCATGCCTTGATGACTGATTATGTATTGAACCTCATTGCACCATCTACATCCATCCCTCATAAAGAATTGGTAGTCTTGTCTCATACTGGGGGCAACTTCACGAAACTGGTCATGGATTAGATCCTTGAGTGTCCCATCATGGTCAAAACTATCAAAATTAAAAAAAATCTAGAAAACAACAAAAATAAAAAAATATGAAAAACAAAAAAATCAAAACAACTATTATGGATTATTCCTTCACTCAAAATTATAAGATATCAACATTTACTTGAACCTCATGGCTAGTTCAAGTAGATTTTCCACAACATATCCCCTAGAAATAGAAGTGGAATATCCATTCAAGTTATCAATGTTGTTTAAATCCCCAAAAATATGTTATGCTTTGATTCAACACCAATCAAACTATGTGGCATCTACATGTACAACGTAGACAAGTTTTATCAGCCCCTAAGGCCTTAGGTCAGTCCCCTTAGGTATCTAACATGCTTTATTTCAAATTAGTCAAAAAAATCAAAATCCAAAAAACATTCACAAAAAAATAAAATGCCAAAAACATTCATAAAAAAGAAAAGATAAAAAACATATTTCTATTAAACCAAGCAAACTACAAGCCTTTGCATGTACAACTAAGGCAAGGATTATCTTTGGTGAGCCCCCAATGCCCTAGTTTAGTCCCCTGAAAACAACAAAAATAACATCATAAAACTCATAAAATAAAAAATATCCTAACTCCATCATCATATTCTGCAATAAAATTTTCATACATAAAAAACAAATGGTCATCTTCACCCTTTGAAAAAAAAAAAACAAAGTAAACATGAAAAGATAGAACTTTCAACCAAATAATAAAAAATATTTGATTACAAACAAACGAAAAACAATGACAACGTGTTCACTGCCTATCTTTTGACAATTCACCAATATCATCCTAAAATATGCCTTAATGGATCCATTCCTATGATAGACATGATAAAAAATGGATAAATAGCTTGAAACCTCAAAATAGATATGGCAAGTGATACTGCAACATTTTTTAATCTATTTATAGTCTTATCTTTATGATTTATTTTTATTGACTCATTCCCATGATCTCTCGAGGATGTCCATAAGGATATAGAGAAGAAGGAATGAGGGTGATTGAGTGTCATTTCAGTTTTCTATTTGTAAGATACTAGTACCATGGAGAATACTTGATTTATTGAGTGTATGGAAGTTGTTTTAAGACAATTTGTGTAGCAGTTGCATGTTAGGTATTTCATACCTCCTTATGCAACTAGTCTAAAAAGTTTGAAACACAACATAACCATATATTTTAAACAAAGTTTTTGTATTTCTGGTATAGGAAAGAATATTCTTTGTATGTCAAGTCAAAGTCCATGCAATAGATGGATACAAAGTCACCTTGGTTATTAATGTCCTAGTGCATTGTATTTTTTTGCTACATAAAAAAGGATTGTTAAAAAATCAATGTCTCTATGCAAATAAAAAGAAAACTCAGCAATAACTAATAAGAATCAAAATTTCTATTCATCATTCAATAGTTCTTCTAACTAACAAACATTCATCCTACATAACTATATAATTAGTTCCATATCTGTCCTACATCGACAATGTCATCAATAGATATAATGATGATAATAAACCAATAAAACATCATGTATCATGTATAGGGAATACATCCATCATATACATAATAAAATATCATATGAAATAAAATATAATTAATCCATCCATCCACATCATATGCATCCATCAGAAAAGAACATAAGCATGTATAAATCATACATCATCATCCATAATCATCATAATTAATGAAGTTGAATCGAATCATGTATATCTCATATATATCATCATAAAAAATGAGAATGTTATGGTACATCATCAATGAAACATGGGTGATAGGATAATACAAAAAATACATATATGCGAGGCCTCAGTTGGGCCAATGAATATATACAAAATCATGTCTACAATAATGTCTCTAAAACAAATGAACATCATAAAGATCAAGAAAAATAATGTTGTTGCCCAGATGGAGGAGAAGAACTCTAACGATCCTAGCTAGGGTGAGCAGAAGCCTTAGGATTAGGATATCTAATAGAATTCCCACTTGACATGATACCCTAGCAATACTTAGCTCTCTAAATCATGGTTGTTTCTGAGCTCTAGGAATGGAGGCATCATAGAGAGTCTAATAGTATGTCACCCTCTATAACAACTGATCTCGCTCTGCATGAAGGCATCACACTCTTCTCTAAGAGTATCTCTCTCTACCATAATCACCTATACCTAGGTCTCTACAACATGACATCACCCACTCTCACTATCTCACTCTACCCTTAAGAAGTCCCTCTTTGTTGTCATAGTAGCAACTTGAGCATCCACAGTCTATTGCCACACTACCTTTGCATCCCTCATAGTTGTCATTTGTGCTAACTATACTCCACCATCTCTAGGTGGTGGTGGAGGACCCAAAACCTGTCCTTGATCCTTCTACATCAGATCATCTTGTCTTCTGTATCCACCATCCTATTGTGCCCTAGAAAGCTACTCTACAAATATCTCAACATGCTACCTCTCTCGTTGATGATGAGTAATGCCAACTCTACTTACTACAGAAACACTGGTAGGATCTATAAATCTCAATCATGGAATGTGTCGCACCCACCATTGATCAAAATATGGGGTAGTCCCAAGATCTATGAAACCCACTAGCCAACCCCACCCAAATGGAGCAAGTTCTCTAAGCTCAACAACAATAGCATCATGATTAGCCTGTAGACCCCATATGCATTGATTCTCCAATCGGGTCTGGCTCTTCTTCCATGGTCATGAAATACATATAGTGACACAAAGATGTCCTCAATCTTGTTTCATGAGGAAACTACCCACACAACTAGCACACCACTCTATTGCTTGTCAAAAATGAGCAAAGTATACAATGGAAACTATAGACATAACAACTCAGTGTGAGAATTTTCAGGTTTATAGCTAACAAGATCATTGAAAAGACAAAGAACTATTTGTCAATCTTTGTAAGGCCTCACCCCATATTTGTTAGTTGTAAATCTGGAATCCATTGAGATGATTGAATTATGTGAGTGGATAACCATCCTATCTGGCATCCATGGAGTTTTAACCTTGATAACAAAAGGTGTATTGTTCCCATCAGGCTATTGAAAGTAGAAGAAGTTGTCAAAGTCCTGTCCATTCCACAACAGGATACTTGTTGAATCAACTTTGTGTTTTTGTGAGTGAGTAGAATGCACCTTTCACCATGAATATATTACATCCTTTCTTGTAAGGAATTGATATCTCTTCGACATCATGCACATAAGATAGTATCACTGATGTGTCTATCCATTATTGCATTAACACTAACGTCCATGAGCAAAAGGCTTTCAATATAGCTTTTGCACTTTGTGGATAGATTAGCAGAAAACATAAAATGCTTATCTCCACTTGTGTCATGAATGCCATGGAAAAATTGACCATTTTTATCAATGTGGAACATTTCTTTATAGATAATATAGGAAACATTGAATTTTCCATTCATAACCTCTACCATGAAGTGGTGTTGACAACCTCACATTTGTATAAATGTCTTTTGTGGTTTCTTCTTTGGTGGAGGCTAGTCTATATTTTATGTAGGACCGTATTGACACCAGTAGCTATGAAAAAGGCATCATCTCATCATGTTGAAGCAAGAGAGATTAAAATATCATTGGACCATACAAATGAATGTTGAAAGATACAAAACCTCTGATACCAAATTTTTTGCCATGATTTTTGTCATTGAGGAGACATGTGGTGGTAGGTTCTCTTGTTTTCTTGTACAAAAATTTAGTTTCAAAACCTACAACGAATATTTCACCGTGAATGAAATCATCAAGTCTCATTAGAGGAATTGTTGTAACAAGGTTAGGAACTGCATCCTTGTTGACAAAAATAGCAACCCATTCAAAATCGAAAGAGAAAAAAGGAGAGCTTCCATTTTGTACATTTTGCACATACAATTTGTCTTGTTTCTTCTATTTCAAACCTCTCCCCATTCTAGGAAAGGAAATAATTGGACGAATATTTAAAATTAGTGTCGATTGTGTCAAGAAAAAGAAATAAATAATTCATTGAACATAAATAAAATGTGCTTGCATTGTAGTCACCCACGTGAAACCAATAGGAGGTCAACTTCAACTGAGGAAAATTAAAGGTAATAGATTGAATCAAGCTATACATAAAATATAACACAAATGTAGGTTGGAAATTGTACAGTCCATCTTAATGTACAAGTGGACATAGACAATGACAATAGAAAATGACAACCAAAACCTTTGATGACAACCTTGTATCCAAAAAAAATGTGCATCTGTTGCTTCCAACAATGCCAAAATGATAACGTGTTTGTTGCATCTGTTGAGAAAAAGATGAATCAATAATGGAGAGAATGAGGAAAAGAAAAAAGGTGTAAAATGTCCTATCAAACATGATGTAAGCCAATGCAGGTTAGAAAACATAGCGTGTAGATGAGCCTCCACATGGACATAAAGACCACAAGTAAATTTGCAACCTCACGTGTAAATATAACAAATATTTTAGAGTATATGGGGTGTACAAACCTCTTTGACCTGACGAGGCATGTTGTGATATTCAATCTTTCATTTGGCATGACTTAAAATGAGGAGAAAAAGCACATCTACCAATTCATTGAAATAAACAAGTGAAGGTTGAACTGCACGATGAGTGGTTCAACCTACAACTTTGTATGTGGCATAGGAGTGTAACGTGCATAATAGTATATAATTACTTATACAATAACAAAAATAGATGTATTATCATGGGAAGATACATTGGTTGTGTTGTTTTTGTATGTGTTAAAGGAGAGGAAGGGTTAGAGGGCAACCAAAACCATTGATGACAACCTTGTATGTAAAAAGAATAAGTGCATCCATTGTTGCCAGCAATGCCAAAATGATAACAGGTTTGTTGCATCCGTTGAAAAAAAGATGAATCAGTAATGAAGAGAATGAGGAAAGGTATAAAGGTGTAAATTTTTCTATCAACCATGATGTAAGAGAATGTAGGTTTTAAAACACAACATGTAGATGAACCTCCATGCTGACATAAAGACCACAAGTAAATTCGCAACCTCGCGTGTAAATATAACAAAAAATTTAGAGTATATGGGGTTTACGAACCTCTTTTACCTAAGGAGGCATGTTGTGATATTCAACCTTCCATTTTGTGTGACTTAACATGAGGAGCAAAAGCACATCTAGCAATTATCAAAATAAACAAGCAAAGGTTGAACCACATGATCGGTGGTTCAACCTAGAACTTTTTATGTGGCGTAGGAGTGTAACGTGCACAACATTATGTAATTACTTATACAATTGCAACAATAGATGTATTATCTTGGAAAGATATGTTGGTTGTGGTGTGTTTGTATTTGTTAAAGGAGAGGAAGGTTTAGAAGGCAACCAAAACCTTTAATGACAACCTTGTATGTAAAAGAAAAAGTGCATCCATTACTATGAGCAACACCAAAATGATAACATGTTTGTTGCATCTATTGAAAAAAAGTTGAATTGGTAATGGAGAGAATGAGGAAAGGAAGAAAGGTGTAAAATTTTGAATCAACCATGATGTCAGTGAATGCAGGTTGGAAAACACGTGTAGATGAACCTCCAAGTTGATATAAAGACCGCAAGTAAATTTGCAACCCCACATATAAATATAACTAAGATTTCAGAATATGTGGGGTGTACAAACCTCTTTTACCTAAGGGTGCATGTTGTGATATTCAGCCTTCAATTTAGGGTGACTTAACATGTGCATCAAAGGTGCATATGAAAATTCATGAAATAAGGAAGTGAAGGTTGAACCACATGATTAGTGGTTCAACCTGCAACTTTGTATGTGGCGTATGACTGTAATGTGCATAACACTATGTAATTAACTCTATAGTTGCAAGAACTATGTATTAGGGAAGATAATTTGATTGTGGTGCATGTGTATGTGTTAATGGAGAGGAAATGTTAGAGGGAAACTAAAAACTTTTATGACAACCTTCTATGACAACCTTCTATGTAAATAAATGTGCATCCATTGCTACTAGCAATGCCAAAAGCATAATTTTTTTTTGCATCTGTTGACAAAATAATGAATTAGTGATGGAGTGAATCAAGAAAGTCATACATGTGTAAATTTTCCTATCAACCATGATGTCAACCAATGCATGTTGGAAAACACAGTGTCTATTTGAACCTCCAAGTGGACATAAAGACCACAGGTAAAATCACAACCTCACATGAAAGAAGACTAAGACGCCATAGTATATGGGGTGTACAAACCTATTTTACTTGAGCAGGCATGTTGTTATATTGAGCCTTCCATTTGGGCTGACTTAACATGACCAACAAAAGCTTATATGACAATTCATGAACTAAAAAAGTGCATATTGAACAACAGGATGGGAAGTCCAACCTGCAACTTTATATGTAGCCTATAAGGCTAATGTGAATAGTAACATGTAATTACTTCTATGGATACTAGTAATGTGAAAAGAAAAAGAAAAATTCTTTGCATCTAGTGATAAAAAAATGACTCAATGAACATAGGCTAAAACATGTTTTTTTTTGTGCATTTATTTGTGAAACATATGAAGATTTCAAAAAGCAATTTTAACTGTAAACCACAATTGCAATAAGTTTTGAAGCTCACTTGCATTGAAAACCATAGTGAATGAGATAGATATTGTGTTGACTTAGGAGATTATTTATGCTCTCGATTAATTGACAAAGAAGCATATGCAGTATGTGTAAAGACGAAGAAACAATGCAAATTTAGACACAGTAGGTTCTATAATTCATGAAATTGAAAAGGAATATGCTCTAAAAACACTTGAACATAAGGAGATCAAAATTAATGAGATTTTTTTTAACTAAATAGATTCTTACCACTCTTAAGAAGTTGACGAAGGAGCACATGCAATATGTGCAATAGAAAAATCACAATGTAGAAGTGGATAAATTTGAGAGATTTTGTATTTGCATATGAATTTGTCTATGTAGAGAAAATGAAGGATGATTCTATAACTAGATTTCAAGTAGTGAATTCAAATAGCTATGAACATAAAACTAAACATGACCAGGAAAAGAACATCAACCACAAAAGCAAAAAATTCCACCCTTCAACTTACAAGCAAAAATATAGAAATTACAACCTACAGTGTTTTCCAACATGCCTATACTTTATTAATTAGAGAAAGTTGAAACAAAATTTTATTCTACCTGAGACTTGTTATATATTTTAAAGATGTTCCTTTCATTACATTTTTATTGTGTAAACAAGAAAAGGTCTTCATTGCAATCATATTGTCTATATAATCTGAGGTTGGAAAACATAGTGCGTTAAGAAACCTACGATCCACATAGTGTTGAAAAACCCTCTATGTATAAGAATGCAATTGGTTGGTCACCCCTCAACTAAATATGGTTACTTTTATGTATCCCCCAGCTGCAACTCCTCTCCAAATTTTCCACCCTTTAGCTTTGTACAAGCTCAAAAACCTAACTTGCAATCCACTATGTTTTCCCACCTACCCATATTTTAATAATATGACAAAATCCAAATGCAATTCATACTCTAAGTAATAGTTTTGGTAAATTTACAAGGTGCCTTTTCTTACATTGGTAGTGTAAGGTTATCATTATACTCTTTTTTTTATTGATAATTCAATGTTGGAAAATACTATGGGTTGAGGAACCTGAGATCTTCTTAATACTTCAAGAGATAGCAAGTACTAGAATGTATGGAATGAATAAGGAAACATCCCTAAAAACACTTGAAAAGAAGAAAACCAAACTATATGAGATATATAATGAATTGAACGAAGAAATTCTTCCTGCTCTTGAGAAGTTGGGGAAGGAGCATTTAAAATATGTGCATTGGGAAAATAACAATGCAAAATTGGACTCAATAGGTAGTACAATGTATGAAACGAAAAAGGAATCTCCTGTAAAAATACTTGAAAAGAAGCAAACCATAGTGAATGAGACATATACTATATTGATTAAAGAGACTCAACGTTGTTGAGAATTTCAAGAAGGTGTGTGTGTACTATCCACAACGGGCATATAGAAGTGCATAATTCAATCAACAAGTACTAGAAAGTATGTAATCAAAAATAAATCTACTCTAAAAAAACTTGAAAAGAAGTAGACCAATGTGATTAAGATAGATAATGTATCAACTAGAGAGATTGTTCTTGCACTTGACAACTTGACGAAGGAGCATCATGCAGTATTTGCAATGTGCAAACACCAATGCAAAACTAGATAAAGTCAATAAATTTTGTATTCCATATGAATTTATGAAACAAAATAAAGTGAGAGATGATGCTATAAGTGGAGCTGAACAAATGAAGTCAAAGATTATTCAAATTAACAATTTCATGGAACAAATACAAGTCGAAATAAATGATAATGAAAAGGAAAAAATAGATCTTAGAGAAGAAAAAGAGAATTATTTTGCTAGAGACATGAAAGACATATGTGAAAAGGTAGAAAAGTTTTGTGAATAACTTATAAAAAAAAAAACATCTGCATTCTTTAATAAGAAAGAGACTAATAGAGCTAAGCAAAGAGCGGATGCAAAACTACATAAAATTATTGAAGACACTCAAAACTCCATCCAAAAAATGGGCGTTGTTGTCCTAAGGGCTGATAACAAAGCAACCACTCCAAAGATACAAATTAAAGATATGAAATAGAAGGTAGAAGCTCATGAAAATGAATTCCAATGGGGTGATAACAGTTAACAACAATGGGGATGAGCAAAAATGTGTGACTGGTCAACTTGCAGATGCAAAAGCAATAGTTGGAACTGTTGAAACTGAAGTAAAACAACATAAACACTATAATTAACAACTTGGAATATAAATAAAAACATTAAATGAAAATTTTATCATTGAAATAAAAGGAGTTTAATTAATGGTGTTGACAACAAGTGCAATATAAAGGACATGGAGTTGAAAAAATAAACACAATAATGAAATGTGTGATTTTCAAGACATTCATACTGTTTTGTAACATTCCATGTTGCAAAACCATAGGTTCTAAGAAGAAAGCAACCCACCATGAGACAACCCTTCACATTTAAACAGGGAGATTCAAATAACTAAAACCCAACACTGTGTTTTCCCATTTATAATTATTTTGTTCACATTTTTTTCAATCATGCAAAATTTAAACACAACAATGGAATGTGTGATTTTGAAGAAATTTATACTGTATTGTATTATTCCATGTTGCAAAACCATGGGTGTTAAGAGGCAAGCAACCCACCATGAGACAACCCTTCACATTTAAACAAGGAGATTCAAATAATTGAAACCAACACCGTGTTTTCCAAATTACAATTATTTTGTGCACTTTAATTTTTCAATCATGCAAAAGTTAAACACAACAATGAAATGTGTGATTTCAAAGACATTCTGATGAGGGCATAGCCTGAGACACAGAAAATAACCCACAAACAAGAGGATAATTTTATTATTCAAAAAATGGAGCTTCTTACATGCAGAGGATCTCAATCCCCAAGTTCTACAACACATACAAGTTACAGAAAGCTACAGAATAACCCTTTCGCAATATGCGAGCTTGTCCCCAAAAAGCTACCCAAAAATTAGAAACCCACCCATAAATAGAGCTCCTCATTAGTTTAGATCCAAAACAACATTCAAATTTGAGTTTAGGTGGTTTGGCACCAAAAATTTACAACATGAAGTTCAAATTTCAAATGAGCATTTGCAATTGTATCTTCTAGAAAGTGTGCCAACTTCTCGGGGCCATAACTTTTTGATCCGGGACTTCGATTCGCGAACCGTTTGAATTGTTGGAAAGGTCTTGAAGTCAATAATGCACTCAAAATCAGCTATGTCAATTTTGGAAAGTTTTGGGAACTCTAAGTGCCTCAAATCTAACTCAGAAGATTTTTCAGGTGCAAATCTGGGAAACTAAAATTGCAGTATCTTTCAACCCATGAACAGAAAATATAAACCGTAAATTAGGAATTTCATTATGACGAAAAGGGTATCCAAAAATGTAACATCTAAAAACTGAGAAACTTAAAATTTAACTATTTTTGGGTGATGCAAGATTGCGCTTACACCACTGGATGCTCCTGCATCACATTTATGGTTTTGTAACATTCCATGTTGCAAAATCATAGGTGTTAAGAAACAAGCAACCTAGCATGAGACAACCCTTGAAATTTAAACAAGGAGATTCAAAAAATTGAAACCCAACACTGTGTTTTCCAAATTACAATTAATTAGTGCACGTTTCTTCAATCATACAAAATTTAAACACAACAATAGAATGTGTGATTTTGAAGAAATTCACACTATTTTGCAACATTTCATGTTGTAAAACCATGGGTTTTGAGAAGCAAGCAACCCAACATGAGACAACCCTTGAAATTTAAACAAGGAGATTCAAATAACTGAAACCCAACACTATGTTTTCCAAATTACAATTATTTTTTATACTTTATTTTTTCAATCATTTGAAAGTTAAACACAACAATAGAATGTGTGATTTTAAAGACATTCATATGGTTTTGTAATATTCCATGTTGCAAAACTATGGTTGTTAAGAAGCAAGAAACCCAACATGAGACAACCCTTTACATTTAAACAAGGAAATTCAAATAACTAAAACTCAACACTATGTTTTCCAAATTACAATTATTTTGTGCACTTTTCTTTCAATCATGCAAAATTTAAACAAAACAATGGAATGTGTTATTTTGAAGACATTCATATGGTTTTGTAGTATTGCATGTTGCAAAACTGTAGGTGTTAAGAAGCAAGCAACCCACAATGAGACAAACCTTGACATTTAAACAAAGAGATCAAATAATTGAAAACCAACAATATGTTTTCCAAATTACAATTATTTTTTGCACTTCAATCATGCAAAAGTTAAACAAAACAATGAAATGTGTGATTTTTAAGACATGCATACAGTTTGGTTGCAAAACCATAGGTGTTAAGAATCAAGCAACCCAACATGAGACAACCCTTGACATTTAAACAAGGAGATTCATATAACTGAAACCCAACACTATGTTTTCCCATTTACAATTATTTTACATTCTTTTTTTTCAATTGAATGCAAAATTTCCACACAACAATGGAATGTGTGATTTTGAAGATATTCATACTATTTTGTAACATTCCATGTTGCAAAACCATGGGTGTTAAGAAGCAAGAAACCCACCATGAGATAACCCTTTACATTTAAACAGGGAGATTCAAATAACTAAAACCAAACATTGTGTTTTCCCAATTACAATTATTTTGTGCACCCTTTTTTTCAATCATGCAAAATTTAAACACAACAATGGAATGTGTGATTTTGAAGAAATTCATACTATTTTGTTACATTCCATGTTGCAAAACTATGGGTGTTAAGAAGTAAGCAACCCACCATGAGACAACCCTTTACATTTAAACAGGGAGAGTTCAAATAATTGAAACCCAACACTATGTTTTCCCATTTAAAATTATTTTGTGCACTTTTTTTCAATCATGTAAAATTTAAACACGACAATGGATTGTGTGATTTTGAAGAAATTCATACATTTAAACAAGGAAATTCAAGTAACTAAATTCCCACACATTGTGTTTCCCAAATTACAAACTACAAGGTATTGCAAAACCCTCTGCTTGCAACTGAATTGGTTAGCACCCCTCACCTTGATTTGGTTGGTATTCTCCTCCAAATCCTCCATGTGCATGCTAAACTTCAGCTTACAATGTGCACACTACCAAATAGCACCTATATTTGGCCAGTTTTCTCCTTCAACTCCACATGCACTCAAACCTTCAGCTTTCAATGTGCAAACTGGAAACAAACAATATTTTCACCTTTCTTTCTCCAAATAGAAAAGACCCATGACATTCCCTTCCACTTTTCCCACACCAAAAAAAAGTGGATGAAAGTGAAACTTAATGACAAAGCTAAGGCACCTATATTTTTCGGCTAGCAAGAGGTGGGAAAACTGACTTGACGACGTTGCTAACTCCTACCTACCAATTCTTGGACGTTTGGTCCCATCTGCCGATTTAGTCACTTTGATTTCCTATCTGATAGGCCTCGTACTATGAATTCTCATCATGTTATTTATGTTTTTCATGCATTTTTGTATGTTCATAGGTGTGTTTTGTCTAGTAGTTAGTCGACTCCCTCCAAAACATGCCTTCCATCAAATAATCATTAGATAGAAAAAAAATTGTTAGCATGTGTGATATTGTTGTTGTGAGTGTTTGCATGCGGTCGTTAAACAACTACCAAGTTTATAGTTCATTATTTACTAGCACTTGCACCACAAGGAGGTGTAATATTTGTGAAGATTGTAATTTATATAGAATATCTATTTCATGAGACGATAATGCACTTTCGTGCATATATATGCAATTTTAATGTCATGTTTCCTTTTTATAACATGTACAAATTTTAGTCCACATTTTTCATATAGTCACATTGGGATAGATTACCATGATGACTGCTTGTCATATGGTTTTGATTCTTGCAATTGCATTAATGTACCATTTATTTGAATAAGTTAATAATCACGTTATAATTATAGAGATATTGTGTCAGACAAAGACTTGGCCCTACTAATCATGTCATTAGCACTAACTTTTAATTTTCTCAAATGAAATCCATGTGTTAAAACAAAAACCTATATGAGATGGTACTTAACTTAAAAAAAAAGTACATGAACAATCTTCTTCAATCAACAATAGTAATTATCAATCATAGTAAATCAAACATTCCAATAATTGAATTAACATTAACATAGAATCCGAAATGGATCCTATCTTAGCTTCTTATTCTAAATCATATAGCAATAGAAAAGAGTAGTTGGACTCAAATACTAGATTTTGCGTGTTTCTAATTTTGAAATCATATACATGAGTAGAAAAAAGTAGCTAGACTGAAATACTAGATACACTAGGATGAGATGGTAATGGTTTGGAGAGTGTTTTCATGGCTCTATAATTTCAACTGAGACTAAGTATTTTTGATGGAAGATGAATGCATTAATCTAAAGGATTAATGGAATACAAAGTCTAATAAGAAAGAAATAATAGGTTCTAATACTGATGGAAGATATTCTATCCAAAAATTTAAAATTTGGTGATTTACCAAACAAAAGGAGACACATTGATATCATAAAGCTCAATGCCTATAACAATTATCTCCATCATAGATGACTCATGTTAGCTTGTAGTTATCAATATTAGTTCTATCTTCATTTTGTTGCTTATTATTGCTTGTAGGCCACTACTAATCCTTCAAAGAACAACTCAAATGAACATTAAAGTTACATTTGTCATAATAATATGAACATTGACTTCCTTTATCGTCACATCCATCACAATTAAATTCATATTTTCTTGTCAATACGAGAGGTGGATAATTATGGTTGTAATCAATTTGCTTGGGTTATTTCTCAGCCAAGTCTTTATTCTCTTTTTTCAACTTCCTAATCTACAAAACAGTGAAATGATATGCCTTTGCTCAAAAGATATACATGACACTTATAGCATCACTTTTCATAGTCTTTCCATCTACACCAATCATGATCAAGGTTAACATTCCTTTTGTATGGAAATTAAAACCTAGGTCCTCAGTTTTATCTCCAAAAGAAAGAGAAAATCGGGGCATGTTTGAGAAGTACTCTTCAATATCCCCTCGATCTTCATTAGCTATACAAAACAATCTCAAAGGATTATTTATATCTTTGAGTTGTTCATGTGAATAAATGTCTTGTACCTAATTAATTCATTCACTAGGTAATTAGGGGGCATATTTACAAGTTAAGTTTAAATGGATATAAGATTCTTTTAGAAGTCTTAATTGAATTTTCTAGAACCTATCTTATCTCTGCATCATTTCCTAGGTAATTAGTTAGTTGTAACATGTGATAGGATTAAGAAACTTGTCATGATCTTGTCTAATCTTATTCTCCACCTTGCCTATATAAGCAAGGCATCATACACACTTTTCCATATTCAGTTTGGAATTCTTGCATCCTTAATGAGAGCATGATATTTATTCTATTTCTCTCTTATGGAAGTCATTTTGTCTTGCAAGTGATCTTGGGGTGTTCGAGGAGTTCACCATAAACTCCTACATGAGCTCATTGTATACTTGTATCAGTTTTGGAGTGAAGGATTGACAAGGAGAGCACCAATTGGCAAAAAAATACAAAGCTAGTATTTGCCAAAGGATCAAAACTTGGAACTAATAAAAAAATCAAAACATAGAAATAATTTGCACAACTAAAATTGCTTTACAACTATCATAAGGTGAAAAAATAATTAAAAAATCATTTGAATATCACTTGGCTCATTGGATATTATGTGACACTATTAAACATTAACACCTTCAAATCACACACACTATGACTATATTCTTATATGTTGGTGTTGAAACTTAAATAAGCATACATGCTAAAACCTTAATTGCAAGGTTTGGTTGGTAGTAAAATCCATGAATAATATAAATAATAATAGCTAGCTTGTATTCTCCTTCTAACCCCACTTAGTAATAGAGTGTTGGGGGCCATGGGGATCCTCATAAGTCCCCTAGACAGTTAGCTTCTAGTAGCTTATGTAATTTACAACCTTCTTCTTAGATGCCTCATTCATTTATCACTTATCATAGCTATGGAGAAAGTGGAGGGGGGACATTTTACACTACCACGCTCTTGAGGTCTAACGGTTATCTCTATATGATGGAGGTCCCAAATAGAAGGTAAGAAAAGTGTATCCAAAATAACTAGTTTTTATCTGAGCTACTTGCTAATTAGAGTTACGGATGAAAGCTTTAAGTTGGTTTTATTGGCATTATGCATTACTACTTAAGACATACTTGTTTTTTTGTCTTTTGGTACTATCAATTGGAATGATTTACAGTCACCTGGACTGCAAACAACAAGAATTCAATCAAAAAAACATGACGAGCATAAGGCTTTCAAGAGTAGAATCTACACAGAATGACATGACTCAAAATATTTGATGATATTTTCAACTTCTATTTATGACAAGGTAGATGCTAGAAAGAGAATAGAATGTCAAAAAAATGATTTCACTACATAGATATTCCAAAAAATAATACTCACTAAAACCATGGCAAGTGACTTACCTCAAGATTCTGCATAAATTGTGGTGTTCTGCCAATGATACCAAAGAGAAAGAAAGGTGTAATGTTTGCAAGAAAAAATATGAAACCCTACCACAATAATTTTTTTTAAAAATAAGATGAACCAAAACCAATCTCCCTATAGCTATTGCTTCAATCTATTCATAGTAAATAAAAATTTCATCTAAATTTTTTAAGGTTTTAGGGCTACTCTATTCTTGAGTTCGAAATAATATTTTTGCCGCACTTTTAAACAAAGTTACAAGTAAAAGTTTATTTTCAATCATGAGGAAATAAATGTTTCAACTACGTGAAAGTTATTTTTGCCAGTGTGAGACAAGTTTTCAGAGAACTAGTGCCTTCATTTAACAAATAGCAATAGCCTTTATGTAACATGTGTGACACAATTATTATGAAATTGAATCATAATAATTTAAAATTCCATTAAAGTAAATTTTATTGGTGGGATTTTTTCTTATTATCATTATAAGTATTTATAGGTGAAATGTAATAAAAATAAATTATTTCATTAATATGATAGTCATATGTGAAAATTGAAATACTAGTATATTGTTTGTGTAGAGGGACTTAAGTATATATATAATAATAAGATTGATTTTGACTTGTAACAAAAAATTGGTGCAAGGGCACCCATGTGCTGAAAAGTTGTCAATATTGTTAAATGTTGGGTTTTTGTGATGTTGAGTCAATTTTTTTTGTAATAAGGAATATTTAGACAATGGTTCATGTTTTTGGTCATGTGGGGTCAATCTTGTGAGAAGTTGTCACTTATGTTGAGTTTTGCAAAAAGTTGCAAAGTTGCTCGAGTAACTTTTGCATTTTTTGTCTTTTGTGGAAGTTGAATGGTTAGATATTTAAAAAATAGTTTGGAACCATTGTTTTTTGTTGTAAAGGTTTAAATATTCCTTGTAAAGCTCGAGGAAAACTTCTAGTGTTGATTTTGGAGATAAAACAATAAAGCATACTATGTTTGCTTCTGTGTTTTTGCTGCTACAGAAGTTAGTATGGCCTCGTACAACCTGCAAATGATCTAAACTATATTGGAATTGATGAAGGAGTGAATTATCTTTCTTTTTATTATCTCATCAATTTTCATTAAGATTTAAAGGAGTTCTAGCCATTTTTCTATAAATAGCAAGGAAACCCTAGTTTGTGATGGTTTGAGGGAATAAACATGAATTAGAGGCCATTCCACCAGTAGAAAAACCTGAGAATCAGTGGAATGGATGTAGGTAGGATTTTTTTAGATTTTTTGGTGTTTGTAGGAGTAGGGGATGGAGTTAGGGCCGAGTTTGATACAACTCTAGCCTAATATCACCATGTATTAGGCTTAGGATGTTAGATAGACATAGGGTTTAGTGAAAGAACATTTTGATGTTTGTTCTAGTTGACGAAAATTGTATGTACATACCCCATATGACATGTTAAAGGCTATGGAGTGAAGAATTTAAGAGTGGAGATGGTAAACCCAAAGTTGCTTTGTAAAACAATCCTAATTAGGCCTAATTGGAGAGTGGCAATCCAGATTTGAGGGTGTTCTTACAAAAAAACCATATCTACAACTTCGATATGTTTTCAAGTGGCTTAAAGGGTATTAGGAATGGTGTTTATGTTTTGGGTATTGGGTCTACTCTACAAGATTTATGGGAAAAACCATGTTCCAAGTGGTACTAGAAGATTAGGAGAATTTGAGAGAAAACCACCAAGTTAGGGTTTCAAGATTGCAAAGTTTGTTGAGTTGAGTTTGTGTTGATACCTGCACCCTACTCTGCATAAAAAATCTACAAATTGTTATCGTAATCTATATGCTTGGGTGTTAATATTAAAACTTGAGCATTCAATTTGTTTTGTTTTATCATCAATTATGTAAAACAAATGTATTTCTATAACTATCCCTAAAAATAATTTAAATTCTTGAGGATTGGTATTTGGGAGAGTATTTTTCCTTGTATCACAATCATTATGAAATTCATGAAACTAACATATGTCATCTTTATTTTTTATTTTATGATTATTGTGGACTACTATAAATAATTATCACTACTAAAAAGGGATGTGACCTTCCATAACATCTTTTAAATTATTGTGGTAGGAAAATGTAGACTTTAATATTTCCAAACTCTATGAGTTTATTATCTTTTATCCAAACATACACACACATCCAAGAACATTATTATAATCCTAAGGTATTTATTTCTATATATTATCTTATATAATAAAGTTCTTAAATAAAATAATATCATTTATTCCACTCTTTGATTGTTAATCTCTAACATATTACTTAACGCATATTTTACTAAAAAAAAATCATTGCACCTCCTTTTGGTGCAAGTGCTAGTTAATAATTGTAATGAGAAAATTGGATACATGTGCCTTTTTTAACATTTTGGTTCATGGTGACTAGGGTAAGTTTCTCTTTCTATATTTACTAGTGTATCAATTGTATTACATGTAAGTTATTCAATGGCATTATTTTACTTTAATCTTGTCATTACTTATTTTACAAATAGATTCTCATCTTTAAATTTATTATTTACTATTCTACTTCACATTCATGGGTGCATAATTAATTTAGATTATTTATGTGCTTATATATTTGAATCCCAAATTTCAAATTTTAAATCTTGTTGTCTTTTTCTATTATTTGTTATGTGTTGACTAAAGTGTGAGTTATTAAAAATTACTTGTTAGAATATTGTAATCAAGGACTAAAACTACTTCAAAATGAATCTTCAGGAGCACAACTAGGAATCTATGAAGCACATCTAGAATTCAATTACAAAAGGTTTTAAAAAATATATCATCATAGTAGGAGTACATTACATGCTTAATTACTATCTTCAACCTTTGTTCACCATTGTTGAAATAGCCCATCCAAATGTTTGACTAATGAGAACACAACCCTCACAATTAAATAAATTACCCAAAGGTTTATTATATATAACACATGTTGATTACTAGACTTAGAGTGCATAATCAAAGGGAAACCAATTTTAGGCAACACAATTTATTTAAGATCAAATTAACTAATCACATTTATTTTATTTCATGCCCACAAAAATCACCTTCATACTTGTGGAAATGAACTAGGATAATACATAACCAAGTTTCTAGATTGACAATAGTTATCTAATAAGAGTTTATTTTTTAACACCATGTTGAGTGGATTTTTTATATTTGTGCTATGTAATCTTCATCATATCTAGAACTAAGTAGCTCAGGTTTATTTTATTTAATGTTTACAATCATTTTTAAATAATTTCTTTAGTATTTATTATAAAATTTTATATCAATCTCAATTCTACAGTCATATTTAGAGTATGTTATTTAAGTCCAATTTTTTAACTTTCTAAAAAAAATCAATCTTCTTATGTATAAATTTCTTTTTAATTTTATTTTCTATTCAAATTTCTCCTATTTCCTACTTTTTATACTTAATCTATCCCTATAACTTTCTTACAAATTATTAAGCGTATTTTTCTAAAAATCTATCCACATCTTTCAAAATCTATACTTAATTTTTAGTTGTTATCAAAATTTGACTAATTTTTAAGTTAGTTTTGCATTAAATAAATGATGTATGAATAATATGTTTCTATATAATAGACTATGAAAAACTACATATCTTATTTTCAATATAGTTAAAAACATCTTTACTAATTATCCATTGTCTATTTTTGTTATATTTTGAGATCAATAAATTTTATCTTTTCTATGTGAAAATTATTAACTTTGAACAACTCTCAAATCTTGTGAAAAATCTTTTTATTTTATTTTAAAGTAGAATAGTAGTGTAGAAATGCTATGCAATTTTATTTCTAACCTATATTTGAATATTGTAAACACAATTTTACTTGATTGCTAGTATTTTCAAGATATATTTTTAATTGACTTTGCACTTCTCATTACATGGAACAATAATTAGCAAAGATAAAATGGATATAGAATATAAGTTTTCTTATTTTTATATAAAATGAAATAGGGGAGAGGAGCCTATAATGGAGCACCTTAACTTCACATTTCTCAAAATCTTACGTGGAAATTTCAAATCAGTCCCAATTTTGTACAACAGTTTATTTGGCAACTCATGTGCTTCTATATTTGGTTTTAGGGCCACATCATCAAATATGATGCCGCATCAACATGCTTTTTGTTGAGGTATCAAAAAGGCCCAAAAATAAAGTGGGACTGATAGTGGTGCATTAAGTCATGTTTTATTGGTGTGTTGATGTGGCATCACATGATTTGTCACTTTGCGTACTTTATGGATAAAAAAATGTTTTGCTCTACTATGGGGCTTACTGAGGACTACTTCTATCCCCACTATTGGACCCTGCTCCATTATGGGCCCCTCTCCCCTACATTGTTTATAGTTATACTACATGCATGCCAAATCATCTATGAACCACTTACTTTTTGTTTTATTCATGTTTACTAATAAATAGTCTTGTATCATGAAAAAAGAAGATTATGGTGAGAGTGATGTTTTAATTAGCAATTTTAAATAATGTTAGTGTATTGACATTTCTACCTCATAATGTGAGAGACCTAGATATTGCACTTTGTGCTACTACACTTGTAGCTAATTATGGCCTCTCAAATATCTAGTATAAGAATTTTATTAATCATCAATGCATTTTTTTATTTACATTTTTATGTACAATTAATGTTGATTTTTTACTTAATATGTTTAATGCATTGTACTATTTATTTACGATGAATGTTTGAGTTTTCACATGAATGAGCTCAATGAAGGGCCTTATTCATTCCATATTGGGGTATGCACCAATACCGAGCCCATGCAAAGTAATTATCGAATGAGACGACCCAAGTACCCGCTTGTGTACCGTCTCTCTTTGTTGAATTTTAGTGTGTACCATTAGTTCTCATGCATAACGTCACTCCCATATAAATGTATCCAGCCTAGGTAATGTCGGTTTGCAGACTTCTTGGCTCACAAAAACTAAAATTCATTTTATCGGGCCCTCAATATGGCCTCAAGCAGGCCGGTGATGCAAATAAAAACACATAAATTCTCTTTGTTGCATAAGATAACTTCACTCTAGTCTTCTCCGAGTTTCTCAGCCTTTATTTAATTAAGTAATGAAGTGCACATTAAGAATCTCGATCCTCCATAGAAACATAATCAATGTGCACCAAAATTATATATTAAAATGTTTTAGAGCTATAAATTTTGGATCATCATACCATCATCTTCCCTTATGCTATTCAATTGTCAATGTCTAATAATATTCACTCTTTCAAAAAAATGTGTTCCTCTAGATTTGGGTGATATTTTAGATGTCAAAGTTCAATAAGCTTCTTTTGTTTTTCTAAGATATGTATGTGTGTATGATAATTGCTTTCAACATTTAGATTTTTTTTCCCGAAAACTATCTCTCATCCTTGGAATTTAGAGAAACATTAATAATCTTTAAATCTAAGGAATCAATACAGAAAATATCAAATGATATTCAATAAAGGTTTTTCATCACATCATTAATATTATCATCAAACTATTACAATTTGATTGAAAAATCATGTAAATCTTGTTAATTTGACTTGTAAATCATTTTATGTTCATGAAGTGAATGAATTATATATGTAGAAGTAAGAACTTTACACAAGATGAACTACCCTTAGAATAGAAAGGAATTTTAATAAAAGCTTCTCATACACAATCATTACCTCTTTATCTAACTTTGTTCATGTGGCTTCAGCAAAGAATATGTCTTGGGAGACTTCTCACATGAAGTGGATCCATCTATCCAATGATTATGCTTATAATTGAAAAAGATGCGCTTTGGAAGTCACATCATTTGTATCATGTAAAGTAATTGTATTATTGTTATTATTATTGACAATTAATTTGAAGTATTGAATACCAACACTAGAATGCTTGAGTGTTGGTCCAATGGGTTCAATAATACTTTGTCAATATACATCATTCTTTTAAATGATCATATGAAGAGGAGATAGTAGATGAACTAGAGGCTCATGAATAAAATTGTAAAGATCAATCATCTAAATCACATAAACAAATGTATTGACAACTATTAGCATTCTCTATGGAAGTGAAAAAATGAGAAGAATATTCTTCAATGATAGGTATTGTCAATTCATTATGTAAACCTAGAAGAGAACCACTAGCTCCCTTGATAAATTACCTCCTTTTATCCTTGAATTCCAAGTTGATTTATACCACCTTCTATCACTAAAAATTAGTGTTGAACACTTTGTTTGCTAGAGCCCTTAAAATATCTCACCCCCTATATTTTTATATCAAAGTTGATTCATCAATCATCCATTACTAAAAATTGAATGTCGAACAATTAATTTATTAGAGCCCTTACAATATCTCACCCTTGGAAAGCACATAATAAATTAAATAACAACCATATAATAGAGAGAGAGAGAGAGATTCATATACTTTGAGAAAGCACTTTAAAAAAAATCTACTATGAAAGCATTGGTATTAATGTATTTATATCCCAAAAAACTAATTATAATATAGGATGACTCTCCAAGCCTTAAATGGAGACCAAGAGCCTCATCCAAAGAGAAAGCCATGCAAGATATGACCTTCTTGTAAAGCTAAAATCAATTTTTGTTGCTATCCCCATGAGATCTAAGAATTGATGATATCCACACATCTTGCTCCATGTTCATCAAGATCTCCTCAATTTTTGTTGCTATCCCCATGAGATCTAAGAATTGATGATATCCACACATCTTGCTCCATGTTCATCAAGTTCTCCTCAACAACTAACTAAAGCCTCTCAGTGCTTACAATAAGCTCCACTCACATTAAGAAGTTACAAGATGATCGAGTGATGTGAAAGAATCCATGATTGAGATCCCACAAGCCCTAGATGATATTATGAAGAGAAACCTATCACATACAAGTGATAAATTGCACAACAAAATATGTGAAACAATAATGATTATTGATTACTAAATTGATTACTATATTGAATAGAGTGAAGGCTTTAATAGATTATGAAAGGAATCAATTAAGTGCAAGTAATAAAGAATGAAAGAGGAACAAAAATAAAAACACATGAACACCAGTATTTATCATGGTTCACCATATAGGCTACATCCACATTGAAAGTAGAGGAATCCTTTATTAGTTATCAATTCGAATGAATACAACAATAATATGCAACAATAGTTATAAAGACTACTTCAACTCTTCGTATATAGAGAAGCTGAACAACAATACAATTGGAGGGAAAATAAAATAAATAGAAATAATATTGGGTTTCATATTTTACAATCTCCCACTTGAAACCCAATCATTGTTGCACACTTTTAGAGATTCCCCTACTTTAGCCCTGCTATCAGAGTTTGACAAGGCTAAGAGAAGTCTTACAAAATTTGAAATTCTCTCTCGTCACGATCTTGGTCAGAGCATCAACTAGATTCACATTTGTATCAATCTTGGCCACCTATAACTTACCATCTTCAACCACATGGAAAATAAAATTATGATACGAATCAATGTGCTTGGAGCAATGATGAGATGTATGATTATTTGCCATAAAAAATGACACTCCTACTGTCACAAAAAAGAAAAAATTCTTTCTTCTTACATTTCAACTCACTCAACAACTACTATAACCAAATCATCTCTTTGGCCCCTTTAGATAGAGGCATATATTCAGCCTCAGAAGAAGAAAGAGCAATAGATTGTTGCAATCTAGAAACCCAACTGATTGCTGCCCCCAACAAATGTAAAGGCATAGGCTGATGTAGATCTTCGTTTGTCCAAATCACCTCCCAAATTGGAATCAACATATCCATGTAACTGAAGCACCTCTCCATGAAAACATAAAGCATAACTAGAAGTACCTTTCAAGTACCTCAAAATCCACTTATCAGCTTCCCAATGAGCCTTGTTAGGATTATTGATAAATCTACTAACTACTCCCACTACATGAGAGATATCAAGCCATGTACAAATCATGGCATACATTAGATTGCCAACTGCGGAAGAATAGGGAATATGTTTCATGAAGTCTTGTTCTTCTTGTGTCTTGGGACACATATCGAAGGAAAAATGAAAGTGATAAGCTAAAGGAGTGACAACAGGCTTAGCTTCCTTTATTCCAAACCTGTCCAAAACTTGAGCAACATACTTTTCTTGAGACAATTTGATTTCTTTTTTTTGCCTATCCCAGATTATACACCTGCCAAGTATTCGTTTTGCTACCCCTAAGTCTTTCATGGCGAAATGTTGAGCTAAAAGTTGCTTCAAGTCATGGACTACTATCATGCTAACTAGCATATCATCAACATAAAGTAATAATAAAATAAACTTACCAATACCAAGTTTCTTGTAATAGACACATGGGTCAGACTCACAATGGATGAAGTGATGCTCAGTCATAAACTAATCAAATGTGTGATACCACTGTCTTGGGGCTTGCTTGAGCCCATACAAGCTTCATTTTATTCTACAATATAAGTGTTCCTATCATTTCTTGACAAAACCTTTCGGCTGCTCCATTTATAATTCTTCTTCAATGTCCACATGAAGGAAAGTAGTTTTAACATTGAGTTGTTCAAGCTCAAGATCACATGCTACTACCAAACCCAAGACTATACAAATGGAAGTCATCCTCACAACTGGAGAGAAAATTTCATTGAAATCTATTCCCTTTTTCTGATCATAGCCTTTGACAACCAACCTAGCTTTGTAGCATTTCTTACCTCCTTTCAACCGATAGACCCATTGATTTTTAAGTCTTGCTTATGAGGTGGAAGTTTCACCAAATCCCATGTGAGATTTGTATTCAACGAATCCATTTCTTCCCACATTGCCTCCATCCATTTCTTGCTATTATAATAATTGCAAGCTTGTTTGAAAGTCACTGGCTCTATTTGATCAGTAAATAATAATTCGGGGTAATCAACCAGTAATAATTCAAAATCTTTGAATTTACTTGGAAGTTTCTTCTGCCTAATAGACTACCTCGGTTGATTCTCTATTTTTCTTCCAATAGACTGCAGATTGGAACTTGCAAGTTCCTACCCTATTACGACAGTATCCTTTCCAAACACATTATTAGAAGTCCTTATTTTGTTAACACTTTGTTCTTTGTCAGCATATCAGGTTGACTGGGTATTAATTCCTTCATGTATATTTCTTTTGGGCACGATATGTGTGGCACCATCCAAAGGAACCAAATTCATTTGACGCAACAGGGATGGGCTATGAGAATTGTGCGTAGAAGATGGAGAAATGTGGGAGTCAAAATCCCCAATTTCTGATGAAGCCTTGAGAGACCCCTATTCCTGGATGCTAAGGGATTTACTGTTGTTGTGCGTAGGAAATAAGTTAGTATTGGAGTCAATTTCTCCAACTTTTGATTTCCACGGGTGCCCTCCCAACTCCTACGCATCCATCCTGGGTGTTCCATGTTGTTGTGTATGGTCAAAAGAACTCGCAGACCTTTGTGGAGAGACCTGCGTAGGGTTCCAGGAGGAATAAATTTCCTCATGCGAAGATGTGATGCCTCTTGGTGAGGCGTGTATATTAAATTCAGGCTGCTCGAGATTCTCTGACTACTCTCCATCATACTAAGAGGAATCAAGAGGGCCATGTTGTAAAATAGAGGTGGGTGAAGGAACCGTTGTAGAAGGCAAAGATACAAATGACCCCTGCGAAGTATGGTTCTCAAATGCAAATAGAGGAACATATTCCTTGGAATCCATAGATTGAATTTGCAAGGCTGGAAAGGTGTGTTCATTGAATACCACATCACGAGTCTGAATTATCTTTCGTTCAAGTGGATCCCATAACCTGAAACCAAATTTATCCTCACCATAACCAATGAATATGCAATGCTTTGATTTAGGATCAAGTTTATACCGGTTTTCCTTGGGAATAAGAGCAAAAGCTTCACAACCAAATACTCATAAATAATTGTAAGAAATTTGCTTACCCAACCAAGTCTTTCGAAATATCAAAATTCAAATAAGATGACGGTGCTCAATTGATCAAATATACTGTTGTATTGCAAGTCTTTTCCCAAAACTCTTTGCCTAACCTAGCATTCAAAAGCATACAATGAGCTCTCTCCAAAATTGTTCGATTGAGCCTTATAGTTGCATCATTCTCTTGAGGAGTAAAGGGAACAATTTTGATCCGACGAATACCATTTTCTATGCAAAAATTGTCAAATTCCGAGGAGCAATACTCTCCTCCATTATTTGTTTTCAAGCACTTGATCTTGTGCCCAATTTGGTTTTTGACATAAGCTTTAAATAATTTGAATTTAGTAAACACCTTTCATTTTTTTGAGAGCATATAAATCCAAACTTTCCTTGTACAATCATCAAGAAAGGTGACAAATAGTTAGCTCCTCCAATGGAGATTACCTTAATGGGTTCAAAGACATCTGAATAGACTAGCTCCAAGGGTTCGCTCTTCTTCTCATGACTGGTTCTCAAGAAGTTGACCCTCTTCTATTTGTCATAGAGACAATGTTGGTAAAAATCCAACTCAATAGATTTCAAACTGAGTAGTTGTTCTCTTTTGAGCATAATTGAAAGTCCTTTTTTGCTCATGTGACTGAGCCTTTTGTGCCAAAGTTTGGTACTGCTATCCTCAACAATCATGGTAGCTCTGGGCACTTGATTACGATTTTCAAAAACCATATAAATTTCCAACTATATTTCACTTTGCTACTACCAAAGCCCCTCTAGTAACTTTCCAAGTACCAGAAGTAAAGAAAACATGGCAACCTTGAGAAAAGAGCTAACTTACATATATTAAATTCCTCTTGATTTTAGGAACATGAGGAACATCCTTTAAAATCCATTTGCTTCCATCTTGCAGCTATAACAAAACATCACATTTCTCAATTATATCACATGCTTTATTATCACCTTAATATACTTTCCCAAACTGACCTTCCTCATAGTTTGTGAAAGCCTCCATGCATGAAGAGGCATGAAAAGAGGTTCTAAAGTCAGTACCCAAGAATTAGAAGTGGTGCTGGTAGTAGAAAGGATCAAAACACAATCATCATTGTTATAAGTTATATTATCTTCACTATCTTGCACTTTCTCTTGTGCCCTTTTATAAGACCGACAATTCTTCTTTGTGTGGCCAACCTTGCCATAAAACCAATAATCACCGATTTTTTCCTCTTGACTTCAACCTCTTTGCTAATTTATACCTCCTTTCACTATGATCGTTGGTTCTATCTAAAAAACCTCCTCTACTCACTATTGTTAAAGCATCACTAGAAGATTCCTAATTTTTCCTTCTCATGTCTTCCTTGAGAAGGGTACCTGCAATATCATCAAATTGCAACTTGCTTTTGGTAGCTACTGAGGTGCTGAAAACCATTACAACACTTTCCCAACTGTTAGGTAATGAGAAAAGTAATAGTATGGCTTTAATCTCATCATCTAGATTGATGCCTACCGAGATCAATTGATTTATCAAGGTATTAAATTCATTTAAATGGTTTGACATAATTCCTCCTTCCTTCATCTTTAAATTGTATAATTTTTTCATAATAAATACCTTGTTAGATGTTGAAGCCATTTCATATGTTGAAGAAAGCTTTTCCCATATATCTTTTGAAGTTGGTTGCAATGAAACATTAAACAACACATTACTAGACAATGATAAGAGGATAGTAGCTCTTGCCTTTTTATCGATTTTTTCCCATTTATTATCCTTCATTGTTGTTATTTTTTGGGCTTTCCCTTCTAATGCTAAAGCAAGATCATGCTTGATCAACAATGATTCCATTTGCACTTTCCAAAGACCGAAATTCTGCCATGTGAATTTCTCAATCTTCCATTTATCCAATTCTTCCATAATTCTGGAAATTCCTCTCTAATTTCCAAACGGCTCTAGTTATCAAGCTATGATACCAATTGATAGATTATGAAAGAAATCAATTAAGTGCATGAAAAATAGAACGAAAAAGGAACAAAAATAAAAACACACGAACACTAGTATTTAGCATGGTTCACCATATAGGCTACGTCCACACTAAAAGTAGAGGAATCCTTTATTAGTTATCAGTTTGAATGAATACAAAAATAATATGAAACAATAGTTATAAAGACTACTTCAACTCTTCGTATACAAAGAAGCTAAACAGCCATACAATTGGGGGGAAAATAAAATAAATAGAAATAATATTGGGTTTCATATTTAATAGGATTGATTATCCTTATGTAGACTTAGGTGAACTCAACATGAGACCTTGAATGATGGAGTTTTGACTGAGAGAGGAGTGAGATAACAGAATGCAAGTATGTGCAAGATCATCATGGAAAAAACAGGCCCTTAAGTGGCAATGAAAATTCAAAAAAATCAAAGTTAGGAAACTTGACATAAAATTTGAATAAGTTATCTATAAATTATTTCAAAAATATGTAAGAATAGAATATGTGGAAAATTGAATGTGGTTTCCAAACTACTAAGTTTATTTTACTTTTTTAAAAGTCTATTTGGTGAAAAATTGAAATTTCAATGTAGTAGTACTTAAATTTTAGGGGAAAAATAACAAGTAGGTGTCTGTCTGACCACCCTAACCACAATAAAATGATGATATTTTTTTATAATATTTTAGATATAAGTAGAAGACTCATGTCCGGATGTGACATATTTTTTTGTAATTTTTTCCAAGTAAATAATTAATTATGAATTTTTTATTACAACTTTTAAAAAATATAAAAACTTGTATGTCTGACCACCTTAACTTGGTCAAAACTTCATAAAATTCATTTTTTTTTTAATCCTATAGTATACAAAGCATAGAATGTGACACATATTTTGGATTCAAAAAATATGATACCGTTTGAAAGTTATAGATGTTTTTCAATCAACCTATCAATCAGGACATTAGTCGTAATTCTAATAGAAAATGAATAATAATTATTTATTAAATTCAAAGTAAAGAATAATTTATATTGGTGGAAAGCTGAGAGTCTCCTCTACAAACCCTTTTTGTTTCATCAATTTTGGCTAAAAATAAAGACGTCAGCCACATGGATGAGGTCTAGAAAAACAAGGTGAGTTGTGAAACACCTTTTTTGTGTTGACTTCCTAGGATTGGCATATCCAAGCCAAATACCAAAGCAAGCCTAAGGCTAATACCAAGGCAATAAATTCTTTGTCAGAAATATCAGATATCTGTTTCAAATCGAATATCCGTTTTGAATCAGATATCCGATTTGGTTTATATATGATTTTAAAAATGTTTTACACTTTATAATATATGATTTATAAATAAGTATTTTATAGTTTATTTTAATATATCTAGTTTAGAATATACAATATAGTTTATAATTTAATATATAATATATTATATTATTATGTATAATATTTAAATATTATTTCTATATTTTAGTTAATGTATATATATAT
>VDFB02000003.1:711692857-711750185 GCA_007258455.2 Sequoia sempervirens | reverse complement strand
CTTTGACCTTATCCCACTCTATCAGGTCACTCTCTCACACACTCACTCCATCTATCTCTCTCCCCTATACCCTTACCATGAGAATCTAAACCCTTATAACCCTCTATAGTAAACCCTTAACCCTTAAACCCTCTACCATATACCATAAACCCTAAACCTTTAACCCTTAAACCCTCTACTATCTACCATTAACCCTTAGGTCTATGTGTACACAAATCGGATATCCGATTTGCAAAACTAAAATCATACTGTTGCAAAACATGAATCGGATATTAGATTATAACGGATATTAGATTTGTGGGCCATAGAAAAGCCCCATGTGGGTCATTTTGTGCATTCCAACGGACCCTACATTCTGTTTGTAGGTGACAAACATGCGGTTTCAGATAGGAAGGGACAAAGATCAACTTTTTGAAGCATCTTCTATTGAAATTTGTCACAAGGAATGATTTTTTAGCATCTTTTATGAGGTATAAAGGGGAACAATAGTCATCGGAAGCAAAAACGTAAGAGAAAGCTTACAAAAGAAGAAATTGAAGCATATAGACAAAAAGATAGAGAAATTCATAGGAAGAGAAGATAGGGTATGCTAAATATTGGTGAACCTAACCCCTATGGTCTTTCAAGTGAAGAGGAAATTGAAGATGTTCAAGGTGAAACTGTTGGAATTGAATATGTTGAACATGATATTCAAATTAGGAATGAAATTATTGAAATTGATAGTGTAGATGTTCAAGGTGAAAATGTTGGATTTGAAGATGTTGAACATGAAAAATTAGGATGAAAATATCGAAATTGAAACGAAAATGTTCAAGGTGAAAATGTTGGATTTGAAGATGTTGAAAATGATATTGAAGTGGGAATGAAATTATTCAAATTGATATTGAAAATGTTCAAGGTGAAAATGTTGGAAATGAAGATTTTGAACATAATATTGAAACAAGTGTAAAGTATGTTTCACCAAATTACATGAAATGAAGAACCTTGTATGGAAGAAGACATATTCCAATTTCAAGACCCTCAAGAACCCCTAAATGGTTACTTAAATTTGATGAGAATAATATAAACAATTTTGAAGGCAAGGTCAATGACTGTTTTGTGGGCTAGAACTTAAACCAATATTTTAGTGAAAAGACATTGAGAGCAATGCAACTTTGTACAATTGCTAAAGATGCAAAAGTGAGACCTTTGCTAGCCAAATTGAAGATTCATGTGAACAAGAAGACTAAAAAAAATTCTATTATTGCCAAAAATATTTTTAATGCTCTCAAGTCTATTGGAAAAAGTAACAAGGAAAAGGATAAGAGAGTTGCTTAGAGAGTCATTACAACCGCCCTAGTAAACCATCAATTGAAAAAGGCTCACTTCATGAGACAAACTTGTATTGATTTTGACATAAATCATAAAACTTTGGATAGAGCACTTGCAAGAAGAGAAATAATAGATGATCCTCTACATGGGATTTTTCCGGGAGGCTTCCATGTGTTGATAAGAAGCTAACTGATAATGTAAAGCAGGTAATTCAACAATTTTGGCATGATAACTCTAGAGTATCACCCAATGCAAAGGATGTTTTAAAGTTAAGAATTAGCAATCAAGACCATACACCACATCCTAAACATTTCTTGGAATCAAGCAAAACAATGTTGTTCAAAAAAAGTATTAAAACACATAAAAATATGGAAATATCGCAAAGGAATTTTGAGGGTTTGAAGCCATTTAATTGTGTGCCTCTTAAGATTCCTAATACTTGTTGTTGCAAATACCATGTGGAGTTTTCAATGTACCATGAGCTATTATGCTATATCTATTCTACTTTGCATACTAATGAAATGTTGCAGGAGTGTGGTGCAATGCATCTTCCAAAATCATCAAGGGACTTGATAGATCTATTTTTATGTTCTAGAAATGATGGTTGCTTTTTCTATAGAAATGATTGTTTAAATACAAAGTGCTCACAATGTGGTGGCTTGTCAAAGTTTTTTCAATGTTTTCATGAGATTTTTGAACATGAATTTGGAAAGAAGCTTGTTGAGAAAAAGAGATATGAGATAGTCAAATATACTTTGCAAAGTGGAGGTGAAGGTTCTAGATGTGAGTTGGTTACAAAAGAATGCAGTGTTGCTGATTTTATTCCAGATTTAAAGGACAATCTTTTCTACAAGTATGCAAGGAATAGTCATAGGTCTCAGTGGTTGGATCAAAAATTTAGGATGTGTAAGGACTCTTTTTGTATTGGCACTATTATATCAGTGGTTGACTTTACAGAAAACTACACATTGCAACCACAAAACAAGGTACAATCTCAGTATTACAATTCCATTCATATTGCTATTTTTGTCCACATAACATTTAGACATGCACTTGATAGTATAGAGGAGGATCAAAAGATAATCAGAGAGTATCATTTTTATATGAGTGATGATAGATCTCACTTGTCTGAGTATGTCCAACATTGTTTCAAGAATTTTTTTGAGTTCTTGCAGGAGCATGATATAGCATTGGGCCAACATCTAATTTGGTCAGATAATTTCACAAGTCAATTCAATAATGCATGTAGAGAGGGGTCTACCTCATATTTGGAGTTTTTTTGAAGCTAGACATGGGAATGGGGAGCATTATGGAGCAGGTACATGCGTAAAGAGAGCTCTAGTTAAGGAGCAACTAAAGATTTTAGGAGAAAAATTCAGCGATGCATGTTCTATAGTTGATTGGTGCAGTTCAACATTGTCACAGGGAGGGACACTTGATTCAACAGTGCGCAAATGATTTTGGTTCATTGAGGAGGGTATAGTGGGACACAGATTGGATTGTCATACAATCAAAGATTCTTCAAAGATGCATTTGTTTCGAAGGTCAGATGCAGGCACATGGACCATTTGGACACAAGAGTTGGCTTGTTTTTGTTAGAGTTGTATTCAGTGCGAGTGGGATCAATGTGAGTCAAGTGAGTGGGTGGATACATGGGTACCACAATATCTAACTCCTTTATCTCAAACAATATCCATGATAAATGACACAATGGAAAGTTCAGTTGATTACAACTTGCTTTCAAATCTACTACATCTAGGACATATTTTTGTAGTTGTTGCACCGTAGGGGAATGAAGAGAGATTAGACTATTGGTTGGCTCGATGTGTGCAGGTAAAACATAAGCTAACACAATCGATGGAAGATGATGATGGTTTCATGTATCCTATAGGTCCAATTGTGGTTGCAGGAACTTGGTTGCGAACATACATGATTAGAAAGAATGACATACCTACATTTGAAGACTATGAGAAACACAAAACCATTCTCATGTATTCACACCTTGTTATAGCAATAAATGTTAAGTGAATTTGAAGTATCATGCCAGACCAAGGACAAACCAACTATGTACACTTAGTAATGTTGATCATGAAGCAATATTGGATACTCTTAAGCAAAGAGATGACCCTTCAGGCACACTTGAATAGCATTTTCAAGAATGGAAGGTAGAATGCTTATGTTCATTACGATTAAGTTTGTTAGTGTTCTTTATTTAATACTGATATTTTATATACTATTGCAATGCAGGTGTCTTTAATAGTGATATTTTGTATGCACTTTTGCGATATTTTTGGCAAGATTGATCATGAACCTGCTGCAACAATAGCCATCTCTAATCCTTTCGAAGAGGTATGCGTCTTTTATAGTTTGCATCACTAGCTCATCATCATTCAAGTTGTTTATATTAATATAGATACATTAGTCTAAGCATCTTTTCTATTGTGACAATATAGATTTCTCATTTTCCCACTTTTGCGATATTCTTGGCATGATTGATCATGGATCTGCTACAACAATAGCCAGCTCTGATCCTTTCGAAGAGGTATGCGTCTTTTATAGTTTTCATCACCAACTCATCATCATTCAGGTTGTTTAGATTAATATAGATATGTTAGTCTAACATCTTTTCTATTATGACAATATAGATTTCTCATTTTTCCACTTTTGTGATATTCACATGGCATGATTGATCATGAACCTGCTACAACAATAGCCAGCTCTGATCCTTTTGAAGAGGTATGCGTCTTTTATAGTTTGCATCACCAACTCATCATCATTCAGGTTGTTTAGATTAATATAGATATGTTAGTCTAACATATTTTCTATTGTGACAATATAGATTTCTCATTTTCCCACTTTTACGATATTCCTGGCATGATTGATCATGGACTTGCTACAAAAATAGCTAGTTTTGATCCTTTCAGAGAGGTATGCAATAGATTACAACAATATAGATTGGTTATTCTAAGTGTCTTTTATAGTTTGCATTACCATCTCATCATATTTTGTGTCATTTAGAATAATATAGATTGGTTATTCTAAGCTACCTTGATGGTTTGTATAGGTGCTTGTCATTCCAGAACATGAACATACTACTGTTGTTGAAGACTGTGCTCTGAATGCCTCTAATAGGCAAATTTTGTAAAATTTGAATTCTCAAATTGGAAACAATGTAAAATGGTCATAATCTATACCCAGTGATGTTTTTTGAAATATGGGTCAAATATTTGGCATTGTATAAAGGGTATGTTTAAAATGTAAAGGGGCCTATATTTTGGAAACTCATAGGTTTTGTAAAGGGGTCTATTTTTGTACCTAATCAAGCTACAATTGAAGGTTTTCTTCCTGGTTCTTTCCTATCAGTATGCTCGTTTGAACCAGGTTTTGTAATATTTCCCATTTATATATAATAAATTATAGTAGCTTGCAAATTTTGCTCCTCAAACCCAATTATTTAATTCACAAGGGTGACCTCATAGTCACAACCTATTCCCTTTCATTTTATAATTCAAAATTCAAACTTTTCGCTAAGTGGTGTCATTCACCCACTTTGAGTTGACTAAACACATGTTTGGCATAATTTGATGATATACACCAGCATTAGTAACATACAATATATTAATTATAATCATGAAAAAATTCATTTATCTTATATCATTGGAGCAATTAATAGTGAGACATTTTGATTCAATGTAATAAAAATGAGTAACAAATTTCTAAATACCACCAAGTCCCTAGATATTCAAGAGTAGATGCAAAGATAAACATTCATACCCTTATCAACCCTTAATTATCCAATACCCCTATCAACCCTTAATTATGTTAGGTTGATTGTGTTTGATTGATTGGATTTTATACATCCTTGTACCTCATTGATACATTTTTCTATTAGGTTTTGCATTTTTTATGTTAAGATATAGTAAATTATATTCACTTGCAATTTGAAGTGTAAATCTATTGTATTGTTAGAATGAGTACTTGAATGATCATGAGGTGTTGAGGGAAATATTGTTTTCATTAGTATTCTTTGGAATGATTTGGATATTGTTGTAATGGAATTGAATAAAGAAGGTCATCAATGGGAGTCACACAATCGTTGCCATCAATGAAATTGACCATCTCTTACATGTAATGCTTGGGAGTCACATTGGGAGAAGTGGATCATCTTTCCATAATGTTATGGGTTCCTACTTAGTTAATATGTTGATGGTGGAGGGCTATCTTGAGTGCTATCATAATTACATGTTGGGGTGGTTCATGGTTTTAAACTATCAAGATTGGTTTTGGTGGCAATTAGTTTGGGGAAACCACTTACATGGTTTTATCTTCCCATTGCTTTGTATAAAAACTTTATGTAGAAAATTTTTCACATATGTAGAAGTTTCTTTGTTTTCTAAGCATATTGGGGCCTAAATAAAGGTTTCTAAGGTGGTGGAAAAGTTTGAAAGGTTTTGGAAGTGCTACATCCAATAAACCCTCAAGAATTACACTAAAAATAAGGGTTTTTTGATTTGATAGTTATAGGTCCGTACAAATGGAATCCAATTACAGAATCTTTGTTTTCTTGGCAATTTATTTGCTGCCCCAAGGTTTTAGGGGTCTATGTGGTGTTTGAAGGTATGTTGCTTTGCATTTTTGGGCTAATTGAGTAGCCTGTTCAAGGGTGAATGTATAGGAAGTCAATGTTGGTCCAAAGGAGTCTATGTTGTTTCTCATATATGTTGTGTAACTTAGATATGGGTGTTTGAATTAGTCATGTGTTTGTCTGGTGTTTTGGAAAATTGTGGAGTAATTGGACAAAAACTAGTTTCTCACTATTATAAGGGTTCAAGGGGGTTAAAGAGGGAAATGTGTATTTAGTTGCTTGTTAAGTTTTAAGGGAGTTTTGGATTGTCCAAAGAGGTCAGAATAATCTTGTTAGATGCCTCAAATAGGTAGGTTGCAAAGAGTTTGTGATTGTGCCCTTGTGTCTGCATCAATTTTTCACCTAATTTGACTTGGTCCAATGTAGCTCAGAGTGATTCAATGTATTTGGGTACAAGAGAGGACCATTCCTAGCGTAAACATACCCATATAGATGTGTTGGAACAATCCATTTGGTCATACAAGTTGTGGAATGAAAGTTGCACCACTTTGCAACTTTACACTACTTGCATCTAACAACTTTCCCTCCACTGAAAAGTCATCACCACAGGAAAATACCTTCGAGATAGAAAAAACAAGAGATTTTTTTGTAGATGGTCCCAACATGATCCCATAGCCTCAAACGAGAGTCTTAAGAATCATGGTCTGAAATAAACCTTCAAATATTGCTGCCTTTTAGCCCTTTGGACTCTTAAGAAATCGCTGGTCCAATGTGCTCAGGTGATTCAACATATTTGTGTACAAGAGATGACCATCCTAACATCGTACCCATCTGGACGTGTTGGAATGGTTTGTTTGGTAATACGAGTTGCGAATGAAGTTGCACCACTTTGCAACTTTACACTGCTTGCATTTGGCAACTTTTCCTCCACTGAAAAGTCATAACCACAGGAAACGCCGAGATAGTGAAAAATGAGAGAATTTTTATAGATGGTCAAACACGATCCCATAGCCTTAGACGGAGAGCCTATAAGCATCACAGTCTCTGAGAAATAGACCTTCAAAATTGCTTTTAGCACTTGGACTCTTAAGAATCGCCGGTCCAATGTAGCTCAGAGTGATTCAGCGTATTTGGGTGCAAGAGAGGACCATCCCTAGTGTAAACGTACCCATCTAGATGTGTTGGAACAGTCCGTTTGGTCGTACGAGTTGCGGAATGAAAATTGCACCACTTTGCAACTTTACACTGCTTGCATTTGGCAACTTTTCCCTCCACTGAAAAGTCATCACCACAGGAAAACGCCTTCGAGATAGTAAAAACCAAGAGAGGTTTTTGTAGATGGTCCCAACACAATCCCATAGCCTTAAACAGAGAGTCTGTAAGCATCATGGTCTATAAGAAATAGATCTTCAAAGATTGCTGCCTTTTAGCACTTTGGACTCTTAAGGGAAATCATTGGTCCAATGTAGCTCGGAGTGATTTGGCGTATCTGGGTGCAAGAGAGGACCATCCCTAGTGTAAACGTACCCATCTAGATGTGTTGGAACAATCCGTTTGGTTGTACGAGTTGTGGAATGAAAGTTGTACCACTTTGCAACTTTACACTGCTTGCATCTGGCAACTTTTCCCTCCGTTGAAAAGTCATCACCATAGGAAAACACTTTTGCGATAGAAAAAACCAAGAGAGGTTTTTGTATATGGTCCCAACACAATCCCATAGCCTTAGACAAAGAGTCTGTAAGCATTACGATCTTTGAGAAATAGACCTTCAAAGATTGTTGTCTTTTAGCATTTTGGACTCTTAAGGGAAATCGTCGGTCCAATGTAGCTCAAAGTGATTCTTCATATTTGGGTGCAAGAGAGGACCATCCCTAGCATAAACGTACCATCTGGATGTGTTGGAATAGTCCTTTGGTCATACATGTTGTAGAATGAAAGTTGTACCACTTTGTAACTTTACACTGCTTGCATCCGACAACTTTTCCTCCACTAAAAAGTTATCACATAGGAAAAACCTCGAGATAGAAAAAACCGAGAGGTTTTTGTAGATGGTCCCAACATGATCCCATATCCTAGGATATAGACTCTGTAAGTATGGTCTCCGAGAAAGGACCTTCAAAGATTGCTTCCTTTTAGCACTTTGGACTCTTAAGGGAAATCACCATCAAATGTAGCTTAGAGTGATTCGGCATATTTGGGTGCAAGAGAGGACCATCCCTAGCATAAACATACCCATCCGTGGCATTGGGAATGATCCATTTGTTCATAATGAGTTGTAGAATGAAAGTTGCACCAGTTTGCAACTTTTACCTTAATGCATTAGCAACTTTTCCCTCCAACAAAAAGTCATCACCACAAGAAAACGCCTTTGAGATAGCAAAAACCGAGAGAGGTTTTTGTATATTGTCCCAACGCGATCCCATAGCCTTAGACGGAGAGTTTGTAAGCATCATGGTCTCTGAGAAATAGACCTTCAAATATTGCTTCCTTTTAGCACTTTGGACTCTTAAGGGAAACTAGTGGGAAACATAGTTAACTTCTTCACAAACCTGGTTTGAAGTAATTTCATTCTTTTTTGTGCATTTAAAATGGTGTTTTAAGCCTTCCACCCTAAAAGTGACCTCTAAATAACTTCAAACACCTTAACTACCTCATTCTTATTCATTTGTTTTGCAAACAAGCATTTTCATTCCAAGAGGTTGAGCTTTGATTTTTGTTTGTTGGATTGAATGCGGACCATGAAACAACTTTATTTTTCTAAAATTGTTCAACATCATTAAACTAAGAATTTATCCCACATCTGTAGAGAAACAAAGGAGTACCACAAACTAAAACATATTACACTTCAGTTCTCACTGACTTGATGTACTCTTCAACATCTCTCTTCTCTAAAAGAAACCTCTAAATCACTTCAAACACCTTAACTACCTCATTCTTATTCATTTGTTTTGCAAACAAGAATTTCATTCCAAGAGGCCGAGCTTTCATTTTTGCTTTCAAAGAAAAATCTTCCTATGCCACTGTTACACTACATAGGTAAACCAAGCTTTGTATTGTCCAGACCTATATTAAGCTACCACTCTCAAAACCAACATAACAATGATACAAAATAATGCTTTGAGTTTGAAAGATAGTTAAATTTCCTACTTTGGGTGGGATTTCAGACTCTCTAATACTATCATGCATTTCTTTCATTCCTTGTGCCTCAACCTCCCACTTCATTCTCTTGTGGGCCTTTGAAAATTTTCCTTTCCATTCACATAACACCCTAATACCTTGACCACCACTTCTCAAACCATACATTCCTCTTTGGATCTTTGGGCCTTTTGATGATGTCTTACATTTGTAAAACAACCAATGGGGTATCCTAATCCTCAAACCCCTAGATCCCCATTGTCTTGTGTCCTAACACCCAAGAATCCCATCGCCTGAACCCTTGATGTTGGACCTTGGGATAATTATTTGCTTGAACTTAAAGCAATCATTTCCCTAGATCTCCACACTCAAGCATGCACTTTCACAAAACCTCACCATTTGAATGGACTCCACCCATGACCACGACTAACCAAGAATGCAATTAATGAGCCCAAATTTGAATGTGAGAAAATGGAAAGAAACTTTGGACCCATGTTAGGCCTTCAACCTCTATATAAGGAATACAACTTCATTAGTTTGGATAATCTTTGGACATCATGTCAACAAATCCAAAATTGCAAAGTTGGACACTTGTGTTCACATGTTGAATCTAAGGACAAAGACCCTTAGGTTATGGAGATTTTTTGATGAAATCCCATTAGTTTCCTATAGTTTGGAGGATGAAACTTGTTTGGATTTGTGAGGGAAATTTCACACAAAGGTTGCATCTGTACGCCAAGCATAGTGGATTTCAGCATTTAGGCATTTTAGCATCCCAATATTTTTCTAAAAAAAAAATTGATTATTGTAATCTTGGTTATGAGAAAACAATTGAAGAAAAAAAATTGTAATCATGAAGTGATTTATTTGAATTAAATAATCTATTCCAACCAACTTATATGTGTAGATCTATTTATCATATGTGAATGTTTTAGATCTAAATATCTTGTTTAAATGTTTTGGATGATTTTCATTGAATTATTCCATATCTAAGAAATTTGTAGGAATAATTTAGTTAAGGATCATTGCATTTATCATTGATCCTATGGTCAAACGTTCTCATCCTATGACGAAGGGCGGGTGGGTGGATAGCCGAATAATAGGTGGGTTCGGGCAGTCCATGAGGAAGGAATCGAGCAGCTCGCTAGGCCTATAGAATGGTAGGGGGCCCCCAGCCGACTCGGTCGGGACTCAGCTTGCACTCTAAAATAGTTCTAGAATCGAGCTAGAATAGGGGGGGGTGCCCCCCTCCCCGTTCCATAGTAGCCGTTCCGGAAGACGGGGGTGGGGCCCAGGATTCTTTTGTTTAACTAATTCCTTAAACATTTTGCAGATCCCAGTTTATGAACTTCTTATTGTTCTATATAAAGTCAAAACATTAATGCGATGGAATTATATTAACAAATAAGAATAGATTCTTTTGTTTAACTAATTCCTTCCAGACTCTCTTCACAAAGATAACCAATCCAAATGTTAAAGTCCTTGATAAATCCTCACTTTTTTATGTGTTGAGAACATAAGTTGTTGATAGATGCAACAAATGCTCAAGTATACTAAAAGCTTTCTTAGACCCATACATAAAATGATCGAAAGTTGATATGGACTGAGGTGCTAGAAAATAAAAAACCTGAAAAGGCCAATTGTGTTTAAATAATTTACTCCTTTGGATATAGAAATCTACTAGCTTTCATTGAGAATAAAATTCTATGGGCATATCCCTTCCCGAGTCAGAGATTGAGAACAAATTTTACCTAACAATATTATTCTCTCTACTCTTACACCTTATTTAAGTACACTTATCCTCTACTCATAGGGAAATAAATAGTGTTTGTGGTGCTAATTTTGATGGTTGTCATGAACTCTTGCTTGGGAAGGCTGTAACTCCCCCATTCATTCAGACAACCAGATGTATGTTTATTGACAATATCAAATAAAACCTCCAGCCAGGGTCTGCTAATGTACTGAGTAGCAATGAACTTTTCTTTTTGATTTGGGCTAAATGTGATTAGGACAGGCCCTAACAGGGTTGTATCAAAGCCCAAGAGAGATATTTTGAGGAAGAAAATAGTGAAATTATAGTGAAAATGTGCATTAGCATGTCTCATTTTATTTATAGAAGAAAGTACAGTGCACAGCAATCAAGCAAAAGCTAAAATCCATCTATGAAATAAATTACTCACTATCAAAACTAACCTTCAAATTAAAGAAGAATTTAAGAAGCTATATTTTCATATAACTTCTTCAAATGTATTTAAATTATTGTACAAGGAACATAAAATATTAGAGATACACTTTCCAAGCAATGTTGTTTTCCCATCGGTTTATGTAAAACATAATTATTGTGGAGATTCTACTTAAGATTCAATTAATCAAGGAAATCATAAATGTTTTGGAGTTTTGTTCTACCAATGCAATTATTTTCTATACTAGCCATTATGGAGAAGCGGTTTATACAAATTTTCTTTGTGAAAAATACATTGTGATTAAATTATTTGTTTAAAAGTTATGTCTTGCTTTTTATTTTCTAAAAGAATCCATATTTAGATGGTGTTGTAGTCAGATAAACATCTATTTTTCACAGAGCTCACAACTTTTAATAGTATTCTTTTCCTAAATTTCTAGGTCAAAGTGCATGATGATGCCTGTAGACATGAAAAATTAACATTATGCATTCGATCGGATTCAGTCAAATTAGATGTCGCATTAGGACCATTCATCAATTAATCAGGTGCACTTTCATCCATTCATTAAATAATCTCATTTCCGAAGGTCATTCATCAAATAAACATAATCATCAACCTTTTAATAAATCAAAAATCCATTTAAATCAAATCCTAAATCATATTCCATCATTTTTTGATTTAAACAAATCAAATATCAAAGTCTTAAAGTCAACTCACCTAATCAGCATTAAATCAGCATAATCATCATTTATTTAATCTAACCCTGATTAAATAATAATCTCACCCACTTGCATTCTCTAGATTTGGCCACTTGCACATGAAATTGCATTTAATTGATTTATCAAAATCTTTATTTTCAACTTGGCATAAAGGGAGAATATTCTCCAAGTTTGAATCTCCCCCCAAGTGGACATGTACACCCAACAGAGCATTTATGAGGCCTTACATGCCTCTTACATGTCCCCTTCCAAAGTCAAACTTAGCATTTACTCTCAAATTTGAATTCAAATTCTCCCTCTCATGGGCACTTTCCCAATCTTGCACATCCATTGGCCCATCACATGATGACAAGTGGCCTTATCTTATTGGCTTGATCTTTGTCCCACATTGGTCCATTTTCAACACTCTTAGCATTTGAAAATCTATAAAATAGAGGCTTCATCTCTTATCAAACCCTTCACCATCTCTCCATAATCTTGCAAGGTCACTCTCTTCATTTGAGATTTGATCTTGTCCATTTCACTCTTCATCATTTGCAACATTTAGCTTATCAATCAAGGATTGGGAAAGGGTCACTAGCACATGTGACACCAATCCAATATAAGTGTATACCCTGATATTATGCTATTCTAAATGAGCAAAACAACTAAAAACTATGAAAAACAAAATATCAAGGACACCTCAAGATTAGCCAAAAGAGAGTGATAAAACAATGAGAAGAGTAGATAATGTAAGACAAATAGTTTACCTTCCCTTTGTTGCTGATACTCCTTTGATTGGCCCTTGCTTGGATTGGTTGTGTGCTCCTTGATGGCTCTATTGAAGATCACTACTATGTGCTTGGATGTAAAATGCAAATGGATGTGATTGCAAATAGGATGAGTGCACAAAATGGCAGCATGTAGTTGCAAATTGACTAAGTGTTGGAGGAAGTAAATGGGCAGCATGTAGTTGCAAAATCAAAAGTCCTCCTAAAATGCCCTTGAGGAGGGGTATTTATAGAGGATCTTGAATTCTCTAGAGAATTCAAGGGTCAAGATTGATCCAACAAGGCCAAGATGAAGGGCTATGGTGGGTTGAAACCAAGCCCTCACATCTTGACATGTGGAGGGTGAAGTGGCCAAGGGGGATGAGATGGAGATGAGGTGTCAAGAGGGTACATGAGGTGGAGGAAGTACAAGTACCTTGCAAGTACATTGGGAGATGGGAAAAATCTTGGGTGAATAAAAGTGAATTAAAAATTCACAATGATTGGAAGAATCTGGTGGATAAGACAATGCTCCCAAAAGGTGGAGTTTGTCACATGTGACTTGATGTGACAAACAAATATTCTAGAAGGAATATGGGAAGAAGGAGCCTAGGGTGAATAAAAAAAATGGGGAGAGTTGACCAAGGTACTAATTAGGTTTAACTAATTAGTAATTAAAGGAATTAGGGGTAATGAGGATTAAAAGCCAACTTGCAAAAGTTGGAGGATGTGACACATCCTAATCAAGGATTAGGCATGTGCACATCCTTAATGAAGAGATTAGGAAATGGATTAGGATTAGATGAAAATGACATGTAAGGAATTAAATAAATGTAATATTTATTTAATTCATTTGATGAAAAGAGGATTAATGAGGGTAAGGTATTTAATTATTAATTAAATACCTTAGGGATTTGGCAGGATTAAGGATATTAATTAAATAATAGTAATATTACTTAATTAACTCGGATAAGAGGATGTTTAGACGAAAACAATGATAAATTTGGATAAATTAAATGTCCAAATTTGGATGTCTACAATAAGATATTATTCTCTTCATGTTTTGTTGTATGCTTTCAACTTGTTTATCTAATATTTTGTTTGTTTTGATGGTATCATAAAACATGTTGATTTATTTCATATGGATGTTGAAGGTTTGCTTTGCTTGAATACTAATCATACATGTCTATGTTAGTTTTTAACCAAAATACAGATTTTGACATCTACAAAATGGTACTAGAAGGAGGGCAGAGGGATGATTGTTCTTTGCATTGTTAATGATCTCCCTGGAAATCTGTTGGCTTTGGGTAGGAGGACTTAAAGTTGGTGATGGAGAACGATGCCTTCCCCTTTGTGAAGCTTGACCTAACTATTCTTCGGACTTTGTCCTACTATTTTGTTCTCGTTTATTTTTCCTTGGAGAAGTAAGCTCATTGTTATAACAGTATGCAGATTCTCTATAATTAGGTTTACCTGATTGTAGGTCCTTGAGAACTCTGTTGCTGCCCATGGTTGATCTCTTAGACTGAGTTATTGAACCCACTTTTCTTGGAGAATCGGACAATCCTTCAATTGGGCCGCAATGAGAGTTACTTCATTTATTAACTAGCTTTGTAGGCTTCATTATCACTATGGGTGCCTCAAAAGCTATTGCAGGCTTTGAGCTTCCAGATTTCATATGATATCCTTGCATTTCAGATGTCCTTGGAGAAGGTTTAGCTTCTTGAAAGACCCTGGATCTGGGTGTGTAACTGCCATCATTTTGATGCCGATTTAGCCTCTCCTTTATAGAATCCAGGAGACCTTTATGCTGCATTGCTTCAAGAATTTGTTTGAGAGTCCTAAGATCTTTATCACAATTTTCAAGCTCTAGTAGCTTAAGCCTCTTTTCATTTTCACTATAAAGATCTTGGGATGATCCATCATTCTTTCTGGCCAAATCTAGCAAGAAGTTCTGAGCTTAAACCGCTTTTTTCTTATATTTGCATATAGGTTTCTAAAGCCTCTTCAATAAATCCATTATGTATCTACCTTGCAAACATTGCAAAAATGAGACCACGTCCTTAAGGTAGTCTGTCATGCCCTTTCTATGTGTCCACCTTGCTCGTTGGCTCTCTACCTAACAGTTGCATTTGCTCGAAAGTTTATGTTGCCTTTTTCATAAAATCCATTTGGTGCACATCCAGTGGCTATGGCATTCCATGGGACCACATTTTCATGAGGCACTCTGTCAAAAGGTTCGCATGCCTTGTCTGGGCTGCCACTTTTTTGCCTAACAAACAGATCACACGCCTTTCTCCAGAGTCCTCACGCCTTGTCTATGCTGACACATTTTTCCTATCAAACAGATCACATGCCTCGTCTTTGCTTTCACATTTCTCTAGAGGTCGCATGCCTAGTCTATGCTTCCATATTTTATCAAACACAGTTGGCACGCCTTGTCTATACTTCCAGATTTGGTCAGGATAGTCCACACGCTTTGTCTATACTGCTGGATTGTTAAACAGTCCATGTGTCTTGTCTGTACTTTTACAACTGGCATTTCATTTGAAAGTTTTTAAAGTTTCTTCATTCAAATTTCTTCCCACCAAATGCATTTGCTCGAATCTGTATTCCATGAGACTACATTTTTAGGAATTCTATCAAACAGTCCTATTGCTGATGTTTAAGAAAGGGTGTAGTTGAAGTAAAAGTCACTTTCCAAAATTTTGAAATCATTATGGAACGCAACTTCACACCTACCCATTACACTAGCATCGATGTGATTTTCAAATTTATTCCCACCAAATGCATTTGCTTGAAAGATAGACCTTTTCAAATGGATTCCCTCCAAGCTACATTAATATGCTAAGCTTCACTTTTGATGTGATGTTTGAATTTTTATTTTTTGCAGAATCTTTAAGGTTTACAATGAAGAATGTCATTTCTTGTGCTCCTTTTGAAAATCAGATTTAATATTAGATTTTCATTAAAAAAAATTAGTTTTGCATCAAGGGAGGCTTTGATCTTTGCTAACAAAATGTTTGTTCTTGGTTAATGTTTGCTTTAAGAATTGGTGGAAATTAGGATTCTTATGAATTCTTCATTCATTAGTTAAAAGAACCATAAGTCTTTTTCATTTAAAATCATTTTATGGTTTAAAGTAAAGGCTTAAAATGATAACATGATTCTTTTGTTTTCTCTCTTTTTTTATAGGAAAACAAAGAAAGGCAAAAGGTACAAAATCAAACAAAGCACAATAAAGTTACAATGAACAACAAAGGTACAAACAAGGAGAGCAAAGGTGAAATGAAGAAGGAGAACAACAAAAGCGAACAAACAATGACATAGCATGAAGGGGAGAGATTGAAAGATTAAAGTGTTTCTTAACACTCTAGTGTTCTCTTAAACACTTTTTCATGAAACTTGTCATCTTTTTTTCCCTTAGGACACTAATTTTCATTTGGATTTAAAAGGAACAATTTGATTTTTTTCAGTCGTAAAGGGTTAAAATTCAAGCTTAGACACTTACTAGAGTTTGTTTTGGGTTACAAACTTGGACAAGCAATCTCCATATTTCATTTGGTGCTTAAAATGAATCACACAATTGCTTTGAAGGCTATAAAATGAACAAGTGTTTGAATTGTGATTTTGTCTTGGGTGCATTTTGAATGCGTATCCTCTCCCCTTGCACTTCGTGTGATCTAGGGTGCAAGAGAAACACCCAAAAAACCATTTTATTGCTTTGAAATACTTCGATTTGGGATTAAAAATGGAACATCTTGTGCGAGTGTGAGTAGGGGCATTTTCGCGTACATTCTCTTTCTTTGTGCCATCAAAGATCGATCAAGTTACAGATTGTGTCTTTGCTTGCTTTTGTTTATCTTAGAGGGCTTGCCTTGGGGAAAAAGTACTCACCCAAGGGAATGACTCAACCGGTAACACTCTAAAGCCAAGAGTATTTCCAGCTGGGATATAAATGCGGGTATTGGTTAAACGCCATTATCACGTGGTTGGCTCTGACAAGATGGATTTGAAAGGGGACTCTTGTAGTATGGTTCAATCTCCACGAATGGAAAGTCTGAACTAGAACCCTTGTTTTGTAGTGGCCTATTTATCCATTGAGTGAGTTTTTCAAAGTGGTGCATTGGAACTTTGATTCCAAGAAGTTACTTGCCATGTCTGATCTTGGTTTAAATATAGAGGTTAGGATTTCATCATACCTCTATATTTTTCCTTGGTTGCATGTAAAATCATCTCTTCTATGAAGGGCATGAGGCAAGCCCACTAAGAAAAAAGTACCCATTAAGCTAGGATGTACATTGCTTGTTTGAAAACATAGTGTATTTATCGAAAACATTTGCAAACCAACATTCAACATCATCATCAAGACTTCAAACCCCTTAATTTGAGAAAATACCTTTGACAAAGCCCAAGAACTATTGCTTACCCTTGGGATTATGTCCTTAGAGGTTCCTAACTAAGTTGGTTTACATCTTAATTTGCTCTTACAAAGGTCAACATTAGGCAACCCTTGTCCTGATTTTTTGGAACTTCCACATAGCACTTTGTGGGATGAAAAGTTGTGACATTGGACATTCAGTTTGAAACCTAATCAAGAAGTGTGTTTGTGGTAAAAAGAGCTTATTAAGCAAAAGATAACAAATTGGACCCCACACATGTGCTTGATATCTTTTGGTCATATTGGTCTTTTGATTGCTCTTAGAGAAAAGTGTGTTCTTCAATACCTTGGCCTAGTAAACAAAGTCTCTCTAAGTCTCTTAGGATCAAAATCAAACACTTCATCCACCTCAAACATTTATCAACATCATCCCACAAACAACTTTAGATCTTTGCAAACATCATTCTAGACTTGGGTACATCCTTAAACCAAATCAAAATCATTTGTTTAGTTAGATGTATGGGAATGCATCCTTTTTCATACATTTAATTAAATTAGCAATCCTTTGAACAAATTCATCCTAATATCACATCCAACATCATAGGGTTTACAAGTTCATCATCCAAATCAAACAAAATCAACATCAAACCCTAAGTCTAGCATTGATCCAAAGTTCCTAAACATTTGTCACTCATATCATTTACACATTTCATCCTCCATCTCATCATTGGTCCTAAGAACCTTAGAGGTCACTTTTGCTACAAGATCAAAACACAAGAAGAACATGGAATATAAACTAGATTCATACATCATGAGCAATCCAAACCAACCAAACTATCCAAGCCCCACCAAACCATGGGATTATGGAAAATCACATCCATACATAGGATCACTATCTCCTACGAATATCAATAGCACAATGAATGTGAGTATGCCCAATCTGAATTTTGGAACACATCTCCCCATGATAGATTTAAATCAAAGTCCAAACTTACAAGTCTATCCTCCAAACAATCAATACATGAGTCTTCAAACGAGCAACATCATTCCACCAAATCCCTACAAACCAAATGTGGATGTACCAAGTGCAAGTTTTCAAAACATGAATCCTAACTCAAAAAACTTTAGAAAAATGATTCCCAATACAAACAATGTTCATCCTATCATACCAAATCTCAACATCATCCCAAATCAAAACATTATCCAAAGACAATTTTCCATCCCATTCAAAACACAGTAAACTCCAAATCCTTAAACAAAATCCAAATCAACTATCTCAAGTAAGTCAAGATCAAAATCAAGAACAAATTTGGCGAGATCAAATTGCGAAACTTTCCAAAATAGTTGAGGCATTGCGCCAAGGGAAATCTCCACCACCATTACCTACATCATTCCTTGGTTTAGGGCTTCCCCCTTTACCTAACACCAATCACACCATCCAAATCAATCCACCTAACATCAATCAAACCATCACGACAAATCCTTTGAATATACCATCGACATCACACCAATGGATGGTATCTAATCAAACAACAACGTTGATCCCAACCAATCAAAATACGGTCTCCCAAAGACCTATCACCTTGGTCAATCCAACCATCTCTATCACTTCGATCACTCCAACCACCACTATCACGCCCATCACATCTCAACCCCTCACTACCATGATCGCTCCGAGCATATCTCAAACACTTGTCACTACATCCAACATGATTCAAATCCACACCCCAACAATTTCCACCATCAAGCCAATACGCGACATTACAACTACTTTTCAAAGAGTTCCAACAATATCTAGCCATGCAACAAGCAACACAAGCTCAACAAGTACAACAATCCTCTCAGTTCCCCAAGCCTCTCACTACCCAACCAACACGAGAACAAACAAAGATGACAACTATTGAAAACAAGGATCAAGATCAATCCATCACTAAGCACACGTTTACTTCATCCAATGATCAAATTGACATATGTCAAGAGTCACTTTTGAATCACGATCAAAATCCACCAACAAAACTCAACAATGAGAAAATTCAAGAAATATCAACATCACTTGACTCTATGGTCGAAGAAATTCACAATATCTCCACATTGTGAAAAAATAATCAAAACCTCTCCATCGAGGAGCACATTGAGGATGTATCTATGATAATCACTCACCATACATCAAAGTCACTTTTTAGTGATCTCTTTCAGAATCTAGGACTATTTGATCCAATTGACATAATGCATGATCCATTGACCAATGATCATATTGAAAATGTCTATACATCGCCTTATGAGTTAGAGGACATATCTCAAAAAATTATTCCAAAGCAAGATCAAAATATTTCACTAAGGTCTAGCAATGGTCATTTTCAAAACATGTTGATCCCCTTTGACCTCATGGTTATAGATGCTGAAGGAACCTTGAACTTGACCATGCCTAAGGTCGACATCCAAAAGTCCTTTGTAAGAAATCCATCCTTTGAAGCTGCCCCATGTCAAGAAATTGATCCAAAGCACGTTGAAAGCAACTCCGAAATTAATCAAGATCAAGAATTTGTATCTTCAAGATACTATAATAATCTAATGAACACTCTCTTATCCATGTAAGATGATCATATCCATGTAGCACATACTCCTCCATCTACCCATGAGATGCTTTCTACAGATGGGCATATAGATGATCTTCATATAGAACAAGATTTTGTTACACAAAAAGAGTAGATTCTTAACTCCTACAATCAAACAGAGTTGTCAACATCATGATCAAATATGCCCCAAACTCAGATTGAGGACATCATGAATAAGGATATCCATCATTATCTACTCAACAAAACAAGTCAAATAGAACATCCAGAGTTAGTGGAGTAGCAAATTGAAAGAATGTCAACTACGGTGGTCATTTGTCAGAGCATGTTTACTGAACAAGACATCTCAGAATAGGAAGAGTCAAAGAACGAAGGTACTACCACAATACTAGGGGCAACTTCGTTTGAAGAAAATGTCAACATAGGGAGCATGAAGAGTCCTTATGATGAAGCTAGTGTCAATACTACAACCAACCATGTCACGAATCTCCATCCACCCATCACCCCATCCACGAATTGGGACCAACGTCAAAAGGAAGATTTGAATCAAATTATGAAGGACATTATCAAAGAAAAAGAAGCTGAGAAGCATAATGGACAAATCAAATACGCATGGATACCAAAAAATACAAAGAAAGATCATCCCTATCAAACTCCATCAGTCAAAGAAACTGTGGGGCAAACTAAAAGAGGGAAAGGTATCCATCAAAGATGTCCGCAAAATCAAAAGCAAGATTTTCAAGCGACACAAGTGTATCAAGAAGTTGGTCCTAATTCCGCACGCCGTATCCATCATGCTCATCTTCCCAGTTTGGAGAGTCAAGGTTCCAAACCGTAACCAATCCATCTCTTATCCCTAAACACACTCCATCCACACCTCCACGCATGATATCAAATTCTCAAATTGACCATGTATTGGCAACGACCCTTCATCATAAGGATTCAAAAGGCACTCTATCGCGATGTACACACAGAGACAGAGTTAACCCCGGTATCAATAAAGCAGATCAAGAATCCCAAGTGCATTCAAGTGCACATATCTGCAAGCAGCTCAACAAGTAGGATCTGATGGCACATTATGACAGGGGCATCGTCAAGTGGTTAATAATCACCAGAAAAAATAAAAAATATGAAAATCCAAAAAAATCAAAAAGTTAAACAATAAAGAGAAAAAATCGTCCTCTAGTGAAAACCGCATGGTGGTGCTTTGGGCAAGACCATGATGAAAACCAGGAAACAGGCATCATGTGTAGAATCGAGCATCTCGTACGCCACTTCAGGTAAACATCATCCCATCCGTAATAAATTGAGCATTCCATCCATCTTATCCATAATAAATCCATCCATCCGTGAGCCATTTATCCAATCCATTCACATATATCTGCATCCATAGTCCAAATTGTCTTGATCTTGATGAAATTTTAGGGCACGCTTTATGCTTGCTTACAGTAAAACATCTTGACATGGGTCATTTTCATCGATCCTATCCTATGCAACATTATCTGAGCTATGAAACACTATCCAAATAAGCATTCGTTATCCAAACACCTTATCTTATCGCAAGATAATCCTTTTCATCCCTTGCATGCTTATCCATATCCATCCATCCACACACCTATCCAAGCATCCGCCCATGACATTCCATACGTTGCTAAACATTGGGGGAAAATATGTACATCTTGCTTCAGGAATAAATCTTGGTCTATATCTTCCAGCTTATGTGGTAATCTAAACATTGGAAAACGTGAAACCAAATTGGTCAAAACATTTGCGATCCAAAATCCGAGTCACTAGCCCATGGCATATTTTGATGAACAAACATTCTTTATCAAAGCTTTATCTTTCATCGAACATCAATCCAAACAATCAATATCAGTTGCATCTAATGCACACTTCAATGTCAAACGACACATCAAATAATTCAAACAACTTTTTTTCCAAACCAAGCTTTATCAATCCCGATCAATCCATCCTTGCATTGTTGTGCATCCTCAACAATGTTATCCTCATCAATCTCGATCAATCCATCCATCCTTGCATTTTTGTGCATCCTCAACAATGTTATCCTCATCAATCTTGATCAATCCAATCCTTGCATTGTTGTGTATCCTCAACAATGTTATCATCATCATCAATCCATCGACTCGATCATTCAAACTTAGCTTGGTTTTTAGCAAAATCCCAAATAGAATACTGATATCATCACACATCCATATCCAAATCGTTAAAATCATGCGAAAATCCAAAAACATTAGAAAAGTAGAAAAATCCAAAAACATCAAAACATCAGAAAATCCAAAAACATTCAAAACATATCAAAATCCAAAAACACTCAAAAAATCCGAAAAACATCAAAAAAATATGGAATCCAAACTACGTCATCTCTGAGCTTAAACATAGGCAAGGCTAATCTTTGATCAGCCCCTGAGACACAAAATCCAAAAACATTTGAAAAACACAAAATCCAAAAACAGCCTCAAAACATTTCAAAGCGTCAAAAACATCCAAATATTTGAAAAAATCCATCCGCCTCATCTCGCTTGCACCCACAATAATCAATCATCCATAATAAATTGATCATCACCTTCATCCTTTGGAAACACAAACAGAAACAATCATAGCAGTCAGCAAAAGAAAGCTTCAATCGCAAAATCAAAATCGAAACAACAAACCTGTAACATAAAATCAAAATCTTGATCATTCGCAAACATGTCAATCGACATCATATCAACAGCCTATCAATCAACTTATCAAACCATCATCATCCTATACAATGCATGTCCTAGGATATATCGTTCTGACAATGGGCATCATTTTGGATATCACCCTGGATCCTTATCATATCAAAACAAATCCCTTTGGCTGAAGGTATGAAGAACATTGGCTTGTTTGTGTACTTGATCTTTTCTTTCGATTTATCTTATTGCGCTCATTCCAAGGACCTCTCGATGATATCCGAACGAAGGATTTAGAGAGATAGGAATTGGGCAACGATCATTATTATTTTATCTGTTGTGCTTGTTGGATGCTCTTGTAATATAACTTGGCGAATACTTGCTTTGTTAGGTACGCCCTAGCAAGGTTTCTGTATGTCAAGTGTGAACAAGAATACTCCTATTTGCTTGTTGATTCAAAGTCCATCACACTAAGTACAACGCCATCCTGGTCCTTCATACCTTGATGCATTGTACTTAGGCATGTTATCAAACATAAAGTAAGTGACCCCTTTGAAAATCCCAAATCCTTGATAAGCAAATCACCCAATTTTTATCATCCATTTATCATCATCATTTATCATCATCATCATCATCATCTATCATCATCATCTCTAATAAAGTCTCGTCAGATCATGGACTTGTTGGATCCTCTTGTCATCATCTCATTTCTGCGCTAACATCATCATCACCAATTCATCCATCATGCATCCATCATGAATCCATCGTGCATTCATATCATCATCATAATATAGATCTATTAGTCTAAGCATCTGCATAAATCATCCATTACATAATCACAACATATCACATCATCAATCCCATCCATCTCGCATCATATCACCATTTAAGTTGTTTAGGATAATATAGATTTGTTATTCTAAGCATCTTAAAATCATCTCATTTGCATTGTCATCCATAACCATCCATTTTTAACCTCTTTATCTTGAGATCAACCCTCAAATCGAATCTTTACGCTCGATCTCTCGAGGGGGCAATGTACCACTGTACTTCTTTCCATTGGGGCATCCGAAAAATCATGAATTTTTTTAATTTCGATCATGGAAAATTTATTCTTTGAACCAACGCAACAAGTACATTGCTTCAAAGAGGGGAAAAATGTAGACATGCAAAATTAACATTATGCATTTGATCGGATTCAGTCAAATTAGATGTCGCATTAGGACCATTCATCAATTAATCAGGTGCACTTTCATCCATTCATTAAATAATCTCATTTCCTGGTCATTCATCAAATAAACATTATCATCAACCTTTTAATAAATAAAAAATCCATTTAAATCATATTCCATCATTTTCTGATTTAAACAAACCATCAAAGTCTTAAAAGTCAACTCACCTAATCACATTAAATCAGATAATATCATTTATTTAATCTAACCATGATTAAATAATAATCTCACCCACTTGCATTCTCTAGATTTAGCCACTCACATGAAATTGCATTTAATTGATTTATCAATCCTTATTTTCAACCGCCATAGGGAGAATATTCTCCAACAAATCAAGTGGACATGTACACCCAACAGAGCATTTATGAGGCCTTACATGCCTTTACATGTCCCTCCAGTCAACTTAACATTTACTCTCAAATTTGAATTCAAATTCTCCCTCTCATGGGCACATTTCCTAATCTTGCACATCCATTGACCATCACATGATGACAAAGGCCTTATCTGATAGCTGGATCTTTGTCCCACATTGGTCCATTTGACACTCTAGCATTTGAAAATCTATAAAATAGAGGCTTCATCTCTTATCAAACCCTTCACCATCTCTCCACAATCTTGCAAGGTCACTCTCTTCATTTGAGATTTGATCTTGTCCATTTCACTCTTCATCATTTGCAACATTTAGCTTATCAATCAAGGATTGGGAAAGGGTCACTAGCACATGTGACACCAATCCAATATGAGATATTATTCTCTTCATGTTTTGTTGTATGCTTTCAACTCGTTTATCTAATCTTTTGTTTATTTTGATGGTATCATAAAACACGTTGATTTATTTCATATGGATGTTGAAGGTTTACTTTGCTTGAATACTAATCATACATGTCTATGTTAGTTTTTAACCAAAATGCAGATTTTGACATCTACAATGCCATTTCATGGCTGCAAATAATTGAATCGTCTAGTCAACAAATGGTCACAACATCTTGGGATGAAATGATTAAAATATGGAAAATTGATGAAGGCAGAGGTAGTTGGGCAACAAATTTTGGCTCATCTAAGAAGACACAAAGTGCTAGTAAGTATATGAAGAATGGTCATATGATATATTATTTGTATTCATATGGGAGTCTAGCCATATTAATTTTTTGAAAAAGGTGAATTTATGTTATATAAAAAAATTGATGGTTACAAATGGACCACCAAATTTACTAAGGCATGGGAAAGTTGACAAAGAAGAAAATCAGATGGTGTAGGGTTAATCATATGAATATCTAGTTGTTACTTATGCAATGTGAAATAATGCTTTGAGTTTGAAAGATGTGCATTGCAATGTAATCAACAATATGAATATAAACTACATAATATTTAACCTTTCTTTTTATGCTATTGTACATTGATACTTAACCATTGCTTACTTGATTAAATTTTCAAAGAGTTTAATTATGCACATGAGGAGCAAATTAAATTTCGATTGCCAACTTCTATATATATCAAATTATCCAATATTCAAGTGTATGTCCATATACAAAAATGGCATCAATGCCAACTCAAACAAAGTATTACAATATGTGGCATATGCCATCTTGGTATCTATTCAAAACTTACATGCCAAAATTTTTATCTCATCCTAAACTACTGGTGGATCATCAAAATGGAGCCTCTTTGAAGCACTCATTGGCTCTGTAGGTAGCTGCACAAGAAAAAGTCAAACCACAATTGAGATTAGTTATACTATATAATTTAAAATCAAATAATTAACATAAAAATCAATACACATTGAATTATAATTGAACTCTAAAATTGAAATCTTGATTACTTGAAATATATGTCTCTTTGAAGGGTTAGGAGTCCTAGAATATACCCCTCTCAAAGAACTAACCAAACCAAATTTTGTAACATCAATCTATATACGTGAACAAAAACATGAAATTGATCCAAGTTAGCATAGAATTGTCAGTAATAAGAACATAATTACCAAGCACAAAATAAAATAAATACATACCTCTTTAGGTTGATCTATTTTTGTATCTCCTTTAGGTGTCTTAACACCTCCTCCTTCAGGTGTTCAAATACCTACTCCTTTGGGTGTTGTGGCACTTATCAACAATGATGTATAGCTCACAACTACCTATACATAAAAATGACAAGTACACATGAAACTACGAAACTATGCCAATGTATGCATAATCAATAAAAGATAGATTATAAATTTTAATTCAATCAAATTTGAGTTGAATTACCTTTCCCTTATCTAATACCGTGCCTCCATAGTCTGGAGAGCATCACACCTCACTCACACAAGGTGTTTCCTACAAGAAGAGAGTAAGATAAATATATAAGTTAATATATAATTTCATTATTGACAATTCAAATGACAAGCAAATATACAATAAGAAAATGTAAATGAGTGAGTGCGAAAATACATATTGTGTGTGTGTTGAGGCCAATTGAAATGGCCCTAAGGGTGCTATTAGTCACCTGTGTGAGCTCCTCATCAGACATTAACTGTTAAATAGACCATGTAAATAAATATTAGTACTTGATACTATCTCTTATTAATATTCATTTAAAAAAAAATGCAAGTTATGAATTTACACCTTAAATGTTACCTATGTAACTACTCCAATGTCCACCTCTCTAGGATGAGAGGACTCTGTAGGGTGTGCTCCACTCCCCTGCATGTGATCTGCTATAATCTCCACATCCTGGATGTTATAATCAAAAGTGTCTAATGGATGCTCAGGGGGTTGTACAATAGGACCCAAGCATATTTACTGGCACGTATTGCAAATATGTGGCACACAAATATGTGGACCAAAGGAGGATGATACAACAACACTAGATCCATCGCCAAGATCAGTAGACTGTGGCTGAGCTACTGAAGAAGCATGGGAAACCAAAAGACCACTCAAAGAGTGAATGGCCTGGATAGTTTGTGTGGCTACATCCTTCGTAATATCTGAATGTTGTACTGGAGGTGGCAGAGGAAGGGGAGGATGGGGAATATGTGGACACCTAACTACTCTAGCTACCCATGGCCTATCTTGAGGCATACCTCTACCAACGCCCTGGAAGGGTTTAATGTCAAAGTAATTGACATGATGCCCTAACAAAAACTTAGCATATAATTTTTTAATAAAGTAAAAAGGTACATCAATATTATTGTTGGGTGGTTTATCAAAAACCATACAACAAAAATCCCAAAAGTTATCTACTATGCCCCTATGCATGGACCATTTTATAGAAAGTTTTGGTTTGTTAACATTAACTAGAAAACAAGTGTTGGGGTTAATAAATAAAGAGGCTATTTGGGCTTTTGTTATTTGGAGATCTTTCACATCATCATAAGACAATCCACATGCATAATATTCCTTCATGGTTTCTCGCCATGAATGAAAGGCATTATGTTGGGTGGAGAGGGTTTCTACATTTGTAATTATTCTTGTCAATGTGTTTGACATATGGGATAATTGAGGGATTTTCTTATAAACATCACAAATGCCCCTCAATTGCTCCAATTTTTCATGAACTAAGTCTTCAATTGATGGCTGTGGAGGTGGTGGAGTATTTGGTATTTTTGCATTTTGATTCTCAACAGGTTGATTTCCATTCTCAACTAGTGGAATTTGTGCATTCTCATTTTCAGCAGCCATAATGCCTGATTAAAGTTAAAAAATAATTAACCTAAAATTAGACAATATAAGTGAAACACTATTTTTAAATCAAAATCCATTAAAAACATTCATTTTTTAATCAAAATCCATTATGAACTCAATTGTTTCATAAAAATTCAATCAAAAACCCTATTTAAAAAATACAAAAACATTATTTTTTTATCAAAATCCATTTAAATTAGAATTTTTCACAAAAATCAATCAAAACCTATTCTGAAAAAAAATCTACAAAAACATTCATTTTATCAAAATCTATTCGATTAAATTTTGCAAAAAATCAATCAAAAACCCTATTTTAAAAAAATCCACAAAAAGCCATATGAAATTATTCAAATCTAAATAAAAATTGAATCAAATCAAATAAAAATAAAAATACTTACCTTTCCAAATTGAATTTAGCCCAAATCGGATATCCGTTAAGCGAAGAATCAATGCATTGTGCGCCCGCAAGTTCATCACTACCAAATGACTTCAAAAAAGTGACAAACGTTTTTTATATATGCTTTTTGCAAATTGGATATCCGATTTGAATCGGATATTTGATTTGTAAAACTAGGTTTGATGTTTGGTATGGTGACACCCGAGCCTAAAAAAAGTCAACACATTCTTTTTACGTTTTTTGGTCAATGAAAGGCATGTTTTTTCCTCATTGCCACTTTTTGGCCCACCATTATCCTGCACATACCCATGCATGAATCCGTTAAGTGACTTTATCTTGTGTGCAACACAAAGAATAAAGCACATGAGTAATTGAAATGCATAATTAATGCAATAACACTTGCAATCAAAACTAGATGACCTTTTCCTAAATTTGCATCGAGCACTGAAGTAAATATTAATTAATTTACTCCAGTACCCCCTAAATGAAAACTGAGGAGAAGCAAAAACTAATGAAGGAAAAGAAAAGAAATATATGAATACCCCCCATAATGAAAGATCTCCCATGCCAATGATGAACGCCTGAAGACAAAATATAATCCACTACTTGCAAACAACATTTCTCCCCATAGGAAGAAAAGGATCCACTAGTGATTGGAGAAGCTAGACCAAAAGAATGGGTGATTTTCGAATCCAAATCCAGATGATGTGTGCCTTTGAAAAATGATGTCGATCCAAGATCCTATGAAGACTGATAGAGAACAATCTACAAAGGTGATGAATATGGTGGGCCAATAGTAGTGATGTGGCTGTCAACAAAGAGGAAATGAGAAAATCTAGGTGGAAAAAATCCTAACAATTTATTCAAACTAAAGAAGAAAGTTGCATCTACTAAAGAATTGCAAAAATGCCCTCTAGTTGGGATGACGCCATTGTGTAATTCAATTCTCAATATTGTCCTGCTAGAGAGAAACTCTAGAAGCACATGAGGATGCAACTCTAGAAGCTCATGTGGTTAGGAACATAGAATAGAAGAACACTTTTGGCTGCCTATTGGAGGAATAATGTGGAGCTTGACAGTTAATTAGCAACTTTAATATTCTAAGTTTTGTTTTCAAAAGAAAAATGAAAGAAACCTATAATAGATGCTTTAAGTAAAAACCCCCCATATGGAACTTTATATAAGTTTGATTTTTACAAACCTCCAAATTTTCCTAGATCTGTATCATGTGGTGCTCGCGAAGCATGCACAAGTTTTAAAGAATCAATAAGAAAGAAAGCAAGCAGCATGCAAAAAAAATAGGGAAAGAAACATGCATGCATCTAGAAACAAAGGTTTACATCTACCTCCATTGTGGTGAAAATCTTCACAAAAATATTCCTACCAATCACACCTTTGATTTCAATAGCATCTTTATTTGGCATAAACATGGACCCAACATGTGAATCACCCCCTCCAATAGGTGATTTCAATTTCTATTGAATGGTAGGTAGCCTTGGTGAAAGATCACAACATGGTATTTTAAATTGCCACCCTAAATCACGCCTCCCTGCCTTGGAAATGCCCCCTCCAAAGGAATTTTAGGCTACTATGGGCTTCACGTAAACAAGGGGATATTATATTAAATCACTACTGGACTCTCCACTGAGTAGTTTCCTTCACCAATGTTTAGCTTGCCTCCTCCTATGCTTGTCACCAAAGGTGCCTTCTCCTGCTCAGCCTGCACAATAACTTGTAGCCTCCAAATAAGTGAATCAGCCTATGCATGAAGATGCTCACATGTTGCCTCCACAAATGCATGTAATAATGCCTTCAAAACAAAAAGAAAGCCTTCACCTAGTCCCAATTTTGCATTTTTTATGTGGAATCATATTATACATGAAAGATTCGATAATCAAAGAGGATTTTCTCTTTTCAAACTTCCATGACAATGCCTTGGTCAATGCAAATGACTATTGCTAGATGCTAAATCATAAGACTGAGAAAAGCTTGGAGATATATGTGCAAATTCCTCCACAAAGTTGCCTCCTACATGCAACTGAAAAGAGGGTCGTGTGGAGTTCTCCAATCTCTAGTGTAGAATTGAAGTAGATGAATAGTTGAGTGTATGTGGTCGCTTCAAGAATGTGAATCTCTAGAATTTGATGCATGAAATGAACAATTCCTAACATTCTCAAATAAATGAATAAGGATCTTCAGAACTAGAGTTTTAATATCATGAAAGAATTCGTGATTGAGTTCCCAAAAGCCCTGTATTATATTCTGAAGAGAAACCTATCACACACAAATGAGAAATTGCACAAAAAGAAATTTGAAACAATAATGATTATTGATTATTGAATTGATTACTGAATTGAATACAATGAAAGATTGAATATCCTTTTGTAGACTCAAGAAAACTCAACATGAGACCCTGAATGATGGAGTTCTGACTAAGAGAGGAGTGAGATAGCATAATGCATGAATCAATTAAGTGACTTTATCTTGTGTACAATACAAAGAATAAAGCACATGACTGATTGAAATGCATAGTGTCTGATATATGTAAATGTTTCTCTTGCCACAATGTTTTAATGCACCCAAGGACTAATAATCAATACACTAAGAATCTCCAAGTTGGGTTTCAAAGTTTGCACAAACTCCAAGGTAGCATTATTGCTTGTTGAAATCAATTTTGCTTATAGTATATGCCCTAAGCATTAAATCATTTTATTATAATGAATGAATTTTACAATGAACCTCAAAAATTAAATGAATTTCTCTAATGAGCCCAATTGACCATGTGCTCAGTAAACCATGGCCTAAATAATGTGTTAGTCACATTAAATATATTTGCAGTATCACATATAACCTCCAATAGAAATATTGCTTAGACATCAACCACAACATTACAAAATAAAAAATATCTATATACAAAGTGTACAACACCTTCCGAATAGTTATTCTTGAGGATGGTTATTTTTAGATGACATTCTAGAAATTCAATCTTAATGCTTTATATATTTTTTGAAATACATTTGAGAATTTATTTATTTTTAAAAATATATTTCAAAACTACTTTGTATTTAGAGCTTACTTTAGTTGCAAGAAACATATTTTTAGTGATAAATTTAGCTATTTTCATGTGTGTTTATCTTGCATAAATTTTATTACATGTACATGCAAGTATTTATAAATATAAATAAGTGTTTAATGCACTTAAATTGAAGCCAATGAAAATTTTATGTTTACTTGCTACCAAAATTGTTGTTCATATTGATTGATATTATCTTGTGTAAATAAACTTGTGATTTGAATATACTATAGTGATTATTGTAGGCTTTGTATTGCAATTTGCACAAATTTAAGTATCCTTTAATGTGAATCTTCTATATTTAACACATGGTATCTTGTGTTTATTTCTAATTTAATTTTGTCCTTATTATTTTTTTGGTCTATGCTTTTAGATAAAAAAAAAATGTAACTATGTGTTAATTGTTATATATTAGATCATTAACATCAAGTCAAAAGATTATAAAATTTATATTCTTGCATATAAGTGTTGTTTAGCTTTGTGTCCATACCGAAAATAAGAAAGATAAGTTAAATCCCAATATAATTGTAGAATATAGTTTAATCTTTACTAATAAGAGAGATTCTACATCTAATTTCAAGAAAGATTTTATCTCACACATTTTTCCAATTTGTTGTCTAGAAAAACAAATTTGAATTTATTAATATTGTTTTTTGTATTAATCAATACAAAATACAAAAGAATAACAATGGAGAAGGTAAAAAGGAAAATAAAACCAAGACAAAAATACAAACTAAAGGTAGAATTACCATGACTAAAGCAAACTGCTAATGAAAGCCAAATTTTTTTTGTCACTTATGTTACATATAAAAAAGACCAAGCACAAGAAAAAGAGTGCCCTCAAACCATTTTAAAAGGAAACATTTATATGTCTAATATACTAGATAAAAAGGGAAAGAAAAACTTGAACAAAAATACAACCTAAAAGTAGCATCATGATGTCGAAAGTGCTAACCAGAGCCAAATAAAGATTGTCACCTAGATAAACATATAAAACAGACCAAGCATAGAAAAGAGAGTGCCCTCAAATCATTTTAAAAAGAAATATGTATATCTCTAATATGTAAGTCTAACTCATTTTCATTTCTTTTTAGATTAAAAAGGTTTTTAAATTTGAATTTATTTTGAAATCATGTGTTTGTTTAGTTATATCAATGCTCTTGCATATTAAGATATAAAATAGTGAGTAACAAAAGACACTCCAACATAAAAAAACAACTTCCACAAACATACAATAGTTTATATTATTTAAATATTCATCCCTCATTTATATCTTGTGAACCAACAAGAGGTAGGTTGTTACTAAACTTTCCGCATAAAGATGCAATTATAGTGGGAAGATGGATATATATCTATATTTGTAGTTTAGATGGATATATGTCTATATTAGTAGTTTTTCTCCCAAGTGTAACCAATGTTACAGTGGCTCGTTGGTGGTGAGCCTCCAAGAGGGAAGAGCAGAGAGAGGAAATTTCCTTGGTAGGGTCAATCCAAACACTTCATCCCTATCCAAATCACCCTCCACATTCCAATTAAAGCAATGTATGAGCTGAGCCACAACCAAGTAAACAACAGAAAGCCCCATGGAAATCCCAGGACATATTCTCCTTCCTGTTCCAAAAGACAACAATTCAAAGTGGTGGCCTTTCACATCTATGCTTGAGCCAATGAATCTCTCGGGCTTGAATTCTAAAGGATCTTGCCAAACACTTTCATCCCTTCCGATTGCCCAAATATTCACAAGCAACCTTGTTTTTGGTGGAATGAAGTATCCTCCAACATTGCAACCATCGATAGACTCGTGTGGCACAAGCAAGGGCGCTGGTGGATGTAATCGAAATGTTTCCTTCACCACACATCTTAAGTAGTCTAAGCTTTTCAGATCACTCTCTCTTACAATGCGATCTTGACCAACCTCTAATTCAATCTCTTGTTGCGCCCTTGCCATTGCTTGAGGGTTTCTTAACAGCTCAGTCATTGCCCATTCTACAGTTGTAGCAGATGTTTCTACTCCAGCACTTAGCAAATCCTGTGAAAGGATTGAACTCGTTGGTTAGTGAGGTTTTAGCGGAAATTTGATAATTGGTTAATGAAAAATTAGCAGAAATTTGTAATTCCACAATTTGAAAAGAAAAAATTGCAATTCCCATCATTTGACTAAACTGAACTTACCATGATGATCGCTTTGATGTGAATCCGAGAGACCTGTATCTCGGAACTTTCGTTCTCAGCCATGTCCAACAGCACGTCCACAATGTCCGGATCTTCTGACCTTTTCGCCCTTCTCCGCTCAACGTGCTCATCGATGAGCTTGTCAAAAAACTCATCGAATACTTTACGAGTGGCCTGCATGCGGCGGCAGTGGCCTCGCCAATCTAGAAAGGCGAGAGAGGGAATGAAATCTCCCAGAACAATTACTCCCGAGAGATGCATAAGCTCCCCCACCATCTGTAAGAACTCCTGCTTTCCGCCCACTTCATGGTGGGAGTAACTTTTGCCTGCAAACATTCTGCAGATGATGTTGAGTATGAGGGAGGAAATGGGCTTCCGCAGGTCAACGCAGCGCACGCCGTGCTCGCTCTCCTCCCACACAGACCGCACCATGGCGGATACCTCTTCTTCTCTCACCCACCTGAATGACTCCGTTCTCTTGGCCGACAGTAATTCGATTGTGCACAGTTTTCTCATCTGTCGCCAGTACTCTCCGTAGGGGGCTTGGGCCACGTCTCTGCGCTCGTAGCCGAAGTACTTGCCCACCGATATAGCTGGCCTGTTGGCGAAGATCAAATCGTGGGTTTTAAGAAACTCTCTGGCCATGGCAGGAGAAGTGGCCACAACCGTGGGCACCGAGCCCAAGCGAAGGAACATGATGGGTCCGTACTTGTTTGCTAACTCTGCTAGAGTCTTGTGAGGAAAGCTTCCCAAAAGAAGGAGATTGCCTACCAGTGGCCATGGCCGTGGCCCTGGTGGCAATCTCAACTCAGCCTTGTTGCTTTTGCTCTTTCTATTGGCCACAAGTCTGTATATAATACAGAGGAAGATGACTGAAAAGCCAAACTGTACTACAGGGGAATTCAGCCCTGCCATATTTGGTTAGCCCGGCTTGCAAATATTTGATTTTAGTAATGAGTCTTTTACATAGCTATATATGCTATATGCTAGTATAGTTTTCTCATTGACCAACAACCCTTTTTCATTTGAGCGCTAGATGTTGTCTTTGAGGCAATAGCGATCATCCAATGAGAGGACCTACGTACCCGCCTGTGCACCGTGTCTCTTTGATGAATTTTAGGGTGTACCAGTAGAGTCCTCATGCATGACGTCTCTCCCAAATAAATGTATCTAGCCTGAGTATTATCGGTTTGCAGTCTTCTTGGCTCACAAAATAAGTATTGTCGGTTTGCAGTCTTCTTGCAGTATCTTTTTTCTCCACATGTTAACTTTACTCCCAGTCTCTTGTCTGTCCGATTTTTTCGGCCGTTATTTAATCGGCCACGTTATAATCGTTGGCATAGATAGAGATTGGCCAGAGACATTGTATGATGGTGCGTCTCTTTTAGTTACTGTTTATCTAGCTAATAGGCTGGAAGTATGAGCCCTGCTGTCAATTTAAGGCCATTCGTAGGCCCATTCGTAGGCCTGCACTCGTTTGCCAGCTCTGCCAGGGACTTCTTGGCGGAGATCAAATCGTGCGTTTTAAGAAACTCTTTGGTCATGGCAGGAGAAGATGCCACAACCGTGGGCACCGAGCCCAAGCGAAGGGGCACGATGGGTTGTACTTAGTTTGTTAATTCTGCTAGGGGAGAGGATCTGATAGTTGAGCATTCTAATTATGCCTCTTTCAAAATTTTATGTGGAAATTTCTAATCATTCATAATTTTTTACAACTTACTTGGCAAGCTGGCTGCTTATAATTAAGGTATTAGGGTCACATTGGCAAATTTGATGCCAAATCAGCATGCTTTTTGTTGAGGTGTCCAAAAAGGCCCAAAAAAAATGAGACTAATAGTTGTGCACTAAGTCATGTTTTATTAGTGCACTAATGTCGCATCACATGATTTGTTGCTTTTTAAACCTAAGTAATACATTTCATTCAATTATGGGTAGTCATCATCAACATTAACAACTTCAAAGTCATAACTAATCTCTTTGGTCTTATGAGTGGAGGTGCGAGTGAAAGAACCATTTGATGTGTTGGATGTCTTCGGTGATATACTAAACTATTCCTTATCATTCTTATTTAAATCCATTTAGAATTTTCCTTTCAGCTACTTTACATTTGTTGTATAGTCATATTTCATACATTTTCATGTCCAAAACTCTATACAGAGTATTTCGAGTTTCTCTGTGATTGTTTCTATTTTCTATTCATATGTGACATTAGTGTGGCATGTTGTTGTCTGATAACCACACATTAGTCTTGATAAAGAGCTTGTCAAATTTCCCAAGAGACCTCTATGCTCTATAGTTTTTGTGTCTAAGGTCTAAATTATCCAAATAATTTGTGTTATCTATTAAAACATACATTCATTTCACTAATAGGTAAATTTGAAGGTCACAATTACCTAAAGGCTTACCTGAGTGGAGGGTTGAAACATGAATCCTTGAAGAATTTGAATATCCCTTATAGTGGTTCACTTTTTCATACTCAACACTAAGTTTTCACCCTATAGGTGAATAAAATGACTCCCCAACATAGCTCTATAATTGAGAACACAAAAATAGTTCAAAAAGAAAACTTTTCCTTCACTAGAACCTCTCATTTCACCCTACTAGACATTTAGTTAAATAGTTTGCAAGAAACCATTTTTATTTCAAATATTACATGAATTTAAAATCATTCCACCCTTACCCTTGAAAACAATTTTCAACCTCATTCCTCCCTCCTTTACAATCACTAACTATTATGATGCCATAAGCATGAAGGTTTGGCTACACCTTACATTCTCCACTTCAAAAATCAACTTATTTATTTCTTGAGCCAATCCATTCTCTTGTTTTGTTGCAATCTACTTCACAGTAAACCTGCAACTACACACATTTCCTCCATAACTAGGCATGTTATTTCCATGGAAATGGATTATCCTCTAGTACAAAGCATTATAATTCATGCCTAAATATTTAAATTCATTGTGCACTACACTTTACCTTTTCCATACACTATTTCCATATTCTTGGACATTTTGAATAAGTAGAGGGCACTTTTATTACGTGTAGAGTGTTCTTTGTATTTCCAAGCATGAATGAACAAATACTAGGTATCTTTTTTGTGGCTTGGCATTTAAAATCTTGGATGGGTATTTAAAACCATGTCTACGATTTCAAAATTAGTGTTGAGGCATTGAAAACAATTGTAGATAATTTTTAGGCACATGAAGGCATGATTTACAATAGCCTAGAGTGATTTAAAACTTAAAAAAACCTCCTATCCATGTGCCCTCTTCTTACTGTAGCCCATTTTTGAGCTATGAGGTCATTTTAGAAGTTAAGTTGGGTTTTAAAACCTTTTACGGATGTTTATAAACTTCTTGGGTCATTTTTGTAAATGTTAGGTACTTTTAGATACCATAACATCAATATAATGTAACCTATAATGTCAAAAATCATCCCCAAACCTTCCTCCATCCTTCAGTTCCACATACCAACACCACATTCCAATGCATCATTTCTCCATGTAACACATTTTTGGATATAATGGATGTGGGAAAGATGTGTTATTGCACTAGGAGTTTCTTAGACAACTATTTTTCATATGGAAAAAACACACGTGAAATTTGATGCCCCTTTGTTTCTTCAACTTAAATTAATTTTGGCTTGAAAAAATCAATAGAGAAAAATTATAAGAAACAAATAAAATTTTAATTATTTTTATCAATTAAAACATTAAAACAATGTTTTAATAACACCCAAATTAAGATTTAGAAACTTGCAATTAAAATCTATTCCAATCAAAATGACGTGATTTATGCCATGAGCTTGAACTAGTCTCAAAGCCATGAATTTTTTTGGGGAGCATTTCTATTTTATGGAGAAACTTTTATAATTATTATAAATTGAATAAAAAATCATTATTCCAGGATCTCCTTTGTAATTGTGACCATTTCACAAGCACTTATTTTCTTTTTCTATGGTCCCCCAAAACTTACCAAGTGACCGTGAAAGTAAAATTGGGGAGTCTTATTGAATTATCAATACTTGTTCTATTTTCATAACTAAGGAATATTGTCATTGCAATGATGCTCTATGGACTCGCTCATAAATGTTGAAAATTCAATTTGGGCCCAAAACTTATCCAATCACCCTAAAAATTGAGTGGGGGCTCATTTTGAATTATCAAAATTATCTACCAAATATATTTTTAGCCGATAGGCTATATATTGCATGAACTTTCGAGCTGAAACAAGTCTCATGCCATCAAACTACCATGATTTCTTGTCAAAATTTTGGTGGATTGCTGGTAATCTTCGTCATTGCTCTGATATGTTGGAACCCACTTGCCAATGCTATAAATGGCAATAGATTGAGTTTAATGCTTGCATCATGAAACTTCTTTGCATTAAGTCGTCATAGGTATTTTCAAACAAATTTTTCACCGAGAAAGTTGTGTCAAAGCCAAGTTGAACTGCTTCAGTACGGGAAGTGCTTTCCATTAGTTCTATGTACTTGCAATGTCTTTGAAGTAAATGCAAAATTATCGATTCAACATCTGTTGAGGATGGAGTAAATGCAGAATACGAAAGGAGTTGCAGCAATACATAGAACGTACCTTCCAAATTTGAAATGTCATCAAGACTAAAAATATCAACCTCCAGTTGGTAAAAAACCTACCCCTATCTCAAATGCCATCAATTTCCATCCTCCAAATTTAGTGATGATCGCAAATATCTGCTAAGTCACTGTTGCATTTCCCTACAAGCAGAATGAGCATGGCTTTGATTGAGACTACTACTGGAAGCAGACATATTTCTCACACCAAATTGCACGAGACTACGTAGATGGAAGAGGACATATTAGGAAAATGAATCTAAGTAGAGGGCAGAGCACATACCAGGAAAATCAATCTAAATAGTGCACGGTAATTTCCAAGTTTCATTGTAGTCTAGCAACTAGTTCCTTTGGCATTTCTATGCTAGTATTATCAATCCAGTATTATCAATCCATCCTTCTATGCATGTGACACTAAAGTGCTTCCCAGTAAATGCTACCATCTTCGATAGTGCCAAGACAACTCTTGAAAAACCATGAACCAAGATGGTACTACCATCTTGTATAAATTCTTGCCCAAGCATCGCAATAGTCTGATAAGCCTTAGAGGAGATTTCACCAAATCTTTCACCTCGTTCTATCAAATCAGATTTTCCAACAGAAAAATATTCATACTCCAAAGCATTCGTCTTGGTCATGAATCGCATGAAAAGGTTGCACCAAATAGACAGTGAAATAGATGTCTCATCCCATGCCTTGAGAGAGCATATCAACAATGTAACAAAAACTTCGAATATATAGAATAAAATAAATATTTCGTTGCTTTCCACCACAGCTCATTCCATTTGGCATTTTGTTTAAATGTTTATTTATTGATTGTGTTCCATGATTTTTGTTTTGGGGTAATAAATAGAATTTTAATGTCAAGTTCAATCGGGGTGGAGTTGTATCTCCTAGAATCTTTTATGATGATATATTTTTTATTTATTGGGTTGTGGTCTAGCAGTACATTAGGGAGTTTCACTCATTAGAATCTACAGAAATGGGTTATCCATGTTGGGTGTGGGAGATGTTACTGTTGCAAATCAGATTGGATTTATACAAGTCCATTCTATCTTATAAAATATCATTTTTCTTTGTCGAATCCAAAGATATAGTCTTGGGTGCTAGAAGGTAATATTTATGTAACAGCCTAAGGGGCATAAATGTTTGAAGATTTGTTTAATGAACATTACTTTCCTTATGGATTAGATTTTCAAGGATTGCTTAACAATAAGCAATTTCTTTGTTTTGAATTTTTTGAACTTTTTAAGAGAGAGTTTATTATTTTTATCTGTTGAGGGATTGGTGTTTTTTGAACAACATTTTCTTAAGAAGGGCCATTATACACATTTCATTTGGGTGGATATAACCATAGCTAGACTAGAACCCCAGTCAGCAATATGAAACTTTGCCAATCTTATTTGAGGAACAACGATCCTGTTGACCAAAATAAATACAATAAATAGTCACGAGCTTTCAATATGCAGTTGAAATTAATCCTAGTGTAAAGTATTTAATTCAATTATCAGAATGGATTTCGATGGGTATTTAGTCCATATAAGTTATCATTTTCATGATTTTGATACTTTGTCTGATGTAAAGTATTAAATTCAATTAGAATGGATTTAGATGGTATTTAGTCCATATAAGTTATCTTTTTCATTTACCACAAATAGTTTAAAAATATACTATAGTGTACAGTTTTTTTAATATACTATTTTTATTATAGATATAAAATATTTACTATCAAATTTATTAAAAAAGAAAAGATAAAATGATATGTTTTCAAGTCTACATTAGATACAAATAAAATACAATAGGAAAAAATATTAAATTACAGTTTATTTATTATATTTATACAAATTTTAATTTGAATTTAACTCAAATAGTGTATATATTTATAATTATATTTATTAGACTTTGCTATATTTGATCTCTTTTAGTCAATTTTACCACAAATAGTTTTAAGCTTTTTAAAGTATATTTTATTTATTCTATTTGATTAGATCTATTATGCAAATTTGTCTCACGTAGTGTAAAGATTTGTTTTTCTATTATTTTTACTCAATTTCACTTATAAACAAACTTATTTGTAGTATTCATATTATATTATATTATTTTTATTATAAACACTTATAAAAAAATATTATTTGTAGTATTTATATTTCTATTATATTATTTTTACTCAATCTCTATTATAAACATTTGTCATTCCAATAGGAAAACAACCACCCCTATGAGTGAACCTAACAAGAGCCCAAACTTCTATCCATAAAAGCAAAGTAATAATTATTTATTAATGATTTAGTTTTCAATGATGGATAATAGTTATGCTCAACCTAACATCCCTTGCCAATAGTTATTTAATTCTAAGACATTGTCTTAGATTAGCATGCAAAGAACATTTATGCTCCACTTAGCATCCCTTTCCAATAGCTATTTAATTTTGAGACACTATCTTAGATTAGCATGCAAATAAACATTTGTTAAGTTCTTTTATAAAATCTTAATTATTCTTCTATGTATAATTTTTATCACATGTTTAGGATATTAAATTAAAGAAATGATTATTTTGATATTGGTATAGCAAAGTTTATATTTGCAATTTAAAGGTATTAATATTAAATTAAAGAAATGATTATTTTGATATTGGTATAGCAAAGTTTATATTTGCAATTTAAAGGTATTAATTTGTAAAGTAAAATAATTTTAACTAGCTTTTCTATTGTATGATCAAGATTGTCATCTTCCAAAAGGCAAGCCACAAATTCTTATACATCATTAAACATATAGTAGAATGTTTTCCATTTTAAAAAAGTAATTTCATTGAGAAATGGACAATTCACATCAACCCAATGAGATTATTGACATCTTGAGTAGTTCTAGTGCCCCTATTATGTCGACCAACTCAACACCGTAGATCAATTGCAATGGTACTTCTACATGCCACATATAAGATTTTACAAATGGCATTACAGTTAGTTGCCTTGACTTACTACAACAAGCAAAGGCCACTATTCAAAACATGCAAAGTGTGCAACATTGTGACATTCAGTCGATGGAAGTAACAATACATGAGTTCCACTCAACTTGTGAGAAGTTGGGTTCCTTCTGCACCTTCCTTCATGAAATGAAAGTAGATGAGTTTTATGGACAAGGTGGCTCTGTCTACATAAAAGAAGCATTTCAAATTTACCTGAATGATGTATAATACACTTTCTCCTTGTAAATTTGTATATAGTATGTGATATAACCATGTAACTACAACTTTTACCAACCTATGGATAGTTGGATATTTTGTAAATCCCTAAAAGCAATGTAACCTCCAATATACTATGAACAAGCCACTTTGCCTCACGATAAAAAAATGCAATATGCTACCTTCTACAATACCATTTATGTTAATGCTTTTGATTCATAATTATATACACATACTATGTGCTCTTGTTATAATATTGGAGCTTCATTCTTTCCTTTTGCTTTTTCTCTGTATCTCTTTACTTAACCTATATGTTTCAATTCCAAAAAAGACTGACATCTTTGATTACATATAATTAAGAATGGTAACTTATCTATAATGCATCATAATCCTTTTCTCATTTAACTTCAACTAATTATAGTCTAATATATATATCATAATCCTTTTCGCAATAAAAAAATGCAATATGTCACCTACTACAATACAATGTAACATGCTTTTGCTTCATAAACATATACACATATTATGTGCTCTTGTTATAATATTGGAGCTCCATTCTTTCCTTTTTCTTTTTCTTTGTATCTCTTTACTTAAACCATATGTTTCAATTCCAAAAAACAAATAACATCTTCAATTACATAAAATTAAGAATAGTAGTTTATCTATAATGTATCATAATCCTTTTCTCATTTCACTTCAACTAATTATAGCACTTGTTTAATATATACCACCAATAAATTCTATATGTCTCCTTCAATAGTTGTCTCTTTGTTGCACCTAAATTCCTTACAATAAAATATTATTTTAAACAAATTCCATTCTTCTAAAATATACCACATTTCTAGTATATTAGATTCACATACATAATAAACATATACACCATACAACACATTCCCATATGAAAGATCACAAAATAAAATAAGTCACCACCCTATATTTTCCTTATAGCTACAAAGATGGTTTACAAAGTGTGTGCTTCCTCAACTAGGACACAATCCACATAAAATTTGCAATCTCCAATAATAGGTTAAACATGTTAGGCTCATTTACTTAACACAATTAGTATAAAGTATAGTTAGGTTTCCTAATTCCACTGTACCTCAAATGAATAAGACATGTGCAAACCAAGTAGCGTTCTTTAATTTTATTGTATGTTCCTTTGATGTTTATCCCTTTCTAATAATGCACTAGTGTTATATTCACTTATTCCAAAGAACTTTTCCTCTTGTGCCTTTAGTATTGAATGCATATTCAAACATCTATAGTGCTTGCAATTTACTTAGAATAGTTAATAGAGTTAACTATTTTTTTTACTCACTATACTTACTCTTCTTTTGTTCTTACAAATGCAATAATCAAACTTCTAAAAGGCCACTATTTTGATATACAAACATATTTAGAATCACATCTACAGGTATTATTCTAAATTTACTTTTACACTATGTAACTTTTTTACACACTTTTTATTTAAACTAGTGCTTGCATGGTCACTGTCAACTCGATTGTGGATTTTTTACTTATTATAAAATTAGTTAGCCATATTTTGTTGGATGGGTAAACCCACAATAGTGGGTTACAATTTTTCAAATGAAGAAAAATTAGAAATGCTCATAAAAAAATTTAAAATTGTTTACCCCTTCTAATGAAGGGGGTTCGAATGAAACACCCCCCTTCTAATGAACCCCCCTCCCTTCTAATGAACCCCCTTTTGCACCATATAAGGGGGGTTCTAATGAATCCCCTTTTTTCACCTTCCCCTCCACCATTTCAAAATTTATGCATTTTTTTTACTATCGAAGCTTGGGAAGGAGGTGCAAATGGAGTCAACTTGATAAACCAAGTTGGATGATTGTAGTGATCGAAACGTGCTTTCTAACAACTATAAATTTAATATATTTTGTTTTTATTTTATATTTTACTTTTTAGTTTTATTGTACATAAGTTTTTCACTGAATGTCAATTTCGATGAAAAATCATTGTGGAAAAATAGTAAATTTGAGGAAAAACAATTTGAAAAATATATATCCACTAGGTATTGATGTCCCCGTTCTAACAAAAAAAGAAAAATTGAATTTCAATACATACCAAAAAATTTATGCAAGCCGAAGTGCACCTATGTCTAAATTATAAATGTTTTTACTTCAAAACTTAATTAAAAGAAAAATATTCAACAAAATGCTATAAAAAAAATTAAAGCATTAGATACTTGTGTTACCAACCTAAATTCAAAAGAATTAGAATTTTATCCTTTGTAGAAAAAAAATTAGAGAGCCGAAGTACACACCACTTTTTAAATATGTTGTTTACTATTAAAAACTAGTTATCAAAGGAGATGCAAAAAAATTACAATTTAATTTCAATTTTTTTTCAAAAAAATATATTTAAAATCTATAGAAAAAATCTCACAAATCACTAATTTACATCATTTTCAAATTCCTAATAGTTTACCTACTATAAGTGTCAGAAAGTGAAGTTTTCTCTAAAAATGTTGATTTCAATGTCAAGTTTGGCCAAAAAGTGTAACCCATTATTGTGGGATGACCCGGATATACATGATATTCATTTCCTACTTCACAAAGTATGCTTTTATACACCATTTATAGTAAGTAATAGCTGCCAACTACAATTTACTTTTGCAAGGACTAGTTCACTCTCTCGTCACAATGTATTCTTTGACTGAGAATGTAATTAATTTGATCAATGATGGAAACGTAGACTTGCAACCCCATCAACAAGAAATAGATATTTCAATGTTTGGTGATGTGCCTGAATGAACCAATCGTTGGGTGGGTGCATAGAGATGGGTAGCCAATTTGTGGCCACTTTTTTATTTTTTTTGAAAACTCATAACGTGAGCCCATTATGGCTTGGTGTGCCAAGCCTGAGGCTCGACCACAATGAACCCATAACGCGAGCGCATTATAACATGAGCACATTATAATGTGCTCACGTTATGACATATTCAAACAAAAAAGAAAGTGAAATGAATTCATTCTTGCATTTCGACTGTGTTGTTTCTTTTGCCTGCAACCAAAACCTTCATTTTTCATGCTCACATTCTAGGAGGAGGTATTTTGCAAAAATATTCATCAACATTTGCTATTTCATCGTGAGGATGCAGCCAAATTGACGAGGAGGTGTGAGAGGTAAGGATTGAACATTTCTTTTTGTTTTGAATCTCTTAGTTTTAGGCTGAATTTGTTAGTTTTAGGTTGTATTTGATATTTAGTTTTTTGAATTTGTAGGAGATGCAAATCAACCTGCAAACCCTCAAAATATTCAACAACAAAATCAACCACAACATCAACCTCCTCCACCAATCCCTCAACACCCTCCTGGCACTGAAAAAAATTTAATGAATGAAATTGAGAACAACAAAAAACAAATTGAGGATTTAATCAATAGGTTGAGTGATCTAAATGATTCAACCATGGAAAGAATGACCTTGACAACTTCATTAAAAGATATGTTAAAAAATGTAGATTCAATTAGCAAACAAGTAATTGGATGGAAAGATAGGAGGCAAGTAGCTAGGGCTTATTATGCGGATAAATTATCATATAAAGATGTAAAGGATTTAAAAATTACAAAAGGTGATTTGTGCTCATTATTGACTGACCTACTCACAAATCAAAATATGACCCTCAATGCAAAGAGGTTTCCTATTCATTGGTGCCACCACCAAGAGATTAGGAATTTTTTTTTATGATAGGTGGTACCTGGTTTTTGATTACCCACTGTGCAACAACTGTGAAGTCCTGTAGTATTTCCTTAGAAAACTACACTCTGAGTTCATATTGAACAAAATCCCAAATTATTTTGATATGGGGGACTTCTAGGGGAGAGGTGGGGGGTCAACTCAGGATAGACCCGGTGCACAACTGGATCTTATGTGGCAAGGGAGACGAGCTCTCGCTAGGCCACCTTATGAGCGCGTCGTTAGGCCTTCTGTCATGAAGGAGAGTGCCGATGTAGAGACATTATAGGCAATCAACACTTTGAACCAGAGTGTCATCCAACATTCTAGCCCTATTCTATAGAGCCATCCAGAGGAGTCTTAGAGTGGTGGCCTTCAAACCCATGTGTGTCACTCAAGAGGCTACTACATAGGATCCGTCTGTAGCTATGGAGATGGAGAGGGAAGCTGAAATTTTGCATGAAGCATATGGAATTGATACTCTAGTAAAATTTAGCATGCTCATTGAATTTAATTTATTAAATTTTTATTTTTAAATGAAATATTAACTAATTTAGTTTTATGATTTTAATAAAATTGCAGATTCATAGTGTTGAGACTAGATACACCAGCCCTACACCTACTTATTTCTGCAGTACACCTATCGGTGGGGTAGGTAATTAGTAAACAATTATAAATTTATTACATGTTAATAGCATTGTTTTATTAATGGTATTTTAATATGTGATTTTGGATGTTGAATAGGCTAATATTGGAGTTTTTGAGGGAACACATCCCAACACCAATGGATTTACTCAAACCTACATGTAGGTAATAGAATAAAGAGTTTAACTAATGAATTATACTTAATAGATTTGTGTAGTTTATATTCATATCATTGATTACATTGCATTGCACATCATTCAAACTCAAAGCATTACTTCACATTTCATAACTAATAATTAGATGTTGATAGATGACAAAATTTCAACTACAATATAGTTGTTTAGAAAGTCAACATAAGTAGTGATGCAATTACTTCACATAGCATAAGTAATAAGTCTAGGAGCAGCTTCCAATTGCATTTTCTTGTCATGGCATTCCATGAGAGCACTTTTTACTACTCGACATCTTTTCAAACAGTTCACTACCTTATCTATGCTATGGATGCTTGGAAGGAATATATGAAAGAATAATAGTAAGCAATATCATAGAAAAGGAAATGAGTTTTTGGAAACAATGCTTCAAATAAATGTGGTCTCATGGTGATTTCCATCACCATGAGACCCAATTTCTTTGAGGAACTTTTTAAAATAGCTCATCACCTTTTCTATGCTACCACATTTTCCATACATGTCTACCAAAGCATTTTATCAAATAGTTCATTTCTTCACTACTATGGCTAAAAGCTTAAAAAAGGTGCTTTCCAACAAATTGATGTAATGCAGGTTAGTCAAATAACTTAACTTCATCATTCAAGAGGATTCAATCCACTTTGCAACTCAAAAACTCAATTCTTCCTTTGTTTTCAAACTTTTACCTAGTCTTCCTACTTAGAGGTCATCCAACCCACTTTTCTTGTCAAAACTTTCAATTTTCTCAAACAACCTTGTCAAAAAATCCCCAAATCAGGTACCCATCATGGCCCACTTTCACATATCAAAAAATAAATACCAACTCCTTTGGATCATTGATTCTAAGCTTGGCATTCAACATTGAATTAAGCCTCAATTAGGCCTCTATTTCAAAGAGACACTTCTCCAAACACAACTGAACCTTGAACCCACTATAGTCAAAAGAAAGCTAACAAAACCTCAAATTATTCAACTTTCAGGTCTCCACTCACTCATTTAGACCCCTTTTCATAAAACCCTCACTTTCTTTACAATCAACCGGGGCTTATTGAAACTTTTGTGCCAGGTGATCCCATAAAGCTAATTTACAATTTCTGGGAGATTCTGATTTTTGCTAAAATCACATATTTTTAGAAAATATAATGATTTAAGCCTTAAAAAATTGCATTTAAAGTTTTCCAATTGAAGAGGGTTTGATCAAACTACTTTAGATCAAACCCCATTAGATAGAATCCTGCTAGTTTTAAACAATACTTGTAATGGAGTCTCCTTTACACCTATCAAAATGCTGATAAAAAACCACATTTGATTTACCTTTTGGGGGATCAAATGAATTCATTTAAAATTTATTTTTTGTAAGTATGTGGTCCTTGTTATAAGTTTCCCAAAAAGTATAACTTTAAATAAATTTAATTTTATTATTATATTTATTTTTTATTTCTTGTGAATGTAGGTTTTTCATCGAAAATCAAGCTCTATGTTCTGCACATGTGGAAAAATAGAAGATTATCAAAAACAAAATTAAAAAATATGAGTGCATTAGATATTGAAGTCCTTGATCCTACAAAAAAATAATTGAATTTCAATACATACAAAAAAAGTTATGTTTTATACAGTCCGCCTATTTCTAAATTGTAATTGGTTTGACTTTGAAACTTGATTAAGGAAAAAATATTCAATAAAACACTATGAAACCAATGGGAAGCACTAGATATCGTAGTTACAAATGTAAATTAAATAAAAAATAAAAAAATAATCCTTCACGAAAAGAAAGTTATGTGTTATACGGTGAGCATCACTCCTTAAAAATGGTGTTTACTGAAAAAATAGTTTTCAGAGGAGATGGAAAAAGAAGTGCAATCTAATTCCAAAAAAATATATATATATATATTTAGATTCTACAAACAAAATTTCACAAATCACTAGTTTGCATCATCTTCAAATTCCTCATGGTTTAGCCGCTATAGGTGCCCAAAAGTGAAGATTTAGATAGAAAAAATCAGTTCAGTGTCGAGTTTGGCCAAAAATTGTAAACTAGTACTGTGGGATCACCCTACCTTGACCTCTCACAAGCTTAAAACCACTTCTGAAGTCAAGCTTTTTTATTTCTGCACATGCTCATTTTATCCTTCTCTTTTGCTTCCCTCAAGTCTTTATGACACTTCCTTCATAAACCTCTCACTTTTCACTTATTTTCACCCTTTCTAACTAGGGTTTCATACTCTCTTTCTCACAAATGACCACTCATGGACTCTCAAGTTTACAAGAATTGTTTAAACACATCTAATTACACAGATCTCATGAGATTCCATTAGGTTCTCTATCCCTTTCTTCAACTGCCTCACTCTAGCCTTGCTCAAAGACACTAAAATTGGTTTTTTACAATAGGGCAGGGTTGAGAAACTCACCAAATATCTTTCCCAAACCTAATCTCTATCTTCCACACCTACTCCTACATTATTCAAGTCCATTCCACCAAGAAATAGTGGGTACAAAAAGGTGGAATGACCTGTCAAGTCATTTAAGCAATCAAACCACTAAACCCCTATTTTTTGACCACTTAGAGTAATCAGGCCACCAAAAGCTTGAAACTCAATATAAAATGCTAAAATTAGTTTTAAATTGATGCCAACACCTAACTATTTCAATTCACACACATGAAAGATGCCCTGCCACCTGTATAGAACCATACACTAGTAGGTAATGGAGGAAAACACAAAAAATAGCAATATGTGATATTTTGTTAGTTTTCTCATTCAATATCTCTAACAACAACTTACATTGATGGATCATATCATTTTTAAACATTTCCCATCATTTCTAACTTCCTACAATGACTCAATAACCTCTACAACTACTTTGACCCTTGGAATTCCATGCCTTTACACCTTTTTTGCATTTGTACAACATTTGAAATTGACAACTTTGTCAATATTTTGTAATTTTGCACTTTATACCTAAATTAACTAAGACTTACAATCTCCAAAATGGCTATTTAAGATTTATTACATCATGAAAACACCTTAACCAATTCAAACTCCTAAATTTTCCTCATGGAGGCATGTGCTTGCAAAGGTGCACCTGCACCACAAACTATGGATGCTTGGAAAAAATCTATCAAAGCATAATAGTAAGCAATATCATAGACAAGGTAGTTAGTAGTTTGAAAAAATTCCTCGAAGAAATGTTGTCTCATGGTGATGGAATGCCATTCCATCACCATGAGACCACATTTCTTTGAGACATTTCTTTAAACAACTCACCACCTTTTCTATGATACCACATTTTCCATACATGTGTACCAAAGAATTTTATCAAACTACTCACTTCCTTGCTGCTATGGCTAAAATCCTAAAATAGGTAATTTCCAACAAACTATGGATGCTTGGAAAAATTTCTATCAAAGCATAATAGTAAGCAATAACACCATAGAGAAGGTAATGAACTGTCTGAAAAAATGCCTGAAAGAAATGCGGTCTTATGGTGATGGAATTACATGATGTGCATTTGTTTGTAATGCCATTCCATCACCACAAGACCCCATTTCTTTGAGGAATTTTTTCAAATAGTTCACTACCTTCTCTATGCCACCATAGTTATCGTACATTTCTACAAAAGCATTTGATCAAATGGTTCACTAGCTTGCTGCTATAGGTAAAATCCTAAAAACACGTACTTTTGAACAAGATATGGATAGGGAAAATAGTAAGCATGATAGTCAAAATATATATTTTAATAAGTACTCAAAATTTGGTTCATTATCTCATACATTATAAGTCATGATGTGGATCGCTATTGTAGTTTTTGTGATTGAATAATTTGTTTTTTATTTTCAAATGTTGCAAGAGGAAACACCTCTGAATGTGACAAGGGAAATGGAGATCGGTGTTTCATCTTCTATAGAATCCTCAATGGCTCTAATAGGGGAGGTATGAGGAAAATTACTAAATTTCAATTTACATTCGTTGTTACAGATGTTAGTTAGTGAAAAAGAAAACCATTATTGATTCACAGTTTAATTTCTATTTGAATGGTTTATACAGGGCTTCAACATGTCTTAGTCTAGGCATGCAAATATTTCCCTTGTGGAGAGTGACCATCAGATGGTGGTAAATGATTATTTTGTTAAATATATTATTTTTTATAATGTAATTTCTATATAGTAATGTCTTTACTTCTTATTTTAATAGATAAAACTTCACCAAGAACTAAACACTAGGAGGAGCAGTAGGAGCATTCCTCGAGCACAACATAAATGAGTGACAAATGTATCACCATCCAATCGACAAGCAAAGGGAAAGAGTTTATTTTGAGAGCATGGAGAGCAATGACTTTTGATTCTAGAGCCATTTTCTATATGCCTACATGACAGTTTTGTACATATTTTGTATTGGATATATTAGACATTGTATGCCTATATGGCATTCTTGTAAGCCTATATGGCTATTTTGTACCTATATTTCATACTTATATCGACATATATTGATGTATGCTTACATGGCTATTTGGTTAATACAATTTATTTTTATCGATGTTGTCCATATTTGCATTCTAAATTCATTGTTCAATAGATATGAGTTACGTGTATTCAAGTGTATACTTTACAACTTATGTGTACATACTTTGTGACTTAAGTGTGTTCCAATGTATACTTTGCGACTTACATGTTTTCATGTGTATACCTTGTATTCATGCTTATACTTTTTATTAATTTATGTATACTATGTATTCATTTGTATGTACTTCAAGGCTTACATGTTTTTGAGTACTTTTGCTTCCCTTATTCACATGTACATTCTTGACTTATTCACCTGTATACTTATTAATCGGTTAGCCCTAGCATTGATCATTACTATCCTTCATGGTTTGTCCTGAATATTAATTGATTGATGCTAAACAACTTTATCTAAAAGAAAAAAACACATTCTCAATTGGTATTCCATGAAATGATTCATAAAAAGATTCTAATATATTTAATCCTTTGATTGGAACAAATCAATTAAGCAAAGGATACATAATCTTCACAACACTTGCAAAACATAATATTTAGAGTAGATGAATTAGTTAACTTCTTGACACATTATCATACAAACATTTATCTTGAATAGTCTTTAAACATTTTCACAGTATAATCCTAATAGTGCAAAATGAATAGTTATGTTCTTGACCCGTCACCATATAAACACATCAAAAGACTTATATGTCAAATTTCTACAATATTATTTCTTGTATATGAAAGACTCAGGAGAAAGCAAGTTATAATTTATAATACAAATAAGAAATGGACTCAATGTTGTCCTAGACCCCCAAATAGGTCTATTTAACAAAGAAAAACCCTCTCAATCAATCTTCCAATTGAAAAACACCATTGGGAAACATTTACCAGTTTACGAATCCACAAAATCCATAAATTTTAGGGTGTGATTGGCCCTCTAACCCCACTATCCTCTAAACCCTCACTTTTCTAAACTTTCACTAGGGTTTATTGAAAACCCCATATCTAGAGATCATACAACCTCAAAACCTCTTCCAACAATCTTAATTCTGCCTACACAAACTTAATTGACCACCGAATTATGCTACCCCCTAACTTTACCGACTTTTACTCCCTCAAACCTCTCTTTTTCATTCAAAACCTGTCTTTTCCCAACTAGGGCATCATGCCATAACATAATTTTGACCTCCCTTGTCCTTGTAGACCATTTGAACACATCAAACTCCATAACCTCACCCTATTTCCAACCTATTCTAACTTATTCTCAAGCAATTTCTTCTTTTCATCATCTAGCCTTGCTTTTAATGCATAAATTCTAAATTTTCAATAGGGGCAGCATTAGTAAGCTCTTCCAATGCCTTTACCAATGTTATTTTCTTATTTGTAATCCCTATCGTATTTACATAATTGACTCAAATGACCCCACACTAACTCAAAACTAAAAGAAAGATTACAAAATGGCCTATCATGGCCTTATTTAACATTATTATGACTAAAACCATTGAACTAGACCTTCTTCATCAAATGGAGGAACAAGGTGCTCTGCAACAATGATCATATGATTTTTGTGTGGAAAACTTGGACTTCTCAACCGTTGTGTGTATGTTTCTCTTTTTGATTGTTTTGCATGCCATCATAAGGGATCAAACCAGTTGAACGTAGCTCAGAGCAATTCCACATGTTTGGGTGAGAAAGAGGACCATACTTAGCGTAAACCTACCTATCGGAACATGTTGAAATAGTTTGTTTGGTCATACAGATTGTGAAATGAAAGTTGTACTACTTTGCAACTTTACACTGCTTGCATTTGACACATTTTCCATCAAGTGAAAACTGAACACCACAGGAAAATGAATCTGAGATAACAAAAACTGAGACAGGTTATTGTAGAGGGTCCCAACACAATCCTGTAGGCTCAGATAGAGAGTTCATAAACATCATGGTTTCTAGGTAATAGCCTGTCAAAGTTTGCTTCCCTTTTGCACTTTGGACCCTCAAGGGATCGAACCGGTTGAACATAACTTGGAGCAATTTCACATGTTTGGGTGCAAAATAAGACCATTTATAGTGTAAATATACCCATCTAGATGTGTTTGAACAATATTTTTGGTCACACGAGTTGCAAAATGAAAGTTGCACCACTTTGCAACTTTTAACTACTTGCATTTGACAACTTTTTCCCCAAATGAAAAATTTCCACCACTGGAAAATTCCTCTGAGATAGCAAAAACCAAGAGAGGTTATTGTAGAGGAGCTCAACACAATCCCATAAGATCAAAAGATAATTTTCTAAGCATCATGGTATCTAAGTAATAGCATGTTGAAGTTTGCAGCCATTTTGAACTTTGGACATTTAAGAGACCGATCTGGTTGAACGTAGCTCAAAGCGATTCTGCATGTTTGGGTGTGAAAGAGAACCATGCATAGCGTAAAAATACCTATTCAAACACATTGGAACCATTTTTTTGGTCACACGAGTTGCAAAATGAAAGTTGTACCACTTTGCAACTTTGCACTACTTGCATTTGACACTTTTTCCATCAAGTAAAAATTCGCCACCAGGGGAAAACCACTTTGAGATAACAAAAATTGAGAGAGGTTATTGTAGAGAGGCCTAATGTGATCCCATAGGATCAGATGATAAGTTTCTAAGCATCACGATATCCAAGTAACAATATGCTAAAGTTTGTAGAAATTTTGCACTCTGGACTCTTAAGGGATCAATCTGATTGAATGTAGCTCAAAGTGATTCCATGTGTTTGGGTGTGAAAGAGGACCATGCCTACCATAAACATACCTATTCAAACATGTTGGAATAGCCTGTTTGGTCACACGATTTGTAGAATGAAAGTTGCACCACTTTGCAACTTTCAACTACTTGCATTTGACAACTTTTTCTCCAAGTGAAAATTTTCCACCATGGGAAAACTACTTTGAGATAGCAAAACATGAGAGAGGTTTTTGTAAAGGGGCCCAACACAATCCCATTGGATCAGACACGAAGTTTCTAAGTGTCATAGTATTTGAGTAAGGGCATGCTGAAGTTTGTAGCCATTTTGCACTTTGGACTCTTAAGGGATCGATCTGGTTGAACATAGCTTAGAGTGATTCCGCATATTTGGGTGTGAAAGAGGTTCATGTTTAGCATAAAAGTACCTATTTGGATGCATTGGAATAGTCTATTTGGTCACACGAGTTGCAGAATGAAAGTTGCACCTCTTTGCAACTTTCAACTACTTATATTTGACAACTTTTTCCCTAAGTGAAAATCCACCACCATAGAAAAATTCCTTTGAGATAGCAAAAATTGAGAGGTTTTTGTATAGGGGCCCAACACAATCCCATAGGATTAGACAAGAAGTTTCTAAGCATCACGATATCCGAGTAACAACATGCTAAAGTTTGCACCATTTTGCACTTTGGACTCTTAAGGGATCAATCTAGTTGAACATAGCTCAGAGTGATTCCGTGTGTTTGAGTGTGAAAGAGGACCATGCCTAGTACAAAAATCCTATTCATGCATTTTTGAATAGTTCGTTTGGTCACATGAGTTGTAGAATGAAAGTTGTACCACTTTGCAACTTTCAACTACTTGCATTTGACAACTTTTTCCCCAAGTGAAAACTTTCCACCATAGCAAAATGCCTATGAGATAGCGAAAAAATGAGAGGTTTTTATACAGGGACCCAACATCATTCCATAGGCTTAGATGAGAAGTTTCTAAGCATCATGGTATCCAAGTAACAACATGTTGAAGTTTGCAACCATTTTGCATTTTAGACTCTTAAGGTGTTGATCTGGTTGAACATAGCTCAAAGCGACTCCACATGTTTGGGTGTGAAAGAGGACCATGCTTAGTGTAAACATACATATATTTGGATGTGTTGGAATAGTCCATTTGGTCACACGAGTTGCAAAAAAAAAGTTGTACCACTTTGCAACTTTGCACTGCTTGCATTTAACACTTTTTCCATCAAGTGAAAACTGGACACCATGGGAAAACCACTCCGAGATAACAAAAATTGAGAAAGATTATTGTAGGGGGACCGAACATGATCTTGTAGGATCAGATGAAGATTTTGTAAGGACCACGGTTTCTGAGTAATACCCCTTCAAAGATTGCTTCCCTTTTGCACTTTAGACCCTTAAGGGATCAAGTCAGCAACTATCAAGAAATCAACTCCAAACTATAAAATAACCTCATGAAACAGTGTATCAAGTCTCAAAACCTTCAAATCTTTCAATTTTATCAAGTTTTAAGGGGTTTATTTTGCTATCCTTGAATATTTTCATGGAAAGGGGCATGAAAAATGAGGTTTCACCCTAAGGTTTGATAAAATATTACATGTAGAGGTTCGGTGATTGTCTTTTGAGTTTGTGTAAGTGATTTTAAGGTCTAAGGTGGTGGCATGTTGTTGTAAGCTGTGGAACCATTCCCTTCAATAAACCTTCCTCATAAGTAGCATAAAATAAGAGTTTTGTGGTTTGGCATGGTAGAGTGAGTTTCTCCTTAGACAAATTGCAGATTTGAGGGTTTTGGATACATGAAAATTGTTTCCCCAAAAAGTTTAGGGGGTCGTTGAATGTTTAAAGGTATGTTCAAATCTGAGTTAAAAGACTTCAAAATAATTTCAAAAGTTACCTAACTCCTTGTTCTGAAGAAAAATAATCAAAAATAAAAGTATAAAGTGTTGTACAATCCACACAAGCTTGAAACAAAAAAGAAATGTGTTGCAAATACATAAAACATCATCCTTTATTTACTAATTTCTTCAAGAATACAAGTTATGCTCTTTTCCACGCCTTTAAATTTTTTTATATAGCTATTCCAATTAGTTATGAATGCTTCCCCTACATCTTCCATCGACTAACTACCCTTTCTAACAAGAGGACTCTTCATCTTCTATAATTTTGCAATTGTGGAACTCATGCTTGAGTTTTGCATTTTTACACCAAATGACAAGTTTTGTGCAATATCACTTATATAATCACCTAATGACCTATTTGAGACTTTGAATATATTACATATGAGCTTCACATGAGCTTTTTCACATTGTTTACTTTTAAAAATTCAAATTTTGCAACTTTTCCTATTGAAGGCATTTAGAGAACAAGGTGCTCCTACACCAAACATGAACTCCAAAATTTCATTATTTGAGTAAATCTCATTACAAGTAAATCTCATTACAATGCCTTAGGTACTACGTTCTCATAGATCTTTTAAAATGTCACTCATACATTTGAGATTCTCTTTCAATGTCTACATCATAGGTGCTCATTATGAGGTTAACTTCAATTGACTAACTTGAGATTCCCTCACTAAGATTCACACGCTCTTTTATAATGGCTTCAAATCAGAATTAAGATTTGTCAAGATCATCAAAATAATGATGTTGCATTGCTTTTTTGGCTAATATTCTCTTTTATGGCTCATAAATCAACATTTTCTACAATGAGAGACCAATAAATTTTTAGTAGTTTACTTACAAATACACAAAGTAAAAGAAGAAAAAGAAAGAGCATCCAAAATGGAAATGAAATGAAAATAGATGGAGGACACTTACATATAGGCATGTCAGTCTCTCAACATAGTCACTCCTAGACATACATCTTCACTAGGAGTTCCAAGATACCCATTGCATACAACACCTCTCATGAATAGAATAATGTGATATTCAAGATACTCTTATAATGTCTACATCATAGGTGCTCATGATAAGGTTAACTTCAAATGAATAACTTGAATTTCCCTCACCAAGCTTTTCACACACTTTTGTAATGGCTTAAAATCATAATTGAGATTTGTCAAGATCATCAGAATAAGGATGTTGCATTGCTTTTCTAGTTGAGATTTGTCAAGATCATCCAAATAAGTATGTTACATCAAACAAATTAATGTGGATACAAGTATAAATTAATAAGAACCAATGTGCATATACTTACAAGTTAATCCAACAAACCATCCGGATCTGCTCTACTCTTTATTGTGTCAAGTATTGCCTCATGGTTAGAGTCGCAGACTTTTCACAAGACCTTGTTCAAAGGTCTACCCCCATATTTGGTCAAACAAACATTGGCTGCCACGACAAGGTTCGAGTAATGAATAATCTTATGATGTGTGTCAAAGTCTTGAAATATCTAATGTTTAACACTTTTATGTGGGTACCTTCTAAGCCACGTTCCAGTAACAACAACTAACCCTGTAGGGTATTTGATGTTTTCTCCATCTACAATTGACGCCTCCAATTTCTTTTTGGCCTCAACAATACACAATTAATAGTATGTTCTTTCTTCATTGTCTTCTCACGCAATAACTGCATAAACATTCCCTACATTGATATGTGCAACAAATCTCTTGAAATTAGTCAACATTAAGAATACAATAGGGTATGTGCAGGATCATCATGGAAAAAATAGGCCCTTAAGTCGCAATGAAAATTCAGAAAAATCAGAGTTAGGTAACTTGACATAAAAATTTGAATAAGTTATCTATATTATTTTAAAATTATGTAAGAATAGAATCTGTGGAAAATTGATTGTAGTTTCTAAACTACTAAGTTTATTTTAATTTTTAAAAAGTTTATTTGGTGAAAAATTGAAATTTCAATGCAGTAGTACTTAAATTTCAGGGAAAAAAAAGAAGTAGGTGTCTGTCTAACACCCTAACCACATAAAATGATAATATTTTTTTATTAGATTTTAGATATAAGTAGAGGACTCATGTCCGAATGTAACACATATTTTTTGTAATTTTTTTCCAAGTAAATAATTAATTATGAATTTTTTATTACAATTTTTAAAAAATATAAAAACTCGTATGTCTGACCACCTTAACTTGGTCAAAACTTCATAAAATTCAATTTTTTTTTAATCCTATAGTATGTGAAGCACAGAATATGATGCATATTTTGGATTCAAAAAATATGATACTGTTTGAAAGTTATAGATATTTTTCAATCAGCCTATCAATCAAGAGTTTAGTCGTAATTCTAATAGAAAATGAATAATAATAATTTATTAAATTCAAAGTAAAGAATAATTTATATTGGTGGAAAGTTGAGAGTCTCCTCTACAAACCCTTTTCGTTTCATCAATTTTCCTAAAAATAAAGTCGTCAGCCACATGGACGAAGTCAAGAAAAACAAGGTGAGTTGTCAAACACATTTTTTGTGTTGACTTCTTAGGATTGGCATGTCCAAGCCAAATACCAAAGCAAGCCCAAGGCTAATCCCTAGGCAATAAATTCTTTTTCAGAAATATCGGATATCTATTTCAAATCGGATATCTGTTTGAAATCGGATATCCATTTTGAATCGGATATCCGATTTGGTCTATATATGATTTTAAAAATTGTTTTATACTTTATAATATATGATTTAGAAAATGCAATAAATATTTTATAGTTTATTATAATATATCTAGTTTACAATATACAATATAGTTTATAATTTAATATATAATATATTATATGATTATGTATAATATTTAAATATTATTTCTATATTTTAGTTAATGTATATATATATTACTAATATATAAAATATTATATAACTAATTAATATTACTAACACATAAACTATTTAAATATTATCTCTTTCCCTCTTTCTCTCTCTCATTATTCCCCTCCTAATTCTCTCTCCCTCTCTCTACCCTTCTTCCCCTCTTCCCCTCTCCCTTCTCCCTCC